>CM077006.1:82806060-83406060 GCA_039090855.1 Macrothele yani | reverse complement strand
GGACCCAGCATCGATAGTCTGAAACACTAACCACTAAGCCATCCGCGGCTCGCCACCCCCTCTGCAGATGATTCTACATCCTTTTATATCTCATTAGCGGACGTCGGAGAAAGCTATAGTGAGTTAGAGGGGCGCGAACGCTCTTTCAGAACTGGATTTGTGTTTCCTCACTTGCACATTTTTGCTTGTAACTTCACTTCTATTACTGGTAACAACATTCTGTAAAAGTACTGGAATTTAGCATAAAATGTCTTTTAAACTGATGTATAATATGTATTCCTGACTTTACCATTACGCTGTATAAGTTGACTTTAAACATCAAAAATTGACTTTCGGTCTACTGGGGCAGTACTTTGGGCCACGATTTTTGGTGTCGATTACCTCTAGATTTTCTCCATCAATTGATGGATCTTTGTTTCTTGTAAAAGCGTTGTACATCAATTTTATTTCCTGAAAGTTTCTTTTTAATCTCCTTTCATTTCCCTTGTCAGCAAGTTTGTTTGGATCATATTCTGCAGTTCTGAAGGGATAACTGAAAAAATGGCTATGTCGTCAGCAAAACGAAAGGGAGTTAAATTATGTTCATTAATCTTTGTCCACCTTGTTTTCGCATGTGTAGCGAAACAGGCCTTTTGCCGGTTGTTGGATTCGAACCTATGCCCCTTCTATCCGGATACAGTTGCTCTCCCAACTAAACTACACCGACAAAGCTTGTCGCTGCAACTTTGCGGTCTTGACATGTACACCACCTCAGAGGTGGGTACGTCGCACATATATCCCTCACTTGAGAAAGATGGGGAACAATATTCGTAGGCTTCGGATCCGCAGGAAGCCACGAGTGAAGTAGTTCGCTGTAGAAGAAAGAATTCTCATTAATTCCAAGCGGTGTCTGGAAGTGGCATCACACATTGTTTCGAAACTCACGTCCGGGAGATTGATTTTAAGTTCAGGTGCCAATAAAGCGAAACAAGCACATTTGCCGGTGGTGGATCTTTAACCCTCGTCTGTGGAGCCAGTTCTTCTCCCAACTGAAATACACCGACGAAGCTTATCGCTGAAACTTTGCCATCTTGACCTGTACGTCACCTCTGAGGTAGATACGCTGCACATGTCGATAGCGGGTAATGAATAGCGACGTCGGGAACGCATCTCCATAGACGCTACACCAAATTGACCTCATATACATTGCGAGGCCATTTTGTTACATATACATGGCCCCCGCCACAACGCTAAATAGACCCCATATGCACTAAGATGCCAGTTTATTATTTGGGGCATGCTTAAGTTTCTGTCATCCCCGCTAGCAGGCGCTGTGTAAGGGTCTAACCGGAAGACGACCCGTGCTGTCAGTTCGTACATGAAACCAAACCTGGCGGTCGATAAAGTTCATTTGCGGCAGTGTTTGTTATTCATGTTTAATTTAGGGAAAAGTGCGAGTAAATCATACGGTTTAATATGTCAGGCGTATGGCGAAACGGTTATGGGTGAAAGAGACTGTAAGGGCTGTCAAAGCACGATCAAATTAAACTTGTTACAAAGCGCATACAGCACACCTCCAAACTATCGGGAACCGATTGGTGCCTCCTCATTTTCGGTTACCCTTTGTCACCTGTTCTTGCCGAGATCCTGCTTCAGGACTTAGAAAATAAATACCTCGAATCCTGTACAGTTCAACCGTCATACATACGATATGTTGATGATGTTTTTCTTGTCTGGCCTCACTCTGTCTCCGAACTGCATGACATGGCTTCAAACTTATCTTCAGTCATTCCCCGTATAAGATTTACTATAGAGGTAGAAAAATCTGGGTCACTACCCTATCTTGACTTTTTGGTCTCACATTCCTCAGATGATGAATATTTTGACTTTTCTCTCTATCGGAAACCAACCTCTATCCCGGTATTGATCCCCTTCAACTCATGTACACCAACCTCTTACAAATACTCCGCACTTAGATTCCTTTTGAATAGAGGTTTTACTCTCTCTTCGAATTCTGTATACCGAAATCAGGAATTGGGGAAAATTAATGAGATTGCAAATGCACATGGATAACCCACGGGCAGCGTACAACGACTTATACGGCAATATAAACGGAAGACTTCAACAACCCTAACTAGAAGTGCACCCACAACTAAATATTAGGGAAATATGCCCTACCAAAAATCAGTTGTTACCTTATTAAAAACACCTGTAAAAAATACTCCGTAGGGTTCGGTGTCAAAACTCAAAACCTCTTTTCTATTATTAGACATGACAGAGATATAATACCAACTGTTTCCCACTTTGGTGTATATGGTGTCCCCCTGATGGACATTAATGGACAATCTGCGGATCTTTGCCATGTGGGTTCGACCTTTCGAAGCCTAGGAATTCTCTGGGCTGAACACAAATATGCCATCCGTAAAGGAGCTACTACCTCGACATTGTCTAAGACTGTCATTGAAAGGGACTTAAGATCTGACTGGGAAAATGCGAACTTGCTATCAACAGCTTCTACAAAAAGCTCTATGCTCCTCACTGAGAGCCTATATAATATAAAATTAGGACCTAAATGCTGCAATGAAGACGTTCCTGTCTACATCCCTAGTACCTGGAGAAATTTCGTTTTACAAGACTCATGGGAGAAACCACCAAAATAATTTTGATGACTTTAAACAGTTTGAGGTGAATGGCGGTGATTTATGTGATTTTCCTCATTTACATAATATGTATTCTCTGTGCTGATGTCTGTTACTATTTAAACTATGTGCCGCTCTAATATGATTTCACTCATCGGCCTGAAGATGCGACCATAGTGGTTGCGAAAGTGCTCGCCAAAGCTTTTAAGCAACCATATTCTTTAATTGTAAATAAAGACGTTTTTTAGACCATTCGTTTTTAGACGATAATTTGGAAGTGTGGTGTGTGCGCTTTGTAACAAGTTTAATTTTATCGTGCTTTGACAGCCCTTACAGGCTCTTTGATTTGTAGCGCGAAAATACCTCTGATTTTTAGGTTATGGGTGTGCGGACGTGTCTAGAATTGTTTACCAGGTTTAAGAAAGGCAATCTAAGCTTGGAAAACAAGCCACGTGCAGGTAAACCGCAGGAACTCGCAGACGAGGAGCTGGAATCGCTGTTGCAAGAGGATGCCATACAATCGACCACGCAACTAGCGAAACGTTTGAAAGTGGCTCAATCGACGGTGGTACGGCGTCTACAGGCCTTGGGGAAGATCTAGAAGATTGGTAAGTGGGTTCCGCATACTTTAACAGAGCGTAATATTGGCCAACGATTGGGCATGTCGTTTCTGAAGAGGTTTCAAGGGAAGAATTTATTGTGGGAGAGTGTCACCGGGCATGAAAAATGTGTCTATTGCGACAACCTTGCACGCAAGTGATCCTGAGTCGACCCAGGCTAGCCATCAACATTCACTGCAGAACAGGATATCCACAGGAAAAGGGGGCTGTTGCGTGAGTGTGGTGGGATATGCACGGAGTGCTGTGCTTCGAACTGTTGAAACCGGGCGAAACAATCACTGCACAACGATATAGCGATCAGTTGATGAAACTGAACACCGCAATCAAGCAAAAACGCCCATGGACAGGTAAAGGACGCCGCCCAGTCATCCTGTTACACGATAATGCCAGACCACATGTCGGTGCCAGCACGAAGTCAACCTTTGAGCAGTTACCGCACTCGGCTTACTCCCCGGACATTGCACCCTCAGACTTTCATCTGTTTCGCTCTATGCGACATGCCCAACAGCGGTTCACCACAGTTCTGGAGGTGGAAAATTTTGTCACTGCGTTTTTCAGCTCAAAACGCGAGTCCTTCTATCAGAGGGGTATTTGTTTGTTGCCTGAAGGCCAATATTTCGTTGTATAAATGTGTGCTGATTTCCTGATTGTTCCTGCCTCCTTTCTCCTTAAAACGGCGGAAACCTTTACATATCCCTAATACGTATATTTGTGTAAATTGATCATTTGGCATGCTGTCAACCATGTATGATTTGTACTTGTTGCTGTGAAATATCTGTCTCCTGTTTATTTCTGCCTGTTTGTCATGTTTGTACTACCAGGTCCAATAAATCATTAAAAAAACCCCTCTGTTGAACGCTAACTTACGTTCAACGAGAATTTATCCATCAGGGTTCTATCTGGTTGAAATATTTTACAGTTAGACTCTTACAGATCACCAGGCAGGCGCTTTTCTTCCGCTCGTAGCGCCGTTGTCTCCTGGTGGTGATTTCCCTAACATCTTTTTCGCCGCGGAAATTACTTCTGCATGTTCGGAATAGTACTGTCATTAAGTTGAGTTTTCGGCCTGTAGATGTCACTGCAGATGCATTGGAATGGCGATACTTCCATTATGATTACGATGTAGTAGAATATGACAACATTGGACGTATCGTAAAGCTGTCTTTCTGTTTTTTCTCGCAGCTTGCTGACGTGCTTAAACTTAGAAGACGTATGTTTTTTTTTTAATATAGATCACTATTTTTATTTACATGTGAACGTTTTTAATTATTTATTCATTTTTTCTTCTATTTTACTCATTTAATTTTTCCTTCTGAAAAATTATGAACTGGTTCTTTGAACCTTTGCTTTATATCTACCACCAAGACTTTGAAATGTAAGCATCCTGGTATCATCAGTGTTTTATCTGCTGCTTGTAATCAGCCAATCAAACTGTGGTTTCCATAAATTAAGAGAGAACAGAAAAATCGTGATTATTTGTGAAAGCAGAGTTCAAAATGCACGAAACTTGGGTACATGACGTGAAATGCAATGTGGAATCAGAATATCGTATGAAAATGAGTGGCGATGGCACCGGTTTATGCAAATGAGCTACACAATAAAATGGGCTGTTGGGGATGTGTGCATCAGCTTGAGAGTACGAAGACATCACGTCGTTTTCGGAGTGTATATAAAGGATTTTGAGATGGCACATTTGTTGTAAAGGCTGCCAGATATCATTTAAAAGATGAAATCAGTTGGAGAGTGATCAGAAGACTAGAGGCAGACCAAATTCAAGTGGATGTTGAAAGATGCCCGCATGTGAGTCCTTATGGGGTCCACAGACTGTGGAACCAATTTCAAACGCAATCAGCTTACCGAAAATATAGCAAAGAAAGGCCTAACGCTACAACATCTGTGAATGATTGATATATCCGATTTCCTTCCCGGAGGAACAGGGCGACGGATTCAGCTGCGATCTACTCTTGCTGCGGATACAGGGACGGTGGCATCGGCTTCCAATGTGATAAAAAGGCTTCATGAAGGAAGTCTTTATGCTAGACGACCAGCACGGAAACGTTTGAATTGGGCAAGATTTCACCTCAATTGGACTGAAACCCAATGGATGTCCCTGATGAGTTCAGATTTGTTTTGCAGAGCAATTCCAGGGACGCTCTGATCTGGAGAGAAGGAAGGACATAATGACACCTGAAAAGGAGACTTGTGGTGGTGGGCTACTTTGGGGTGGCATGTTGTTGGGTAGACCCATAGACCTCAGTGTGCTTCCAAGAGGAAAGACGAATGTTCGACGCTATAGAGATGATGTCCTTGACCACCTGTGTGCACCCTCATGCAGGTGCCATAGGAGATACATTTCTGCTACAAGGCGGTAACGCTGATCCCCAACAAGCGATGCTGGTCGAACAATATCTTCAAGTGGATACCATTGTCCGTATGGATTGGCCAGCCAGATCTCCTGATCTTAATTCAATAGAGTGTAACTGAGATGTGTTTTTGTCCTCAATCCCCATCCACAAGACATGGGGGGGGGGGGGCTTACACAAGCTTTGCTCGACGAACAATGGTCGTTACTACATACGGAGCTCCAAGACAACATCATCAACAGCATGAAACATTGCTGTGGGAGATGATCAGACTCCCTATTGAGGTACTTTGTCTTTTCCTACGGAGCTCCAAAACACCATCATCAACAGCATGAAACATTGCTTGTGAGGGATGACCACACTCCCTATTGAGGTACTTTATCTACTGAGCTCCAAGACACCATCGTCAACACCATGAAACACTGCTGTGAGGGATGACAACACTCCCTATTGAGGTATTTTGTCTTTACCTACTGAGCTCCTAGACACCATCATCAACATCATGGAACATCGCTGTGAGGCCTGCATTGCTGTGAGGGATGACCACACTCCCTATTGATGTACTTTGGCTATTTCATATTGACACTTTTTTCACCTGGTTCTGCATGCGGTCAGTTTTGTTGGAATGAAGTGTTACTTACAAAATGTGTTAGAGACTTTCTTTAATGCACGATACGATACAGATTTTCACCAAATTTCATAACATTTCATCGTGTATTTTTTGAATTAACCAGATATCCCTATTTTCCTTTTTACTTATACACTGAGTGGCCACTTAATTATGACCATCCCCTCAGTACTTCGTTGGGCCACCTTTTGCCTTTAATACTGCGTCGATTCTTCGAGGCATGGACTCTATGAGATGTTGATAGGTAGTTTGTGGAGTCTGAGACCTTGCTTGATGAATAGCACTTTCCAGGAGTGTGAGATTGCAGGGTTGTGGATCCAGCTGTCTGATGGCTCGTTCAACTTCATTCCACAAATTCTCAATGGGGTTGAGATCTGGAGATTGTGGGTGCCACCTAAGCAAAGCAAACTCACCGGCGTGTTCCTGAAAACAATCCTGTACAATACGAGCACTATGGCAGGACGCATTACCTTGTTGAAAGTAACCATCGCCATTGAAATAAGCCATCCACATGACAGTATGCACTTGGTCCGCAACGATGTTTAGATATGATGTGCCAGTCAGACGTCGATCAACACGAATTAAAGGGCCCAAAGCATGCTAGGAAAACATTCCCCAAACCATAACGTTGCCTCCACCAGCTTGAAGGGTTATAGCAATGCATTTGGGGTCCATGCTTTCGTGCTGTTTCCGCCAAATTCTCACTCGGCCATCGGCATGGTGCAACTGAAAACGTGATTCATCAGACCACATCATTTGTTTCCAATTATGGACTGTCCAATCCTTGTGCTCCTGTGCGAACTGGAGACGTTTTCTCTTGTTAACTGCAGACAGCAAAGGTGTTGGAACAGGCTTTCGGTTGCCATATCCCATCCGATGCAGTGTACGGCGTACACTGTGTGTCCAGAGATCCTTTGAGGGGGTCCTTGATTAAGATGATCTGTAATTTGCTGCACTGTTGCCCTTTCTGTTTTCTGTTACCAGTCTGGATACTCTCCGTTCCGCCCGAGCAGTCACTAGTCGATGAAGACCACACGTTGCACGTAGAGAGCCAGTTTTTTGGCTGACAGTCCAGTCTTTAAACACTTTAATAACAGCTGCTCTGGAACATTTCACGAATGCGGCGGTTTCGGTGATACTCGCTCCATGGCTCCGAGCTCCAACAATAATCCCACGTTGAAAGTCCGTCAAATCGCATTTTTCACCCTAAAATCCCTTCTACTACTGTCGCAAGCACTAAGCTTTCCCTTTTTATACTCGCCCTCTGACGGCAACAGCGTGCAGCCATAGCTCATTTGCTTAAAACTGTCAGGTGGTCATAATAAAGTGGCCACTCAGTGTAGAAACCAGTGTAATTACTCCTAGTCTTAATCGGTTGATGTAGATCATTGGTAGGAGCAACAGATGGTATTGGGATTTTCGGAATAATACGTCGCTGTTTGCAACGGGAAAAACAATATACACAGAATGTATTTACAGCCACGAACAATTAAAAACAATAGACTTTGATTCAGATTGTAGGACATTTTAATATTCTTTTCAAATGTGCGTGAATTTACGCCGATTGGAACTTGCATGGTACATTACAACAGAAGAATCCAAGGTGTTAGAAACATATTTACAAAACCTCATCTACTGGCTGTTCGCTTTATACAAAACGCGTTGCACTGACATCTTCTGAACAGTTATAACTGGCATCTTTTTGCAGCCAAACGCGCATATAATTTAATAACAACTTTTCTGACTCCTTTCTACACAACAGTTCATTGACCAACACTGTACACTGATAGCTTCATTGCCGCTGACTGGAAAATAGGGGTCCGTATGTCATCAGAGATTCCTGAGAAAGATAAAAGAAAGCGTGGTTATGATAATGCATATTACAAAATTCACACATAAAGAAAATTAGTTTTCTACATTTTGTGCGCCACTACAAAAGTGTAAAAAGAATATCTTCCGCAGCTCACAGTAAAAAGTGGTTTTAAATCATTAAGAGCAACTGAAAATTTAATATTTAAATGTTTTCACAAATAAAGTTTTGCACCCTAATGGTGAATTTATTAGTAATACTTACGTGATTAAGTCAAACTTCAGGTGCATTTAATTTTTAACGTATAGTTTCTTAATCATTTTGAAGAAAAGTTGTAACCGTGCTTAAAGCAGTCTAATATTTAAACTGACATGTACTTTTAACTAAATGTCAGAAATGGGTAGCTAAAGTTAGCGATATCAAAATCGGTTTTTAGATTTACTTTATTATCTCAGAAATTCTTGTCAAAAAATTTCCACTATTGAGAGATCTTGGAGCGGCAGAAAATGCGCTTTGTTCAATATAGCGAGGCAGTGTAAAGCAATACTCCTCAATGAATATATGTATTCAAATTAATCGGAAACTATATATATATATATATATATATATGTGTGTGTGTGAAGAAATTAATCGGCGTACAAAACTTGCCTGGAGAGCTTTTGGAAGAAACAGCATAATTTTCAAGAGCAATATGCCATTATGTCTTAAAAGAAAAGTGTTTGATCAATGCATCCTTCCAGTGCTTACGTATGGTGCAGAGACGTGGACCTTAGCTAAAAGAGACATACAAAGGCTGCAGACAACTCAAAGCAGCATGGAGAGGTGCATGCTTGGTGTAACCAGGAGAGATAAGAAGAGGAACTCGTGGATCCGAAAAATGACAAGTGGAAGACATCATGATCAGAGTTAAAACCCTGAAATGGCAATGGGCTGGACATACTGCCAGAAGGACAGATCATCGATGGACAGCCGAAATTTTAGATTGGATTCCAAGGGACAGGAAAAGACCCAGAAGAAGACCTCATGGGAGATAGGTGGATGAAATTCGAAAGTATGCGGGAGTGACATGGAGGAGACTGGCACAAGACAGACCGTTGTGGAGGAAACTTGGGGAGACCTTCGTCCAGCAGTGGAATGATAATGGTTGACAATAATGATGATGATATTCAAATTAATCATATTATATTAATATAAATCATATTATATTCATATAAATCGGAAACTTGAAACTTGGTCGTTCTGGGTGGTGTAGTGGTTAGCGTACTCGGGGACCTGACAAAAATAGGTCCCGACCTGACATACTCGGGGACCTGACAAAAATAGGTCCCAATTGAAATCATTATAACGCTAAAAATACGTACCGCGCACTAATCGTGTTCCCGCTCCAGGACGACGAAATATTCAAGTTTTCGGATATTATCTGACTTATCATTCATGTCATATTTACACCAATAAACGGATTCACAGCTTTCAAAGCTATAATACTTCCAAAAAAGTCAAAAATTGTGGTACAGTATGTCACGGTTAATTAGGACACATCGAGGACATAACACTTTGGCCCAATTAAGCAGCTTCCACAATTATGTGAAGTTTTATCCCAAAGAGCTGATCTGGGATGTTCATCAAGAATTTTACTAAATAAACGCCTGCACTGATTAGCTGATGGCCCAATTAACAATATTCTGTTTGAAATTGCAAGGATCTAAAGTATGGTGCACTTTCAAAGATTTTGGCGTTGGAGAATTTGCCGTTGCTTATACTCTCTGTGACGTGGAACACTGAGACCGTATATTTCCCATGTAAAAAATCATAAATTATCATAATAAAAAGTTGTCTCACCGGGAGGAGGAAATGCTTACCTCTCTTTTGCTCTTTTTCTTTGGTACACGTTTCATTTAAGAGAAATTTCCTTCTGTGGTCATTTCACAAGTCTCGGAACCACTGTCTCCAGGAATTTCTTGGAGGGTCGAAGTGGAATTGATAACACTATCACATTCTGTATCCTGACGTTCATTTGTTTTTTTTTTTTTTTTTTTTTTTTTTCAAAAGGAGTGCATACAAACCTACTTCGACCATCTAAGAACTTTCTGAAAACAAAGGCTTCGAGATCTACGAGATGACCACAGCATGAACTTTCTCTTAGGTGAAAAAAATAATTTAAAAGAGATAAGCACTACCACCTGAAAGCTTTGTAACGTACCAGGATATGTGACGTACCTGCCAGAAGGACGCACACGACATAAAGGCAGATAGGAATCAGAATAGAACGTTCGCTTAGCTCAATTGGTCGAGTGACTTATTCCGGAATGAGGGGATCCGGGTTCGAATCTTGGCGCGGATAAAAATGACTGAGAAATACACTTCGTTATAGCTTTTCTTGATTTATGTCATGCTGAACTAACACAGGTCTCTTTTTTTTTTTTTTTTTTTATATTGGGTTTGAACGACCACCGTGAGCAACTCAATGGGCTATAAGCAGTCGTCCGTCCCTAATTTAGGGTCACTGGTTTCAGGAAATGAGGAGAGCCAGTGCCATAAAACAAAAACAACATCCATGTCTCACCGGGATATTCGAACCCAGACCCATCTGGTGCAAATGGTCATAAGCCAGCGCTTAGACCACTGCGCCACGGAGTCGGCACACATAACTCTAATAATGTTGAGTTCAGACTCAATGGTTAATTGCCTTGAAGCTGTGTATATTCCAAATGTACTCCACTCAAGTTATATACGCCAAAACATTTCTTCTTCGAAGTGGAACGTGCTTGATATTTGTTGTCTAAGGCAAGTGTAAGCATTAGTTGCTTCTAAACTTGCCCCATCAACTCTTATTTTTTTTATGATTGAGTGTTTAACGACCACCGTGAGCAACTTATTGGGCTATAAGCAGTCGCCCGTCCCTAATTTAAGGTCACTTGTTCCAGGGTAGAGAGAGAGCCAGTGCCGTTAGACAAACACAACATCCACGCCTCACGGGATTCGAACCAGGACCCATTTCGGGCGAATGGTCAGATGCCATCGCTGAGACCACTGCGCCACCTGTGCGGTCCATCAACTCTAAATCTTCAGTTTAAATATATACTACATAAATCAAAAACTTTTCTGACATTTTGATTTTACATATATAATATAGTTTCATGAATGTTGCAGAACATGTTAATGACAGATTAGCATTTTCTTAACGTTGAAATGTTCCGAATATGATGTATGTACAGTCCACTATAAAGGAACAACAAATTGTGAGCAATATTTGCAAGGGTAGAAACTGTTTAGACCATAAAAATCACACGTAACTTCATTGCCTCCTTAAAATGAACATGGAGGGGATGTATGTTCATAATCCGTGCTACCAAGTGCGGGAAGAATTATTAAAAAAAAACTCAGTAAGAATTCATCTTTTCATTTCTGCATTTTAAAAACATTTATAATAATGCTATTAAGCAAAATAAAACAAAATTATGAAGTAATTTCTGATAAGATGATTTATAAATAAATTGCCTATTTCCAAACTTTAAAGTCTCACAAGGTAAGAACAAATTGCAAACCTTGTGAAAGCGTATAAAGATCATGTTTCCTTTGTCCTGTTCCAGAACTCTTAAATGATTCAAGATGGCAACACTAAGAAGAAATGGGAACTATGTTACATGGTTAACAGAATGCAAATCTATTTAAGAAGGAAATTTTCTGCTTAACAACAAAAGCGTCACTTCCTTATATGAACTCAATTTTAAATTGCGTAAAAAAACTTCGAAGAAATCTCGTCAGTGAACAACTAACTTTGATGGAAGTCTTTGGAATAAGCGAATGTGGTACATCAACTAAACAAAAGAATTTCGGAAATTCAGTTGCGCATTCGTTTGTTAAATTATACTAGACCATATCGGTGCGCTTGCGTGGAGTTTTGTTCTGCCGATAATAAAACGAGTTCCTTTCTTCTTCAGCTGTTGGCATCTCTAATCAGATGCTGTAACTTCAGCAAGGAAAATGAAGTTTATTTATTTTTGCTTCAGTGTGCCCTTTTCAATTTTGCTTTCGTGTTACACACAAAAGTTGCTACACATGACAGGCTGAAATTCATAAAGAAGTTGGTTCATCTTCAGACTAAATATTCAACCAGGACGGAATAGAACTTTTGAGGGGCCCTGGGTGAAATTTCATAGCGGAGCTCTGGGCAAAAAATCATTGCGCGCCCTAGAAGATGCATCTTATATTTCTGTAAAGTTGTTACATGAAAAATATCATCCGTAAAGAACACATACGAAAACTATTGTGAAGAAAAAGTAATTATCTCAGAGTTTGCTTTAAGCTCCCTGATAGATGTTTTAGTAATTGATTTTTGATGCAAAGGAGAGTAACGGGCAAATTAATGAGTTTTTAAACCTTTATATGCGCGCATGTTGTTCCAAAATTTGGTTCAAAAGTAAAATGCGATTGAAAAAGATCTATGGGTCGGAGAAACATGCGGTTAGCAGATTAATATTCACCGAGGTACGAGATTTTGTATGACATTAAGAAAAAATAGTTCAAAATCTCGACAATAGAGGGCGCTGCTGCAGAGAATGCCACATAAGTGACATTTGCACATTGCTCGCACAAAGCAACGTTAGGGTGAAACATAATATATATATTCTGTTATTCTGATTGCAAAACCACAGGGTTTTATTAAGCTAATAATTTGCATATAACCTGAAATCAGACGTGCACGTTTAGCGCCGATCGTCTATTGAGCAAGTATAGTGCATGTGATCATGTGTAGAGGATTTTAGGAAGGGAGTATCTGACCCCAGGTCTTAAACAACCCTTAGAAATAGGAAGCTAGGAGATTTGGGCTAGAGTGCCCGATAGGAAAGTGACACGGAAGCGAAGTAGAAAGGGGGAGGAAGACGCCCTTATTTATTACCGGGGGGCCAGTACCCGGAGTCCGACGGCTTAACGTGTCCATCCGACGCACGGCGGATATTTAGTGGATCGAGCGTTCGTACCTGCCTGGGATCGAACCTGAGGTCCTTTCCGTGGCAGTCACGAACGCTAACCACTAGGCCACCCGCGGCCCCTAATCGTCAGAGGTGCTTATGGTGGTCTTTATACCCCGAAACACAAAAATATGAGTTTCATCACCCGCGGCCCGCAAGTATAGTGCACACGAATGGCCTCCTAGATCTCCAGATTTCTTACCCGCTGATTTCCAGTTGTGGGGCTACTTGAAATCCCGTGTCTACAGAGGTAATCCCCAGACCTTAGCATCGCTGAAAGACGCCATACGGCAGGAAATATCAGCCATTCCCGTTGACATGTTGTTCAATGCTGTATCAAGCGTAATACCACGACTGCGCGTACTACTGGAATGTGGTGGTGGGCACATTGAACTCTTGCATCCGTAGATCATGCTGACATAAAGTAAGTTCCATTAATTTAACGTAGATCTCATTTCGCAATTCTCACCCCTCTCGTTGTTTTCTATGCAGCAGCGCCCTCTATTGTCGAGATTTTGAAAAAAAAAACATTTCTTGATGCCATACAAAATCTCGTACCTCGGTGAATATTAATCTGCAAACCGTATGTCTCTCCAACCCGTAGATCTTTTTACTTTTGCACCGAACTTTTGAATCACCCTATGAAAATTACCTTTTTTTAAATTTCCAATATTGTTTTAAAAAGTTACTAAACATGTGGCCACCATACATAGTCCAAAAACAAGTTTGATATTGGTTTTTTTTTAATTTTATTAAAATTTAAGTATCTGGTTTACACACAAAATTGCTCAATATATAAAAGTACGGAGCCACAAAATGATGAAATTTAATTTGCTATTTCATGAAAGCTGCAAAGCTTAAGTTGGCTATAGCATTAATTTGAGATCTGCAAATCTGTTAGCCGATGTGCTGGTATACATCAGCTAACTACTTCCGACTTTTTTATAACATGGGTAACATATTATCTACATCGATTATTTATCCGAAAGTTCAGGATTTAAAACCTTTAAAACAAATAGATATTCATAATAAACACATGCATTTTTGCTCTTCTTTTTCATGTTTTTCGCTATTCCTATTCCATTTTGTCATGTGACCGGCAATCATATTTTATTTTGTCATGTGACCCGCAATTCAGAAAAGATTGGAAACTGCTGGCCTAAACTTTCCCACACATTTTTCGTTTATCTGATACAAAATTTTCACTTGCTAGCGTAAGTGTAAATTTGAACTTTGCAGGATACTTCTTCTAAACGCTGACTCAAGAGGGTGGCAAATAGAGGCAGTCCTTCCACGAGAATTTACTGAATTAAATTTTAATATACCTGACGCCGGGAATCGAACCAGAGTCCACTTATTCCGGAACAAGTCGCTCTACCAACTGAGCTACGCAGACGCTTGTTTTTGCTGCTATCTGCCTTTATGTCGTGTGCGTCCTGCGGGGCAGGCACGTCACAACTTGCTGTATTGATTTTAATTTTGATTGTCCCCTTCAGTTTTGTTGCAGGCTATGAACACACACTTTGCCGCCCCGGTGGCGCAGTGGTCTAAGGCGTTGGCCTCTGATCATTCGTCTGTAAGGGGTCCGGGTTCGAATCCCGGTCAGGCATGGATGTTGTGTTTGTCTTACGGCACTGGCTCTCTCCCTTCCCTGGAACCAGTGACCCTAAATTAGGGACGGGCGACTGCTTATAGCCCATTGAGTTGCTCACGGTGGTCGTTAAACCTCCAAAAAAAAAAAAAAAAAAAACACACACTTTACACAAAATTCTAGTTCTTTTAACGTAATACTACGTCTGACTCCGCGGATAGTATGGTGCGCCTTACGGCCGATCGCCTCTGACAAAAATAGGTCCCAATTGAAATCATTATAACGCTAAAAATACGTACCGCGCACTAATCGTGTTAGCATATTCGTAAACAGCATCGAGTCCAGTTCGCGTACTGCGCAATACATCGTGCGCAAGACGCTCCCTGCGCATCGGGGAGATGATGCAATATTTCTGGGTGTGCCGCCGCGTTTGACTCAGTCTATCTGGGCAACCGTGAGCGCAACACGAGTGTGCGTGGTATCGTTTTAAAGCTCTCCACGAGATCTATTCAAATATACGAAGCACAGTTCGGTCTGAACTGAGCATTTTAAAAACTGCTTTCTTGTGAGCCGGTGAACACTTTTTAAAATATCACTGTTTGTCTGGACAACCGTGAGTGCAAAACTACTGCGCGTGGTATCGTTTTAAAGCTTTCGACGAGATCTATTCAAATAAATAAAGAACCTTTCGCAATGGTTTAAACTGAAATTTTTAAAAATTGTTTTCATGTGAACGGGTTAACATTTTCGACAATACCGCGGAATTCGCGTAATGAACGCGAGCAAAGGTGGAGAAAATCAAAACGAAAGGCAAGTGATGAGGATTGTGAAAAGCCCGAGAAAGACAGAACACCACGTTGGGTAATTTGTGTAACGATCTGCTTTGTGTTTGCAGTGTATCCAACATTATTTGTAAAACTTATGTAAGCTACTTTTCATATCATGGACCTGTTTTGGCTATAATGAATTAAATAAACACCTTGAAACCATACTCGACTAGCTCATTTCAACTCCCCGATCTGTAAGTCGTAGCCTTATGTTCCAAATTGACGGCTCAATCAGAACTGAGCCTACTGGTTGTGTTTATTTTTAAAACGAAGTGCGTTGTTATTTTTCTGGTGGTAAGTTATCGTCCACACAATGAACAGCTCTTTGGGATGTAATCACACGCACGTCCCTAATTGCTGCTTCATCGCACGCACGTCCCTAATCACGTGCTTCATTCCGGACTCGAACCCGGGGACATCACGGATAAAGAGTTAGAAACCAGCGTCTTATGTAGAGGATTATAGTAAGGGAGTGTCTGTCCGCAGGTTTTAAACAACCTTTAGAAGTAGGAAGCTAGGAGATTTCGGCTAAAGTGCCCGACAGGAAAGTCACACGGAAGCGAGGTAGAGCCCCGGTGGCGGTTTGGTCTAAGCGATGGCTTCAAGTCATTCGTCCGAGATGGGTCAGGGTTCAAATCCCGGTGCGGCATGGATGTTGTGTTCGTCTTACGTCACTGGCTCTCTCCCTTCCCTAGAACCAATGGCCCTAAATTAGGGACGGGCGACTGCTTATAGGCCGCTGAGTTGCTCACGGTGGTCGTTAAACCGTCAATAAAAAAATAAGCCAGGTAGAAAGGGGAAAGAAGACGCCTTCATGGGGGGGCGGGGGCATTACCTGAGGTCTGACGACTTAACGTGCCCATCCGACACAGGTGGATATTTAGTGATTTGAGCGTTCGTACCTGCATGGGATTGATCTTGAGACATTTCCATGGCAGAGACGAACGTTGACCACTAGGCTACCATCCGCGGTCATATACCACCGTCTTATATCACTCGGCTATCGTTACTTCATCACATGGCGTGATATCATTTCTGCAAAAGTTCACATCATGGTAACGATGGAACAAAGATACTAAGCTGTGGCTTTTGACAGTTCGTTTGAGATGGGCGTGGGTTCGAACTGCGGATTAAGCATGGGTGCCGTTTTTTCTCGATGGCGCTGCATCTTTCCCTTCCCTGGAGCTAATGTCACTGAATTCGAGGCGGGAGACTGCTTCTAATCGTCAGATCATATGTAGAGGATTTTAGGAAGGCAGTGTCTGACCCCAGGTCTTAAACAAACCTTAGAAATAGGAAGCTAGGAGAATTAGGCTAGAGTGCCCGATGGGAAAGTCACACGGAAGCGAGGTAGAAAGAGGGAGGAAGACGCGCTTATTTATTACCGGGGGCCAGTACCCGGGGTCCGACGGTTTAACGTGCCCATCCGACGCACGGCTGGTATTTAGTGGTTCGAGCGTTCGTACCTGCCCAGGATCGAACCTGAGTTACCTCATGGCAGTCACGAACGCTGACCACTAGGCCACCCGCGGCCCCTAATCGTCAGAGGTGCTTATGGGTGGTCTTTATACCCCGAAACACAAAAATATGAGTTTCATTTTCATGGCCTCTCCCTTGCATGTCTTCTGAATCCGCTCTCGATTTCTGCGTTGATTAGCAGGGACAGGTATAACTAGTGCATAACGTTTCCTCTACGTAGCGTGAATGTCTGCTGCCACAATTCTAAGTTTATGTGCCGCAGTATTCATCCCCCTTAAGTTACAGTAACGAAAAGCATATTCATAACATACAGTGATTTGCAAAGGTTTTAACACCACCTGTCAATTTATTGAAAATTAAGATTTTCAAAGAAACAACTAATTACTAGTCAAATATATTTGAAAAAATGACACCCCAAATGAATACTTACATTCTTTAGAGCACAAAAAGACCGAAATAAGTACTTTGTGTGGCCACCTTTGTTTTTTGTAACTGACAGAATACGATGTGGAATACTCTCAATAAGGGATTTCCAGTAGTCACTTGAAATGTCTTTGCACCACACGTACATTATCGCCTTAATCAAAGCTTGGTAACTTGATGGCTGTTTTTCTGCTGCCCTGTCTTTTAAAATGGTCCACAAATTTTTGATGGGGTTAAGATCGGGACTATTACCGGCTCAGTCAAGTGCAGTTATGTTTATCCTCTGCAGGTAGTAGTCTTTTACTGTCTTTGATCTGTGGCATGGAGCATCATCATGCATAAAGATTGTGAATCTGTACACTTGCGTATGAGTTAGCAGCTTTTCACGTAACATTTCCACATAAAAAGGATCAGTCATGGTAGTGTGTGTCGACAAAAGGGAAAATGAAGCAGTACCGGATGCTTACATAGCACCCCATATTATCTGATTAGGCGGATGTTTCACAGAGCTAACGGTGTATTTTTCATCAAACCTTTTGCCTTTTGGTCGTAGAACATGTGCGTCACGTGATTCAAATTAAAGCACAGTTGATTCATCGGAAAAACGAACTTGGCTCCAATTTTCAACAGTCCATGATTGATGACGCTTCGTAAACTGGAGTCTCTTCATTTTCATGATAGAGGTTAGTCTAGGTTATAACGAAGTAAATTTCTCCGTCATTTTTGTCCACGCTGGGGCTCGAACCCGAGTCCCCTCATTCCGGAATAAGTCACTCTACCAATTGAGCTACGCGGACCTTCGTTCTGACTGCTATCTGCCTTTATGTCGTGTGCGTTCTGCTGGACAGGCACGTCACATCACTCCCCCCCCGAAAGAGGGCCGGGGGCATGGCCCACGGGTCAGCCGTGACCATGAGTCGTTGCAGGCAGCCATCCGCTGTAGGACGTGCATCTGAGAACTCCCAGTCAATCTGGTGTGTGGAATGCAACGTCACACACATTTATTTTTCGAAGCGCTGGAGAAGGGATTCTCTTATTTTTCCTATCTCGCGGTGTGGAAATAACATCACACCATTGCGAGATTTTGAACGGTCGGGTCATCCGCGCCATGATAACGAAGTAAATTTCTCCATCATTTTTGTCCACGCCGGGGCTCGAACCCGGGTCCCCTCATTCCGGAATGAGTCACTCTACCAATTGAGCTACGCGGACGTTCGTTCTGACTGCTATCTGTCTTTATGTCGTGTGCGCCCTGCTGGGCAGGCACGTCACAGAGTTTATGTGTAGGTTTATAAGACTTTAATCCAAAATCTTTGCAAAGACTTCGGGAAACAGTGCTGATGCTAATACCAGATCCTTTTGAATGTAGAAAGGCCTTGATTTTCTTGCACGATCTCCTCGGAGAACGCATAACTATTTGCCTTATGGTGTTGTCATCGCGTGGAGTTGTATTCCTTGGACGTCCACTTCTCTTTCGGTCGGTAAATTCACGTGTATCTTGATATTTCATGATCGCACTATGAACAGCAGTCTTGCTCACATTCACCTTTCTGCTCATGTCACGTTCGGAGTATCCTTCGGCATATAAAGTCACTATTTATGCCCTCTGAGACGCTTTTTGCCCGTTTTTCGCTATAAAGAAAATACGTACAAACTTCTCAGCATGAAAACCAGAAGCAAACTGACGCTCGCACGCTTCCCCCAACTCTATCAATAGTTGCCACTGTAGGATGATGTAACACCGACAGGGAGTTGAGTAATACAGACAGTAGCTGACACAATTGGCAGAAATATCCTAACACCAACAGGTCGTCTTAAACTTTTGGAAATGACTGTAAAAGTACGCGATTTATTCTGCTTGCAACCGTAAAATTTCTCTAAATTGTGAAATGCAGTGAGATTTCTTTTAACATTTTTTTACCGAAGGAAATTCTCATTACTAGAGGTTTCGACTCGATTTCGCTTGTTAAATTCCAAAAGCAGCAAAGTAGAAATGACGAAGAAACTCGAATCGAAGCTCGCGTTGCTTATTCGCTCGGGCGTATCTCTTCATGCGTGCATCTTGAAACGCATCATTTATATTTTTTTTACTTATATTCAAATAGAATAAGTGCGCTGATAACGTCAGAGATCACAAGCTCAAAAGCGTAACACTTCACTGAGATAATTTACAAAGTATCTATTTGAACGCAGGAAAAAAAGAAACACCAAAAAAGTAAACTTTCTTCCTCTCGAGCGCAACGAAAAAAGGTAAAACCGATTATAGAAATGAACGGATAAGGAAACAATAAAGAAAGAAGATTTTGAAACAAATGTAATATGCTAATTTGAAATTCGCGTGTTTTCGACGATTCGTTCATTTCTTTTTCTCACGCCTTTAATCAGTATCAGTTTTCACCCTTGCTGGGTTACTACCGTGAACGCATATGCGTGAACTGTAGCTTACTATTACTATCACTAATCATTTTCAGTTGTTCAGCTGATGAAGCTGAGCTCTGAATAAAACGGAACATTTTTCTTTATTGGGGGCTGGCAACATCCATGCTCATCGGGATTCGAACCCGCGCCCACCTCGGACGAATGGTCAGAAGCCAGCGCTTAGACCACTGCGCCACCGGGGCAGGGAACCCTTTTTATAAATATGATCGTCCATATAACTCGAATTGAAAACGACCATGAAGAACACGGTGCTGCCCCGGTGGCGAAGTGGTCTAAGCGGTGGCTTATGAGCATTCGTCCGAAATGGGTTCGAATCCCGTTTAGGCATGGATGTTGTTTTTTCTTACGACACTGTCTCTCTCCCTTCCCTGGAAACAGTGGCCTAAATTAGGGATGCGCGACTGCTTATAGTTCACTGAGTTGCCCAATGTGGTCGTTAAACCTTCAATCAAAAAAGAAAAGAAGAAGAATGAATAAAAGAAAGAACAGTGTTCGTTAAAACTGGCGATCTAGAAAATGTAGAGAGGCTGCCAACATGTTCGAAAAACGAAAAATTATTAATAAAATAGTAGTTCTTTATACACTGCCCTATCATTAAAATCAGAACACCCCTCTACTTATAGTGAATTAAGTCATACGCAAGCACAACGTCGCAAACCCTACGGCGTAAAAGCCCAAATTTGCCAGTGATGAGATTCGAACTCAATCTCCTTTCTCCGGAGTTGGATACTCTACCAATTGATCTACACCGACTTTGGCTTATCGTTGCAAATTGCCGTTTTGGCATGTAAATATGTTTGTAGGGATATGATGAGACAATACCTTCCTTCCAGCGCGGATTTATAACAATGTGCCACCTAAGCAATCGCTCAGCACGTGACATTTCAGCGGCATTGAGCAGCCATCCACAATACATTAATTACTTTGATGAATGGCATGCGCCGATTAGTGTGGTGTGAGGAACGTCAATCGTGGTCAGTAGACCAACGGAATACTGTACTTTGAGCTGACGACTCAGGGTACATTATTATTCAGTCTGATGGTTGTTCTTGGGGTTTGCGGGTGCCGGGAGAAAGGTACCTTCCGGACTGCATCGCAACGGAAATAATAAGCTACTCTGGCAAGGGCTTATTACAGCTACTTTCCATCTTGACATATGAGTTACCTCTGTAATACAACACGTACAGGGGTTGTCCAAAATAATGAAAACACCTCCCTGAAAATAGTGACTTTCGTATCTGCTGCTTTTTGAGTAAAACGAACATGAAGCTACAATTTTCTTTGTAAAAAAGTGTTGCTTATAGTCTCAAGGGTCTGTGTGAGTGCATTTTAAATCGGTGTTTGCATAATTTCGTTCCAGGTGAAGGCACAATGAGTGGCCTGTCGGAGTTGGTGCGCCGGTAACCACAGTGGAACAGGTATTGGGGGTATCGAGAGGTACCATGTCGAAGGTCATGACAGCATACAGTGTTCACGGCACAACATCATCTGCGAGACACAACTGTTGAAAGAAAAACAAACTCACTGCAAGAGACAGGAGGACATTAAAGAGGATTGTGGCCGCAAGGAGGAAGACCACGGAGAGGAAAGTGACTGCTGAGCTTAATGCACATCTCCAAAACCCAGTGTTGACCCATACCGTGCGAAAGGAATTGCATAAGCACAATATTTACTGCAGAGCTGCGATTGCAAAACCCCTGGTGTCACAGGTGAATACAAAACAAAGACTACAGTGGTGCCAGGAACATGAAACGTGAACTTCGAATCAATGGAAACATGTCTTGTTTTCCGATGAATCAAGTTTCTCACTGTTCCCCACCACAGGACAGGTTTACGTGTGGAGAACTCCCGCAGAAGCCTACAACCCAGACTGTCTCCTTCCTATAGCAAAGCATGGGGGTGGTTCCATAATGGTTTGGGCCATGATCACGTGGTTTGCAGCAGGTCCCATTCTCACCTTACACGGACGGATCACTAGCGGTGACTATGTCACGCTTTTGGCCGATCATGTGCGTTCAATGGCTCAGACATTGTTTCCGTCAGGATTGCACCTTTCAAGATGATAATGCCCCGATTCACAGAAGTCGAACTGTTCAATCATGGTTTGAGGAACACGAGGATGAAGTTGCGCACCTTCTCTGGCCTGCACAATCACCGGACTTAAATATCATTGAGCCCCTGTTGTCTGTGTTGGAAAACAGAGTGCGATCCCATTATCCTCCTCCGGCGTCTCTCAAGGAATTGGAAGAGTTTCTCCTGGAAGAATGGTGCAACATACCACTTACCACCATCCAGAACTTGTATGCGTCCATTCAAAGGAGGATTCCGGCAGTTTTAAATGCCAATAGTGCTCCCACACCATATTAGGTGCGTAACACCTGTTGTTTCAAGGTGTTTCCATTATTTTGGACAACCCCTCTACATGTATATCCCTCGCCTCCCTTGAGAAAAGCGGACGCACGAAGTCGCAGGGTTCGGGTCCTTTCTTCGCGAACCCTGCGTTCAGCGTTTGCTTTGAAGTAACTATTCTTCAAAGAGTTACTTCAAGACAAACCATTCTCGAAGTAACGACGATGTGTGAAAGAAGTATCACACATTTTTTGAGGCGAAGAAGGAATTATCATTAATTCCTGACGATGTGTGGAAGAAACATCACACATTTTTCGAAAAACTTAAGAGCTAGTAGATTCATTGTTACATTCGAGCGACAATGTGAAACCCAAATTTGCCTGTGGCGGGACTCTAACTCACATCGTTCTGCTCCGGAGCCCAATGCCTTCTCAACTGCGCTACGCCATCAAGGGCTTATCGCTGATACTTGCCGTCCTGGCATGTGCGTTACCTCTGAGGTAGGTACGTCACAAACCCAGAGTCCTGAGCTGAACCCTATAGAGAAGCTCTGCGATGAACTTGTTCGTCCGGTTCACAGAAGAAGAGATCGCCCAACAAACAAAGCTGAACTTCTCACTGCTTTAAATACCGAATGACGGAAGATATCTGTGTACATTTACAAAACGCTGCTGGGGAGTGTTCCACGAAGACTTGTGACAGCCATATGGGAGAAAGTTTTCAGCACACAATAATGAATTTTCTCTTTATAAAGATTATTTATAGGCATGCAGGTGTGGATATTCAAGTTAGAACAGTGTAGTTTTCTAAATGGATACCTTGAATGAATGGCAAACTGCGAAATACACTATCTACCAACAAGTAATTGGACACCTGTGATAGCAAAGGCAAACGAAGTTTATTCACCTTCAATAGTTGGTGGAGCCTCCACGAGCGGCGATTACAGCTGCGACCCTCCGGGGCATACTCTCAACCAAGCGTTGTACGACGGTTAGCGGTATTTTCTTCCACTCGGCTTGGAGAAGACAGGTCAGTACCTTCACCGATTTCGGACGGTGGGGGCACCCCTTAAGTCGACGCTCCAACTCATCCCAGAGATGCTCGATAGGGTTAAGGTCCGGGCTCTGCGCAGGCCAGTCCATTCGATTAACCCCACTGTCACCATACCAAGTCATGGTGGACCTCGTAACATGACAGGTGGCATTGTCATCCTGAAAGTAACATGGGTCCACCCCGTAAAACTGCCACAACGTAGGAAGCGCATGGTCATCCAAAATGGTGCACTAGGCCTCGGCGTTGAGTCTACCAGGAATTGCGACCAAGGGTCCCGTCGTTCCATACCAGGAGAAACACCCCCATAGCATAATTCCGCCAAACTTCACAGTTGGCACAATACATTCCGGCAGGAGGCGTTCTCCAGGCAGACGCCAAACCCAGACCCTGCCATCCGAACGGTAGAGGGTGAACTTTGATTCGTCACTCCAGAGAACCTGTTTCCACTGTTCAACGGTCCACTGTCGACGTTCTTTGCAACATGTTAGCAGAGCAGCGCTATTGGACTTGGTGATCAAAGGCTTGTGGGCGACAGCACGTCCATGATAACCAAGCAGATGGGTTTCCTTACGGATGGTATTCATCGAAAGAACACTCCCGGATGCCTGTTGAAACTCCTCGCGGATGTGGCCCATCGATTTGGTGCGGTTCTTCCGAATTTTTCTGGCCAGCACCCGTCGGTCTCTAACTCCCAGTTTTGTGGGTCTGCCGTGTCGGGGTACATTCCGACAGTCACCTCTCATCTTCCACTTGCCAATCACGTAGGCCACTGTCGATTTTGGGTATTCAACTCCCTGGATATGTCACGTATGGATCGGCCATTTCTGTGATACCCGACGATTACACCTTTCTCGAAATCAGAGAGTTCCGAACTGCGCGGCATCTTGAATGCGACTGGTTGCGTTGTTGTTTCCCGCACGATATTTAACGGCGGCGGCCGTGACGTGTACCAGGACCGCAGATATCGTCGATTGCAGGGGTGTCCAATTAATCGTTTGTAGATAGTGTATATGTGCTCAAAAGTCGCAACTCAAAGTACGAGAACATTGTGAATTGGAAATCGAGGTTTTGTTTCACAACCATGAACAAAAGTCGGAGTTAAATAGTACGTCTTAAGTTGTTTTTATCGCAGAGCAATAACTGAATTGCAACAAAAGCATGATTTTGCAATACAGTAGACTCGCTAATCCGACCATTCCTTGCACAGAGGGGTACTGGATTAGCGAGAGTGCCGGATTACTGAAAGTGCATAAAAATTCAGTTTATTTCTTCATTAAATTTAATGTTAGAATTACAAGTTTGCTATGTGTAAAACATATGTATTGAAAAAAAAACATAAGTAAGAGACAAGCATATGATAATAGTATAAGAACACGATCAGTACGTACTGTACTGTTTCACTTACAACAATGAAATGGTATTTTCATATTATCAGTACAGTAAAGTACAATTGTATGTGTACGTACTATACACAGTAAAAGAAACGTACAATTGCACGACAGCACAGATGGAATCTTGCATTTTCTATTCAGTGTGGTCACTTCGAAGCATATCACAGATTTCTGTTTACTTTAATGAAGATGCTTTTTGTAATATTCTTAATTATTTTGAGGATCCTTCCTATTGTTATTTTAAATTGAATTATATGAACGTTAGTGCCAATTGAAAACAAAATATGGCGTTAAAATTGAAAACTTCACTCGTGTATGAAGTATAATTCATTACGGTTTGATATTAACACGATTTCGGCAACGCAAAACCACGCAAGGAGACCGGAATAACGAGAGTCTACTGTAATAATTATTAGAAACTCTTTCTTGAAGAGATTGTGTATGGTCTTCACAAGGAACGTTAACTGTATCACGTGATAGTATGGCAGCATTGAAAGATTTTATCACATTAACGTCATAAATTTGTAGATAACAAATCGAATATTTGTAAATATCGGCTTACTCTGGAAAAGCTTTAATTTGATAATTTCTTTTAATCCCTAGGATATCTTACTTTTTAAAAATAAAAAAAATATTTTTTTAAAACACTGAGATATAACATATTTCACCCATGAAAGTATACCTTTCTTTCGAATACGCTTTTCCTAAAAATGTTTAATTCGAGAATGGGAAACACTTGCACAAAATTATTATTACAAGTGCCTAAATGGCTGAACCATTATGCTAGTTTTTTGCCTCCTCCCTGCTCTATATGTTTGTACAAGATTTGCACAAGTCTACAAAAGAATACATATTAACGAGATATTATTTTGTTCATAGACTAAAGGCTTTAAACAGAGATTTTTCGGCTCTGCTGCAAACATTCTGAACTTCTGGAAGCCTATTCTTGGATGATGAACGCACCTGATTTAAATTGAGTACTTTGCAAGTCTATTTCTTCTTTTTTTCTTTTATTTCTGGTGTTTCCTTTTTTCAAGCTGCGTTTCGTTAACTGAATGTACTTTTAGACATGATTCTGATGAAGACATAACTGTAGTTAGGTCGAAACCTGTTGAGTTTATTATTTTGTAAGTCTTTTAGCTTATAGATGATCTATTGAGTGTGAAAATGAAAAATCCTCGTTCCCAGCCAGCATTATTACGAAGAAAACGTCCACTGAACAAAGGAAATCATGTTGCCCTGTCTACACGTTCGCGAATGTTTACCGACGAATGAAATAACAAGAGCCGCCCCGGTGGCGCAGTGGTCTAAGGCGCTGGCCTCTGATCATTCGTCCGTGAGGGGTCCGGGTTCGAATCCCGGTGAGGCATGGATATGTTGTGTTTGTCTTACGGCACTGGCTCTCTCCCTTCCCTGGAACCAGTGACCCTAAATTAGGGACGGGCGACTGCTTATAGCCCATTGAGTTGCTTACGGTGGTCGTTAAACCTCCAATCAAAAATAAAAAAAAAAAAAAAAAAAAAGAAATAACAAGATATTACTTTGCTCATAGATTAATGGTTTATCTCTCAACAACTACACTTGTGAATTGCTCTCCATTATTCCTTGTGTTTGAATAAAACATGAAAACTCATTATGCATAATGAATCTTTATGTTTTGTTCAAACTCACATGTTTATAATAAAAACACAACGCCGTTTTCGGAAAAGAAGTTCCACAATATCTGTAACGATAATAAAGTTTTGATGTCCCAGATCCAAAGTAGAGGTAAATACTATAAATGATGTCCTACTTGAACTCTTTACTGCTTTTACACGTTTAATAAATTTATTTAATTTTCTTAATTGGTTAAAGAATAACAATTAAAAAAATTAATAATTTTTTATCTTTTTCCAAATGAAAGAGAGCTAGTTAGCTGGTATAAAATTTTTAGAAACATAAGTACCTGCAAAAATATATAAATAAATTATTTATGTTTAAATATTTGACTTACTTTTCCATGAATTTTTCAGTATCCGCCTCCTTTTCCGCCGCCGCCGCCTCCACCACCATATCCGCCTCCGCCGCCGCCATATCCGCCACCTCCGCCGCCATGTCCTCCTCCTCCAAGGTTCGTCAAGCTGATTCCGACAATGGCAACGTCACCGCCGCCACCCTTTCCACCTCCTCCTCCTCCTCCGTATCCTCCACCTCCTCCGCCTCCGTATCCGCCGCCACCACCAAGACTGAGTCCTCCAAGTCCTCCTTTTCCACCTCCACCACCGTATCCTCCGCCGCCACCACCAAGACTGAGTCCTCCAAGTCCTCCTTTTCCACCTCCACCACCGTATCCTCCGCCGCCACCACCGTATCCTCCGCCGCCACCACCAAGACTGAGTCCTCCAAGTCCTCCTTTTCCACCACCACCACCGTATCCTCCGCCGCCACCTCCGTATCCACCACCACCGAGGCTCAGAATGGAAATTCCGCCTCCTTTTCCGCCGCCGCCACCGTATCCTCCTCCGCCGCCACCGTATTCTCCGCCGCCGCCTCCGTATCCACCACCGCCGAGGCTCAAACCGGACAATCCACCTTTTCCTCCACCTCCACCTCCTCCATATCCTCCGCCAAGACTTAGTCCGCCGTCGTCTCCGTATCCTCCAAGATCTCCTCCGTATCCTCCGAGATCACCTCCATATCCTCCGTCGCCGCCACCATAGTCGTCACCGCCGAGGCTGAGGATGCTGAGATCCTCACCTTTACCACCTGTAAGAGAAAAAAGAAACACATTGCAGTTTCCGTTTTAGAAAACAAATATTGTCCAGAAATATTTTCAGTATGACCCCGAAAAAACAGAGTGTAAAGTATTTCTCTATAACTTGGCAACCAACCTGCAACTAAAATTATGCATTTCAGGAGTAATATTTGGTACTCATTGATTGGAATGAGATGCGCGCGCATGCGCTCAAAGCTTCCTGGTACTTTCTCTAAATTTTAATCCGTGGGCATCAACACGGCAACAAGTCATTAAAAAGCTAAGTGTCGAATGCAACTTTTGAGCATAAAATTCGCCTGATTTTAAATTTGGTATACTTTGCCTGGCTTTTTATGGAGTTACTAAGTACGAATTGTATTAATTACAATGACATCGTTACAAAGTTAAGAGACCAAATCAGAGATCTTGTGATGAAGTTCCACCTAACTTCAATGAACAATATTTGTTGTTGCATTGCATTTTTTTTTTCAAACTATGCATTTGCTTCTGAAAATGCCAGAATCCTTTTGTGTTTTCCACAAGAACTCGGTTAACTGGCAAGAATCGTAGCATAAAGTTTACTGTTTCAATTTGCAGTCACTAACTGGGAAATATAAATAGAAATGACATTTAGTTTCAGCTCCAGATGGTCTTCATCTGGCTGCTAATTCATTCTGCAATTAGCACACCGTGTTCTTGTTCCATAAAAGTTCAAAACTTTCTCCATATGAACAAGAAACATGAAATTGAACGTAAATAAATTCAGTCATCTAGGGATTCATTATGGATAAAAATGTGTAAAGACAAAATACCGTTTTTTTATTAATTTCAGATTTAAAGAGACTGAAAAATATAGCCTCCTGTCCCTAATTTAGGGCCAACGGTTTTAAGTGAGGGAAGGAAACCGTGCTCTATGGGAAACAATTGGCCTATTCTTCAAGGTGGACATCTAGTGATTTTGTTCCCTATACTTCAAATGAAAAAATTTCAACCCTATTTCCTCAGCGAAGAAAGATTTTCCATGCATCAAAATTGGCCCACTGATGAAAAAACATCCGAACTTAGATTCATTCTTCAACAGGGCGCCAAGTTGCTTCAATTATCCGCAGTAACATCCTAACTTAGATTCATTCTACAACAGGGCGCCAAGTTGCTTCAATTATCCGCAGTAACATCCTAACTTAAATTCATTCTTCAACTGGGTGCCAAGTTGCTTCAACTATCCACAGTAACATCCTAATTTAGATTCATTCTTCAACAAGGTGCCAAGTTGCTTCAACCATCCACAATTTGTTCATGTCTTCTTGGCCCTTAAGTTGGACGTGTAGTGATTTTGCTCCCTGTACTTCCAATGGAAAACCTTTGGACCCTATTTTCTCAGCGAAGAAAGATTTCCCATTAATCAAAATTGGCCCACTGATAAAAACATCCTAACTTAGATTCATTCTTCAACAGGGTGCCAAGTTGCTTCGACTATCCACAGTAACATCCTAACTTAGATTCATTCTTCAACAGAGCGCCAAGTTGCTTCAATTATCCGCAGTAACATCCTAACTTAA
This sequence comes from Macrothele yani, assembly GCA_039090855.1. Taxonomy (NCBI): domain Eukaryota; kingdom Metazoa; phylum Arthropoda; class Arachnida; order Araneae; family Macrothelidae; genus Macrothele; species Macrothele yani. Next base: position 83,377,203 of record CM077006.1, on the reverse strand, counting down.
ATTCATTCTTCAACTGGGTGCCAAGTTGCATCAACTATCCACAATAACATCCTAACTTAGATTCATTATTCAAACGGGTGCCAAGTTGCTTTAACTGTCCACAGTAACATCCTAACTTCGATTCATTCTTCAACAGGGTGCCAAGATGCTTCAACTATCCACAGTTTGTTCGTGTCTTCGTGACCCTTAAGGTGGACGTCTAGTGATTTTTTGCTCATTATACTTTCAATGGAAAAAATGTTGACCCTATTTCCTCAGCGAAGAAAGATTTCCCATACATCAAAATTGGCCCACTGATAAAAAACATCCTAACTTAGATTCATTCTTCAACAGGGTGCCAAATTGCTTCAACCATCCACAGTTTGTTCATGTCTTCTTGGCCCTTAAGTTGAACGTCTAGTGATTTTGCTCCCTATACTTCCAATGAAAAAAGTTTGACCCTATTTCCCCAGCGAAGAAAGATTTCCCATTCATCAAAATTGGCTCAGTAAAAAAACATCCTAACTTAGATTGTACAATTGGTGATTTTTCAAAAAAACATTTCCTGAACTATATTAAAAATCAATAATTTTACTTCGATGTAGTTAAGATAATTGCTTACAGATGGCGCCACTCTCCCTTACCACTATATCAAGGTAAAATTATTGATTTTTAATATAGTTCAGGAAAGCTTTTTGCAAAAACACCGATTGTACAATATAAGTTAGCATGTTTTTTAAGTGAAGGAAGAAATATTCCTCATAATACATGGGAAATCGATACAATATTCAAAGCAAATATAAATTCTGAATTTGCTTGTACCACTTACTGGTCATCCATGTAACACCTCTCAGGAAATTTGAAAATTTCATCGCCCTGGAGCGGAAATCGAATCTTTCTATTTCGGTTCGAGTGTTCCAGATGTTACACCACCCAGCATAGTGAAGTTTCAAGCAGCTGAGATTAAGCAAACTTAGCTTTAGGAATCTGAACATCCTCAGACATATTCGAACGGAAATCGGGACATGCGGGTTTAATCTCTGCTCCAGGGTGATGAAATTCTCAAGTTTTCTGAGAGGTTCCAGATGTTACACCACCCAGGATAGTGGAGTTTCAAGCAGCTGAGATTAAACAAACTTAGGTTTAGGAATCTGAACATCCTCAGACATACTCGAACAGAAATCGGGACATGCGGGTTCGATTTCTGCTCCAGGGTGATGAAATTCTCAAGTTTTCTGAGAGGTTCCAGATGTTACACCACCCAGGATAGTGAAGTTTCAAGCAGCTGAGATTAAACAAACTTAGCTTTAGGAATCTGAACATCCTCAGACATATTCCAACGGAAATCGGGACATGCGGGTTTAATCTCTGCTCCAGGGTGATGAAATTCTCAAGTCTTCTGAGAGGTGTAACATGGATGACCAATGAGTGTTACAGGCAAATTCAGAATTTATATTCTGTTTGCTTTCAATATTCTATCGATTTCCCATGTATTATGAGGAATATTTCGTCCTTCATTGATTTATCTGTGGTAAAGGTGATTTCCGACCTGCATCCATTTGCGGATGAAAGCTATGAGGAAGCAAGGACTAGCAAAGATCTGAGGATGTTTAGATTCCTAAGTTAAGTTTGCTTAGTCTCAGTTGCTTGGAACTTCACTGTCCTGGGTGGTGTAAGGGTTACCATACTCGAACGGAAATCGGGAGATGCGGGTTCGGTTCCCACTGCAGGGCGATGAAATTTTCAAGTTTTCTAAGAGGTGTTACATGGATGACCGGTAAGTGGTACAAGCAAATTTAGAATTTATATTCCGTTTGCTTTGAATATTCTAGTATGTTTTTCTTCAGTGGGCCAATTTTGATGTATGGGAAATATTTCTTCGATGAGGAAATAGGGTAGAATTTTTTTTACAATGGAAGTATGGAGAGCAAAATTACTAGACACCCACCTCAAATCCTGACACGCACCCCTGACTGCTCGGTTACTATAAAACGTATAGCCCCCGTCGCTAATTGGGCCTGTACTTATTGAGATAATTAAAGCATTTTTTAATTCGCTGAGAGTTTATAACTTATGCTTACGTATATGTTCCTCCACACTTTCATTTTTTGCACTTTTGGCAATTTTAAATCCTTAATTAACATCAGGTTCGCTGCTTTGTTCTCATGGATTGTTTAAACATGCGTGCAATTGGAGCTTTCATATTCTCATTGTTTTCCCAAAGAAAAGTTAACATCGAATTGACGAATTCGAAAACGGTCCAGATGGCAGACAGCACACACTGTTACGACGAGACTACAAATTTTGAGGCCATATTGTCTCTCTATTTAAAAAACGTAACTGTCGTTGCCGTCCCCATCGCCACCGGCACTGTTTTAGAAATTTCGCAACACTTGCGCATTTGAAGCTGACAGCGCAAAAAGTATTGAACACAAAAATATGAAATTTATGTCGTCTGTAGAATAAACCGTTTTTCGATTCTGGCGCTACTTCAAGAGCTATTGTATTTCAAAGTTAAGGTAAGCAAAAAAGTGCTATCAGTTCGCGTTCTGGACACAATAACCGCAACAGAACTACGAAACTTTATAGGCACATAGGGCCATGGCCAAATTTTCGCACCTCGTCGCCTTTTTTTTGGATTTCGATTTAGTTTACGAGAAATTAAATTTTAAAATTTCGCAAAATTCTCTATTTCGCGATAGGATCCATTATAAAAAAAACATATATGACAAACTATAAATCATAACGCATTGCAATTTTTATAGCATAAACTCACAACTATCATCCCTCTTTTTAAAAAAATGTTTTAAGAAAAATTCGTTTTCTGATTTTTAAGCATTTTTTAAAGGCGCAAAGGAAAAGAACGAGCGGCTTATTCTGTCTTCAGCGTTAATCACACAGAAAAGTTCGGGTCCCATGACTTGCTGCTATGGTGACGCATCTTTTTTTAGCACTCTCTTCTCATTGGGTGAAAGGACAGGCTACAATCAAACTGGTAATGACGCAATGCGTAATGACGTAGCGACGGTTTTAAAGTTTGGGGTTTTCCGCCGGCGTACGTGAATACCTATATAAATATAGGCTTTCGCCTCGTCTTTTAAAATTATTATTAATAAGAAATCTTCAAGTTAGTAGCGTTCTCCTTTATGCGATATGCTGTGGGGTAATTGGGTCTGATTTTGCTAATCGGAAGATGAATTTAATCTAATTTCATTACTTTTTCTCATTTTCGTATTTCCTATTCTAAAATATTTGTCGCTACAGCCATGAAACCGCAATACGGTCTCACTCACTAAACCCGAAAACCAGTCCACGAAGAGCCAAAATTGCAAATGGTATTAGCATGTGCTTCTCCATCGCGTGGGATATAATTTATTAGCGTAGTTCTTACTTACACGAATGGAAAATACGTATGAAAACAAGAGGGTGGTGATGAAAGTACAGGGTAATTCAAAATGATTAATCCGATTTCAAATGACTATATTTTACGTGTTTCTAAATATACAGAGATTAAATGTACATAGGATAAAGAAATAAATGTCCAAATTTTAGGTTAATAGCTTGTAAATATTCTACGTGACTTACATTGGTCACGTGTAGTACGTCGAGGCGATAAACGAATTACTACCATACTTGATCAAGCATGTCTATTGTCAACAATTGTAGAGCCCTATGAATGCAAACTTTGAGTTCATCTGGCGTTGTGTGGGAAATGGTGGCACATACACATTATCCTTAACATACCCCATAAGAAAAAATCGCAAGGATACAGGTCCGGAGACCTGGCGGGCCACTGTAGAGTTCCTTGTTTTTTTGTTTTTCGTTGTTGTTGTTGTTTTTATTGAAGGTTTAACGACCACCTTGAGCAACTCAGTGGGCTATAAGCAGTCGTCCGTCCCTAATTTAGGGTCACTGGTTCCAGGGAATGGAGAGAGCCAGTGTCGTAAGATAAACACAACATCCTGCCTCATCGGGATTCGAACCAGGACCCTTCACGGACGAATGATCATAAGCCAGCGCTTAGAACACTACGCCACCGGGCGGCAAGAGCGCCTTATCGTCGCGTCCATAGCGACCAATCCAGCTGTTGGGAAGTTGTTCGTTAAGGTAACGGCGAACATCCAGATGCCAATATGGCGGAACTCCATCGAGTTGAAAGATGTAGTCGCGTGTAACTTTATTTAATTGTGGAAATAGCCATGCTTCCAACATATCTAAATACGAGTGTCCTGTTACTGTTTGTTCTTGGAAAAAGAAAGGGCCGTAAACATTTGCACGAGAAACCGCACAGAACGCATTCAGTTTAGGTGAAGAACGCATTCAGTTTAGGTGAGTCGCGCTCAGTTTCAACTACTGCATGTGGGTTTGCGCCATCTGGTGGTTACATTCGTAAACTCGGGCGTTTCTCTTCATTTTAATGTGTGGTATGCTATTATTACCTTGATATTTACGTAGATATTATCTAATAAATTCGGATGAATCATTTTGAATAACTGTACTTTTTGTAAGTTTCTTCGAGTAATACGGAAATGTGAATCACAGAAATAAAATACTATTTGCTATATTAATTACCTCCTCCGCCGTATCCTCCGCCACCACCGCCGCCGTATTCGCCACCGCCACCTCCATATCCACCACCGCCGCCGCCTCCGTATCCGCCGCCGCCTCCACCTCCATGAGAGCTAACAGGTACAGCTACAAAGACAGTATCTCCACCTTTTCCTCCGCCACCGCCGCCTCCATAGCCACCACCTCCGCCGCCTCCATATCCTCCTCCTCCGCCGCCGCCGTGGCCTCCACCTCCTCCACCGTATCCACCACCTCCTCCACCGTATCCACCACTTCCGCCACCTCCATATAAAATGCCTGCTGAAGCAGACAGTAGGAGGCAACTAAAAGTTGCTAGCGTTAAATATTCCTGTAAAATTAAGGATAGCAAAGAATTACTTTCAAAATAATTTTACAAAAATAAAGACTGCGATACTTAAATAACACATAAATATCAAAAGCAGTACAAATATAATCGGAAATCATCCGTATAGAAGCTTTCACTCTCCACGAGGCACATTTTTAAGACAAAGGTAAAATCGAAAGTTCAGTTTATATTTCGGAACGACTTTCAACACAACAAGAATTCAAATCTTATTAAAAAAAAGGCACTCTTTTACGGAAATAAAATAATTGACTATATTTCAAAGGAAATTATTTCTAAAATGAAACTTTTGAAGTTCTTACTAGGGAGCAAGCCTATAATGATCAGTGTATCTACTGAGCTCCCAGCTATTTAAGGTACTTTCATGAAGAAATGGGAATGCATGTCATATTAAAGGAGCTAATATGACGTAATACGCTGCGTGCTACAAACGCGTGATATTTGTAACTCATGCTTCACGCTTTTGGTTGATTAAGATTTAAATTTATGTGACATTGAGGCCAACCAGCTTGGCGCAGGTGGCTAAAGCGCCTACTTTGTGACAGGTGACCTGCTGGGGGTTAACATCCCGCCGCCATCCATCCAGTTCGAGCTTTTAGAGGGTTCACGCGAATATAACCTGGAGATTCATCGGCTACGGCACTGCAGTGTGGAAGGCGGCGGAAATCCACCACATTGCAATCCCTATAACACAGGAACATTTTCCATCATGGCCGCTTATAGCTTGTAGATGAGGACGCCCAACCAGTTTCCGCACTGTCTGTAGGATCACACAAATGTAGAAGGCTGTCTCGAAATTCTATCTATTTGAATATTTCAACTTCACTTGAAAAGCAGTTCATGTGGAAAGCGAAATCTTGTGGTTCCTGTACATAAGTCTGTTTTATTGGTGTAGGTTTATTTCAATTATATGTTGTGACGTGCCTGCCCCGCAGGACGCACACGACATAAAGGCAGATAGCAGCGATGCGAACGTCTGCGTAGCTCAGTTGGTAGAGCGACATGTTCCGGAATAAGTGGACTCGGGTTCGATCCCCGGCGTGGACAAAAATGACGGAGAAATTTACTTCGTTATAATGGCGCCCGAACTTCCCGGATGACCCGGCCGTTCAAGATCTCGGAATTGTGTGATGTTCTTTCCACACCGCGAGATAGGAAAAGTAAGAGAATCCCTTCTTCAGCGCTTCGAAGAATAAATGTGTGTGATGTTGCATTCCACACACTAGATTGACTGGGAGTTCTCAAGTGCACGTTCTACAGAGGATGGCTGCCTGCAATGATTCATGGTCACGGCTGACCCGTGGATGCACACTACATAAAGGCTGATAGCAGCAAGAACGAACGTCTGCGTAGCTCAGTTGGTAGAGCGACTTGTTCCGGAATAAGTGGACTCGGGTTCGATCTCCGGCGTGGACAAAAATGACGGAGAAATTTACTTCGTTATAATGGCGCCCGAACTTCCCGGATGACCCGGCCGTTCAAGATCTCGGAATTGTGTGATGTTCTTTCCACACCGCGAGATAGGAAAAGTAAGAGAATCCCTTCTTCAGCGCTTCGAAGAATAAATGTGTGTGATGTTGCATTCCACACACTAGATTGACTGGAAGTTCTCAAGTGCACGTTCTACAGAGGATGGCTGCCTGCAATGATTCATGGTCACGGCTGACCCGTGGACGCACACTACATAAAGGCTGATAGCAGCAAGAACGAACGTCTGCGTAGCTCAGTTGGTAGAGCGACTTGTTCCGGAATAAGTGGACTCGGGTTCGAATCCCGGCGTGGACCAAAAATGACGGAGAAATTTACTTCGTTATAATGTTCATAACTTGGTATATTTCTCATTTTAGTCATGAGTAGTAAAGCCAATGTGAAAACAATCAATGTTAACGAACTTTTGACCATTGTGATGGAACATGGGTATGATGTTGGTATTGTGAAAAAGTTGTGTGTACAGCACAGGAGAGGTAATTCGACTTCGTTGTGTATTGAGCGCGAGCAGATTACCTATGTGGGATCAATGTCTTTCCTCCCACCGTTTACAAATGCATTACGGAGAGTGTGTAAAAAACACAAAAAGATTTTGGTGATGTGACCTTCGGAGCATGCTTAGGAAGGATCGTGAGCCCAAACCCATTCAAGAACAGTGAGGCGTGCACTGTGTGCCCTTGAAGTCCGACGTTGCTGCTGCTTCTAATTCATGGTACATAGGACCCACTCTTCGTAATTTGGGAGTTAGAGTGACTGAACATCAGTACACTGTAAAGACTGGATCTACTACTACTGACCTTGCACGCGTGGCTAAGTCTGGAACTCATCTGCCCTCTTGGTCTGAGACTTATTTATTACTTAAGACCAGAGGTAGGTATATGACTCTCGTCGCCGAAGGTTTGTATATTGACGTTTTTTAGGACGTATGTTGTAACGATGACTTACCTGCGTATGTACATGCACCATGGATTCGCTTCTTTAACATTTTGTGCCGTGCAAAGTATCCTATTGCGGGGGTTAATAACGGACCTTGTGCTTATTTATCACTTCGGTGAGTATGTATTTGTCATCTATTTGGTGTTGTTTTCTTTCTCAGCTTTGTTTCTCGCTGTAACCGAGTTGTGACGCGGATATTATGTCACTCACCAGGATCGCTGTTGTCTTCGGGACTACCTATGTATTAAGTGTATATATTCTCCTAGCGCCAGTTATTTTAACCTGATGACGCATAGGTCGCCTGTTGCGAAAGATCTTGTTTTTACCTAATATGCCTTTTAGTAGTAAAATTCTAATTGTACGTTTTGGGTTGGTTTTCTACATGTTTAGACAGCTGCCTTTTTATTCTTATTGATTTTGACTTGCTTTTTAAAAATGTTGCAAGTACAAATTGCGCCCAATACACCACAGAAATGTTGCGATCTTTCCGACGGCACATCATTTAAACCCTACTTCTTTTCAGCTGAAGATTTAATTATTTGATAATATATTTATTTATTACAAATCCCTTAGCCAATGGGTGCCAGATTAACATGTTTAGACATTCAAAAATCATCTAGGAGCCGTTAAAGAGCGTTAAACTTACACGAAACTTAAGGTCATTTAAAGATATGTTCTAGTCTAATGCAGCAAATGGTCTAGGTTTAACAGATACATGTAATTAATTTTTCATTTATTCATAATTATTTATGAGAATTGTATGTTGTTTTTGCTGTTGAGTTAAACGATCCCTTTATCAATAATTATTTATTATTGAGCGTTAAACTTACACGAAACTTAAGGTCATTTAAAGATATGTTCTAGTCTAATGCAGCAAATGGTCTAGGTTTAACAGATACATGTAATTAATTTTTCATTTATTCATAATTATTTATGAGAATTGTATGTTGATTTTGCTGTTGAGTTAAACGATCCCTTTATCAATAATTATTTATTATTGATAGAGGGATCGGAGAAAGGCACCAACGATCCCTCTATCAATAATTATAATTATTTATGAGAATTGTATGTTGTTTTTGCTGTTGAGTTTAACGATCCCTTTATCAATAATTATTTATTATTGATAGAGGGATCGGAGAAAGGCACCAACGATCCCTCTATCAATAATTATAATTATTTATGAGAATTGTATGTTGTTTTTGCTGTTGAGTTTAACGATCCCTCTATCAATAATTATAATTATTTATGAGAATTGTATGTTGTTTTTGCTGTTGAGTTTAACGATCCCTCTATCAATAATTATTTATGAGAATTGTATATTGTTTATGCGGTTGAGTTTAACGATCCCTATATCAATAATTATTTATGAGAATTGTATGTTGTTTTTGCTGTTGAGTTTAACGATCCCTCTATCAATGGGATCGGTGGCGCAATCTTTTCCACTACTTTTATTTCAGACATTTTTTTTTATTGGAGGTTTAACGACTACAATGAGCAACTCATTGGGATACAAGCAGTCGCTCGTCCCTAATTTAGGGTCACTGGTTCCAGGGAAGGGAGAGAGCCAGTGCCGTAAGTCAAACACAACATCCATGCCTCACCGGGATTCGAACCCAGACCCCTTTTGGACGAATGATCAGAGGGCATCGCTTAGACCACTGCGCCACCGGGGTGGCTGAGACATTTTGGGCTCACGCTTGAATTTTCTGTTTCTTGCACAAAGAGCGTTTTGCTAGCGCAGTCTCGATCCGCTAAATAAAATTTTATTCATTTATGGGAAGGGATGGGCGCGCTCTGTTTTGTTTTTTCATAATTTTTTTTTCGTTTTTTGCTCATTTTAATAATTTAATTTTTTAAACTTCAAATTTAATTACGAATTACGGCGGCGCACTGGTCTAAGCCATGAGTGAGGAATCTACGGCCTTTTGAGTGAGTCCAATATTTGCAGAACAAATCCTTTTGTTTTGATTAATATGTTTTTTTTCGTCTTTTATTATTTTTATTTTAATCTTAAGGTGGTTCCTCCTAAAATCCCTACCTTATGTTTCCAATAGTAAAACTTCTTTACATACACTGAAGTGCCAGAAAAACTGATACACCAGTCTAATACTTGATAGGTCCCCCACGGAAGCGCAGGATTGCACAACTACGACGGGGCATGTACCCCACTAGCTTCTGGAAATATGCTGTCGGCAATGCACACCATACTTCCAGCAGAGCGTTCCACAATTCGGGTGCATTCCGAGGTCTCGGATTCCTGTGTTCGATAGCGCGTTGCATGGCATCCCAAATGTGTTCTATCACGTTCAGATCTGGGGACTTGGGTGGGATGGCAACACCCCAAACTCAGATTAATGCTCCTCTAACCATAATGTAGCGTCCCGATACTTGTGGGGAGGTGCATTGTCTTGTTCGAACAAGCTCAACCCATCAGCATGAATGCAGGACATGAACTAGTGTATCTGGTCTGAAAGGATGCGCACATAGCGTTGGCCGGTCACAGACGTTTGTAGACGTACCAGGGGTCCCAGTGAAGTCCAGCTAAACACAACTCATACCATTACGGACCCCCCATACCCCTCAGCCGTTACAGTTCCCTGTTGACAGGCAGGATCCATCGCTACATGGGGTTTGCGCCACACACGAATCCTTCCATCTGCCAGATACAGTTGGACTACTTGTTTCCAGCCATCAAGTGTCCAGTGGCGGTGTTGCCGTTCCCAAGAGAGGCACATAGCTCTGTGTCGTGCACCCATGAAGGGGACTCGAGTTGGGCGTCGGCTCCCAAAGCCCATATCGTGCAGAGTACAATGCACGGTCCGGACGCTGATGCTTGTTGAGGCTCCAGCATTGAATTCCGATGATACCTGCGAGAGTGTTGCACGCCTATCGCGTGAAACGATTCTTGACAGCCGACGAAGGTCACGCTCACCCAATGTCTTTTTACGGCCACACTGGTATCGTAGGTTGGAGGTTTTGCCGGAATTCTTGTAGTCACGGTGTACACCCTTGCAATGGTCGTCCGTGAAAATCCGAACTTCGTTTCTACCTCAGATATACTATGGCCCATTTCACGAGCGCCAACTATGACACCGCGTTGAAAATCGCTTAAATCGTTATTACGTGTCATTCACATGCCGAAAAGAGCTCTGACGGTTGGCAAGGATGTCTATCGCTTTATATACGCACTGGCGGACGCAACCGAGTATGCGCATAGGTGACGTTGCTATGTATTTTGCATAAGCTCGTCTGTACCAGTTTTTCTGGCACTTCAGTGTATTTTCTCCGCAATTGATGTATTCCTAAGGATGAAAATTTGCACATTGATAGAACTTTAAGTTATAGCATGGGATACTTAATGCTCGTTGAAACATAACCATAATTATATTAAAAATCAATCATCATTCCTTGAGTAATGTTCAGACCTGTTAATAGATGGCGCGACCTGTACATTGATGACGTCAGTAGACAAGCACATGTTGGATTGCTTAATTATGGCTATGTTTTAGCAAGTATTAAGTATCCCATGCTATAACTTAAAGTTAGTTTTATCGATGTGCAAATTTTCATCCTTGGGAATACATTATTTGCGAAGAAAATATGTAAAGAAGTTTTACCATTGGAAACATAAGGCAGAGATTTTAAGAGGAACCACCTTAAAATGACCATAATTAGAATACCAAAGAGTAAAAGAAGATTTAACGAAACACTGCTCCCAGACTGACAGCCATAATTAAAACATTAGTAAGTCATAAGGACTATTTTGACCCCTGCTACGCTCATGATTTCGTTTCATGGCTCCTAAAGAGGTAGAGAGAGAATCGATTGAGCTCTCAGAAGATGACTTTTCAAAGTTCTCATCTGACGCTAAGAAAGATCCAATTGAAATGTGTAAAAATGTAATAGAATACCCACGCCTCCAGAAGCATGCACGAAAAGTGCTTTCTTACTTTTCAGCGACTTATTGCTGCGTATCTTCATTCTCCTATACCTAACCCAAATCAAGACGCCACAAATGACAGATACCCATCTAGAAGATCAGCTAAAAGTGCGGATCTCCATGTCGCAATCAAAAATTAAAATGCTTGCCTACAAAAAGAAGTCATTAAAAGGTCAGTTAACTTTAGAACTAACAAATGTTTTTTTTTAATTTTTTGAAGTTAGGTAGTACATAGTAAGATTTTTGCAAAATAATGAACATTTCGAAATACATCTAATTGAAGTTTCTTGAACGCGGCGTTGTTAGATTACAGCCAACTTAATGCGGCCTTTCAACATGAAAAAGTTCCACCCCACCTCTGGTCTAAGCGCTGGCTTTTTGACCATGGGTCCGAGATGAGTTCGAATCCCGGTGAGGCATGAATGTTATGTTTATCTGAGAGCAGTGGCTTTCTCCATTTCTTGGAACCAGTGGCCCTAAATTAGGGACGGGCGACTACTTGTACCCCTTATAATTATTCACGGTAGTCTTTAAACCCCGAAACAGACAAACAAACAAAATATATGCATGAGAGTTACTTCCCATTCTAAAAAGGAAGAAACTCTGTAAAAACCAACACTATTTTATCAAAATATACAACCTGAACCACGCTGCTGAAAAAATTATTTTCGATGTGAAAATATTTTATTTTCCACATTTTTATACCTTATAATCTGCATTCGAAGCCTTAGAAGACGCAGCTTTCTAAGAGTTACTTTAATGCATTACATCTTCGCACTTCGTTGCGTTTCACTCATACGAAACCGTACTACGTATCACGTGACGGATTAAACTGTGTATTTAAAGAATGGAAGCTGAACCGTTCATTCGTTCGACAAGACTAAGCTAAATGATTTGTCGATAGGAATAGTCAAGTCTCTCTTTTCGTAGCGCGTGGGATTTCACGGTTTTGCAATAATAACCTTCCGTGAGAAAACATATTTTTTTTTTACTTTCTTGGGAAACGTCAGTTCCTGAGTGGAATGCCCGTATTACATGGCGGTAAAAAGATATGTTCATCTTTTGTGAATTAGGTGCAGGGTTTTTTTCCTCTCTGAGCAGCTGTTTCAGGTCACGGCTGAAAGAAATACTACTTTATGACAGACCGGCTATAAAAAGCAGTCTGCCCTTTTCCTCTTGCTCTACATATCAGCCTCTTCACTCTCCATTTAACCGGTCGCAGTTTAACATTTTCCACCAAATTCTGACGACTGGAATCACTGAACATTATTTACCCAATATACCTACCGTGATAATGTGTATTTCAAATTATCACGCTTTCTAAGGAATTAAAAATAGGGATTTACTTCTAATGCATTATTCACATACAATTCACTTCAAAAAAAAAAGTTATTTTTAGAATATATTCCTATATTTTTTAACAATTATTTTCTTTTCTGAAAAACAAATGAAATTTATAATTGAATTAAAATTGCTTTGCCGTACAATGTTAAGTCTAAAATTTCGTGCTGAGTAATTATTTTGGCTTAGATTTTAAAATGTTAAGGATGTTTTATTAGATTATTTTCTTAATGGCTTAGGTGAGGTACACTTTTTAGTTTAAAAAATTTAATTACTTTAGCTGAATAAAACAATGCATTTCTTTTTAGGAAGTTTTCAGCTAAAAAATAATTATTTCTGCACATTCGTAACTTTCCTTTAAATATTCGAAACTCTGAAATGGTGTTTTTATACTTCCAACTGATCTTTAAGGGCTGTTACTTGTAGTACTTCGAATTTTGGGCAAAATTGTACGCAGGGGTTTATTGAAGAATTACACATGAATTTATCAGGTATTTGAAATGCATCACCTGCAGAGTCAAAAAATTCTGATTGTTCTATCATCATAATTACCGCTAATTATTCAATCTAGAAAGAAAATTTATACTCTTTTAACCTCCAACGCAAACCTACTGACTTCGATAATAAAAATTTTAAATGTAGGTTTCTGCACATTCGTAACTTTTGCTTTGAAATGATGTTATATTCCTCTAACCGATCTTTAAGAGTTTATACTTGTAATGCATCGAATATTCGTCTAAACTCTAAATTCTTGCATACTAGAAAAGTACGCATGTGTTCATCAAGTATTGTGAAAAAAGCTAAGAGGTAAAGGGGACAAATTATTGTATCTCAAATAAAAATTGTATTCTTGTTTTAACGTGCAATACTGTTTATTTAAAGTTGTACATATTCTTGAAAGTTCAAAAGTAATAATACTTTAAAATATACATTTTGAAGCTGGAAAGTAACAAAATTTTAAAATATAGTTTTGGAGGCTGGAAAGCAAAAAAAGAAACTTTGAAATATGGTTTTACAGGTACTGTTTCAATTAGAATTTTTTTTTTTTTTTAATTTAGGCATATCATCCAGAGTTTTTCATCGAATTTCCCTTTCTTTTTCTGGTAGTCTGTCTAAGACGAATGAATCACTACATTCCTTCGCCATTCGATTCCAATTACGTGTTTTACTCGATCTTTTTTCTGTGCCTTGTCTTATGGCAATTGCATCGTGTGGTATATTATAACCCATAAAATCGCGTTGGAAAAACGAAATAGGCAAAACAACGAATTACAAATATAACTCACAGAATTTTAAGATCTCAAGCGTTCCATAGTTTTATAGAGCTAAAATAGCCATTGCTTTGAACAGCACTAATGAATGAGTTTTTCAACTAAAATAGATTGTTTAAAGACCTGACTGATCTTAAATTTTCATCACAGTACTAAATTAGAAAAACATTACGATTCCTTTAAAAATTTCAAAACCGAAAGCACTGAAATATGCAATCTATATCATTTATGTGGTAAGAAAAACATTGTTATTTAAATAATACCGTATGTTTATGTCGAACGGTTTTTAATTCTGCATATTCCCAAGTTAAGCCAGCCATAGTAAATAGTTTTCACACTCTTAAATCAAGATAGCAATCCATTTCATTTCTATTCTCATATAACACTTCTCGTTTCTAAGATGGCGCATTTTCAGTAAAGTTACCAAAAGTTATTTATTAAACTTTATGATTCAAAGGAACTGAAGATTACCTTTTTTATTTTTTAAATTTAACTTTTTATTCATTCGCCACGATATTTCTGATGTCTACTTAAAGTCCCCGTATCGGTTTTTTGTTGGCACAATTAAAAATTTTCGTTACGAATAAGGAAAAAAAAAGAACTGTCAGATCTGCACGCGGAAAAGTTTTTCAGAAAACTTATTGAGAGTTTCTTTTTAAAAGAAATGTCTTTTCCTTTGAAGAAGTCATATCGGGAGAGGTACAAAATAATCATATATATGTATGGTCATGAAAACATTTTCCAGGAGAGCACGCTGTTTATGCGATAATGATGAAACAGGTTTCAAACAACAATTACAAAAAAAATGTTTTACACGTGGTGCTTGGTTGATTGTTCACTTAAACTGCTCACAACATCATACTCTTCGTATTGGGTATAAGTAAAAATCCCTTAAAAAAAAAAATCAGAAATAACAAAATTTAGAAAGGGAGGGTGATAAGATAAAGTTTTAGCCTGTACATCAGTGTAGAAAAAATGAAGTAAATTATAACTGGAAACAAATACATCAACACTTATCGCATAAATTTTGTCTTGAATATGCTCTAACATTGTAACATTTAACCCAAAGAAAGCCTCCCTGAGAAGAACGAAATCTCGAAAATTTCTGAGTTTATTCTGCGCCTAATAAGCTGATAATTTAAGACCACTGTTTATCTCTCTCTCTCTCTCTCTCTCTCTCTCTCTCTCTCTCTCTCTCTCTCTCTCTCTCTCTCTCTCTCTCTCTCTCTCTCTCTCTCTCTCTCTCTCTCTCTCTCTCTCTCTCTCTCTCTCTCTCTCTCTCTCTCTCTCTCTCTCTCTCTCTCTCTCTCTCTCTCTCTCTCTCTCTCTCTCTCTCTCTCTCTCTCTCTCTCTCTCTCTCTCTCTCTCTCTCTCTCTCTCTCTCTCTCTCTCAACGGGTGTGTGTGCAGAGTAATTTATTATTAAAACTCAGATAAAAATAAGATCACAACTTACAGATACAGAAGCATAAAATAACAGAAGAATACTACTCAAACTTAGACACAAGTTGATCTTTCTTAACACATCTGCTCCCTTAAATACTTTGCAATCTACGATCAAACTTTGTCATCAAAAATCTATAACATCTGCCTCTCTATTCCACCCTGTTTGTAGCAGGGCTTTTTCGCAGTCTAGTGACTACCGTGAGCAGATTTAAGGGAACAGCAGTCTCCCTTCTATTGCGTAAATCCTTTTTGCCGGCGGTGCATTCAAAAATCACGTCCTCCTACTCTGGAGGTGGTTATTCTCCCAAATTAACTGCGCCGGCATGGCTTACCGCTGTTACTTGGCCGATTTGACTCAAATATCACCTACGTCATGTTACGCAGTACGTTACACGTCCCCAAATCAGACCCACTGGTTCAAGGAAAGTGAGAGAGCCTGTGTCGTAAGATAAGCACACCACCCATCCCATATCACGGACCCGAACCCGAGCCCACTCAGACGAATAGTCAGAGGCAAGCGTTTAGAACATCTGCTCCACTGGTGGCAGATTGATTGATTGATTGATTGTTGCCCCTACTCTTACAGTGGTTTTCACTCTTTCACCAATGTTGACCTTGACATCACCCCCTGTTTAAATTTACTAGAAGAATAGGATTTCGCCAAAAGCGTTTGGTGAGCGAAATCTTTCAGAAAAGATGTAGTTTTATCACTAGGAAAATCCCGTTACATATTTCGTAACGAGAGTTGCGGGCCTTTAGGATACAGCGGTAGACAGTCCGTAACTTCTCGAGAAATTGGGGCTACCGAGATCTTTTCCAGAGTTTCTCTTGAAAGATTATAGGAATGCCACCCCGATGGCGCAGTGGTCTAAGCGGTGGCTTTTAATCATTCGAGATGGGTTCGGGTTCGTATCCCGGTGAGGCATGGATGTTGTGTTTGTCTTACGGCGCTGGCCCTCAATCAGAAACGGGCGACTGCTTATTGCCCATTGAGTTGCTCACGTTGTTGTTAAACCTCCAATTAAAAAAATAAAGAATATAGGAATAAGATAATAGGAAATATAATGGTGGCTGAGTAGCCAAAAACCGAACACGTGGTCGAGTCCGGGATAAGACAGGGTAAGGGAGTCTTCCGCAAGACGGAGTAGGCTGTGCTATTTCCATAAAATCAATGACCCTAAATTAGGGACCGACGCCTTAGGTCTAAAAACAGATGTATAAGATGACTTAGGAGCATCACCTTTTTAAGTAGCGATCATAATGGGTTTTGCCAAAGTACATTCTCCAATGATAGCTTTTCTCTATGCAGCTGAATGAAAGCCTTTTTACACTTGGAGTTTCCCGTTCGAAGAATTTTCGGAGCGAATATTGTAGTTTCAGATATAAGAAACACTTGACGGGCTACTGCGCAGTTTTAATTCCGTCTGAATAAGCCAGTGCGCGTCGGACCTACCGAAATGTAATGGAAGTAAGTCCCCACTGTTATTCTGGATAAATCAATGAATTACTTCAAACCAATAGCTAATCAGTAAATCCATGAAGAAACGGTGACTTACCGTTCTGGAGCCCATGTCGGTGAATGGTCTGCTCTTCGGTCATCAGAGCTGTCTTATATAGATCAATCTTCAGGCCTCGAAATTAGGTCAGTGGGGCTTGAGACCCGTTATCTTCCTTTCTTTTATTTTCGTCATCACTTTCACGAAAGAGGATTACAAGATGAAGCTGGAGGGAGAGGGTGCATTTTTCTTGCGTCCATTGATCTCACGCGTGGTCGACCTAGGACGGCCATCCCGCCACTTTGGTGAGAGCAACAGGAAGGATCGCCATTGGTCGCCGTAGGGCGAGCCGCTCTCCCCACCTTATGCGAGTAGTACCACCGAGCAAAATCCCCAGCACAAAGAAAAAAAAAAAAATTAGTGACGCTTCGCCCCAAGGAATGAATAAATGATTTGCAGGAGGAAAGGAAAGTAGGATTCAAATCAAAATCAGGTGAGACGGCGAGCAGAAGAAAAAGGAAAGCTCGGGGAGGGGGAGGAGAGAGGAATCGTGTATATCGTAACGAGGATGTGTACATGAGCGGAAATTTAAAGAGTCCGGCATCTTTGATTTCGAAAGTAGCGCACTTGGGGTAACACACACACGCATTGTTTCTAACAAAGAAGAAACTGATACAATCCCAGTGCATGAATCGTGTTAATCACGATTGCGACTTATTGGTCTAAGTAGGATAAAACTGTCCATCCCATCCCTTGAATTATTGACCGTTTTCATGCGGTTCTCCTGAAGCATGTTAGAAAAAAAATTTATGTTATTTCTTAGTATCTTCATTTGTCTATTGGCATGATATCTCTTCTTACGCAAGCACTATTTGGAAAATACTTTTTTCTGTAAATGTGGTAAATACACAGACATATTTAGTCATGCTGACCAAAAGATTCCATGCATTTTCCGCTTTTCGTAGAAGTTTAGAGCTCAGTGACATACATATATATAAATCACCATCCATGTCAACTACAACGACCGTTCAATAAAAACTGATACTATAATCATACAAAATGAAGAAATGTAGGTACAACACAATGTATGTTATTTTTTCTCAAATTACCTTCCCTTGGATGATATGCAACGGTCGCATCGTTCAATCCACTTTTCAGAGTATGTGGCCAAGCCCACAGAACTTCTCCTTCTTCATTGCTGGAAACAACCAGTAATCGCACGGGGCGAGATTAGGACTGTAGGCAAGCTGTGGCATCATTTCAATACTGCATTTCGTAAAAAACTGTTGAACACAAGCTGCCACGTGTGGGCGGGCGTTATCATGGTGTAGGGTCCACTTGCGCACCAGATCCGGTAGCTTAATCGACATGTGTCGTCGCAGACGCTTCAAGACTGAAATATAGTCCTCAGCAGTGACAGTTGTGGAGGAATGGCATGCTGGTAGACTACACCTTTACGATCAAAGAAAATCATCATCATCACCTTCCCGGGTGATTTGGTTTGGCGGACTTTTTTCGGAGAAGACGAGCCTGTGTGTTTTCAGACACTCGTTGGGCGCTTCATGAGAGGGTCGAAATAGTGGACCCATGTTTCATCGGCAGTTATTACTGTATTTAGAAAGCTTGGATCCTTTGCAATCATTTGTTTCCACTCATGACACACCTGAACTCTGGCTTACAATTGTTCTCTCGTCAAGTGATGAGGTACCCATCTGGAACACACATGACGCAGTAGTAATTTGTCGCGTAGAATGCGGAATGTCGAAGTTTTTGAAATATTAGTCGACGCCTCTATGTCTTTACACGTCATTCGTCGATCTTCTAGCAGGATTGCCCAAACAGTATTAACAATACGCTCCGTAACAGCACTTTTAGGTCGATCAGGCCGAGAAGCGAGTTCTGCCGACAAACTCCCTTTTTTACGCTTTCCAACCGTAGGTTGAAGAAGCGTATATGCTCCAGCTTTTTCCGTCCGTCTGTCTGTCCGTCTGTCGGCACGATAACTCAAGTAAAAATGTTTGGATTTCGATGAAATTTTAGTATGTGGTAGGGGACCACCAGGGGACGAACCATATTGAAAATGGGTGAAGTGGGGTCAAAGGTCACGCCATAAGAGTGGGATCCATTCAATTGCCCTTATGCGTCATAACTTGCGTAAATATGGTTCGATTGCAATGAAACTTTAGTATGTGGTAGGGGACCACCTGGGGACAAATCCTATGGAAAATGGGTGAAGTGGAGTCAAAGGTCAGGACATAGGAGCGGGATGCATTCCATTGCCCTTATGCGTCATAAGGTACGTAAAAATGGTTCGATTTCGATGAAATTTTAGTATGTGGTAGGGGACCACCTGGAGAGGAACCCTATTGAAAATGGGACAAATGGAGTCAAAGGTCAGGACATAGGATCGGGATCCATTCCATCGCCCTTATCCCACACTATTAAGGTGGACGTCAAGTAATTTTGCTTCCTATATTTCCAATGGAAAACCTTTTGTACATATTACCATCACAATTAGTGTGTTCCCAAGGATGGAAATTTGAACATCGATTAAAATAACTTCATACTATAACTTGGAATACTTAACATTTTCTAAAACATAACCATAATTATATTAAAAAACAATAACGTTTCCTTTGATGGTGTTGAAACCAGAAAAAAGACGGCGCGACCTGTACTTTGATGACGTCAGTGGACTAAATAAATGTTGGATTGCATAATTACGGTTATGGTTTAGAAAATATTATTACGGTTATAAGTTATGAAATGAAGCTAGCCGCCCCGGTGGCGCAGTGGCTGGCCTCTGATCATTCGTCCGTAAGGGGTCCGGGTTCGAATCCCGGTCAGGCATGGATGTTGTGTTGTTTAACGGCACTGGCTCTCTCCCTTCCCTGGAACCAGTGACCCTAAATTAGGGACGGGCGACTGCTTATAGCCCATTGAGTTGCTCACGGTGGTCGTTAAACCTCCAATCCAAAAAAAAAAAAAAAAAAAAAAAATGAAGCTATTTTAATCGATGTTCAAATTTTCCTTCTTGGGAACGCATTAATTGTGAAGAAAATGTGTACAGAAGTTTTTCCATTGGAAGTATAGGAAGCAAAATTACTTGACGTCCACCTTAAAGTAGCAATTATTGTATTTATGTATGTACCTTTTATTTTGAAAACGGCTCTAAGAATTTTGATGAAAGTCGTTAACCTACCGTTTCCTGGTACTAGAAATCGATTTAGCTTGATCTCGACTTTAGGAGAATTCGTTTAGTGGGTTAAATAACCACCCCGAATCACAACGTTCTTAGTGTCATGGCGTCGTTCCATTAATGTTTCCAATGCTTAGAAATCTTATGACGTCACAATCTCGCGTTTGAGAATGTTGGCGCGCGGTCACGCCATCTGTCTCATTACGTCACGCGTTGTGTGTAGATACTATTAAAGTTTTATGACGTCATACTCTTGCCAGCAGATGGCCGCGATTCCCATCTGCTTCATTACGTCCCGCGGTGTGTGCTTATGTCCGTCCGTACGATGACTCGCGTAACAGACGTTCGATTTCGATGAAATTTTAGTATCTGGTAGGGTATCACCTGGAAAGGAACCTCATTTAAAATGAACGAAATGGGGTCAAAAGTCAGTGAATAGGAGCGGGATCCATTCCACTGCTATTATGCGTCAAAACTAGCGTAAAAAAGGTTCGATTTGGATGAAATTTTAATATGTGGTAGGGGACCACCTGGCCACAAACCCTATTGAAAATGGGCGAAATGGGGTCAAAAGTCAGGACATAGGAGCGGAATCACTTCCATCGCCATTATAAGTAATAACTTACGTAAAAACGCTTCGATTTGGATGAAATGTTAGTATGTTGTAGGGGCCTGCCTGGGGACAAATTCTATTGAAAATGGGAGAAATGGGGTCAAAGGTTAGGACACAGGATCGGGATCTATTCTATAACCCTTATGCATCATAACTTAAGTAAAAATGCTTCGATTGCGACAAAACTTTATCGTGTTATTTCGGAGGTATACCGAACCAGGTCTGTTGAATATCATCGATATGGGATCAAGGGTCAGGGCACAGGACCGAGATTTATTCCACAGCCATTATTCTCATAACTTGAGTGATAACTTTTTTTTTTTTTTTTTTTTTTGATTGGAGGTTTAACGACCACCGTGAGCAACTCAATGGGCTATAAGCAGTCGCCCGTCCCTAATTTAGGGTCACTGGTTCCAGGGAAGGGAGAGAGCCAGTGCCGTAAGACAAACACAACATGCATGCCTCACGGGATTCGAACCCGGACCCCTTTCGGACGAATGATCAGAGGCCAACGCCTTAGACCACTGCGCCACCGGGGCGGCGAGTGATAACTTGAGTAATGATTTCTGGTATGTTGGAAAGCGTATTATAATCAATGCATTGCATGATTTTACTAACTTGTTTAAAATCATGGTGCCATCTAAAAATATTTGACTCATCCAAACATTTATCTTTGTAAGCTTTTTCATTAAATCAACTGTTTCTGGAGCCATTTTAACCAAAGATAGCAAAATTTTATCGCACAATGATTTCACTTCCTAACTCTGAACCTCTCACCTCCATAGCTGTATGGCGAAATGCAGACTACATTGAACAACTGCGCAATAACAAAACCAGAATCGTCTGCCACGGCTAATAACTGTTGCCACAGATATTTCCTTAATTCAGTTAGTCATCTGCGTGGTTATTTCGCACTGCTGCCAACTCAAAAGAAAATTACTCTTGGTTTTTATGGAAGAGGCTTTGTATTATCGGTCCACTGCTGGATGACTGTCTCCTCAAGGTTCTTCCACAACGGTCTGTCTGGAGATAGTCTCTTCCATGCCACTTTAGCATGCTTTCGAATTTCATCCACATTTCCCCCACGTGGTCTACTTCTGGGCTTTTTTCTATGTTTGGTATCCAGTCAGATATTTCAGTTGTCCAGCAGTGGTCAGTTCTTCGAGGAATACGTCCAGCCCATTGCCATTTCAGGGTTTTACTTAGATCATGATGTCTTCCATTGTTGTCATTTTCCTTATCCACGAGTTCTGCTCAGACCCGATTCTTTGACTGGTGGTCCACTGCCTGTAAACTGTAATAACTGCTGCCCTCGAACATTTCACAAGGGCAACCATTCTTCTAATGCTCGCACCAGTATTTCGAGCAGCTACGATCATTCAACGTTCAAAATCCGTCAGATCGCGTCTTTTTGACGCTTTCCAACTGTAGGTTTAAGTAGCGTATATGCTCCAGCCCTGTCCGTACGATAACTCGCTTAACAATTGGTCGATTTCGATGAAATTTTAATATGTGGTAGTGGACCACCTGGGGACGAACCCTATTGAAAATAGACAAAATGGGGTCAAAGTTCAGGACATAGGAACGGGATCCATTCTATTGCACTATGCGTCATAACTTGAAAAAAATGCTTCGATTGAGACAAAACTTTATCATGTTGTTCCGGAAGTATACTTAACCGGTTCTGTTGAATATCATCGAAATGGTATCGAAGGTCAGGACGCAAGGGTGAGATTTATTCCACAGCTATTATCCTCATAACTTGAGTAATAACTTGAGTAATGATCTCTGGTATGTTGGAAAGCGTATCATAATCAATGCATTGCATGATTTTGCTAACTTGTTGCCCATTTTCTTGCTCAATGCTCTTTATTAGTCTCTGAATGCTTCAGAGCATCATATTTATACTGATTCGTCCACCCTGCGCAGCATCTGCGGGACAGCTACTTTGCATAAAATGGTATGGTGGTCATAATAATTTGGCCACTCAGTGTATAAATATATATGCTTTCTGGAGGTTAATTGACATTTACAGGAATTCATGAAATATTAATATTTACTTTCAAGTATAATTATTTTCAATTTGGAAGGAAATCCTGCAAGCAAATATCAGGAATGCCAATTATACTGAAGTGCTAAAAGTCATGGGATACGTGCCCAGTATCGTGTAGAACCTTTTTTAGTCCAGCGAAGTGCAGCAACTCGACGTTGCGTCGATTCCACAACCGGAAGACTTGCTGAGCCATGCCGTCTGACAGCCGTTCACAGTTCCTTGTATTTGTAGGTGCAGGATCACAGCCGCGAATGGACTTTTCCACCACGTGCAATAAGTGCTCCATTTGGTTCATATCGAGTGATCGTGGTGGCCACACCATCCATCGGAACTGTTCAGAATGCTCCTCGAACCAAGTTTGGACAACTTGGGCCCAATGACATGGTCCGCCTGGAAAATCCCATCGTTGTTGGGGTACATGAAGTGCATGAAGGGCTGCAGATGGTCACCCAGCAAAGCAACAAAGCGATTACCGGTTATTGACGTGTTTACGAAGACCAGAGAACCCAAACCGTGCCACGTAAAGACACCCCCACACATGTATGGAAGCACCACCAGCTTGCACAGTGCCTTGTTGACAGCTTGGGTCCGTGGTCTCATGGGGTCTGCGCCACACCTGAACCCTACCATCAGCTCGTAATAGCTGGTAGCGTGACTCATTGGACCACACCACATGTTGCCAGTCTTCCAGGGCCCAATTACCGTATTCAAGAACCCAGGTGAGGCGCTATGCCTGATGCAGTGGTGTTAACAAAGACACTCTGGTGGGTCTTCTGCTCCTATAGCCCATGGAAGCTAAATTGCCTTACACTGACCTGATGGATATGTCTCTAGTACTTCTTGCATTGAATGTTGATGTCATTTGAGCCAGTGTCGCTTGTTTGTTAGCATGGACAATCCTGTTCAGAGGCCGCTGGTCATGGTCATTTAGCACCCGCTGTCGGCAACTGCGGTATCCGCGGTGGGTGGTAATGCCTTCCACGAGGTATCCTCGGTACACACGTGACACCATGGATCGAGGAATGTTGAATGTTTGCACAACTTTGGAAATTGAATATCACATCCGTATGGCTCCCACGACCATGCCTCGTTCAAACTCTGATAAAAATTCACGTCGGCTTCCCATAATCCTATTGGCGGTTACTCAACCTGACTCACGAGATTACATCTCGCAACTGATAAAAATCGTGGCGCGCGTCGAAGCCTTCATACGACGGCAGTGCCAGTTATATATTTGAATACCGCTTTTCCCATGACTTTTGGCACTTTAGTGTAGTTTGGTTCCTTTTCTGGGGAACAGCCATGTAAGCAAACAAGAAGAAAAGGCATTAACTACATCATCAACTTCCTGTCTATTTGCAAGATATGTAGGTGATATTGTTATTATTTCAGACAATAAAAATAGCTCTCTTTCATATGACATACAAAAGCATTTCAACATTACTGATGAAGATCTTAAGAAATTCGCCCTACACATGCAAACAGAAAATCAGCTTAATTATTTGGACTTGACATTAGTTGTAAATGAAGGGAAAAATTTAAACTCTGATATATATAAAGAACCCACCAGCAATAATAAAACGTTAGACCATCTGTCAAATGATCCTAATTTCTTAAAAACAAACGTAGCCTCAAAATATCTCGAAAAATGAATACTATACACGGATGAGCCATTGTGACCACCTACAAAATATGCTGATGACCCCCTTTAGCCCGCAAAACAGTGGCCACTCGGCGAGGCATCGATTTAATGGGTGTCGATACCATAATGCCAAGGTGGTGGTGATTTAGCGCGAACCCGCTTTTCCAAATCGAGCCACAAATGTTCCACTGGGTTCATGTCAAGTGAATTCTGAGGCCATGACATTAACAGAAAGTCACCGGCATGTTCTTCGAACCACTCTTTGACGATTCTGTCAGTGTGGCATAGCGCATTATCCTGTTGGTAATGGCCATCCTCAGCAGGGAACACAGTTGCCATGAGTGGGTGAACCTGGTCCGCAACCATGTGCAGATACCTGACAGCTCTCAAGGATTGGGCTGTTGGGGTAATGGAGCCTAATGTGTCTTAAGAAAACCTCACCCACAGCATAACACCGCTGCCACCGGCCAACAATGCATCCAGGTGCCATAGCCTCCATTGTTAATCGGCGTATCCGCGCTACGTGATGCACCAGGAATCTTGATTCGTCAGACCAGACCACTTGCTTCCAATCATCCACAGTCCAATCTCAATGATCTTGGGCCAGTTTCATGTGTTGTTGGCGATGACGTGAGGTGAGCATGGGGACCTAGCTGGGTCTTCGGCTAGACAGGCTCATGCGCAGAAGGTTGCGATGAATTGCGTGCTATGACACATTGCCCTGATCACCACTGTTGTAGCTGCGGGTGATTTGTCACATGGGCCTGCGTAGCTGAACAGTGGGTGATCATAGAAGGCCAGACGACTAACCGTCGTGCAGCTGTGTGCAGCCCGCAGTTCATTGTTGCTAAAACAGTGGGTGATTTATCGCAGCTACAGAATTGTTCACAGCGGCCGCAAGGCCGTTGTGAACAATTCTGAACAATCCGAAAAATACTATCGGTTTTTTCAACGTGTGAAGGAAAGAAAGAAAAACGTACTTTGAACAGATGTTTTGATTCATATAATAAGTACCCCAGATAGTTACAACCTTCTCTCATGGTTCGATAAGGTTTTGAACCCCAGACTTGAAGAATTCAGTGGGTTTCGATGCAAAAAAGGCAGAAAGGGTTCGCCGTATCTCCTCCACATTTCGAAGTATAATCCCAGCAAGATGGTTTTGCAGGCTGCGAAAGAGGTGGTAGTCGGATGGGGCGATGTCAGGGGAATATGCTGGATGCGGAAGTTTTTCCCATCCGAAGACCTGCAACGCTGCACTACTCATTTTCGCTGTGTGTGGTTTTGCGTCGTCCTGCTGCAGCAGCACGCCTTTACGATTCGCGAGTGCTGGACGTTTATCCTGCAAAGCAGTGCGTAAACGCTGCAGCTGCTGACAGCAGACTTTCCCTGTAATGGTTTTGTTGGGTGGCAGCAGCTCGTAATGGATTATGCCTTGCATATCCCACCACACAGACATCAAAATCTTTTGTGAGAAACATCCTGGTTTCGCCACTGCGGCAGGCACATTCTCTTTGGGAAGCCACTGCCGTTTATGCTTAATGTTGTGGTAAACAATCCATTTTTCATCGCCCGTGACAATTCTGTGCTAAAACGGCTCCCTTTTTTTACGGGAAAGCAAAGAAGTGCGAATGTCCACAGCTGTTGTGGAGTGAGATCATGGGTTGCTACCTATCCAGTTTCGACATATAACCGAGGTCTTGCAGATGCCAGTGAACATTGGAATGGGTTGAATGAACAAGTGTGGCCAATTCATCGACTACTGCCAACGGATTACCCTCAACAGCAGCTTTCAGCACGTCGTTATCCAGCTCAACAGGCCATACGGGTCGCTGCATATCTTTGAGGCTGGTGTACCCCTTCAAAATTTCTGAGACCAGCGTTGACATTTCCTGCCCTCGGTACTCGGCCCATATACGGCACTAATGTTTTGTGTTGCTACCGTCGCTAAATGTCGATGGTGGAACTCATACAGAAAAATGTGCCTGATGTGGTTTTCTTACACTGCCATTTCCGATGCGGTTGATTTACACAACGACTGCACCTAGAACTCCCGTTTGCAGTATCAAGTGACTTGAAGGTCTGCTCGCGTGATCCCTCTTATACTCACCGTGGTCGACGTCATAGTTAGATCACCAAGGGGCTCGCTGCTTTTGGGCTTGCGCAAAACGACATTACTTCTGGGATGACCTGATACTTCCTCTTCTTACTTACTCTCTCTCTCTCGAAGTGAAACAAAGTCACTCAAATAAAGTTTCACATAAACATTCAGAAAAACTTCCTATATATACACTCATCGTCAAAAAATAGTTGCACCCATAGAGTAGCAACCGACAGGAATGAAACTTGGTGGGTAGGTTTGACATCGTGAGACATGCAAATGATTCAAGTATCACGCTCGGTCGCGCGTGTGAAGCAAGCAGGAAGGCGTCGTAGCGCTGCGCCTGACCGGCTATATAAGGTCGTCCCATTGCGCGTGCTTGCCATTCAGACTCGTGCTGTTGCTTGCATTCTTTGCAAGTTAAGTATGCCTCGGAGAAAAGTTCGGAAGCAATTCGAGCAGTTGGAGAAGTTCGAGAGCTGCCGCATTGCCGGGCTCCGGGAAGCGGGATACCGGTCGTGCGGATATGACCATAGCACGCTGTTGGCGACAGTGGATAGAACAAGGCACGCAGCAGCACCGACAGGAAGGATCTGGCAGATCAAAACGAACCACGGAGAGAGAGAGAGGACCGACAGGTTGTCCGACATGCGCGGAATGTCCCAACAGACACGATTGTGGATATTCAGCGAACAGTCTTGCAAATAGTACTAATATTTCAAAACTTAACGTACGTTAGTTAGCAGAAAAGTTGATTAATTCCAAACACTGAATATATAACAACACAACTTGAATACGCACACTTGAAATAACACAGTTTTAGCCTAATATAGCTTCCACCACTACACGAATGCTGTTTCAGCATTATATAACTCTCGTTCTTATCTTTCAATATGCATACGTCACGCTTTCTGACCTCGGGATTGTTGCCAATATCATTCTGCGAGCGAGAAGATATAACGTTAAAGCTGAAAACGCTAAAAGAGAAAGAAATCAAATTTACATAGAAAAGGCAACTAAAAATGAAAGTTAGTTTAGAGTATGCGTCATACATGTTTTCCATCAATGTTAAATCACATTTTGGTTCAACTTCATTTGTATGCGTGGTAACACACGGAGATCCGAGACATAAAACGTAGACAAACCGGCCAGCAACTACCGCGTAGGGATACATGTTACACTTCGAGTTCCAGCCGCAAAATTTGGCTCGGCCTGTTAATAATGTCATTTCTATCACGTTTGGCGTGAGGTTCTCACAGTATACGTCAGAGTGCAATGAAATAAATATTATAGGGTTTATGCAAAGTATAATGAAATATTGTTGAGCAAACAGGGGGTGATTGGCCCACCGTATAATACCGGGACATTTCCTGGTGGACCACTAGAGAAATGGCCAAATTTCTCGAAAATCTTTTTATATGGATTTCTTGGAACAAACGAATAATTATTTAGGTACTTATAAATAATAATCGTTAGCTTCATTTGGCTTTTTTTTTTTTTTTTTTGGTCTGCAAAGTTATTTGCTTAAAACACTACAGGTAGGCTTAGTTCTGATTGAGCCGTCAGTTTGGAACGTAGGACTACGACTTGCAGATCGGAGAGTTGAAATGAGCTAGCCGAGAATGGTTTCAAAGCGTTTATTTAATTTGCTACAACCAACACATATACGTCTAGCCGATGACGTGCAAATCGTTCTCAAACCACAGACGGTCGCACACATTACAAGCAAAACCGAACTCTTGATCGACGAAAGAACGTTTGAACTCTCTAGTTGCAGAAGGCGACGAGTCGACATACACTGAAGAGCAATTGAATTAGAGACAGCTGGCGTTATGCAAATGTGGCGCTGTGGGCGGCCCTGTAAACGGAAACGACTGACGTATGCAGCGATCCGACAATATAAGGAGTGATGCGACGGGAATCAGTAAGAGTCGGACGAACTATGGATAAGACGAAGGATCTAAGCGCATTTGATCGTGTGCAAATTGTCGGGGCCCGACTAATGGGTCACTACATCTCGGATGTCGTGCAGGAACTGGGATTTTCACGAGCCATTGTGTCACGGGTGCACCGTGAGTACATCGAATCCGGTAAAACCATCCCTGCAAGGGCCAACTGCCGTGGACAACAGCGTGTGGATAAGCGGGGTCATCGTCGGCTAGCTCGCATTGTAACAGCGGATAGACGGGCCACAGTGCAAGAAATCACTCAGCAATTTAACGCTGGTGCACAAAAACGTGTAAGCAGCCACACCATCCAGAACCATCTCCTCGCTATGGGGTACAGAAGGCATCGTCCCACGACGGAATCGCTGCTGACCGCACATCACAGGGTGCAAAGGTTAGCATGGACGCGGGAACATCGCCACTGGACCTTAGACATGTGGGAAAATGTTGCCTGGACTGATGACTCGAGATTCACGTTCATACATGCGGATGGTAGGATACCAGTACGGCGCAAACCACACGAAGCGATGGCTCCTTCTTGACAGCAGGGTACTCTTCAAGCTGGCAAGGGTGGCATTCTCGTCTGGGGACTGTTTACGTGGACTGAAATGGGACCCCTGGTACGTGTGACATCGTCCCTCACAGGTCAACGTTTCCGGGATATCCTGGACGACCATTTGCTCCCGTTTGTGCGTCTTCAACATCCCGCTGGGGACCTCATCCTGCAAGAAGACAATGCACCGTGCCATCGCTCCCGAATTGTATCCGAATGGTTGGATGAACACTCCACCGACGTGACCTCGCTTCCTTGACCAGCTAGGTCACCTGACCTCAATCCCATCGAGCCCATTTGGGATGCCATCGAGAGAAATGTTCGAGTCTCTGACCCCTCCATGAAATCTTCGTGAACTGTTGGAGCTTGTTCAGGGATCGTGATTCCGTATGGCATCCCAACGCTTCCGGTGTCTTGTCGATTCCATGCCGAGATGAATCGCGCTGTCATCAGGGCGAAAGGTGGTGCTACACGTTACTAGACAGGTATCTCTAATTCAATTGCTCTTCAGTGTATATCTTTGTACTCGATGTTGAAGATGTTGATAGCTGTGCTTCCTCCATTGGACCACGTACAAGTTCGATCGGTGTATTTTACTTATTTACCGTCACCTGCTCTTGCTCTGAAGTCGTTTCTGTCGATTTATGCTTCCTCGCACGAGTTCGAGATCGGCTAAATACGGGTTCGATCGGTGTGTTGGATATTTGCTTGGCGGCGGATGCTTTCAGGAGTTCTCGATACGCTTTATTTCCCTGGGCTGCAGTCTTCTTGGGCTTCTCACATTCCTCATCACTTGCTCTTGCCTCTCGTTTTGATTTTCTCCACTTTTGCTTGCGTTCATTCTGCGAATTCCGCGGCATTGTCGAAAATGTTAACCCGTTCACACGAAAACAATTTTTACAATTTTTGTTTTTAAACCACTGCGATGTGTTTTTTATACATATTTGAATAGATCTCGTCGAGAACTTTAAAACGGTACCACGCACAGTCGTTTTGCACTCACGGTTAGCCAGATCAGCCGCGATATTGTCAAAAGTGTTCACCGGTTCACAAGAAAACAGTTTTTAAAATGTTCAGCTCAAACCACTGTGAAATGTTCTTCGCATATTTGAATAGATTTCGTCGAGAGCTTTAAAACGATACCATGTACAGTTGTGTTGCGTCAAGGATGCCGAGATGGACTAAGTCAAACGTGGGATATATTGCATCATCTCTTCCGCGCACAGGTAGCGTGGGAGCCTCGGATGCACGATGTATTGCGCAGTACGCGAACTGGACTCCATGCTGTTTACGAATATGCTAACACGATTAGTGTGTGGCACGTATTTTTAACGCTATAATGATTTCAATTGGTACCCATTTTTGTCAAAGGCGGTCAGCCGTACGTCGCCCCATACTATCCGCGGAGTTAAACGCAGTTCTACGTCAAAAGAAAAAAATTCTGTTTTGCGTTGTGGGTTGCTGGCTCTGAAATTAAGTTGCAAAATTCTCTATATTTACACAGTGCGTCAAATAAGTTTTAAGACTGGCGCTAGATTTAAGCTTACGGTGGCGCCAACAGTGTAATCACGAATGCGTTATAAACCGTGACCATCTGCTTCCTTTCTGCCAAAAGTACTGCGCAGTTGTTAAAGTAACTCAAGCGAAACGGCCGTTCATTAGAGAAGTAAAATTGTTTTCATGTTGAATTATTAAGATGGAACAAAGGGCTGTTATTAAATTTAACGCAAAACTTGGTAAAAGTGCCTCGGAAACGTACTAAATGATGAAACAAGTTCACGGTGAGTTTTGTTTAAGTAGATCAAATGTTTTACTGTGGCACAAACGTTTTTTGGACGGAAGAGATACGCTAGAAGATAAGCATACCGGAAGACCAAGTTCATTTAGGACACCTGAGATTATTGAAAAAGTGCGTGATTTCGTGGCAAACAATCGATGTGCGTCACTAAGAATGATGGAAGAGTCTTTAAACATCAACAAAGAAACGATTCGAACCATCCTGCATGAAGATTTGGGCAAAACAAAAGTATGTGCTAAATTTGTTCCACACACGTTAACCAATGAACAAAAATCAAGGAGAAGAGCACATTGCAGAGATCTCATTTCAGCCGCTGAAAATGATCCAAACTTCTTAAAATCGATTGTTACAGGTGATGAAATATGGTGTTTTCAATATGATCCTAAAACAAAGTGCGGAATGGAAGTCAAAAAACTCACCACAAGCCAAAAAAACAAGAAAAGTTCCATCGAAAATCAAAACAATGCTCATTACATTCTTCGATAGTAAGGGTATTATCCAGAAAGAATTTGTTCCAAGTGGACAAACAATTACTGGTGAGTTTTTTTAAATATTTTGAGGCGTTTGATTAGCAGAATTCGTCGCATTCGTCCAGAATATCGGGATGAAAACAGTTGGTGTTTGTTGCACGATAATGGACCCAGTCACACCTCACCTCTTGTTCATAGATTTTTGGCGAAAAATAACGTCTGTGTGTTGAATCATCCACCGTATTCTCCTGATTTAGCACCCTGCGACTTTTCTTTATTCCCAAAACTTAAAATGACGTTAAAAGGGTGTTATTTTGATGATATTTCGACCATACAAACAGCTTCGACGCGTGCTTTGGAGGCAACTCCGCAAAGTGAACTGGAACAGGCATTCGAATCATTATTAAATCGCTCTAACAAGTGTGTTGAAGCCGGAGGGACTGATTTTGAATAACAAACCAAAACAAATTATAATTTCTTGTTTCTATTTCATTTTACAGACCCAGTCTTAAAAATTATTTGCCACACTGTGTATGTGAGAAAAAGTGCTCCGGACCAAGCACGCTGTTATAAATTAAGCAAGCTAAAGCTAACTAACTACATTTAGACGTAGGGGTCGTTATATTTGGAGCCCAGGGTCATTGATAGGCCCTACATTGTTTTCGTACTTTTGAAGGAGACACTAGTAACCATTGTGGTTGATCATCATCTCCACTGCTTTATCTACAGACTGACACAGGGCACAAAGTGATTATTCCCCAGAGACATTCCGAAATCCTTGTTGCAGCCATATTTACCTTGAAAGAAAAAACGATTTACTGGTACTGGTTCATAGGTCAGAATAATGGGTAGATATAAAAATGGTGGCTGTTAACGGACTAATCTCATACCACTGCGCAGTAGGCGAGCAGTGACCAAATAACTAGAAAAATTAATGCATAGGATAATTATTATATGTCAAATGCACATTTGAACTTTCGGAGTGATCTTCAAGGCGATGTAGTTGGAAATGGGGTCTTTAAGAGACCAATTTTCTTTTTGTTGCTATTTTTTTTTTCAAAACAAAGGTAAAAAATAATTTCTCAAAGTAAACAATTATGTGATACAACGTTTTGAGTGTGGTTTTATGCTACATTCGATAATGAGCGGATTTCAAAAATTCTTTCACTACTTTAAAGTGCTGTTAAAATTTTGTTCACAAAGGAATTCGTTTTACAATGCATATTTCAGCAGTTTTCTTCCACCTAGGGTCTAATAGAAGCTTTTTGTTTTTCATGAGGGAATTTATGAAGATACGTGTGCTTTTGTATTGGACCTGAAGACTAAAATTCCCGACCTGGTTTGGTCGAAACAATACGCCCCTGTGCGCAAGTGTGCACTTAAATAACGTTGCGCAAAAGTGAAATGAAATATTCCTGCGTGAGCTTATGACACAGCGAACTTCAAGATCAGATTTCAACAATGGTTGAAAACTTTAAAAAATTATTAACATTTTGTAAATCCGGATTTCAAAAAAAAAAAAAATGTCTCCGCGTTGTACACACTCATGTACATCTGTAGCTTTCTACTGAATTTCAAATCTCTACGTTCAGTAGTTTCTTCTGAAGGCGACGGACAGACAGACAGAGAGACAGACCGTAATTTAATGAAAATTCATTCCACAAAATATGTCTCATTATTTATGGCCTTCGCATCGAAATAACTGTAAGAAAAAGCATGTGAATTCTCGTTGGCCGCCCCGGTGGCGCAGTGGTCTAAGGCGCTGGCCTCTGATCATTCGTCCGTAACGGGTCCGGGTTCGAATCCCGGTGAGGCATGGATGTTGTGTTTGTCTTACGGCACTGGCTCTCTCCCTTCCCTGGAACCAGTGACCCTAAATTAGGGACGGGCGACTGCTTATAGCCCATTGAGTTGCTCACGGTGGTCGTTAAACCTCTAATCAAAAAAAAAAAAAAATTCTCGTTGTGTGATTTAACAGAACCATAGCATAAAAGTTAAAATTTGCCTGTGATTCTGATTGATTCTGAACGATATGAAGAACTTCCGGTAAAAAAGGAATTCTAAATTAATTCCAGACGATATTGGGAATAAACATCACACATTTTTCGAAGCGCTGGAGAAGGAATTCTGATTAATTCCAGACGACGTGTAGAAGAAGCATCATACATTTTCCGAAGTGCTGAAGAAGGAATTCTCATTAATTCCACACGATGTGTGGTACAATCACACATTTTTCGAAGCGCTGAAGAAGAAATTGTCGTTAATTCCAAACGACGTGTGGTAGGAACATCACGCATTTTTCGAAGCACTGAAGAAATAATTCTCATTAATTCCAGACGATGTATGATAGGAGCATCACACATTTTTCGAAGCTTCGAAGAAGTCATTCTGATTAATTCCAGGCGATATGAGGAAGAAGCAGCACACATTTTTCTCGAACCTAACGACCAGGAGATTCATTTTACGTTCGGCCGCCAATATAGTGTAAAAGCCCAAATCAGCGTTGCTCGGATTCGAACCCACATCCTCTATCTTTGGAGTTGGATATTCTACCGTTAGAACTACACCGGCGTAGGCCTGTCGCTACAACTGGCCGTTTTGGCATGTGCATCACTTTTGAGGTAGACACGTCACAAAACTCGAGAAACGAAACCAGAGCTTCGTTCATGTGATAAATGGTACAGTTAAGGGCGCCGCCCCGGTGGCTCAGTGGTCTAAGCGATGGATGCTGACCATTCGTCCGCGATGCGTCAGGGTTCGAATCCCGTTGAGGCATGGATGTTGTGTTTGTCTTACGGCACTGGCTCTCTCCCTTCCCTGGAACCAGTGACCCTAAATTAGGGACGGGCGACTGCTTATAGCCCATTGAGTTGCTCACGGTGGTCGTTAAACCTCCAATCAAAAAAAAAAAAAAAAAAAAAAGAAATACGAATGCGATAAGTTTTAAACTGTGTACTGTTCTCTGTTGGGGAAATATTCAAATTGAAAGGTCATATGTCAGTTGGTTTTACATACTTTAGTCAGAACAATTGGCCTTACACGTCACTCTGATTAGAGTTTTGACCATTCTGGTGTCACTCATAGTAATCTGATAAAGCGAAGTCCAGCATATCACTGATAGTCATAGTTTTTTTTTTTTTAGTTTTTTTTTAAACACACGAACTTCAGCGTGACGAAACGTGACTGCCCCGATTTGAACTTCATGGATTTTTTAAAACAGATTTCAATCGTTCAGCATTAAGACAGCGGTCATCATCTCAAATGGAATTGTTTGGTTGTTGGAGCTCGAAGCGATCGGTTACTTTGATGCTCCACTAAAAGCTGTAGATTATTTCTCGTGGGTCACGACAACCTTGTGTACGCTGGAAAAATCGCCTAGGTCATTCCATTAAATTCAGCGCTTGACAGTGTAAGCGACCCACTTCCAGTCCCCAGTCAGAACTTTAGCTTACATTGTTGCCTTTCGAAACTTTTTTTTTTTGGGGGGGGGGGGGGGAGGTTCTAAGGCCGAAATTTTGCAAACAAGTTCATTGTTTTAACAGATGTCTTGCCATATTTTACGAAAGAGTCAACTAAACACAGACAGATAAGGACAGAAAAAAATCGCGAGAGTACCCTGGTACTTTTTGTAGATAATTTATGCTACGCATCTTTCCCATGTCAAGATATTTGTGGGTGTGAAATAAAACGAGTGATTCGAGAGTATACGTTTATTTACGTACAACGCATTGCATTTATTCGTGTCAGTCGCGATTACAGTCCGGTGCATACTAAGTGGAATTAAATTATAACAAACAATAAGGTTTACTAATTCCTGACACTGAGCGGCACCTACGTATAGGTAGGTGAATCAATGCATGTTATTGTCGTAAAAACCAATGAAAGAAGATATGTGAGTTATAAAAGGGATATTTACTGAACTATGGCAGCAGCAATAGTAAGTATTTCGACTGTTTAGTTCATCAAAAATAATATTTTTATTATTATATTTTATTTATAATAATTTTCTCATCTACAGCAATGGCATTTGTCGCATGGTCTTTTTTTTTTTTTGATTGGAGGTTTAACGACCACCGTGAGCAACTCAATGGGCTATAAGCAGTCGCCCGTCCCTAATTTAGGGTCACTGGTTCCAGGGAAGGGAGAGAGCCAGTGCCGTAAGACAAACACAACATCCATGCCTCACCGGGATTCGAACCCGGACCCCTTACGGACGAATGATAAGAGGCCAGCGCCTTAGACCACTGCGCCACCGGGGCGGCCGCATGGTCTTTAGTCAGTACGGACATGAAGTCAAGTAAAGACATAATCACTCATAGTTTAAAAATCGTCGTACGATGTGGCACATATCGAGAATTATGCCGCCCCGATGGCGCAGTGGTCTAAGCGGTGGCCTCTGATCATTCGTCCGTAAGGAGTCCGGGTTCGAATCCCGGTCAGGCATGGATGTTGTGCTTGTCTTACGGCACTGGCTCTCTCCCTTCCCTGGAACCAGTGACCCTAAATTAGGGACGGGCGACTGCTTATAGCCCATTGAGTTGCTCACGGTGGTCGTTAAACCTCCAATCAAAAAAAAAAAAAAAAATCGAGAATTACTGCTTCTCGGATTTTGCCTTTAGGTGCTGTAGACCTAAAGCATTAAGCAAAGTTATAGGAGTCTAAGGAATTTGTGAAAACACGGTTTTGTCGGTCCCCTCACTCCGCAGTAAGTCGCTCTCCCAACTGAGCTACGTGGGCATGTTCTCGCATTGCTATCTGCCTTTATCTCATGTGGGCCCTGCGGGGCAGGCAAGTTAAAAATTATACCAGTTGCAGAGAATAGTGGACGTATGTGAACTGTTTTCAGCTTCCACATATGTTTAACCTCTCTAGCCAGTTCCACATACTTATTGATTTTTGTTGCATCAGTATTCTGAATATTACGGTACACCGGTACGGATATGTCGATAATGACTGCTTCCTTCTGCCTTTTGTCATACAGAACCATGTATGGACGATTGGCAGAGATGGTTACGTTCTGCTTTCAGGTGGACGTCAACTAATTTTGCTTCCTATACTTTCAAAAGAAAAACTTTTGTACACATTTCTTTCACAATTAGTGTCTTCCCAAGGATGAAAATTTGAACATCGATTAAAATAACTTCATATTATAACTTGGAATACTTAATATTTTCTAAAACATAACCATAACTATATTAAAAATCAATAACTTTTCTTATGGTGGTGTTGAAACCAGAAAAAAGATGGCGCGACCTGTACTTTGATGACGTCGGTAGACAAGCAAATGTTTGATTGCATAATTATGGTTATGTTTTAGAAAATATTAAGTATTCCAAGTTATAAAATGAAACTATTTTAATCGATGTTCAAATTTTCATCCTTGGGAACACATTAATTGTGAAGAAAATGTGTACAGATGTTTTTTCATTGGAAGTATACGATGCAAAATTACTTGACGTCCACCTTCATCTCACGATCCCAATATATTTGTATTGTTTATTATCCAGTACTTCAGAGGGTTGATTATTATTATATTCGGATTTAGGCAAACATTAGAAATGACCCTGATCAAATGTGATGGAGCTGTGAAAGTCCATCTGAGCATGCTCAAGATTAATTCTTGCCTCAACATGGAAAGAAAAGCTGAATCGGAAGTGTGTTAGTGAGGGAGATTGGTAACTTTTGGTCTAGGATATCTACAGGTTACATCCCATCGTATTATACGTCATTTTAAAGCTTTCGGCAATAATAGGTCGAGAGGAAACTAAATTTCGCTACGGCGCTCCGTATTCATAGCATCTAAAATGCATTTTTGTAATGGCTTTTATTACATTTGGCATCAGATTCTCATACTTTATGCAAATTGAATGAGATTTTGTTACGTTTATGTAAAACGTGAAGAAATAATTTTAGGCGATAGTTTAGTAAAATACGTCGTTGATTAACAGTGAAATTAACTGTTGTTGCGTCATGGGACAGCTTTCAAAAACCAGATTTCAGCAACGGTTTTGACTACTTTCCTTACCCATTTCCGTTATATCGAACTTTACTGCTATCGGGAAAAAATTTACAGTTTCAGTTCACTCTTTCATCACAGATTTGCAACGCATTCTTGGTTTTCGCATCTGTTGGAGAGATATTCTGGTACATCAATAGAATACGAAGGAACAAATTCACATCCAAGCCTGTTGCTCGACTTTTTGTTATGCAGTGAAACCTGTGTTGGAGGTTACTCGCATGCCGTTGCCACCTGCCGAAGTGGACAGTTTTGTCTTGCACGGATGTTACCACCAATAGAAACAGTACATAAGATACCTCTATTTGGCGGCCACCTGCAGGACGCAGACACGATCAGCCATTTTTGAAACGCATATTTTTACTTATTTATTTATTTATTTTACTTGCATTTCGCGATCTCCAACATGCAGAACTTGCAGAAAAAATCGTGTTTAGGAATTTCTAGAAAGTAAACATCGATGACTTTAAGGAAGAGAAAAAGTAGGAGGAATGAACGGCTCCGGAGTCCAACCGCAGTAGTGATGCTAGTGCGTTCGGTATCTCCTTACCTTCCATTTCCTCCAGTGGAGCATGTAGTAGAAGCACCCTATTTGTAACCACCTACGTATGTTTTGAACACCTAATTTCAATCCCCAGTCTTACTTCTGGCTCTTAGTGAGAGATTTAGTAAATAACAATATTAAATTGCAAAATGGTAGAAATGAAAGAACAAGCACTTTAGAGCAGGCTGTATTAAAAGACCGTAAGTTGTTTTTTTTCACTTTATTTTCAAATGATGAGGGAGATATTCTCTGTGTTGATCGTCGCCTGTCCAATTGATAATTTTTTCACAGAACATTGGATGACCTTGCTAGACGAAGGTACGCATGTTCAAGGTACGCATGTTACGTGTTTTTTAACCAGCATTTCTGCTATCTATGTAACTTTCACTGTAATTTCTTTTAAATCCGAAAGCCTCCAAGGGCCAGTGGATACCAAAGTAAAACTCTTCAGCTAGTTAGCAAGGTGACCTACAGTTAGGATTTGATCACCGAAAAGGTGTTCAAAAGTCCCATAATTTCAGGCTGCTCCTAAGAATCCCTTTAATATTAACAACATTTTTATTTATTGATTTTTATTTTTATTTATTAATTTTTATTTATATTTATTAATTTTTATTTATATTTATTTATTTATTCATTTTTATTTATTTATACTTTTTTTTTATTGTTTATTTTTCATCTCTATGCTTATTGGTTTTATTTATATTTATTTATTCATTTTATTTATATTTTTATTTATTTATCAATTTTATTTATTTATATTTATTCATATTTAATTATATTTATTTATTCATCTTTTTTTCTATTTATTTTTATTTATTCATTTTTATTTATTTATCAATTTATTTATTTATATTTATTTATTCATATTTAACTTTTATTTATTTATTTATTTATTTATCTTTATTTTTATTTATATTTATTTATTCATTTTTATTCCTATTTATTTATTTATTTTTATTTATTTATCTTATTTATATTGATGTATTCATATTTATTTTTATTTATTTATTTATTTTAATATATTTATTTTCATTAATTTTTTTATTTTTATTTTTTTATTGTCATTTCTTTGTTTATTTTTATTTATATTTTTATTTATTTATTTATTTATTTACTTGCGTTACCAATATTTTATAGCTTTTTTTTTTTATATATATTCACATTGCTCTTTCCGAAAACCCTTGGAAAACATGTTTCTAAATTTAATTTCCTGTATTTAAGTATGTTTCAATTAAAATTTGGCATCGTTCTTCCGGAGAAAAACTATTGCTAGAAATTTCATTTTTATTCAACAAAAATTGCATTATTCTTTTAATAGTAACACAAATTATATGTGAAATACACTGAATATACAAATTTCGGCATACACCCCGACAGCAATACACAAAACACAAATATCGCGTCCAATCACATTAAAACTCGGAAATGTCTATACATAAAAAGAGCAGGTCTCTACTCACTGGAAACAAACCACGCGAAAAACCAAACACTCGTAAAGACGGTGACTTAAGTGAATTTGATGGTGGTCAAATAGTAACCGTGATAAAAGCCGGCTGTTTAATCACAAGAACTGCTGAACTGTTGGATTTTCTTCGTCAGACCTTAGCACGTAGATATCAAAATTACGTAAAACGCATAAAGCAGCCACTGAATTAGAAAATTTTATTCAGTACCGAGTTGGACCTCCGAAATACAGCATGTATGCGGTTTGACTTTTATTACATTTGGCATCAGATTCTCATACTTTACGCAAATTGAATGAGATTTTGTTACGTTTATGTAAAACGTGAAGAAATACAGCATGTATGCGGTTTATCCGAAATACAGCATGTATGCGGTTTGACATATACGCTGCAGAGCAATTGAATTAGAGACAGCTGGCGTTATGCAAATGTGGCACTGTGGGCGGCTCTGTAAACGGAAACGACATGACGTATGCAGCCATCCGACAATATAAGGAGTGATGCGACGGGAATCAGTAAGAGTCGGACGCAGTATGGGTAAGACGAAGGATCTAAGCGCATTTGATCGTGGGCACATTGTCGGGGCCCGACGAATGGGTCACTCCCTCTCGGAAGTCGTGCGGGCACTGGGATTTTCACGAGCCACTGTGTCACGGGTGCACCGTGAGTACATCGTATCCGGTAAAACCATCCCTGCAAGGGCCAACTGCCATGGACAACAGCGTGTGGATGAGCGGGGTCATCGTCGGCTAGCTCACATTGTAACAGCGGATAGACGGGGCATAGTGCAAGAAATCATTCGGCAATTTAACGCTGGTGCACAAAGACGTGTAAGCAGTCACACCATCCAGAACCATCTCCTCCCTACGGGGTACAGAAGCCGTCTTCCCACAAGGGTACAGCTGCTGACCGCACATCACAGGGTGCAAAGATTAGCATGGGCGCAGGAACATCTCCTCTGGACCCTAGACATGTGGGAAAATGTTGCCTGGACTAATGAGTCGAGATTCACGTTGGTGCATGCGGATGGCAGGATATCAGTACAGCACAAACCACATGAAGCGATGGATCCTTCTTGCCAGCAGGGTACTCTTCAAGCTGGTGGGGGTGGCATTCTCGTCTGGGGACTGTTTACGTGGACTGAAATGGGACTCCTGGTACGTGTGACATCGTCCCTCACAGGTCAACGTTACGGGGATATCCTGGACGAGCATTTGCTCCCGTTTGTGCGTCTTCAACATCCCACTGGAGACCTCATCCTACAACAAGACAATGCAGGTCCCGAATTGTATCCGAATGGTTGGATGAACACTCCACCGACGTGACCTCGCTTCCTTGGCCAGCTAGGTCACCTGACCTCCATCCCATCGAGCACATCCGGGATGCCATCGAGAGAGATGTTCGAGGCTGTGACTCCCCTCCATCAAATCTTCGTGAACTGTGTGAGCTTGTGCAGGGGTCGTGGATCCGTATGGCTTCCCAACGCTTCCGGTGTCTTGTCGAGTCCGTGCCGAGGCGAATCCCCGCCGTCATCAGGGCGAAAGGTGGTGCTACACGTTACTTGACAGGTATTTCTAATTCAATTGCTCTTCAGTTTAGATTCCATAAGGTGTTGGGGTGCATGTACGTCTACAGCATGCCAGGCGTTCACCAGACAGTCTTTTAGTTGCTCAGGTTTGACGGAAGAGGACTCTGCTCTCGGTTCTGTTTTCCAAACATGTCTGTACATTTTCAATAGGGTTCAGATCCGGGCTTTGTGATGGCTAGGGATGATGATAGAAGTCGGCGTCATGCTCGTTGAACCAATGCTGAACACATCTTGCGCGATGGACAATAGCATTGTCGTTCATGAAACAGCCGTCACCTACTAAATAAAAAAATCAACATTGTTGTATGGACTTGATAGGAAACAATGTTCAGATAATCCTTGGAGGATATCCGAAAGTCCAGTAATATCGCGGAACCCGTTCGATACCAACAGAACGTGCCCTACAAGGAGACATCTGCTCCAGAACTTTGAATTGTGTTTACAAGGCAAGCTGGAACCATCGCTTCATGGGGCGCTGTGACTCGTCGGACCACATGACACATTTCCAGTCTTTTAGTGCCCAGTCACGGTGTTTCTGACCCTACTGTAGACAAACTTTCCAGCTTTTTGCGGAACTTTGTGATTTCCGTACAGGGATGCGATTGCCAATACCAATCCTGTTCGATTTCCAGCTCACAGTTCGCTGAGATACGGTTCGGGAAAAGCCGTCGTTGAATGCTTCTGTTAATTGCTGCAAGCAGGATGCCATGTTTCTGCGTACAAGCCTTTTCAAACGACAGCAAACTCGTTCCTGACAGACAGATGGTCGTCGCGTCACAGTTACCCCTCTTAGACAAAAAAATGTACGTAATTTTTTGACTTATTCAAGACTCAGGATATCTCACCTTTTGAGAAAACAGTCAGTTTTCAAAATCGTCGCTCCAGCCAGACGGGAGCCCACCATAAGCTCTTCATAGAACTCCGAAAGATCCTTTTTTTTCCCAAAGTGATCAACACTAATAACGACCAGCAGTCTTAAATAGGGCTTAGATTACGTTATGAGGCACGTGACTAAGCATTTTGCATGTAAGCTGACGTTTACGCACATTTGCATGAAGGTTTCTAATTCAGTGGCCGGCGCATGTATATATAACCCGATAGCAATATACAAAGCACAAGTGCTGTATCCAGTCCGACGCTGAAACTGCTAATGCCTATACACCGAAGAGCAATTGAATTAGAGATACCTGTCTAGTAACGTGTAGCACCACCTTTCGCCCTGATGACGGCGGCGATTCGTCTCGGCATGGACTCGACAAGACACCGGAAGCGTTGGATCCACGACCCCTGAACAAGCTCCCACAGTTCACGAAGATTTCATGGAGGGGAGGGGGGGTCATCTCTCTCGATGGCATTCCAGATGTGCTCGATTGAGGTCAGGTGACCTAGCTGGCCAAGGAAGCGAGGTCACGTCGGTGGAGTGTTTATCCAACCATTCGGATACAATTCGGGAGCTACATTGTCTCCTTGCAGGATGAGGTCCCCAGTGGGATGTTGAAGACGCACAAACGGGAGAAACTGGTCGTCCAGGATATCCCGGTAACGTTGACCTGTGAAGGACGATGTCACATGTACCAGGGGTCCCATTTCAGTCCACGTAAACTGTCCCCAGACGAGAGCGCCATCCCCACCAGCTTGAAGAGTACCCTGCTGGCAAGAAGGATCCATCACTTCATGTGGTTTGCGCCGTACTAATATCCTGCCATCCGCATGTACCAACGTGTGAATCTCGACTCATCGGTCCAGGCAACATTTTCCCACATGTGTAGGGTCCAGTGGCGATGTTCCCGCGCCCATGCTAATCTTTACACCCTGTGATGTGCGGTCAGCAGCGGTACCCTCATGGGACGATGGCTTCTGTACTTCATACCGAGGAGATGGTTCTGGATGGTGTGGCTGCTTACACGTTTTTGTGCCCCAGCGTTAAATTGAAGAGGGTTTTCTTGCACTGTGGCCCATGTATCCGCTGTTACAATGCGAGCTAGCCGACGACGACCCCGCTCTTCCACACGCTGTTGTCCACGGTAGTTGGCCTTTGCAGGGATGGTTTTACCGGATTCGATGTACTCACGATGCACCCGTAACACAGTGGCTCGTGAAAATTCCAGTGCCTGCACGACTTCCGAGATGGGGTGACCCATTCGTCGGGCCCCGGCGATTTGCCCACGATAAAATGCACTTAGATCCTTCGTCTTACCCATACTGCGTCCGAATCTTAATTATTCCCGTCGCATCACAACTTATATTGTCGGATCGTTGCATACGTCCTGTCGTTTCCGTTTACAGGGCCGCCCACAGCGCCGCATTTTCATAACGCCAGCTGTCTCTAATTCAATTGATCTTCAGTATAAATGGATCAGGTCCCTATGCATTGAAAACTAATCATGCGAAATGTAACTCTGCGTAAAGGCGGCGACTTGCGTGAGTTTGATCGTGGCCAGATAGTTTTGTTAGTGACTAGGGAATTTCAATCTACTATAAGGAAAATGTAATTATTAATTCTTATTTAATGCTAAAAAAAGTAAAGAACGAGGAAGAGAAGAAATACAGGTAAGCTCAGTTCTGATTGAGCCGTCAGTTTGGAACGTAGGACTACGACTTGCAGATCGGAGAGTTGAAATGAGCTAATCGAGTGTGGTTTCAAAGCGTTTATTTAACTGGTTATAGCCAACACAGGTCTATGATGCGAAAAGTATATAGCTTACATAATTTTTACAAATAATGCTGGATACATTGCGAACACAAAGCAGAGTTCGAGACTGGCCTGGCGCGGGTTCGATCTGTGTAAAAAAGCTTTCAGGCGTTCTCGATACGCTCTAGTTCGGTGTGCTGTAGTCTTCTTGGGCTTCTTAC
The DNA here is from genome assembly GCA_039090855.1 of Macrothele yani. Lineage (NCBI taxonomy): Eukaryota > Metazoa > Arthropoda > Arachnida > Araneae > Macrothelidae > Macrothele > Macrothele yani. The sequence continues at coordinate 83,333,535 of CM077006.1, read as the reverse complement.
ATTCCCCATTACTTGCTCTTGGTTCTCGTTTTAATTTTTTTTCTCCACTTTTGCTTGCGTTCATTCTGCGGATTCCGCGGCTTATCGGAAAAGTTAACTATTTTAGTTTAAACCACTGCGATATGTTCTTTATATGTTTAAATAGATCTCGTCGAGATCTTTAAAACGATACCACTCACAGTTGATTTGCACTCACGGTTGTCCAGATAAACGGCGATATTGTCCAAAGTGTTCACCGGTTTACAAGAAAACAATTTTTAAAATGTTCCGTTCAAACCACTGCGAGATGTTCATCATATATTTAAATAGATCTCGTCCAGAGCTTTAAGACGATACCACGCCCAGTCGTGTTGCGCTCACGGTTGCCGATATAGAGTCAATGACGTATTGCGCAGTACGCGAATTGCACTTCATGCTGTTTACGAATACACTAACACGATTAGTGCGCGGTACGTAATTTTAACGCTATAATGATTTCAGTTGGGACCTATTTTTGTCACAGGTCGTCCGCCGTAAGTCGCCCCATACTATCCGCGGAGTTACACGTAGTCCTATGTCAAAAAAGTGATAGTACCAGAGGCAAATTAGCTGATGTGTGGCCACCCAGAAGTGGAAAACAAGGGGAGCAATTTCTCAATCATTCTCGCGTTTCGATCTCAAGCAAGAGACTGAGACCAGCAGAAGCCGAAGGGATGAGAGTGGCTCTGAAATACAATTCAGGGAACAGCTCTGCAACAATACATTAGATACACTGCTGGCCATTAAAAGTATAACACTACGAAAGACAAGAGATGTCAAAGCTATATTTATTGTACAGAAAGCAGATGATACAAGGATGAATCAATTACAAATCTAGACGAGGGGTAACACATAGCAATGGATGTGCGTTGGATGTAAGTTTGAGGAATGTTCGTCCACGCAGCTTCAATACAATGCCACAGTTCCTCCGTTGTAGTTGGGGGTGGTCACTGGCGAGTCAGCCGTTCGGCAAGCATGGACCACACCTGTTCAATAGACGACATATCCTGAGACCACGAGGGCCAAGGAAGACATGGCACTTGGTGGCGATCCAGGAAGTCTCGGACTTTGCGTGCCTCATGCGGTCGCTCATTATCCTGTTGGTAAATGGCACCAGACAAACCTTGAAGGTATAGTACAACAACAGGCTCCAACACCTCAGTGATGTAACGTACCGGTATTCTGACGTGGCGCGAGCGTCAGTGGAATCCAATGGCACCCCATGCCATAATGCCAGGTTCCGGGCCCATATGGCGCAGAACAATTCAGGACTCACTCAGCCAGTCGCAGCTGTACCACCAGACACGGATTCGTCCATCATGGTGCGGCAAACTGAAGCGGGATTCGTCGGAAAACACGATGTCTTGTCATTCGCTTCTCCATGCGCAACGTTCTTGGCACCATTGCAGTTGCAAATGCCGGTGTTGTACGGTCAGTGGTAGCCGAAGCAATGGGCGTCGTGCAAAAACTCCCCCTGCTACAGACGGTGTCGAACAGTACGTGCGGAGATTGGGTGTTGTGCCACACACCCGAACTGTTCAGCGACGGTGGTCGATGTGGCTGTGCCATCCGTCAGAGCCATGCTCACCAGATCTCAAATCTCAGTCCTCTCCTTCACTGGTGTGACGGGGCCGTTGGGATCCCGCACGGCGGTGTGTTCGTTCCTCCGTTACCCACTGACGCCATATTCTCCCCACCCTGGCTGGATGCCTTCCCACTCGAGCACCGATGTCACGGAGTGATAATCCACAATCCGATATGCCATAATTCTCCCGCGAAAGAAGTCTGAAACCTACTGGTAGGGCTGCCGTTGTCTTCGACGGGGCATGTTGCAGCTGTCCGCGGACAGGAACGGCGAGCATACACACTTAGAGTGCTTTTCACCGTTATACCGGCTCCTTGTTCACCCCTCTTATACGTCTTCCAGGGGGCGTTACTCTCCCACATTGTTTTCGTATGTGCTGCACGGTTCATCATTATTTACATGTGCGCCCGTGTTCTGCCCTTCTGCCAACTTTCGAGTCCCCTGGGATGCGATCTTTCTGGTGTTGCACTTTAAATGGCAAGCAGCGTATTTGCAATATTGACCACTTAAAAGTGGGGGGCGGGGTGCCCCAGTCGCCCACCCCCGCTTGATCCGCGGGTGATTCTCCGTAGTAAAATTTTATATCGTATAATTATATAATCTATATATTAATTCTATATAATGTTTTTTTTCCGTGTGTCCTATTTTGAGAGAACGGCTGAATGTAAATATATGGTTGAGGTATCAAAATAAAGGTCTTACCATGTAGATGTGCCAGTCGAAGAGAAAAATGAGTTTGGGGGAACTATTCGGGTGTTGTGGGGCGGCAAAGTTCCCATGTAAAGTCTATGAGAGAAGCGTGCGGCCCTTATCTACATTAGGCGCTCAGTTCAGTGTCAGACTTGGTTGTATGGTGTTTTATGATCAGTCCTAAAGTAAGTAAATGCCGCCTCGGTGGCGCAGTGGTCTAAGGCGTTGGCCTCTGATCATTCGTCCGTAAGGGGTCCGGGTTCGAATCCCGGTCAGGCATGGATGTTGTGTTTGTCTTACGGCACTGGCTCTCTCCCTTCCCTGGAACCAGTGACCCTAAATTAGGGACGGGCGACTGCTTATAGCCCATTGAGTTGCTCACGGTGGTCGTTAAACCTCCAATCAAAAAAAAAAAAAAAGTAAGTAAATACTTTATTGCATACTTACCCTTAATAGAATGTCTCTCCCGCAGAAAAAAAAAAAGAAAAAAGAAAACGTAAGAGCCTTTACTGGAGGGCGTTAGCGATCAATGGGTCGCAACTACACTGGCGGAAAGTGAAAAAAGAACACCAAGAAGGAGACGTCTGATACCAACGAAATTTATACAGCATAATAACGGAATACAGAGGATAACGTGATCAAAACATTATGGCAAAATACAGCTGTATTTGCTGGTAAACTGAAAAATAACATTTCCATGTAACATAGTTAGTACGAGGTTGAACCGCCATGAACTGCGTCACACTGTGCAATTCTGGCATGGAGTCTGTCTTACAGATGTTGGATGTACGTTTGGGGTATTGAGTTCCAAGCATCCTCAACCTGGACACGTTAATCGGGGATGGCCGTGGCTGGCCGTGGAGACCGGATAAGTCGTTGTCCCATAAAATCCCACACGTGCTCAATGGGAGACAAATCCGGTGAACGTGCAGGCAATGGAAGTTGTCTCACACCCTAAAGTGCATGTTGCGTTGCACGTGCCGTGTGTGGGCGTGCGTTATCTTGCTGGAAAGCATCACGATGGTCCGACCTTACAAATGGCACAACAACGGGCTGAATGATGTTGTTGATGTAGGAGGTGCTGTTTAACGTACCCGGTACAAACACTAGTTGTGTACGGGAGTGATAGCTGATCGCTCCCCACACCAGGAGACCAGGTGTAGGCCCTGTGTGTGGCTGGCGGATGCAAAAAGCGTGAAGAAGCTCCCCTGTGCGTCTGCGAACACGCATACGGCCATCGGAGGCTCCCAAGCAGAATCTGCTTTCATCGCTGAACACGACAGATCGCCATTGCGTTCTCCCGTGCATACGTTGGCGACACCACTGCAGCTATTCCTGACGGTGGGCTGGAGTCAGAGGTACACATGCCAGAGGCACACGTGCACGTAGTCCTGCATCCAGTAGACGGTTGCGGATTGTTCGCACAGTCACCTTAGGTGCAACGGCAGCTCTTCTTATACGTCGATCGGTCCGCTTATCAGTCCGTATGTGAATCCCGATTCCACGTCTTTTCCTGTGGGAATGTTTCTCGAACCATCTACGGCACCATCGTACCACCATCGATACTTCCCGTCCAATTCGCTCCGTAATACGACGATACGACCACCCGGCCTCGCGGAGTCTGACTAGACGACCTCGCTCAAAGTCCGATAACTGCTGAAATCGTAGACGTCTTCCATGTCCAGGCATTGCCGCTTCTTCAGGGTCTTCGCACGTGTCCGTACGCCGACGACTGATTGCATTCACTTCGCCGTACTCCTTAAATACCACCGACGATAATTTGCATATTATGCAGTGCTGTGGTGTAAGCGCTTACCGGTTGGTCCCGAAATTAACATCACACCTAAGTAAACTCGACCCATTAACATATTTAAATTTTATGATCTTCCGCCATTTCCTTCTTAGTGTTCTTTTTTCACTTTCCGCCAGTGTATATGTCTCAGACAAGAGATAATGAAGAGTATTTGCAACGCGAATCTCATTCCAACAACATTTACAAACACAGTTGTGACTGAAGATGAGAGTGTAAAAGTGCGCTATCCAGTTGAATTTTTGCACACGATCGACATGAGTGGACTTCCGCTTCACATTCCACTACTGAAAAAGGGTGCAGTCGTGATGCTCAGCACGAACCTTTCTGCCCCGGTGGCGCAGTGGTCTAAGCGCTGGCTTAAGATGATTCGTTCGTGAAGGGTCCGGGTTCAAATCCCGGTGAGGCATGGATGTTGTGTTTGTCTTACGGCACTGGCTCTCTCCGTTCCCTGGAACCAGTGGCTCTAAAATAGGGATGGTCGACTGCTTATAGCCCATTGAGTTACTTACGGTGGTCGTTAAACCTTCAGTCATAAAAAAAATGTTACGAAGCTGGGCTGAAGTGGTTGAATGAATTTGTCAATCAAATAAAGTTTACGTTTGTTGTTTTATATGAGTTTATTCTTTTCAAATAACCATAAAAAAAAGCCAACCGTCGATTCCGAAGGGTTTTGTCTAGTGTAAATGTAATTTTAATCGAAAGATTTTTTTTTTTTTTTAGTAATTATTACCCTGGGGGTCCACAACACGGTTTTCTTGATTGAAAAAGGTTTTCGAAACAAAAACCATTGGGATCACTGCCATAAGACAAACACACCAACTATGACTCATGCGGGATTTGAGACAGGGCCCGTTTCGGACGAATGATTAAAAGCCGGCGCTTTGTAACACTTAATCACCGGGGCGACATAAGGATATCATTAAAGCAAATATCATTTAGAAAAAAGAATCTCTTTTAAGGGTTTTTGCTTAACTCTTCAAGATTCTGGAGCAGTTTCTGTCAAGAACCACTATTTGGAAATTTATTCATAAACTGAATCCTCGTGTTGGGTAATCGGACACTGAAAGAAAGTATTTGGTGTGTTGGAGAGACATTGAGGAAAGAATTTGAATGACTGGTGGAAGAGCTGTTTGCACTATGCCCTTAAGAAAAGAAACTGTTGAGGATTATGGCATAGATAATATTTAAAGGTTTGTTGTTTGTGCTGACACGAATTTTATGAGGCTCGGTTTCCAGCTGGAAATTCTTGCTAAGAGGTACGAAGATTGGTTACCTTCCTCGTACTCTTAAATATTACCTTGAGCATTTAGAACCAGTTTTCACTTTAATTTTAGTTTGCATACTGTCAGGAAGCGGTAATTTGGGTTTGGCAATTTCTGTATTTCTTTTTCAGAAGACGGAGGTTGAAAACGCTTCTTTTTATGATTGCATGCAGAGATTGGCTTTGATGAATTGGCTTTAAAGAGCCGGGGGTAATTTGAAAATGGGTAGGAGGGGTCAGTCTTCTTCCGATTCCTCTAGGGTGTTTTCATTGCGGTCAGAGAGACATCGAACGCGTAACAGAGGTCATTGGAGTAACGTATTTTTCAACAAAAGAAGTATAATTCCAAGGATTTTAGCTGTTTCAGAAGATCACAAGAAATGTTTTTTTTCTGATGCAGAAGCTTGGACATTCTGCGAATGATGACAGACGCACGGTTGCAATATGCGATATTATCAAGAATTACAACTGGGTATAAGCTTCAAAGTTTAATAGTGGTGGTTATGGACAGGGACGAATTGACCAGCCGAGACATTTCTGGGTGTACCACTCAAGAAATGGCCCACTTTCTCGTGTTCTTTTTGTTAGGATGTTTTGGGAACGAAAGAATAATTATTTTGGCACTTTTGAATAACAATCCCTTTTTCATGTGAGCTTTATTTCTATCTGAAAAGTTGTTTATTTAAAAACGAACAAACAAACGAAATCGAGAAATTACCCTGGTATACTTTGTACATAATTTAGGCTATGCATCTTTGGCATCCCAAGATCTTTGTGGGTGTGAAACAAAACGCGTGATTCGAGAGTATGCACCGATGCGACATTACATTATGACCGCCTAGAGAAATGAGCGCGCCTGGACACTGAACGGTGGCACAGAGCAGTATATATACGTACAACCAGAGGACCGGCTTTCGGTTAGTAGACTGTTCGGAGTCAGAATGGGAAAAGTTGCCGATTTATCGGAATTCAATAAAGGACAAAATGTGATGGCACGGCGCCTATGAACTACGATCTCAGAAATGGGCCGGCTTGTGGGTTGTTCACGTGCCGCTGTAGTGAGTATGTATTAAAAGTGGTGCGCAGATGGCCAAAGGACGAACAGTTGTCCATCCGTGTGTCGTCCACAGCTCACTGATGCCAGAAGAGAGCGAAGACTGTCACGCGTTGTTCACAGCGACCACTGGGCCACAGTGCGACAAATATCCCGCAGCTACAAAAGTGGTGATCAGTGCAATGTGACACAGCACACAGTTCATCGCAGCCTCCTGCGCGCGTGCCTGCGTAGCCGAAGACTCAGCCGGGTTCCACGTGCTCACTGCACGTCATCGCCAACAACGCACGAAATGGGCCCAATATCATCGAGATTGGAAAAAAGTGGCTTGGTCTGAAGAATCAAGATTCCTGGTGCATCACGTAGATGGCAGAGCGCGTATACGGCCATTACCAACCTACGCTATGGCACCGGAATGCAGTGTTGAGCGGAAACAGGGCGGCTGTGTTATGCTGTGCGATGCATTTCTTGGGACGCTTTTAGGCCTCATTATCACAACAGCACAATCCATGACAGCTGTCAGGTATCTAAACATCGTTAGGGACCAAGTTCACCCATTCATGGCAACTGCGTTCCTCGCTGGGGATGGCTATTACCAACAGGAAAATGCGCTATGCCACACTGCCACAATCGTCAAGGAGTAGTTCGAGGAACATGCTGGTGACTTTCTATTAAAGCCATGACCTCCAAATTCAACCCAAACGAACATCTGTCGTTCAACTTGGAAAAGCGGTTTCGCGCTAAATCACCACCACCCGGAAATGTACGGAAACTGGAGGACCTACTGTTGACATTACGGTACCAGATACCCCAGGATACCGATCGCCACCTCATCGAATCGATGACTCGCCGAGTGGCGGCTGTTTTGCGGACTAAAGGGGGTCCTACAGCGTATTAGATAGGTGGTCGTGATCTGTGTACATTTATCTATGTACAACAAATTGCATTTGACGACCACACCGAGCAACAGTCCGGTACATTCTAAGTGGAATAAAATCATAACAAACAATAAGGTTCACTAATATCTGACATCGAGCTGTACTTTGGTAGGTGGATTAAAGAATGGTATTATCGTAAAACCAATGGAAGAAGATAGGTGAGTCATAAAAGTAAATATTTTCTAAACTATGGAGGCGGCAATAGTAAGGGTTTTGGCTGTTTAGTTTTTCAAAAACAATATTTATTATTGTAATTACATATTATTCTAGTTTAGATGAACGTAAGGAAAGACCCTGACATCGATGATATGTGATGTAACTAGGAAGATCCATCTGCGCATGCGCAAGCTAAAATCTGACCTCAAAATAGGAAGAAGAGTTGAATCGCAAGTGTGTAAATGAGGGGAATTGATAACTTTTTGTGTAGGATATCTACAGATTGCATACACCCATCGTGTTATACGTCATTTTAAAAACTCTCGTTAACAGAAGGTAATCTCTCCTCTGCTAAGTCGAGGGGAAGCCAAATTTCGCTACGACGCACGGTTTTCATAGCATCAAAATACATTTTTGTAATGTCGTTTTATCACATTTAGCATCAAGTTCTCGCAATTTACGCAGATTGCAATATTGTTACGTTTGTGTAAAACGTGATGAAATAACGCTGGGTGGTAATTTATTAAAATATATTGTTGAGTAACAATAAGATTAACTATTGTTGCGTCACTTCCGTTACATCGAGATTTTTTTTATTTGGGATTTACTTTAGTACTGTAAGAAAAGACGCTGTTGCAGGGCTTGGTGCTGAGTTATTTTATAGCGCCATGTGTGGAGGGTTCGTTTGGTGCTTCGTTTACCGCAAGTTCTGTATCGGGGATTTAACCCGTATTTCTCCCTCTTTGAGCAGATAGATAAAGTATTAAATAAACACGACTAAAGTTAAGCTTTGCTCTTGCAGTGAGGAAGACTTTTATTCTTATGTCGTGGGGAAAGTCTCCAAGTTTTTGTCCATCATATTTTTTTATTTCATTATCTTATTAACACGTCGAATCTATTTCTCTCGCCTGGTCAGTATACCCACTCTCTAATCATCAGCTCCATTGCTCAATACTTTTCTCCGTCACGCCGACCAGCAAGCTATTCGCACCTCGCTAGTCCTCCTCACCGTTCGGTGAGGAGGACTAGAGTGAGGAGCAACCGAGTGCTACTTCCTCTTGCTGAGAACCCCCCCCCCCCCACACACACACACAAAGTTGTCCCCTGCCGAAGAGTGAAGTCCTACGGCTTCCCAGAAAGCGTGGACACACTTTAAAATGCTTTCTCTCTGAAAACTCTAAGTTCTTTAATTGTCTTCGCTGACCCCAACTTCCCTTTCTCCGGAAAGTGTCCACGTAACCATAAATCTAACACCCCCTTTGTTGCGATGCGTGAGAAAAGAATACTTTACCTTTTGCCCATCTCATCAAAATGACGGGAATTTAAGGAAAATGATTACAATTCACTATATCTAAAATGGCTACTGAACTTCACTTCTGATAAATGTGGATGCACAAGTATACCATCAAAAAGTTTCCTTCCATCTCTGTTAGGCGTTTGCTCTGAAGTGATACCGCAAAGTTCTCTGTATTTAAGTGAGAAAAGTGTCGTCGAACGAAACACGATGTTATTGATTAATTAAGACAAAGCTAACTAGAGTTAGACTTGTGTTGTTGTACTTGGAGCCCAGGGTCATTGGCAGGTCCTACTCTCCTCTCGTAATATGAATGGAGACACTAGTACCAATTAATGGCCCAACATTTCCACCCCTTTTCCATAGACTGAACCACAGAGTATAAAGCGATTCTCCCTCAGAATATGCCGAAATCTGTGTCCCACCCACATTTGTCGTAAAAGAAACTACGTTTTACAAGAGCTGGTTCATGAGTCATGTGAAGATTTAAAAAAAACGTCTACTCAAGGGAAGGGTACAAATTCCATCACGTACTAGGCAACTGCGTAGGAAGATTGTTTTGCGGTATTTGCGCATTTCAATCCCAAAATGATTTTTATGTGGATTTAGTTGGAAACGGGATTATTAATATTTTTAGTCAAAAACCAAATTTTTCAGAGGGAATATTATCTGTCACAACACTCCGTTTGGAGCGCGATTAAATGCGACATGAGCGGATATTTAAAGTACTTTCACCATTAAATTGTTAAAATGTTTTCACTGATTCGTTTTACAATGCATATTTCACCAGTTTCCTTTCATTCATTGTCTAACAGATTTTGTTTTCATGACGGAATTTATGAGGTGTTCACCTATATAGTACATTTCAAAGTTCTACATCATTTCATTTTGTCCCACTGTTTCTCCGATCAATGCTACCATGCAAGAAATCAAACAATAAACAAGCAAAGTCTGACCTCACCACACGCTAAGCGTCATTTTAAGAGAACAGAAATCTGTTCATTACAAAAACACGTAACATGTTTTTATCTAGGGAGAATTGCGCAAGCTATGAACCAGAAGATTTATTAGGAATATTCAGTGCACGAGTTATCAGGTAACCACATAAGTATTTGCCGTTTCCAGAGACTGAGAGAAAGTATAACACATACGCAGTAGAAGAGCAATTTATTCATCAAAATAATTACGATGGACATCAACAACATTTTGCCAACGTGTTAATAACTTATACACACCGATGATCCATTACATTATGACCACCTAATTAATAAGCTGTAGGACCCGCTTTAGCCCGCAAAACAGTGGTCACACGGCGAGGCATCGATTCGATGAGGTGGCGATAGGTATATTGGGGTATCTGGTACAATAATATAAACAGCAGATCCTCCAGTTCCCGTACATTTCAGGGTGGTGATGATTTAGCGCGAGCCCGCTTTTCGATTGAGTTCAAGTCAGGTGAATTTGGAGGCCAGGCATTAACAGAAAGTCACCAGCCTGTTCCTCGCATTACTCCTTGACGATTCTGGCAGCGTGGCATTGCGCATTATCCCGTTGGTAATGGCCATCACCAGCAGGTAACACAGTTGCCATGAGTGGGTGAACTTGGTCCGCAACGATGTTCAGATATCTGACAGCTATCTGACAGCTTATCTGACAGCTGTCAGAGATTGTGCTATTGGGATAATGGGGCTTAAAGTGTCCCAAGAGAACATAGCCCACAGCATAACACCGCCGCCACCGGCCTGCCAACCCCCAGTGCATCCAGGTGCCATAGCCTCCGTTGGTAATCGGCGTACCCGCGCTCGGGCGTCTACGTGATGCGCCAGGAATCTTGATTCGTCAGACCAGACCACCTTCTTACAATCATTCATGGTCTAATCTCGATTATCTTTGGCCCATTTCATGCGTTGTTGGCGATGACGTGCAGTGGACATCGTAACCCGGCTGGGTCTTCGGCTACGCGGGCCCATGCGCAGAAGGCCGCAATGAACTGTGTGCTGTGACACATAGCTCTGATCACCACTGTTGCAGCAGCGGGTGATTTATTGCACTGTGGCCCTGCGGTCACTGTGAACAACAGTCTCAGCTCCCCTCTGGCATCAATGAACTGTGGATGACACATGGGTGGACGGACTGTTCGTCGTTTGGCCATCTGTGCACCACTGTTGATACGTACTCACTGCAGCGGCACGTGACGTGAGTACGTAAAAATGTTTCCGAGATCCTCATTTCGAGGCGCCGAGCCATCACAATTTATCCTTTATCAAACTCCGATAAATCGGCAGCTTTTCCCCATTCTGACTCCGAACAATCTACTAACCGGTTATGCTTGAAAGAAGTATAAAATATCCCTTAATAATGATTTATTTAAAGTTGAATTGGCGACGAAAGACAAAAAGCATTACAAGTTACAATATGAATTATACCATTGAGAAAATTGTAAAGCTTATGAAAATCAAACTTCTCCTTCGAAAGCTGTGTCTATCTATAAATAATCCTGATTCTAGATTAAGTGAAATCTATCAGTCCGATTTGAAAAATTCTTTTTGCATTGGGAAGCCTGAAATATGAGAATGACGATCCTTTATTTCGTTTTTTTTTTTTTTTTTTTACGATGTACGATTTTGCCGCTAGAAGGCGTAAATGCAGATGATGTCGAATTCAAAAATGCGTTTTATTCCACATATTTGCTTCTAAGCATCCGATTGAAAAAATTATTTCATCTTTCGATTCCATTTATGTCGAAGAGTATTTTAGATATAGTTACTTTTTTCAAATTACGCATAGATTTTTCGCTAGGGGGCGTAAAAGTAAATTACATTTCCCCCGATAACTCGTCTTCTAAAACTCCGATTTGAAAAAAAAAAAATTTCTTCAGCGGATACATCTCCTGATGGAAAATCTTTTGCATATAATTTCTAATTTTTGGTAAAGAATACTTTGGCCACCAGGGGGCGTAAGTGTTGATTTTTGCTTCTGATGTATTTGCCATAAAATCTGAGCTTCTAAAATATCGATTGAAAAAATTCTTTCGTGGACTGATGCTACTCACATCGATAAATCTTTTCGGAGTATTTCCTTCCTAAAATATTCCAGTTTCTACGCCAGGGGGCGTAGATGTATATCTTAGTTTTGTCAATATCTCTACTTCTTGGAGTCCGATTTAAAAAATTCCTTCTTTGTTGGACAGTGTTTTCCGTGTGACATGTTTTTCATATAATTTCAAAATTTTCAAGTAATTCATAGACTTTTCGCTAGGGGGCGTAAAGGTAAATTACTCCCCCTCCCCCTATATCTCTGCTTCTAAATCTTCGATTTGAAAAATTCTTTCTGCACCGGATACAGCTCCTGATGGGAAATCCTTTGCACATAATTTCTAATATTCGTAAAAAAATGGTTTGGCCACCAGGAGGCGTAAAACTTAATGTCCGCTTCTGATGTATTTGCAGCAAAATATGAGCTGCTAAATTCTCGATTGAAAAAAACGTCGTTTGTAGACCGATACTACTGATGTCGACAAACCTTTTAGAAACATTTTCTTCTTAAAATAGTGCATAGTTTCTATGCCAAGGGGCGTAGATGTATATCTTATTTTTGTCAATATCTCTACTTCTAGTAGTCTGATTTTAAAAATTCCTTCTTTGTTGGATAGTGTTTCCAGTGTGCCATGTGATTCATATAATTTCTAAATTTTCAAGTACTTCATAGATTTTCCGCTAAGGGGCGTAAGTGTAAATTGCGTTTCCCCCTATATCTCTGCTTCTAAATATCCGATTTGAAAAATTCTTTCTGCACCGGATACAGCTCCTGATGGGGTATCCGTTGCACATAATTTCTAATTTTTGTAAGAAATGGTTTGGCCACCAGGTGGCGTCAGTCTTAATTTCCGCTTCTGATGTATTTGCAGCAAAATATGAGCTTCTAAAATCTTGATTGAAAAAAAGTCATTTGTTGACCAATACTACTCATGCTACAAACCTTGTAGGAACATTTTCTTCTTGAAATAATGCATGGTTTCTACGCCAGGGGGAGTAGATGTATATCTTATTTTTGTCAATATCTCTACTTCTAAAAGTCCGATTTGAAAAATTCATTCTGTGTTGGATAGTGTTTCCCATAAATTCAAAATTTTTAAGTAAATCATAGACTTTCCGCTAGGGAGCACACAGGTAAATTGCATTTTCTGCGTTATTTCTGCTCCTAAAACTCCGATTTGAAAAATCCTTCCTGTATCGCATACAAGACCTGATGGAAAATATTTTTCAGATAATTTCTAATGCTTGGTAAAGAATGGTTTGACCACCAGGGGTCATAAGTGTTAATTTCTGCTTCTGATGTATTTGTAGCAATATCTGGGCTCCTGAAAACTCGACTAAATTTTTTTTTCTTGAACCGATACTGCTCATATGGATAAACCTTTTGAGAATACTTTCTTCCTAAAATAATGCATGGTTTTCCCACCAGAGGACGTAAAGTGACATCTTATTTTAGTCGATATCTCTGTTTCTAAGAGTTCGTAAGCTCATGATGCCGTTGACAGCAATATTTGAGGGATTAAAAACCCGATTGAAAATCTTCTTTCTTTCGTCAGATCTATTGTTTTTCATACCGGTTCCATTGACTTTGAATAGGGCTTCAAAAGACGTGCTTATTACACCCGAAAATTCGGTGCCATCTTTCTTGTTTTTCTTCTGATCCTGAGTCCATCAATTTGAAACTAGAATGTTGAATATTGAGGATACATTTTGAATTCTATTCTACTACGTCACGAAATGGTGAAGCCACAAAATTACGTCCCAGAGATTTATCAGTTTTTAAATAGGGCATATGAGTCGTGAAATTTTTTAAAGAGAGTACATGAATGATGTGTGTGAGTTATGAAATGCGAAACCCATATTTCCTCCAAACCGAAAGAAAACAAAGTATCATTTTCTGATGAGATCAATGTTCAACTCTGGCTGCACCAAGAAGGAACACAACAACGCTGACTCAATTTTTTTTAAGTTATGACATACTGGGTTGCGTATGAAAGAATCAAAGAACCGTTTAACTTTAATAATCTGATATTAAAACTTTATTGTGTAATCGCAAAAAGGGGTAAATGAATTAAGTATTGTGACGTACCTGCCAGCAGGACGCACACGACATAAAGGCACATAGCAATCAGAATAAACGTCCGCGTAGCTCAATTGGTAGAGTGACTTATTCCGGAATGAGGGGATCCGGGTTCGAATCCCGGCGTAGACCAAAAATGACGGAGAAATTTACTTCGTTATAATGGCGCCCGAACTATCCGGATGACCCGACCGTTCAAAATCTCGCAAAGGTGTGATGTTATTTCCACACCGCGAGATAGGAAAAATCAGAGAATCCCTTCTTCAGCGCTTCGAAAAATAAAAAATGTGTGACGTTGCATTCCACACGCCAGATTGACTGGGAGTTCTCAAGTGCACGTTCTACAGTGGATGACTGCCTGCAACGATTCATGGTCACGGCTGACCCGTGGGCCATGTTCCCGGCCCTCTTTCGGGGGGGAGATGTGACGTACCTGCCAGCAGGACGCACACGACATAAAGGCACATAGCAATCAGAACAAACGTCTGCGTAGCTCAGTTGGTAGAGCGACTAGTTCCGGAATAAGCGGACTCTGGTTCGAATCCCGTGGTAGACCAAAAATGACGGAGAAATTTACTTCGTTATAGTATAACCGAATTAAAAAAGCGATTGGAACTACAGTAAAATATCGGGACTAAAGCAGAATTACGCATAAAAGTGAAAAACGTATAATTGAAAAACATATAACCAAGGTTCTACTGCAATTAATTTGGTTATATTGTTTATAATTGTAGCGTGTAAACTAGCTAAGTTTATCTTGATTTAAATATGGAGAAAAATATTTAATTTTAAGTGAAATTAAACATTTCACATGGCAATTCCAATCATCCTTGGCAGCAAAAACTTAGCGCGTTTTACATATGCGTATATCGCGCGATACATTATAAAAACACAGCTTGGAAAAATAACTTTATTTCCTTAAACAGCGAGGATACAACCCTTCCATTATAGACAAGGCTCTAACAAAATTCCGGAAATCGAAGTCTATCACCACGTTTACTCCTGTGATGCACCCATTACGAACGAATTTTGCCATTGTTCCATTTTCCCGTGACACTGCCTTCAAAATTTCAAAAATTCTCATAACCTTTAATTTTAAAGTAATTTTTAAACCCATAAACAAATTGAACTTTTTCGGATCAAAGGGCTATGCTGAAGACAAAAACTCGTGGGGAATTTATCAAATTTCATGTCAATGTGGCGCTTCGTTTTCGACTGAAGAAGCATAAGACCTTATAACGAAGTAAATTTCTCCGTCATTTTTGGTCCACACCGGGGATCGAACCCGAGTCCACTTATTCCGGAACAAGTCGCTCTACCAACTGAGCTACGCAGACGTTCGTTCTCGCTGCTATCTGCCTTTATGTCGTGTGCGTTCTGCCGGGCAGGCATGTCACAACCTATATTCGGAACTGTGACCTAAAGAAGTCATCGATAGCTAAACATTGTTACGAAAAGGACCATAAATTTTTCTTTGAAGAAGCAAAACTAATTGACAAGGCTTATTCAACCACAAAACTTGATATTTTGGAAGCTTTCTATATATACTCACGGACAATGAAATTTGCGCACCAATAAAGAAGCATCGGATTGAACTGAAATTTTATAGGCGTAATGATACAGATGAATGATACACATGATGGCAAAAACAGAGCACAATTACAGAGGGATCTGTGGCACGCAATCGGGTCATCTTCAAAAGCGCGTTGCACCGCCTCGTGCGGCGATACATGCTGCAATACAATGAGGCATGGAGGCGAACAGATGCCTGATGTTGTCCTGTGGCAGACTGGCTTACACGTGTTGGACGGTGTGCTCCAAATCCCGGATAGTGCGGCACAGCGGCGTTTCAACTGGTTCCATTCATGCTGGATAGGGGACATGTCCGAGCAGCGGGCAGGCCATGGAAGTGTCTGGACATAACGTATAGGCAGTCCTGGACAACCCGAGCCGTGTGTGGGCGGGCATTATCCAGCTGGTATAGCGCACTTGGAATCCCGGCCAGGAATGGGAGCTGATGGGGGCCGTATGATCTCATCCACATACCGCTGGCCCGTCAATGATCCACATACCGCTGGCCCGTCAATGATCCACATACCACAACTAGAGCTGATCGGCTATCGTAGGCAATGGCTCCCAAAATCATACTGCTTGCAGTGGGGGAGGTATGGTGCTCGATAGTAAGGTTAGGATTGTGCCGTTGACCCGGGGACCTCCGCACCCGGACACGATGATCATCTGACTCCAAAACGAAGCGGCACTCATCGCTAAACACCACACGTCGCCACTCTGTGACGTTCCACGTCGCTCCTGCCTAGCACCACTGCACACGGAGCCGGTGATGTTCCAGTGTTGATGGCAGCACACACAAGGGGCGCTGGGATCGCAGATTCGCTTCCGCGAAGCGTCGGGAAATGGTTGGTGGGGACGCAGAAGCAGCTACATATGCCTGTATAGTGGACCGCGTCCCCGTGGGATCCGTTCATGCCTCGCGCACGATCCGTCGATCCTCTCTACCGTTGGTCCTTCCGGAGACACTCCGCCGTGTGGCAGTTCCGTCACGTATTCCGTGCTACCAAAACAGTCTGACGGTGTGCTCAGAAAAATCCACGTGCAGGGCTATACGGTGCGCCGACCACCCTGCGGTTTTCAGCCCGATGATCAGGCCTCTCTCAAAGTCCGTAAGTTGCATAAATCGAAGTCTCTGGCGTTTACCCGGCATTCTTGTCACTCTGTACTCTTACTTGCGTCGGCCGGTGTTTTTGGCTCTCATGGAGCGCCGACTACACGCCGGTTTATAAGGCTTTCGTGTTCGTGCTTGCAGCGCCACCACAGGGTGTGCGGTCATGAGCACTCACACCAAACGTGGATCATTTACATATCAGCATGCACTCGAGCTATTTGCAAAGTTTCGCGGTTGTAGCATGTTTTCTTCTAGGTGCGCAAATTTCATTGTCCGTGAGTGTATATCAGAATTCCTCGCAACTTGTTAATGGCATGGCATCTACACCATTTCTATCAAGCGCGTGGAAGCAACTAACCAAACCCCGTGAATGTAAACACCATTTATGACATCAACTACAATTTGAATATTTACGTGCCATTTGTCCCGATGAAGTTAAGTTAATATCGAGCGAAACCTTGGTCGACTTGAAAAAATAAAATATCTGATTTCAAGGTTCGACTTTCCCTTTGTTTATTAATTGAAGATATTTTCAAAGTAGATTGGTAATCATTTTTGAATTATGGCCGTGAAAAGAGCCGTTTTTTTTATTATTCAAGCCCCGGTGATTATGCAAAGAAGAGTTTTTCCAGCTTTTTGTGAATTTCTTGACTGCAACTGCTTGATGGTTTATTGGCGACGGGACGCGTCTCTGATAAAATGCCATCTCAGTGCATTTTAATTGGTATTAAATACATAATAACCTGTCATACAAAAGTAGAGGCCGCCCCGGTGGCGCAGTGATCTAAGCGATGGTTTCTGATCATTCGACCGAAAGGGGCCCGGGTTCGGATCCCGGTGAGGCATGGATGTTGTGTTTGTCTTACGGCACTGGCTCTCTTTCTTCCCTGGAACCAGTGACCCTAAATTAGGGACGGGCGACTGCTTATAGCCCATTGAGTTGCTCACGGTGGTCGCTAAACCTCGAAAAAAAAAAAAAAAAGAGTTGAAGAGGACAAAATATCGGCACTTACAAACCGTTTCCTGTCGTTGTCACAACAGTTATATAGCAATTGATATTCGAATTTTAATTATTTTATTCCATTGGAAGCTGCGTAATCATTCGGAAGACCTTTGTTTATTTTGCTGATTTTGTTGTTAATTTTTACGGAATGGAAAGAGGCCAACGGCCGGATGTTTAATTTAATGTTCACGAAAATTGGTTTATTAAAGATTCCTATCTGTTATACTGACCTTTAATATCACACACAAGTGCCAGTTACAATGTGTTATTAACATATAATACTCTGCCGTAATCTCATTCTTTAAAAGCCTGTTGTAATGACACGCAACTAAGCTTGATCTAAGGAATACACACGCAGTTGCTTGCATGCATGCATTTTAATTTTTCCTTTCAATTACACTATTGTAATCCTCGATGAATACGACCGTCAGACACGTATCAGATCGGTCTTAAATTGAAGGAAATTATTGTTACGGCGGCCATTAGGCCAACGCATTACAACATAATTGCTCCAACTGACTAGTTGGGTGTTTCAATGCAGAAAGCTATAGGAGAAAGATGACGCCTTCTGCGGTTTCATCTTCAAAAAGGGTCCTTGACCGCTCGTAGGGCACACGCGCTGTTTCGCCAGCCCGACTTTTAAGCAAACGTCCAGATGAGCACAACTTCAAAAGCCACAGCGCCGCTCTTAGAAAAGCGGGCAGGCCGATTACGATTACTTTGTTTATTGTATAAGTGGAGCAGGTAGCCAGCGCGCAGTTTATGAGTTCGCTAGTTTGTCTTCCAGAATTCGCTAATGTCAACAACCGATGAGTTTCGCCCCTTGACCTTCGGAGTTGAAAGTGCTGTATGAAGTTTACCTCATTTCTTTATTTTTTTTTTTTTGGATTAATTTTTCAACGCACGAAACCTCCGTTTTCCATACGGCGAACGAACTGGTTTTTCCGAACCGACGCTTGTGCAGCTGACACACAGCTTTCTTAGTCGTCTGCGAAGTTTCCAATTTAGAATCTGAAGTAGCTGTTTTCTTTCTTTCATTTTTTTATTTTCTCTCTCTAACCCAAGCCTTGTGCTTTTTAGGGCTGGATGATTTCAATCTATGCAATGAATATGAAATTAAAGCTAAAAACCATTATTGTGCGAAAGTACATGCATTTCCACTATGTTTGAAAACGAAAGCTACAAGTGGACTATTGCCGCCCCGGTGGCGCAGTGGTCTAAGGCGCTGGAATCTGATCATTCATCCGTAAGGGGTCCGGGTTCGAATCCCGGTGAGGCATGGATGTTGTGTTTGTCTTACGGCACTGGCTCTCTCCCTTCCCTGGAACCAGTGACCCTAAATTAGGGACGGGCGACTGCTTATAGCCCATTGAGTTGCTCACGGTGGTCGTTAAACCTCCAATCAAAAAAAAAAAAAAAAAAAGTGGACTATTTTCTGTAGACTTCAGGATATCTAACACTCATTACATTTTAACTAATTTCTGAATGTTTACTAGAACCTTCACGTTTATGACTCATCATCATCAATCATCATGGACGCCAAAATATATGGGTCCGAGCATGCCCAATAATTTTCCGTGTTTTATTATGATTACTATTAGACTATAACCCACGAATACTACTACACTGCTGGAAACCCAAAATGCAACACCAAGAAGGAAGCATCCGATTGGCCTGAAATTCGCAGCATGCGTCGCCCGCGAGAGGACATGCAAACGATTAGCATTGCATGCTATATGCAAATCATGTGCACCTGGCACGCCACCGAGAAGCACTATAAGAAGGGTGCGTAGGAGGCAGGGTGTAAGTACTGGAAGTGTGTTGTGCAGCCGGACCTGTGCGTGGGAAGCTTCCTGATGCCTCGTCGCAGAATACGGCAGTCATTCCAGCACGTTTCGGAGTTCGACAGAGGAGGAATAGTGGCTTATTGCGACAGCGGTTTATCGTACCGAGACATCGGCGCCCGTGTGGGACGACATCCAGACACAGCGAGGAGAATATGGATTCGCTGGGTGCAGGAGGGGCGGACGGACCGACGTGAGCGATTGCCGCAGCCGCGGCACGCCACCAAACGAGATGACCGGCATGTTGTGTGGCGGGCATTGACGGCTCGCACCGCCACATCACGAACGTTTGCGCAGGAATTGGGATGTGTTGCGCAACAACCCGTGTCAGCACGCACCGTTCAACGTCGTCTGCAGGAGCGGGGAATTGTCGCACGGCGTTCATTGCTCCGATTACCATTGACGTTACACCATCGGCGAGTGCGGCGGCAGTGGGCCGTTAAACGCCGCACCTGGACTACGGAATGGCACGAAATTGCCTTCTCCGACGAATCCCGCTTCTGCCTGCAACACCACGATGGCCGGATCCACGTGTGGCGGCACTGCGGCGAGAGACTGTATGACGCCTGCATTATGCATCGCCATACCGGTTCGTCGCCTGGCGTTATGGTTTGGGGCGCAATTGGATATGACACCCGCACCACCTTTGGTACGCGTCGCCGGTACACTCAACAGCCACCGCACCATCTCCGACGTTTTGGAGCCTGTAGTCCTCCCTTACCTGCAGGACCTGCCAGCGGTCACGTATGCGCGCAAGCACGTGGAACAATTCTTCTCGGCCCAACAGGTGTCACTGTTGCCGTGGCCCACCTGTTCTCCCAATATGTCGCCCATCGAACACCTCTGGTTCCTGATCGGCAACCGAGTGGCCCGGCAAGCACCACCCGCGGCTACGCCTGATGAACTGTGGCAACGTGTGGAAGCAGCCTGGACCGACATAACCCAAGCCCACATCCAAAGCCTCTTTCGTTCAATGCCGCGGCATGTAGCGGCCGTTATTGCCAGCCATAGGGGCCACTCGTACTATTGATGTCTGCGTGCTCCGCAAGTCACACGGGCCTGTAAGCTCAATCGTTTTATCTTTGTATCTGTTGTTATGTGTCCAGTAAATCTGGCTTTGCTATCTCGTGTCCTTCTTGGTGTCGCATTTTGGGTGGCCAGCAGTGTAGAATTTCTTAGAGAAATTACTTTATGAAAATATTTAATCTGGTGTTATGGAAAACCTAAGTATAGAATTTATGTTTCAAGTAACAAGGAGTTTCAAATATCTACACTGTCGGAAAAAAATCCCAACACCAAGAAGGGGCTGTGTTAGATAAACGACAGTTGGTAGGCGGTGAGAGTACATCTGTAAGATGACGTCTATGCAAATTTCGCGCTCGGCGCATACGTGTGGCACTAGTAGCGCCCCTGGGAACATGCAAAGCAGGTTTGCTGTAAATACGCGCTGTAACATTCGTGAGCGTTAGTTATCGTTGAGATTCGATGTAGGGTGTTGATGTTAGTAAAGAATGCCTTTAAGAAGACGAAGAAGCCATTATCAACAGCTCACGGAGTTTGAACGAGGTCGTGTAATACGGCTAAGAGAAGGTGGATTCTCTTTCAGCAATATTGCAGAACGACTTGGCAGGAATGTAGCCACTGTGCATGATTGTTGGCAGCGGTGGTCAAGGGAAGGTACTGCCTCAAGAAGACCGGGTTCCGGCCATCCACGTGGCACTACTGAGAGGGAAGACCGCCGTGTACGGCGTATGGCCGTGGCGCATCGTACCGCGTGTGTGGCAGCAATTCGAGCTGCAGTTGCCACCACAGTGACACAACAAACTGTTAAAAATCGGTTATTTGAAGGACAGCTCCGAACCAGACCCCTGTAGCGTGCATTCCACTTACTCCAAAGCACTGCCGTTTGCGACGTCAGTGGTGTTAAGCTAGAGCTCATTGGAGGACGGAGTGGAGATCTGTTGTGTTTTCTGATGAAAGCCGGTTCTGCCTGGGTGCCAGTGATGACCGTGTGTTGGTTAGAAGGAGGCCAGGTGAGCGCCTGCAACCAACCTGTCTGCGGCCGCGACACACTGGACCTACACCTGGAGTTATGGTCTGGGGAGCAATTTCCTATGACAGCAGGAGCACTCTCGTGGTTATCCAACGCACCCTGACGGCACAGATGTACGTCGGTCTGGTGTTTCAACCTGTTGTGCTGCCATTCATGAACAGCATTCCAGGGGGTGTTTTCCAACAAGATAACGCTCGCCCTCATACCGCTGTTGTAACCCAACATGCTCTACAGAGTGTCGACATGTTGCCGTGACCTGCTAGATCACCAGATCTTTCACCAATCGAGCACGTATGGGACATCATTGGACGACAACTCCAGCGTCACCCCCAACCAGCATTAGGCGTCCCTGTATTGACCGACAAAGTGCAACAGGCATGGAACTCCATCCCACAAACTGACATCCAGCACCTGTACGACACAATGCATGAACGTTTGCGTAATTGCATTCAACATTGTGGCGGTTACACCGGTTATTAATGTACCAGCATTTCACATTTAAAATGGCTCTTCTCGCGCTTACATTAAGCTGTGATCTTGAAACCTTAATCGATTAAATATGTTTCCTATACAAATGTATTGCCGCCATTTCATTCCTCTACAACTATTTTTTCGTGGTGTTGTGATTTTTTTCCGTCAGTGTATTTGGCACAATGTGGTTTCAGTAAGTATAATGCTTTTAGTTCATCATAAAACTTCTCGGTTTGGTATATAGCGATTTAAAGTTTGCATAAGTTTTCATTAGAGTAGCAAGTGCAACCATTCCACTTTTTGGGCCTGTTTTTCATATTTCCAATAATGGTTACGGTGAGACAGAAGTGGTCAATAAGGTTCAGTTACTTAACCAGAAAACTTGTGGCTATTGACATAAAAATAGAGTAACTTAAGAAAAAAACAAAAAAACCGGAATGCATGTTCCAAATTCTTCGCAAATGTTCATCACATTATGAATAACGAAACGTAAACAACCAGATCTGTGCATGAATATATATCTCATAAGTAAACTTACCTGAAGAATTTTCACTATATATGAGGAGTGTTCACATAATGCACTGAAAAAGCTAAAGTTCTGCAGCGTAAATCAGTAATCATAGCACCATTTTTACACGGAATTTCGAGTACAAACAAACGAATTCGCGTTAGAAACTTACGACCACTTTTCGATCTAATTACTTCTAAACGATTGCAAAATAAATTTGATTGAGGTAGTTTTCTCAACTAGTATATCCTTATATACTACACTGCTGGCCACCCAAAATGCAACACCCAGAAGGACACGAGATAGCAAAGCCAGATTTACTGGACACATAACAGACACAAAGATGAAACGTTTGAGCTTACAGGCCCGTGCGACTTGCGGAACACGCACACATCAATAGTTCGTGTGACCCCCATAGCTGGAAACAACGGCCGCTACACGCCACGGCATCGAACGAAAGAGGCTTTGGATGTGAGCTTGGGGTATGTCGGTCCAGGCTGCTTCCACACGTTGCCACAGTTCATCAGGTGTAGCCGCGGGTGGTGCTTGACGGGCCACTCGGTTGCCGATCAGCGACCAGACGTGTTCGATGGGCGACATATCGGGAGAACAGGCGGGCCATGGCAGTAGTGACACCTGGTGGGCCGTGAAGAATTGTTGCAAGATGCGTGCCACGTGCAGGCGCGCATTGTACTGTTGAAACGTGGCTGATGGCAGGTCCTGCAGGTAAGGAAGGACTACAGGCTCCAAAGCGTCGGAGATGTAGCGGTGGCTGTTGAGTGTACCGGCGATGCGTACCAGCGGGGTACGGGTGTCATATCCAATTGCGCCCCAAACCATAACGCCAGGCGACGGACCGGTATGGCTATGCATAATGCAGGCATCATACAGTCTCTCGCCGCGGTGCCGTCATACGCGGATCCGACTATCGTGGTGTTGCAGGCAGAAACGGGATTCGTCGGAGAAGACAATTTCGTGCCATTCCGTAGTCCAGGTGCGCAGTTCAACGGCCCACTGCCGCTGTACTCGCAGGTGGTGTGACGTCAATGGTAATCGGAGCATTTGGCGCCGTGCGACAATTCCCCGCTCCTGCAGACGAAGTCGAACGGTACGTGCTGACACAGGTTGTTGCGCAACACACCCTAATTTCTGCGCTAACGTTCGTGACGTGGCGGTGCGAGCCGTCAATGCCCGCCTCACACAACATGCCGGCCCTCTCGTTCGGTGGTGGGCCGCGGCTGCGGCAATCGCTCACGTCGGTCCGTCCGTCCCTCCTGCACCCACCAAATTCATACTCGCCTCACTGTGGCTGGATGACGTCCCACAAGGGCGACATCGAGCCATATCTCGGTACGATAAACCGCTGTCGCGATAAACCACTATTCGTTCTTTGTCGAACTCCGAAACGTGCTGGAATGACTGCCGTATTGTGGGACGAGGCATCAGGAAGCTTCCCACGCACAGGTCCGGCAGCACAACACACTTCCGCTACTTACATCCCGCCTTCTGCGCACCCTTCTTATAGTGCTTCTCGGTGGCGTGCCGGGCCCACATGATTTGCGTATTCCCAGCAATGCTAATCGTTTGCATGTCCTCTAGCGGGCGACGCATGCTGCGAATTTCAGGCCAATCGGATGCTTCCTTCTTGGTGTTGCATTTTGGGTGGCCAGCAGTGTATATTCCTAAAACCCACAGTTGAAATGTACACAATTTACTAATTCCTAATCCTTTGAAATGGCTTATCAGCTCATAGGAAAACATTGGAATTAAAGGCGTGCGACCATTTCTGACTCATGTCACGTGATCTGATGCCCTCTCATGTTGGAACCACGGCGGCTCTTATGCAGCTATTGCCAGTACGTAGTCAATTAGTATATATGGTCGAAGGGTGAGGCTGAACCATTCACTATTCACGGAGAGGTGGCATTCTTTGTAAACGAATCGTTCACGAATGGCCCATCGCAACAGCAGAGACTTTCAACCTGTTTCATTTCTTTCAGTGGCAAGCTGAGAGTATAATTGAATTGAATCTCCAAATAAAAATATTTTCTTAAGAATTTTCTGGAAAAAAAAAATGGACTTTCTCAAGAAAACTGTACCGGTATTTCATTTTGGTTCTATAAGAAATTCATTTATTTATTTATAAAATTTTCTTTCTCCGTTTTCTGGAAGCATATCTCTCACCGTCTGGAAAATAGCAATTCACCCTTGTTGCATCACATTTCCTTTGTGTAGGCATTTTTAGATGAAGCCACCCAAGAGGCATGTGATCTCCACAAGAGGAAAAATAAAGAAAAAAACCTGACAGTTATGTGGGTGTGATTCTCCGTACTTCCTGTTTGTGTGATAGATGGTATTAAATTCGTACTGTTATTTGTGAACTTTCCCCTTTTTTACCTCACGGGGAACTGAAAGGAGTGCTTCTCCCAAAATGAAGAACATGTTAGTGAAATACACGAAATGGTGTTAACGAAATGCATTTCTTCCGAGAGCTGGTGCCCAGAGAGGAAAGAGAGATGTTAAACGACAAGAACAACCTGAGACAAATTCCTATTCATACATGGGTGCAGCGAAGGGTAAGGGGGAAGGACAGGAGAAAGTTCGCGGATGGGGGCGATGTGTGCAATAAATAGTGCTTTCAGGCTATACCAGCAGGTGCAGTGATCTAAGCGCCGGCTTCTGATCATTCCTCAGCAATGGGTCCGGGTTCGAATCCCGGTGAGGCATGGATGCTGTGTTTGTCTTACGGCACAGGATTTATCCCTTCCTTGGAACCAGTGGCCGTAAATTAGGGACAGGCGGCTGCTTATAGCCTGCAGCACAACACACTTTCGTTCCCGGTGAGGCATGGATGCTGAGTTTGTCTTACGGCACAGGATTTATCCCTTCCTTGGAACCAGTGGCCGTAAATTAGGGACAGGCGGCTGCTTATAGCCTATTGAGTTGTTCGCGGTGGTCCTTAAATCCCCAATCAAAAAAAAAGAGCTTTTTTATTAGTTATGGCTATTTCTGTTCCTTTTTTTCCCTGTTTGGTGCCTCAATAAATATATACACTGCTAGCCATTAAAAGTGCAACACCAGAAAGATCGCATCCCAGGGCTTCGAAAGTTAGGAGAACTGCTGCAGAACACGGACGCACATGTAAATGATTAACCGGACAGCACATATGGAAAACATGTGAGACAGTTACGCCCATTGGAAGTCGTATACGAGGGGTGAACAAGTGCCCGGTGTTAAGCACTGGAAGTGTGTTTGCTCGCTGTTGTGGGTACAGACAGCAGCAACATGCCCAGTCGAATACAACGGCAGCCCTATACCAGCAGGTTTCCGACTTTGATCGCCGGAGAAGTGTGACATATCGGGATTGCGGGTTATCACCCCGTGACATCGGTGCTGGTGTGGGACGGCATGCGGCCACGGTGGGAAGAATATGGCATCAGTGGGCAGCGGAGGAACAAACACACCGACGTACAGGATCCCAACGGCCCCATCACACCACCGAAGGGGAGGACTGACATCTGGTGCGCATGACTCTGACGCATCCCAGAGCCACATCGACCACCGGTGCTCAACTGTTCGTGTGTGTGACGCAACACCCATTCTCCGAACGGACGGTTAGACCGTGGCTAACGAGATTATGAAGGCCCGGGCAGGTTTTTGTGACCAGTGATGTATTCAGGCATCTTCTCGGGGGTAATTAGCCCCCCCGTAAGTTTTTTGGCGATCACGCTTTATATTTAGTCTAATTGTTTTCGTTTCTACCTTAATATTTGGAGATCTTAATTTTTAAAAATGTAAGAAAATGAGGGAAAATATTACAATAATAAGAAAAACATTCACAATGACTTCAATCTGATATTTCTATCATCCTTTAACAAAACATTAAACAGTCCTCGCTGAAGGGACAAATTTTCAAGCACTGACAACACGGACTACTTCCGCAATAAAAACCTAATTCCACACAGTAGAGATGCTTGTATTGCAATATATCATCATATTTTGGAAGCTGGCATTCAGCTTTTTTCCAGTCTTCTGGATGCCAACTTTCCATATACACGGTTAAGCCTCAGTGAAGCTAACGTGACGGCAGTGCTTTCAATACAACAAAAGACTTGATACCTAATTTTTAACAATTGTAAATTATTAGAAATTGTTCACACAAGAAGGTTTTTTTTTTTTTTGACGGTGGTGGTATACACTCTGACAAAAAGAATAAAAATAAAAGAAATCGAGGCACCTCAAACTGCCATCCGAACGGTTAGTTATTTTTTTATTTTTTATTTTTTTAGTGCCATTTGCTAATCTAAATAATCTAAAGGGGCTGAAACTAAATGGCAGGAAACATGGCTTACACCATTCGTTCTCAATGGTGCAAACCATTCCTTTACCACTGTAATGATTACTACATGGCTTACTACATGGCTCGTAGTAAGGCGAGGACATTTTTATCACTCCTAATGTCTTGGGGGATTTTCCCCAGCACAGGCTTACCTTACTTGCATCCTCAATATTTCACACCACCCCATGGTGAAATCCGTGGTCCATTACTGAATTAAAGCGAAGGTATAACATTTTTATTTTATATTTTTAATCACTTGTATGTGTAGATTTCTTGGAATTTGCATTTGTGATATAAGAGCATGAGAATTTTCGTACTGTATTTAAATATATATCATCATCATCATTGTCAACCATTATCAATCCACTGCTGGACGAAGGTCTCCCCAAGTTTCCTCCACAACGGTCTGTCTTGTGCCAGTCTCCTCCATGTCACTCCCACATACTTTCGAATATCATCTACCCATCTCCCATGTAGTCTTCTTCTGGGTCTTTTCCTGTCCCTTGGAATCCAATCTAAAATTTCGGCTTTCCGTCGATGGTCTGTCTTTCTGGCAGTATGTCCAGCCCATTGCCATTTCAGGGATTTAACTCTGATCATGATGTCTTCCACTCTTTTCATTTTTCGGATCCACGTGTTCCTCTTCTTATCTCTCCTGGTTACACCAAGCATGCACCTCTCCATGCTGCTTTGAGTTGTCTGCAGCCTTTGTATGTCTCTTTTAGTTAAGGTCCACGTCTCTGCACCATACGTAAGCACTGGAATGATGCATTGATCAAACACTTTTCTTTTAAGACATAATGGCGTATTGCTCTTGAAAATTATGCTGTTTCTTCCAAAAGCTCTCCAGGCAAGTTTTGTACGCCGATTAATTTCTTCATCAATGTGACCCTCACTTGATATCTGCTATCCAAGATAAACGTACGTGTCTGTTATCTCCAGCTTTTCTCTATCAATCGATAAATCTTCATTTCTTGTAAAAGCATTGAACATCACTTTTGTCTTCTGAAAGTTCATTTTCAATCCCACTTCTTTGCTCTTGTCAGCAAGTTCCTGGATCATACTCTGTAGCTCTGATGGGGTAGTTGCAAAAATGACTATGTCATCAGCAAAACGAAGGTGGGTTAGATAATCGCCATTAATCTTTATCCCTTTGTTTTCCCAGTTCAGTGATTGAAAGACCTTTTCCAATGTGGCATTAAAGAGCTTCGGAGATATGGTGTTACCTTGTCTCACTCCCTTTCCAATTTTTATGTGTGTTGTGTTTTCAAATAGCCGAATATTTTCACTTGCATTTTCATAGATGTTATTAATAATATTAATGTATGCATCTTCAATACCGCAGGATTTCAGAGCCATTGTAACTGCTGATGGTTTCACCGAATCAAAGGCTTTTTCATAATCGATAAAAGTCATGCACAATGGAAGTTCATATTCCCTTGCTCTTTCAATTAGTTCTCTCAGTACGTGGATATGATCTATTGTGCTGTAGCCACTTCTGAATCCAGCTTGTTCTCTCGGTTGAGCCATGTCCAGTGTTACCTTCAAGCGGTGTGAAAGAACTTTAGTGAAGATTTTATAAACCACTGATAGGAGGCTGAAAGGTCTGTAGTTCCTGAGATCCTCAATGTCACCTTTTTTATGTAGCAGGATCATTGTAGCATTGTTCCAATCCTCAGGAATCTTCCCTTCATTAAGGCATTGAGTGAAAATTTGGGCGAGTACTGTTTCAATTTCTCCACTTGCTTCTTGTATGATGTCTACAGTAATTCCATCTTCTCCTGGAGCTTTTCCCCGTTTCATGTTCTTGATTGCATGTGCAACGTCTGCTGGGAGGACTGGAAGAACTCTGGTACTGATACCTTTCAAGATGTCTGGAGTACATGTATCATCCCTTTCATATAATTTGGAGTAGAAATCTTTCACTCTTGTCAAAATTTCGATTCTATTTCTTGTTACAGAACCATCTTCTTTTCTCAGTGTTATAATCTGTTTTCTTCCCTTACTGAAATGTCCCTTTGCTATCTTTAGGCTTTGGCTGTTTTCAATTGCTTTCCTCACTAGTTCACAGTTGAATTTCCTTACGTCTTCAGTGATACTTTTTCGTACTGTCTTGCATAGCTCTATATATTCCACTTTGGAAGTCACATCTTCTTTAGTTGCCCTCAACTCTCTTCTTTTTGCATCAACATTTTGGTTTTTCCTGATAATTTGCTCACATGCAACTTGTTCTTAGACCCAGCTAATTTTGTTGCTGTTTCTATAAGAGCTTTGGTTACTTTTCTGTTCAGAAATATCCAATTTTTCCGATGTTAGGCCTTCTAAAACAGAGAATCTGTTCTTCAGTTCCAACTTGAAGGTATTATGGTGTTTTTAAGGTTGGTTATGTCAATACATTTTGTTTGTTTATGAGCTTGCCACGTTCGAGTTTAGTGTTGAGGTGCATCTTACATCTCACCAATCTGTGGTCACTACTTGTGTTGAACTTGTTTAGCACACTGCAGTCTTCTATGACAAATTTTTTGTTACACATAATAAAATCAATTTCACTTGTCGTCCCATTTGGATGTCTCCATGTCCTCTTCCTGTGTGGCTTTTTCTTGAAAAAGCAGTTCAAGATGAAAAACCCTTCTGCCTCTGCAAACTCAACGAGAGTATTTCCACGCTGGTTTCAGCTGCCGTGACCAAATTTACCTACTGAAGTTTCCTTCTGTTGCCGTTGCCCTATTTTTGCATTGAAATCTCCCATAATTATCTTCAAGTGCTGCTTACCTTTATTATTTAGATGACGAATTTCCTCATAAAATTCTTCAATTTCTTCTTCAGGATGACTTGTGGTGGGTGCATAAGTTTGAATAATCTGAGCCTTGTATCTTCTCGAGAGTTGGATAACGAGTCGTGCAGCTCTGTCAGAAGAACTTTCAAATTCTACAACTTTATCCTTCAGTTTCTTGTTTATTATAAATACAACACCACTAGTTCTGCCAGTATCTGTCCCACGATAGTAGAAGAGATGTCCACTTTTCAGTTCAATGAGATCTTCTCCTTTTCTCCTTACCTCACGTAGCCCGACGATGTCCCACTTGATCCTTTGTAGTTCCTTTTCCAATTCAAGAAGCCTTGAATCAGAAGATAGGAGCGCCCATTATACGTAGCCAAGGTCAGCATCAGATGGCAGCCTAGTCCGTTCCTCCGGGGATTCTTAGCACTCTCTGCCTTCATGTCGCACTGGCCGCTGCCTTGGCCAGGTACATTCCAGCTACCGGAGACTGAGGGCCAAGATTTAAGTTGTGGAGTCATTTTGGAGGGGTTGGGCCATAACTCACCACGCTGACCAAGCGGGTTGGTGAGTGTGGGATAGCATTTCCTCTAATCCCGATTGTATAGTTATACCGCTATTGGCGGTCGTCAGAGCCCCTTTAGTGGGAAAAAGATGCACCACGAGAAGACGGGGTTGATATTTGTCAAGGAGAGGCTGTGATGTTACGCATCACCTGACCTTACATCCCTTTAAATATATATATTTAAATATAACAAAATTGTAATTATATGTATATGATCAGTCAACAAGTTTTAGCCCCCTCGAAATTTGTGATTCCCCCCCCCCCACCCCGCGGAAAAAGCCTCTCTGAATGCAACACTGTTTGTGACGTCAGCAGCACCGTCCTTTGTTGCACAGAGCACTGCGACTTTTCGGAAGATTATTACTTGTCTGCGCTAACAGTTTGGCTTACGGTTCAACAGGAAAACAAATGTAAACATCGAATCTCTAAGTTAACAGATGAAGCTAATAATGTCTCTAAAGCTGTACATTTTTCCTGTAAGGTTTGCAAGATTACTTTTGTGTTCGAAATTTTGAGAATCTCGCTTAAATCCAGCTACAACCGAACACGACAACTAAAGTGATAAACACATTTCGAAACACATAATTACGTTAAATTAAAAAATTCGTGTACCTAATTAATTAAAGTAGCCGAATACTTTTGATCAAAATGTGTAGTAATTAAACTACATCTGTTTTAAAATCATTTTTTTTTCGGAAGTTTAATAGGTTTCTGAAAAGTTGAACGACACGTTTTGATCGAAACAAACCTCCTGGTAGTTTAAAATGTTCTGGCCTTAGTTCCAAAAGACATAGTTTCAATCAGGCGCATATTTAAAGGAAGAGCCCCAATGGGCGTCGTCCCTCTCTCCCGAAAATGTTTCATTTTATTTATTTATTTATTTATTTTGTTAAAATGCAACTTACATTAGGAAAAACTGCTTTAATTTAATAAAAATGCATCAACTTACCTTAGAAAATAATGCTTTATTTTTTTCTTCTATTTTTCGTTAACTCTTATTTCGTCCTGATGGATTTCAAAAACTTACATGTTTCATCACCCCCACCCCCACCCCCACCACCCCCACCGAAAAAAATTCTATTAACGCCCCTGGTTTCAATAATTCAATAACAAACAAGTTATGTTCATTGTGCAGTTCATTTACTGACGTTTAATTTTTTTTTACTTTTCTTTCATCAGAAGCACTAACTTTGCGATCAGCTGAAACTGTAAGCATGAGTTTGCAAACGATTTAATAAATTTGTTGAAAAAATAATAATAAAAAGAATCCACTTTTATAATACATTGAAAGCATTTGCTGGAAAAGGAGACGTCTTTAATTTTCTCAAAAAAAAACATTTTAGTTACTTACAGAATTATGAAATACTGAGCATTGGATTTAAAAAATAAATCTTCATATTTTTTGGATAGAGGTTTCCGGAAGATTATGTATGCTACTGAAATTGCATTAACGACAGATATTTTAAGCCGCGTCGGTTAAGCAAGTTAAAATAAAAAAATATTTTTTATTTTAACTTGCTTAATCTGTGGAGCAAAGGTCTAAGCAATGTGTGGAGCAAAGGCTCTGTGACTGTCTCTACAAAACCTTGCAAAGGATGAAAACCTGTGGAGCAAAGGTCATGCATCCAAATCAGATGCTCTGATTTGGATGCATGACTGGTAGCCTGATCCTAATGAAGTTCTACTCTTTGAAGGCTCTGTGGATCAAAGAATGATATTTCTTCAAATTTTGAAGATGACAATCCGATTTTTAGTGTAAATGTGACAAGGATGGTAAGTCAGATAATATCCGAAAACTTGAAAATTTTCATCGTCCTGGAGCGGGACTCGAATCCGCGTCTCCCAGATAGCGCCCAGGTATGCTAACCATTACACCACTCAGAACGACCAAGTCTCAAGTTTCCGATTAATTTGAATATAACCATCACTGGATTCGCTGGTCGAAGCAACCGGCGTGATATATATTTCATGATATTTTGTCTTTAAATAAAGGAGAGAGTGCCGCCCCGGTGGCGCAGTGGTCTAAGCGATGGCCTCTGATCATTCGTCCGAACGGGGTCCGGGTTCGAATCCCGGTGAGGCATGGATGTTGTGTTTGTCTTACGGCACTGGCTCTCTCCCTTCCCTGGAACCAGTGACCCTAAATTAGGGACGGGCGACTGCTTATAGCCCATTGAGTTGCTCACGGTGGTCGTTAAACCTCTAATGAAAAAAAAAAAAATAAAGGAGTTAAAACATTATTTTGGTAATACGGAGTATTGATTTTAACCTTTTTTTTTCAACTTTTCTTAACTTCAATTTTAGAAACCATCAATAATCATAAATCCTTTACTGAAACTTTCTTTGGATTCTTGGAACCAAGATTGTAAGTCATTTTCTGCTATTTTGCCTTAGTAAATCGACCTTCTTTTGTTATAGTCGTTTAAGTAGATCTATGCTTCATCAATAGCCACAATAAATTTCTATGTGTCTCCGACTATAGGTGATTTTCATGAAGAAGTCTACGCTGTGTTGTGCGCTCAGTCACGTGCCTATATGCAAAAGGCGGTGAACAATATGTTTTTCGAAGTTTTTTAAGATTCAAGTCTTTGTTTATTACCTTAAGATATCAATGAATGAAATACGGGATTACACCATAGCACAATACAAATTTGTAAGATGTAAATCCGTTAATTGGTGTATATATGACATGGATGTTAAGTCAGATAATATCCGAAAACTTGAAAATTTCGTCGTCCTGGAGCGGGAATCGAACCCGCGTCTCTCGGATAGTGCCCGAGTATGCTAACCATTACACCACCCAGAACGGCCAAGTTTCAAGTTTTCGATTAATTTGAATAAAACCATCACAGCAATTAATCGGAAAGTTGAAACTCGGTCGTTCTGGCCTAGTGGTAGCATACTCGGACTCTATCCAGGAGACGCGAATTCGATTTCCACACCAGGACGACAAAATTTTCAAGTTTTCGGATATTATCTGACTTAACATCCATGTCATGTTTACACCAATAAACAGATTCACATGTTCCAAATATGTACCTCAAGATATTTTTAACGACTTACCGACTGCTCTTTGAGTCGGTGGATTTTCTTTTGAAACCAAAGACCTTGATACAGTCGTAAAAGTTGGGTCGCGGATGGCCTAGTAGTCAACGTTCGTGACTGCCACGGAGGAACCACAGGTTCGATCCCAGGAAGGTACGAACGCTCGAACCAGTAAATATCCGCCGTGCGTCTAATGGGCACGCTAAGACATCGAACCCGGGGTACTTTCCCCTGGTAATAAATAAGGGTGTCTTTCTCCCCCTTTCTACCTCGCTTCCGAGTTACTTTACTTTCGGTCACTCTAGCCCAGATCTCCTAACTTCCTATTTTTAAGGGCTGTTTAAGACCTGGGGTCAGACACTCCCTTCCTAAAATCCTATACATCTGATCTGATCTGATCTGATCTGATGAGTCGTAAAAGTACGTACCTTCTTCGGATACGCGATTGGTGTTCTTTTTCCTGTTAAAAGCAATGCGTGACGATTTTTACATTTAGAAATATTGATTCCATGATTTTCACAGCGTTTTTTAATTACAGAATACGAATATTTCTCTTCGTAGAGAGCGAAAACATAACCTTCATCATACAGCTTGATTACGTGCGCCATTTTCTTAGCAGACGATGTTTAACTGCAGCAGATGTTTCTTTCGTGCTAATCTAACACGCTGTTGCCAGTTTCAATTATTTAAACTTCTTTTATTTTCTGTAATTTCTTATCAGAAACGTTCTAATAATGTGGGAACATCCTTTGTATATCTTCTGCGCATTTTATGAAGCATCAATATTATTTGACGCTCGTATCTACTGATTGTTTTTGAAGATAGTTGATGTCGCTAGATTGTCAATTAAATGAAATTCATCATTGGAAAACAACTTTTTTTGCTTCAACGTGTGGAGTAAATAATTTACTTCTCATCACAACGTCAAGAATCCTGATCTACGACTGAGTATTTCCTGTTTTTGAACACAAAATCGGCATTAATTATAACACAGTAGGCGGGGATAGTAATAAAACTTGTGGATTGAATTACAAATATCAAAAACGAGAGAACAGGGTTGATGAGCGAAAGAAAAAGCATTGCTGATTATCCTTTAGCTGCCTGCACCTGTTCTGGAGCAGACGGAAGCTGAGCACACAGAATCGGAGCATTAACGAGCAGGAAACGCACTGAAAACGAGAAAAATTAAAATGACACAAACCAGGTCATCTCCATACAGAGCAGCGTTCTCTGACGGTTATCTATAAATCACGAAAACGGTGCAAAGCACTTTCGTATCGAAAATTTATGAAGTAAGTTTTTTGACGTACGCCTACATCTAACACCGCGACCAGGGCCGTGGAGAGCGAGCTCGGGCCCAGTGCAATAACCCCCCCCCATCTCCAGGCCCCACCTCGTTTTTTTTATTGCATATAAAGCAAGTTTTGAATTTATTACATTTTTTACATTTATGACATAAATTACACATTTTTACGCGTAATTTACGTGTCACGTAGAAAATATTTTTTTACGCGTAATTTACCAACCCTGGTGACCGTATAGCCTGAAAAATATTCGGACACCATAAAATAATAATTAGAAAGCAATTACTTTAGAAACGGTCTCTGGGAGGGGGCCCTAGCCCCGGTGATATAGCACCGACTTATCCCCCCCCTCGTCAGGCCTGGGGGCGACTTACGGCCTACCGCTTGTGACAAAAATAGGTCCAAATTGAAATCATTATAGCTTTAAAAATACGTGCCGCACACTAATCGCGTTAGCATATTCGTAAACACCATGGAGTCCAATTCGCGTAATGCGCAATACATCGCGCATCATCTCCCCTGGCACAGGGAGGAGATGCGCAATAGATATATTGCATCATCTCCTCCCTGTGCCAGGGAGAGATGATGCAATATATCTGGGTGTGCCGCTGCGTTTCACTCAGTTTATATCGGCAACCGTGAGCGCAACACGACTGTGCGTGGCATCATTTTAAAGCTCTCGACGAGATCTATTCAAATATATAAAGAACGTACCGCAGTGGTTTAAACAAAAATTTTAAAAAATTGTTTTCTTGTGAACGGGTTAACATTTTCGACAACCTGCAGAATGAATGCAATCAAAAGTGGAGAAAACCAAAACGAGAGGCGAAAGCAAGTGATGAGGAATGTAAAAAAGTCCCAAAATGGCAAAGCACCACGTTGGGAAATTTGTGTATTGATCTGCTTTGTGTTCGCAATGTATCCAGCATTATTTGTATCCAGCATCAGAGGTCATCCTTTGGTATAGAGTAAAGAACTCATGTCGAAGTTCTTTGTATGTCTTCATATTTGTTCGAAGTACTTTTCTCCTGTATTAATAGAAGATGTGGCACGATTAGGCAACGAAAGGAAGGGCTTGCAGAGGTCATATTTTGGTACAGAGTGAAGAACGCATGTCAAAGTTCTTTGTATGTCCTCCTGTGTTAATACAAGATGTGGTACGATCAGCCAACGAAAGGAAGGACTTGCAGAGGTCATCTTTTGGTATGGAGTAAAGAGCTGATGTCACAGTTCTTTGTATGTCTTCATATTTATTCGAAGTACCTTCCTCCTGTGTTAATACATGAAGTGGCACGATCACCCAAGGAAAGGAAGGACTTGCAGAGGTCATCTTTTGGTATAGAGTGAAGAGCTGATGTCACAGTTCTTTGTATGTCTTCATATTTATTCGAAGTACCTTCCTCCTGTGTTAATACAAGATGTGGCACGATCAGCCAACGAAAGGAAGGACTTGCAGAGGTCATCGTTTGGTATGGAGTGAAAAGCTAATGTCACAGTTCTTTGTATGCCTTCATATTTATTCGAAGTACATTCCTCCTGTGTTAATACAAGATGTGGCACGATCAGCTAACGAAAGGAAGGACTTGCAGAGGTCATCATTTGGTATGGACTGAAGAGCTGATGTCACAGTTCTTTGTATGTCTTCATATTTATTCGAAGTACCTTCCTCCTGTGTTAATACAAGATGTGGCACGATCAGCCAACGAAAGGAAGAACTTGCAGAGGTCATCGTTTGGTATGGAGTGAAGAGCTGATGTCACAGTTCTTTGTATGTCTTCATATTTATTCGAAATACCTTCCTCCTGTGTTAATACAAGATGTGGCACGATCAGCCAACGAAAGGAAGGACTTGCAGAGGTCATCGTTTGGTATGGAGTGAAGAGCTGATGTCACAGTTCTTTGTATGTCTTCATATTTATTCGAAGTACCTTCCTCCTGTGTTAATACAAGATGTGGTACGATCAGCCAACGAAAGGAAGGACTTGCAGAGGTCATCGTTTGGTATGGAGTGAAGAGCTAATGTCACAGTTCTTTGTATGCCTTCATATTTATTCGAAGTACATTCCTCCTGTGTTAATACAAGATGTGGCACGATCAGCCAACGAAAGGAAGGACTTGCAGAGGTCATCGTTTGGTATGGAGTGAAGAGCTGATGTCACAGTTCTTTGTATGTCTTCATATTTATTCGAAGTACATTCCTCCTGTGTTAATACAAGAAGTGGCACGATCAGCAAACGAAAGGAAGGGCTTGCAGAGGTCATCCTTTGGTATAGAGTGAAGAGCTGATGTCACAGTACTTTGTATGTCTTCAGATTTATTTCGAAGTATATTCCTCCTGTGTTAATACAAGATGTGGCACGATCAGCCAACGAAAGGAGGGACTTGCAGAGGTCATCGTTTGGTATGGAGTGAAGAGCTAATGTCACAGTTCTTTGTATGCCTTCATATTTATTCGAAGTACATTCCTCCTGTGTTAATACAAGATGTGGCACGATCAGCTAACGAAAGGAAGGACTTGCAGAGGTCATCATTTGGTATGGAGTGAAGAGCTGATGTCACAGTTCTTTGTATGTCTTCATATTTATGCGAAGTACATTCCTCCTGTGTTAATACAAGATGTGGCACGATCAGCCAACGAAAGGAAGGACTTGCAGAGGTCATCGTTTGGTATGGAGTGAAGAGCTGATGTCACAGTTCTTTGTATGTCTTCATATTTATTCGAAGTACCTTCCTCCTGTGTTAATACAAGATGTGGCACGATCAGCCAACGAAAGGAAGGACTTGCAGAGGTCATCTTTTGGTATGGAGTGAAGAGCTGATGTCCCAGTTCTTTGTATGTGTTCATACAGTATTTATTCGAAGTACCTTCCTCCTGTGTTAATACAAGAAGTGGTACGATCAGCCAACGAAAGAAATGACTTGCAGAGGTCATCTTTTTGTATGGAGTGAAGAACTGATGTCACAGTCTTTGTATGTCTTCAGATTTACTTCGAAGTATATTCCTCCTGTGTTAATACAAGAAGTGGTACGATCAGCCAACGAAAGAAATGACTTACAGAGGTCATCTTTTGGTATGGAGTGAAGAGCTGATGTCACAGTACTTTGTATGTCTTCAATGTCCTGAAAAAAGTCTCCTTTTAAAGGCAGCTTTAATTTGGAGAACATAAATTAGTCACACGGTGACAAATCTGGCGAATAGGTGGATGGTTGGGTACACACATTTTTTTTACAGCCAGATATTGCTGTACACTGACATTCTGTGTACGAGTGCGTTATCGTGAAGAAGGAACCATTGCCCGTTGTTGTAGTCAGGCCTGACACGAATAATCCTCTTCCACAATCGTTCCAAAATGGATATGCAAGCGTTGCCAGTGATAATTGTATATTCAGGAATGAACTCGTGATGCTGAATTCCCTTGCTGTCGCAAAAGCACATCAGTATTGTTTCGATTTTGGATTTCGGTAGTCTTATCTTTCCTTTGGGTGACTGTGGTGAGTTCAACTGAGCACTCTGGCGTTTCAGGATCATAGTGAAACACCATGTTCCGTCACCTGCACAATACTTGGAGAAAATTTTGCATTGTTTGTGCAGTTTCCAGGAAGTGTTTTGTGTACTTGTGCATATTTCTGGTCGTCTGTCAAAGCATTGAGAACGAAAGGAGCGTAACCCCCCCCCCCCCCCAAAAAATCTTGAACTAAACTTTGACGAATCGTCTTTTTATTAACACCGAGTTTAGATATCAGCATCCTCAAGGTTACACAATGATCACTTTTTATCCTTTCGCGAACTTTCTCAATCATTCAGACACGCGCACTGAAATCGAGTGTGCTGGCCTTCGTCATTTTACAATTCTTCCTGCCCATCCTTGAAACGTGCATACCATCAGAATATTTGTGCACGAGATCGGCAATTAGCCCCCATACATATCGCGGAACAATTCAGTTATCTCAAATGCAGACTGCAAAAAAAAAAAAAAAAAAAGTCAGTCTTATTACTTAATTGCTGCACTTTATAAGCTGCTATTCGAAACGTATAGCAAATGTAAAAAAATACTTGTGTTTGGTGAAAAGTCTTTATGGATTCGTATTTATGAAAACTTTTAGTTTTCCTATAATTTTATATCTTAGGGTGTTTGAAGTCATGAAAGCACTAAAACTTTAAAAAACGGTACAGAAATATTTTCTGCTCTAGACAGCTTGTAAAAAGGTTTAATTTTCTGATACAGTTAGTAAAGAAATTAATCAGTAGGTAAATGAAATTAAAAAAAACCCCATTAAATGAGCGTTTTACGAAAAAATGTTTCGTGCGTAACCCTTTCTATACGTCTACCTGTAGCTGAACAGTAACAAATCAATATTTCTTCTTATGCTTCTGTATTTTGCAGTTAATCCATAAATTACGCGTTAGCTGCACATCGCATGTAAATAAAAACATAGAATGGCTGCTGCACGATTTTATTCGTAAAACACATTCATTTTTAACGGAAATGTTATTTCTAATGTTCTTAATGTTGCGTGATTTATTAGATTCAAGCAAGTAAAATACTGAAACTCCGCAAACTGTATGCTTTTATAGGAAATAAACTGGCGTACATAAGACAACTGCGTAGCTAAATTATTCGTGCTTTCTCGTGTTGCCAACCGATGAAACTAAGTCAAACTTACATCACGACAGGATTGTTATAATTTTTCCTTTCTTCAATCCTTATTTATGACATTGAGAAGTAACATAATTAAGTTCAGGAAATTCTGTACCACGTCAAGTGATGTCTGCGATCGTCCAGGAGAGTTGACATGCGAACTACTTTTGTGGCAATCAATCATTAATAAAACCTGTTAGACCTTTGACTTAAGCGATAGTAACAAAGACTTGAACAGAACTTGCGAAAACGCTTTCCTTTTTCTTCTACTCTACTTCATTATTGGATTACTTAGAATTTACGAAAAGGCTGTACCAGTTTTCTTCTTCTTCCATTTTCTGATATCTGCCGATCGTTAGCAGTTTCTCCAAAAGAAAGATTCCACACGTATTTTATAAATAAAGATTCGAGTAATTTCAAAAGGCGATAAAGCAGAAATCTCGCGTCTGTTTTGACAGCGGAGTATATAGGGAAAGATTCTTACAGCCATTTCGGTTCTTGATTAATTGCAAATTGACGTTCACCTCAGATAAATAAATGGTGATTCGGGAAATGGAAACAGTGTTCTAATTCCGAGAGAATCGAAGCCGACCACAGACATGCAGGGTTTCTTCCCACGTCCTTCAGAAAGGAACTGTTGGCACGTTATGTTGCTCATAATTGGGCAAGTAATGCAAACGAGTGGATGGATGTATCTGTAAAAGGAAAACAAGTCATCTACCTCGGTTAACGTACTGGAAGTGACCTTGAATCCCTCAAGCACCACAGACATGAGACGCAGGTGTTCTACATTGCTGAACTCTGCGATTTCTTGAAGCGTATTCGTCCACGGGCTCAGGGAAAGACGACTTCAAGTGTCTGCCTGAACACAAGCTCAGCAGATCGTGTAGGGTGACAGGTTGACCTCAGTCAAAAATCAATTTTCAAACATATATGATACATCGAACTTAACTTTATTGACTTCTTCGCAGCTCGCCGGTACCGGTAATAATCTCTGTTCCGACGCCCAAAGTCATAAATCACTTTCGGCGTCCGGGTGGCCGCAGATCCAAAATCGATTTATATTACTCCATTCCAAACGTAGCATTTAATTATGTGAATGAAAGATTAACTTTACGGGAGCTTGTGACGAAGCACGGGTGTGAGAATCTTTGCGGGAGAGAAGGCTCTATAAATGTTTAAATATGACTTAAATATTCAATTGATGCATTATTCAGATTTGCCTTACAGTGATGAATATGACTTTATTTTTTGCGTGTATGTGTTTAAGTAACAGCAGTGTAAGATATATTGTATGAGAGTGGACAATTTATTCTTACAAACCCACTGCTGTGTGAAACTTCTCCTAAAAGACGCAATATTGTTCAGACTGACAAGAGGGTTTTGTATGTAAAATACATGGTGATGTTCTGTTGGCCTTCTTACATGCACGGAGGCGGAACCATAGGAACATTCGTTACGAGGCGTCAACAGTGCGACCCCCAAAAGTTTGAGGGGCTCGCGACGGGAGAGACAGAGGACATTTGAGGGTGCAAATAAAAGGATATGTCACGGAGATACAGCGTTACGTTTTCCGGTGTATGGGATGTAACCCATAAAGTATGTAATTATATATATATATATGTGTGTGTGTGTGTGTGTGTGTGTGTGTGTGTGTGTGTGTGTGTGTACACGGTTGAGTCACATTATTGTGACCACCAGCTGACATCCAAAGTAACCGCCGCGTGCAGGGCGGACAGCAGCTAGACGGGCTGGGAGTGACTCAGTAAGGAGTTGGAAGATGTTCACAGGTATGTGGAGCCATGATAACTGCTGGAGGCTGCGTGGTGGAGAATCCATAGGGCAAAAAACACAATGGAGGTGGTCCCACAGATGCTCAATTGGGTTTAAGTCTGGGGAATTAGGAGGGGCCAGGGAAGTACTGTGAAGTCTTCATCGTGTTCTTCCAACCGCTCTCTGACATTTCCAGCTGTGTGACACGTCGCATTGTCTTACTGGAAGATCCCATCCTCCCCAAGGAAAACAATCCGCATGTATGGGTGTAGTGGTCTGCAAGGATGGATTTATAGCGAATTCGATCCATGGTGCTTTCCACAGGTATGAGTGGACCCAGGGAATGCCACGAAAACATTCCCCAGACCATAACGCTGCCACAATCAGCTTGTGTTCTTCCAGCAGTGATTGAAGAGTGTTTGTTATCCGACGTTTCTCGCCTTATACGCCAACGTCCATCCGTTCAATGAAGCAGAAAACGTGACTCATGGGAGAAGGCAATCCATTGCCAATCAACGGAGGTCCAATTCCAATACTGCCGTGCAAATGTAAGCCTTTTTTGCCGATGCGCCTTCGTTAGCACAGATGCA
Organism: Macrothele yani; assembly: GCA_039090855.1. Classification (NCBI taxonomy): domain Eukaryota; kingdom Metazoa; phylum Arthropoda; class Arachnida; order Araneae; family Macrothelidae; genus Macrothele; species Macrothele yani. Next base: position 83,292,014 of record CM077006.1, on the reverse strand, counting down.
GTGACCACCCGTCTGCATCGGAGCCCTATACGCAGCAGTGTTCGCTGAACTGTCCTTTTAGACGCACTTCCAGTACCGCCCTGGTTCATTCGGTCAGTGAGTTGTTCCACTGTAGCATGTCGATCGGCCTTCATGCACCTTCGAAGCCGACGTTCACTTCTCACATCAATGGCACGTGGTGCTCCGCAGTTTCCACGTTGTTTATTTGCAATGGTGCAATCACGATACACTTTAACCACACCAGCACGCGAACAGTTCAAAAACTGCCCTGCTTCAGAAATACTGCCACCCTTCGCCCGAAAGCCGATAACCAACCCTTCTGGCAAATCTGATAGATCGCTCCCTTTATCCATCACAGCAACGAGTGATATGTTTTCAGAAAGCCTCCAAGCCAACTCACGACACGTGTCTTCTTAAAAAACACACGAGAAAATTTTAAGACTAACAGAAGTCCAAAGAATTATAACTGAAATACAATGAAACGAAAATACGAAATTGCAAAGCTAATGTCTCGGTTTGCAAAATATGAAGCAGACTGAAGGAATTAGCGAAATATAGAGTTATGAAACAACGAGAAAGAAATATCGAACATAAATTTTTTGTGAAGGCAGGAACGTAGAAAAATAAAATAAAGTAAAATTGAAACTGAAAAAACCAGGTTGCTTTCATCAGGGGAACAACAACTTGGGAGAGTGTCTTTTCTGGTATCAGTGAACGACTAGGAAAAACCAATAGTCGACTGATCCTGCTCCCGAAGCCACTAAATCCAGACCAGTTAGAATGAGAAACATACGAATGCTAAAAAAACTGTTGAAAACAAAGAAACTTGAACTCACCCGAAGATGGTGTAGACCCGTGCGGCCGGAGTAAACAAGCTGAGCAACCACTAACACTGAAATACGAATGGAAGGAACAAGAAATAAATAATTAACACGGAAATGTTGTAAAAGAATTTAAGTAAAAACGGGGAACCTAATTGGCCGAACTAGGTGAGCGTAACAATAGATGCAAGACTGTGTATGTAGATGTTCTTCAGCCACAGAGGACCTGTCAAGTGGCATTTGGTGTTACCTGCTGAATTTAAATTTGTAAGGTCCTGTGTTAGTACAGAATGTTGATGCGTAATTTAAAGCTGGGGGAGGTAGAATTGAAATTAAGAATTCGTTGATGTATGTAACGTCTGAGAAAGTGGACTGGAACATCAATATTTTTAAATTTATTGACTAAGTTGTTGAGGTTTTTGGTAATGTTTTCAGTGTTAGAACATATTTTTGTAATGCGGTGAAAAACACTGAAAACATTACCAAAAACAATTAACTTAGTCATTAAATTTAAAAATAATAATGTTCCAGTCCACTTTCTCAGACTTTACATACATCAACTAATTCTTAATTTTAATTCTACCTCCACCAGCTTTAAATTACGCATCAACACTCTGTACTAACACAGGGCCTTGCAAATTTAAATTCAGCAGGTAACAAGTGCCACGTCCCCTGTGGCTGAAGAACATCTACATACACAGTCTTGCATCTATTGTTACGCTCACCTGTTTCGGCCAATTAGGTTCCCCGTTTTTGCTTAACCTTTTATTACAACATGTCCGTGTTAATTATTTATTTCTTGTTCCTTCCATTCGTATTTCAGTGTTAGTAGTTGCTCACCTTGTTTACTCCGGCCGCAGGGTTCGCACCATCTACGAGTGAGTTACCGTTTCTTCGTTTTCTACAGTTTTTTTAGCATTCGTATGTTTCTCATTCTAACTGGTCTGGATTTAGTGGCTTCGGAAGCAGGATCAGTCGACTATTGGTTTTTCCTAGTCGTTCACTGATACCAGAAAAGACACTCCCCGGGTTGTTGCTCTCCTGATGAAAGCAACCTGGTTTTTTAAGTTTCAATTTTACTTTATTTTATTTTTCTACGTTCCTGCCTTCACAAAAAAATTATGTTTGATATCCCTTTGTCGTTGTTTCATAACTATATATATCATCATCATCATTGTCAACCATTATCAATCTACTGCTGGACGAAGGTCTCCCCAAGCCTCCTCCACAACGGTCTGTCTTGTGCCAGTCTCCTCCATGTCACTCCCGCATACTTTCGAATTTCATCCACCCATCTTCCATGTGGTCTTCTTCTGGGTCTTTTATTGTCCCTTGGAATCCAATCTAAAATTTCGGCTGTCCATCGATGGTCTGTCCTTCTGGCAGTATGTCCAGCCCATTGCCATTTCAGGGATTTAACTCTGATCATGATGTCTTCCACTCTTGTCATTTTTCGGATCCACGTGTTCCTCTTCTTATCTCTCCTGGTTACACCAAGCATGCACCTCTCCATGCTCCTTTGAGTTGTCTGCAGCCTTTGTATGTCTCTTTTAGTTAAGGTCCACGTCTCTGCACCATACGTAAGCACTGGAAGGATGCACTGATCAAACACTTTTCTTTTAAGACATAATGGCATATTGCTCTTGAAAATTATGCTGTTTCTTCCAAAAGCTCTCCAGGCAAGTTTTGTACGCCGATTAATTTCTTCACCAATGTGACCCTCACTTGATATCTGCTGTCCAAGATAAACGTACGTGTCTGTTATCTCCAGCTTTTCTCCATCAATCGATAAATCTTCATTTCTTGTAAAAGCATTGTACATCACTTTTGTCTTCTGAAAGTTCATTTTTAATCCCACTTCTTTACTCTTGTCAGCAAGTTCCTGGATCATACTCTGTAGCTCTGATGGGGTAGTTGCAAAAATGACTATGTCATCAGCAAAACGAAGGTGGGTTAGATAATCGCCATTAATCTTTATCCCTTTGTTTTCCCAGTTCAGTGATTGAAAGATATTTTCCAATGTGGCATTAAAGAGCTTCGGAGATATGGTGTCACCTTGTCTCACTCCTTTTCCAATTTTTATGTGTGTTGTATTTTCAAACAGCCGAATCTTTGCACGAAATAGAGAATCTCATAGAGAATCTCAGAATCTTTGCACGAAATAAGAAATAGAGGCGAAATTTTGACAAGAGTGAAAGATTTCTACTCCAAATTATATGAAAGGGATGATACATGTACTCCAGACATCATGAAAGGTACCAGCGTTCTTCCAGTCCTTCCAGCAGAAGTTGCACATGCAATCAAGAACATGAAGCGGGGGAAAGCTCCAGGAAAAGATGGAATTACTGTAGACATCATACAAGAAGCAAGTGGAGAAATCGAAACAGTACTCGCCCAAATTTTCACTCGATGCCTTAATGAAGGGAAAATTCCTGAGGATCGGAACAACGCTACAATGATCTTGCTACATAAAAAAGGTGACATTGAGGATCTCAGGAACTACAGACCTATCAGCCTCCTATCAGTGGTTTATAAAATCTTCACTAAAGTTCTTTCACACCGCTTGAAGGTGACACTGGACATGGCTCAACCGAGAGAACAAGCTGGATTCAGGAGTGGCTACAGCACAATAGATCATATCCACGTACTGAGAGAACTAATTGAAAGAGGGAGAGAATATGAACTTCCATTGTGCATGGCTTTTATCGATTATGAAAAAGCCTTTGATTCGGTGAAACCATCAGCAGTTGCAATGGCTCTGAAATCCTGCAGTATTGAAGATGCATACATTAATATTATTAATAACTATATATATATATATCGTGAATAAGTAATCGGACTTTCTTTCAAAGGATTCCTGAAGCTATTTCAAATAAGGGCCTGCCTACTTCATGTATTCTGTTGTAAAGGATAAACGAACCGTAATATGGAGCTTGCCAGGAGAAATAACTGCCTGGAAAAACACTCGCTACATCACAATGGGCATTTTTGTTTGAAATAGGAGGTGCAGGCAGACCTCCAGTTATGTTTAATGACAAAGGTGCAAAAGATACAATAGCATGAAATACACTATCTGATCAAAACTATCCGGACACTTCCCTATCCACAGACTCCCTGTAATAGGAAGGAATTGACATCGAGTTGGTCACCTTTTGCTGCCATATACTGGAGGTCTGCCTGCACACTATACTGTGCTGGGAAGGTTTTCCACTAGGTATGATGCTGCGGGAATTGCCTTCGTAGTCGAGTTGGTCATCTATGTCAGGCGGTTCGGCTTAGCTCGCAGTCGACGTTCCAATTTATCCCAAAGAAAAAGTCTGGGGTTGAGGTCTGCTCTGTGCAGGTGAGTCAAGTTCTTTCACACTCATCTCATTAAACCATTCCTGCACTGACCTCGCTTTGTGGACAGGAACATTGTATTGTTATTAAAGGGCCTTCAACGAACTTTGGTCATGATGGCGGTAGTACAGACTTGTCGAGAATTTTATTACAGGCCGCAGAGTTAAGATTTCCTGGTACTGAATTTAAGAGGCCCAGCCGAAATCATGAAAAATGCCCCCAGAATGATGTCTCTTCCACTAAACTTCACAGTTGTAGAGGTAACGTCTATTTGACATCTTTCACATCCAGACTCATCTGTCGGACTTTCAGATGGTGAAGCGTAATTCACCTCTGCAGAGAACGCGTTTGCACTACTCCAGAGTCCACTGGAGCCGAGATTAACTCCACTCCAACCGACGCAGGTAACGTCCATTTGGCATCTTCCACAGTCAGACTCATCTGTCGGACTTTCAGATGATGAGGCGCGATTTAGCTCTCCAGGGAACGAGTTTTCGCTGCTCCAGATTTCCCTGGGACCGAGATTTACTCCACTCCGGCCGACTCAGGTAATGTCCATTTGACATCTTCCACACCCAGACTCATCTGTCGGACTTCCAGATGGTGAAGCGTGATTCCTCTCTCCAGGGTCCACTGGAGCAGAGATTTACTGTACTCTAACCGACGCTTGGCGTTGATCTTGCTAATGGTAGGCTTATGTGCGTCTTCTCGCTCATGGAAAATCATTCCCTTCAGCTCTCGACGAGCCGTTATAGCGCTGGCGTTGCTTTCACAAGCATTTTGGAGCTTGGTGGTGAATGTTACAACCTAGGACGGGCGCTTTTGTTGAACCACCGGCCTCAACACTTGGCCGTGCCTCTCTATCATTTTACGTGACCAACTAGGCCGCAATTGCCCTTTTCTTGCCCTAGTCGTTTCCTCTCCACAATAACATACGTGCAGTTGATCGAGGCAGCTGCATCAGGGCAGAAATTTTCGGAACTGACTTGTTGCTAAGACAGCGTCTTCTGAGCTTGCCACGTTGAAAGTCACCGAGTTCCGTGGCACAGCCCGTTCTACTGTTCATGCTTGTGTGTGATGTTTTCCAGGCCACGTGCTTCTTTTTATACATATATGACAAATTGCTGTGACGTATATGAGCAAATCCACTGCTGTAGAGGGGTGTCTGGATGATTTTGATAATATAGTATATTTTCGAAGAGTTCCAAGCGTTATCGCGTAACATAGACACAATTTAGACTTTGAAAGACATACTGATTTTATATCAGTGATACACAACTAACATTCTTGTTTCCAATTTTATTCAATACAGTGAGAATAGTATTAACAAGTATTAACACTATTAAGCACCGCAGGATCTTACGAACACTGTTTTCATAAGCTCAGATTGATCCAGCGGAACGTGCGAAATGCAGTGAGCCAGGACGATTAGGTATACTAGCAAAAGTCCGGGCCTTCTTGTTGCACCCCATTCTGAGTGTCTGTTCAGTCCGGAACACTTCCGTGTTTTACGTCATTTTGATTGTGTCTCTTTAATCCTGGCCTTCTTATACACTGAAGTTCCAAAAGTCATGGGATACGTACCTTGTATCGTGTAAGACCTCCTGTAGCCCGACGAAGTGCAGCAACTCGACGTGGCATCGATTCCACAAGTAGCCGGAAAACTTCTGGAGAGATGTTAAACCATGCCGTCTGAACAGCCGCCCACAGTTCCCTGGCAGAATCTTGTGTGCAAATGGACCTTTCCAAAACGTCCCATAAGTGCCTTATTGGGTTCATGTCGGGCGAACGTGGTGGCCACACCATTCGTCGGAAGTGTCCAGAATGTTCCTCGAACCAATTTCGGACAACTTGGGCCCGATGACATTGTGCATTGTCCGCCTGGAAAATCCCATCGCTGTTGCGGTAAATGAAGTCCATGAAGGGCTGCAAATGGTTAGCCAGCAGAGCAACAAAGCGATTACTGGTTAATGACGTGTTTATAAGGATCAGAGGACCCAAACCATGCCATGTAAAGACACCTCACGCATATATGGAACTACCACCAGCTTGCATAGTACCTTGTTGAGAGCTTAGGTCCATGGCCTCATGGGGTCTGCGCCACACCTCAACCCTACCATCAGCTAGTAACAACTAGTGGCGAGACTCATCGGACCACGCCACATGCTCCCAGTCTTCCAGGGTCCAATTACCGTGTTCACGAGCTCAGTTAAGGCGCTGTGTCCGATGTCGTGGTGTTGACAAAGGCACTCTGATGGGTCTTCTGCACCCATATCCCATGAACGCTAAATTACGCTGTACTGACCTAATGTCTCAGGTACCGCCTGCATTGAATGTGCGTGTTATTTGAGCCAGTGTCGCTTGTCTGTATCATGGACAATCCTGGCCAGATACTGCTGGTCACGGTCATTCAGCACCCGTGGTCGACCACTGCGCTGTCCACGGTCGGTGGTAATGCCTTCTATGAGGTATTCTCGGTACACACTTTCACTACCCTGCCTCGTTCAAACTCTCATAATTCACGTCGGCTTGCCATTATCCTACTGGAAGTTATTAAACCTGACTCACAAGATTACACCTCGCAACTGGTAAAAATCGTGGCGTGCGGGCAGCGCCGGTTAAAATTTGCATACTGCTATTCCATGACTTCTGGCACTTCAGTGTACATTCGGTTGGAAAGAAAGTAATGTCTGTAAATGCAAAGTAACAGAAAAGTTCTAATTACCGTATATACAAGTGCAAATCAGTCGAAAATGTAGTCGCCATCGTCTGCCACTATCTTCTCCCATCATCTGGGCAACTCTTGCACACCATCCCTGTAGAATTGTGGTGGAGATCAGATTTCAGCTTGCGCATACGCAGATCGACTTTCGTAGCTATATCACATTTCATCTGTGTCATGGTCGTTTTTTACATTCGTTTAAATCTGAATAATATATAATAAATATTGTTTTTGAAAAACTAAACAGTCGAAATAGTTACTGTTGTCTCAGTCATAGTTTAGTAAATATTAACTTTTATGATTCACGTATCGTCTTTCATTGGTTTTACTAAAACAACATTCATTAATCCACCTAATTAAGTACCGCTCAATGTCAGGAATTAGTAAATCTTATTGTTTGTTGTTATAATTTAATTCCACTTAGTATGTACCGGACTGTGACTCGGTGTGGTCGTGAGTAAGCCGAATGTGTTGTTATTGTTTGTTGTTATTATTTAATTCCGCTTAGTATGTACCGGACGTGGCTCGGTGTGGTCGAGAGTGAGGCGAATGTGTTGTTATAATTTGTTGTAATGATTTAATTCCACTTTGTATGTACCGGATTATGGCTCGGTGTGGTCGTGAGGGAGGCGAATGTGTTGTTATTGCTTGTTGTCATGATTTACTTCCATTTATTACGTACCGGACTGTGGCTCGGTGTGGTCGTGAGTGAGATGAATGTGTTGTTATTGTTAGTTGTTATGATTTAATTCCACTTAGTATGTACCCGACTGTGGCTCGGTGTAGTCGTGAGTGAGGCGAATGTGTTGTTATTGTTTGTTGTTATGATTTAATTTCACTTAGTATGTACTGGACTGTGGCTCGGTGTGGTCGTGAGTGAGGCGAATGTGTTGTTATAATTTGTTGTAATGATTTAATTTCACTTAGTATGTACCGGACGGTGGCTCGGTGTGGTCGTGAGTGAGGCGAATGTGTTGTTATTGTTTGTTGTTATGATTTAATTCCGCTTAGTATGTACCGGACGTGGCTCGGTGTGGTCGAGAGTGAGGCGAATGTGTTGTTATAATTTGTTGTAATGATTTAATTCCACTTTGTATGTACCGGATTATGGCTCGGTGTGGTCGTGAGGGAGGCGAATGTGTTGTTATTGCTTGTTGTCATGATTTACTTCCATTTATTACGTACCGGACTGTGGCTCGGTGTGGTCGTGAGTGAGGCGAATGTGTTGTTATTGTTTGTTGTTATGATTTAATTTCACTTAGTATGTACTGGACTGTAGCTCGGTGTGGTCGTGAGTGAGGCGAATGTGTTGTTATAATTTGTTGTAATGATTTAATTTCACTTAGTATGTACCGGACGGTGGCTCGGTGTGGTCGTGAGTGAGGCGAATGTGTTGTTATTGTTTGTTGTTATGATTTAATTCCACTTAGTATGTACCGGACTGTGGCTCGGTGCGGTCCTGAGTGAGGCGAATAAAAGCGATGTGTTGTACATAAAAAAAATGTATACTCTCGAATCACTCCTTTTATTTCACGGCACACCAAGATCTTGGCATCCTAAAGATGCGCAGAATGAATTATCTACAAAAAGTACCAGGATAATCAAATTTATAACGAGGAACAATACACCAATTAAGTAGTAATTCTTCTGATACCCATTCTAGACAACACGAAACTGAAAGCGTCATCAAGCTAGCCACTGATGCAGGATATTCATTGAATAAGATACGTAGCTTTATCCAAAAAGCCAGAGCCAAACATTCCGGTCTTCCTGCGCCGCAGCTACGTTATATAGGCTCAATTCCCTACATTCCAAGTGTGTCTTATAAACTCAAAAACGCCCTCAAGAAGATGAACTACGGCGTCGGCATAAGGTCCCTTGCATCTTTACATACTATACTAAAGAGAAATAGTGAAAAACCACCTCTCTCCTGCGAAACAGGCGTTTATGCGATCCCCCTACAGTATCCGAACGGCTCTAAACGAATACTACATTGGAATGACCAAGCGTTCGCTTGGAATCAGAGTCAACGAACATAAAAGGGACACAAAATACGGTAAAGTAGCCACGGCACTATCCAATGAAGTAAAATTCAAGTCAGCTACTCCCATGTGGGATGATATAAAGAAATTAGCTAGCTACTCTACCCCTAAATGTACAGCCATTCGGGAAACCTTGGAGATAATTACCAACAGCGATGCTTGCAATGATTGTGTCTCACTCGAGTTGCCACGAATTTGGAACCAATTCTTCAAGTAACACCTTTTCTCTACCAGGATCCCGCGTGCAACCAACGTGATGCCTCGTATCTTTAAATGAATATAACGTCGCATCTATTTATTGTCAAGTTCCGGCGTTCAAATTGCTAAGTGTTCTATTTTTCAGTTTGCAGTTTCTGTCTACCTTCCTTGAAAAAGCCATCTGGTTGATGTGCGAAAGCTTGGAAACGCTTATGTGTTTATTTTCTACGCCAATAAATCAGATCACTACTACAGCGTTACTATTTACTACTTAGTTGGTGTATTGTTCTTCGTTATAAATTTGATTTTGCCAATCTCCGAGCAATGTGGAACACCTTCAAACTTTTTAGACGTCTTCGACTTAAACTGGAGAAGGAACGCTCTCACCTCGACTTTTTATCAGCCTGCAAAACTTCGGGCCTAATCCCAAAGTTCCTCAACTTCAAATCAACAGTTAAAGGATCCTGGTTTGACAATAAGAAGGACAAATTTCTTCGTCAGACCCTGTCACGTATAGTGAACTTGAAAAGAAAGGACGTTATGTCATTGGAGACCAAGAGTTACTCCCTCTACATGAAATTGCACGGATTGTGCGACCCGATCACCTTCAACATCTTGACCCTCCGTGTAGATATGTTAGTTGATAAAATTAAACGTTCCTTATCCTCCACGCATAACAAAAAGCTGGATTACTTGAGATCTTCCCAGACTCCAAAGGCTAAAGATTTCACAATTCCATTTATCAATATTTCCAACCGGACGCTTTCCGAAGATGAAACAAAAGTTTTTGGAGCTTGGACCAAAATTCTGCTTCCGAACCAGGTCGAACCCAAAAAGCGTCGTTTCCGAAATTGAAAGTGTAATATCGCGAGTTCCAAACGACTCAAAAGATGAACTACGCCAGCTCTGTTCTTCTAAAATACGATTTTGGTATGATCCTACTAAAACACCTGATACATTTATAGTTCCGAGGCCAGTTTCGATATTTAGAAATGATCCGTCCATAATATTGACTCTAACGGACAAATCTGGCCAGATAGCGATTATGGACGCAGAAGACTACAATAAGAAAATTGAAGATTTTATCACTGACTCTGGTTCTATAGCCCTTCAAAGGAAGCCTCTAAATTCTTGGATTGCGCAGGTGCAAAGAGCAGCCCGGTTACCCGCTATTCCAGACGATCTTAGGAAAGCCGCCAGATTACCACCAGGACCTCAGATCCCAAAGCTGTTCGGAAGACTTAAGCACCATAAGCCAGGAAACCCACTGAGACCCATCGTATCCAGGAAGTCTGCACCAACGTACCATTTAGAGAAAGCACTTTCCAAATTCCTACGTAGTTTTCTTCCTGAATCGGACTTAGTAATAAATTCCACTCTGGATTTTATAACGAAAGTCAAGAAACTCACTGTCCTGCCAAGCGACATTATCGGCAGCTTCGACGTGGTTTCCCTTTACCCCTCAATTCCCGTTCCAGAAGCCATCAGAACATTAAAGGATGCCATATCTAATTCAACATTTTATACGCAGGAGGCATGCCTCAGCATTTTCAAATTAATAGACTTGGTCTCTAATACTAGCGTCTACAGTTTCCAAGGACAAGTATATAAACAGAATAATGCCGCTCCGATGGGATCCTCACTTTCACCCGTCCTTGCAGAAGCAATACTTCGCCCAATTGAGCTGAATATATTCTCCAGCATTACCCCACGGCCTACCACTTGGCTGCGTTATGCTGACGACGTATTTTTTGTATGGCCTAACGGAAAGGAGACTGTTCCAATTTTCCTTGATAAAATCAATAATATACATCCTACGATCAATTTCACGATGGAGCTGGAAAGCAACAACGCTTTACCTTATCTGGATGTTTTATTGAGGAAATCGTCTGAAAACCGCCTCGGCACACAAGTCTACTATAAACCCACGTCCGTCCCCAACCTGATGCTCTGCAGCTCTTTCTGTCCCGCAGAATACAAAGCAGCTACCTTCTGTTCTCGAATTCAAAGAGCCTTCGCCGTTTCTTCTGATACCCATTCTAGACAACACGAAATTGAAAGCGTCATCAAGCTAGCCACTGATGCAGGATATTCATTGAATAAGATACGTAGCTTTATCCAAAAAGCCAGAGCCAAACATTCCGGTCTTCCTGCGCCGCAGCTACGTTATATAGGCTCAATTCCCTACATTCCAAGTGTGTCTTATAAACTCAAAAACGCCCTCAAGAAGATGAACTACGGCGTCGGCATAAGGTCCCCTGCATCTTTTCATACTATATCAAAGAGAAATAGTGAAAAACCACCTCTCTCCTGCGAAACAGGCGTTTATGCGATCCCCCTACAGTATCCGAACGGCTCTAAACGAATACTACATTGGAATGACCAAGCGTTCGTTTGGAATCAGAGTCAACGAACATAAAAGGGACACAAAATACGGTAAAGTAGCAACGGCACTATCCAGAGAAGTAAAATTCAAGTCAGCTACTCCCATGTGGGATGATATAAAGAAATTAGCTAGCTACTCTACCCCTAAATGTACAGCCATTCGGGAAACCTTGGAGATCATTACCAACAGCGATGCTTGCAATGATTGTGTCTCACTCGAGTTGCCACGAATTTGGAACCAATTCTTCAAGTAACACCTTTTCTCTACCAGGATCCCGCGTGCAACCAACGTGATGCCTCGTATCTTTAAATGAATATAACGTCGCATCTATTTATTGTCAAGTTCCCGCGTTCAAATTGCTAAGTGTTCTATTTTTCAGTTTGCAGTTTCTGTCTACCTTCCTTGAAAAAGCCATCTGGTTGATGTGCGAAAGCTTGGAAACGCTTATGTGTTTATTTTCTACGCCAATAAATCGGATCACTAGTACAGCGTTACTATTTACTATCAGGATACTCTCTCGATTTTTTTCAGGTACAATGGGGTAAATATTGTGTGCACAATTTATGTAATTTCATAATCTTACAGCTTCATCGTGAAATTTCTTCGAATTCCATAGCTAATTTCATTCCGTTTGGGAAAAAAAGGAATAAACTTCTTTTGTTTGAGTTCAGCGTTCAGCTAAAAACATTGAGAGTGGAGATTTGTGCTAAAAAGCAAAGAAAAGAAATAGCAAAAACCTAGCGAGAGAAGCAACATAAAAAAAATTCCTAAAAGAAAACTCAGCTTTAGTGATTGAAGAAGCTGAAAGAAAGGAATGATAACAGAATATCATTTTCATAGCAATTTATACGTATGCGTTACCTCGTATTCTTCCTAGGATTCAGGTAATATGTACTATCAAAAAAGCTCAAGCTTCGCAACTGTGAGCAGCAGTAATTTTGGAAAAGTTCGGACCCGAATGGGCCCGGCGAAAGAGGCAGGTTTGGATTCATGTAATTCCACCTCTGGTCTGACCGTATTGATAACTTCGTCACTGGACGTTATGTCCAGAATAGTGTCCTCTCCCGGAGTGATGTATTCTACGCTTCATTCACCCGCACGGCCATCTTAAGGGGTGGGCCAACGGGGCCGGGGCTCCCGGGACTCACCCTCCTCTTTACGGGCTTGGCCATCGTTTTTGTGACGTCACGCTAAGCGATGGAGTTGTGCACCAAGAAGGTTACAGTACCATACGTTTCTGGGCATTCAGTCGTTCTTAATGCTTGAAGGAACAGCTGAATAAAGTCCATGTTTTAGTTTTCTGCAAATTATTATATAACACAACAGTTCTATCGAAATTAAAAAAGAAAAAAAAATTGCGTCTGTTTTACCTTTCTCAGGAATTGCGCTTTCTCGCTATTTCTGTTCTGTACGAGTATAAACAGTTATACTAAAAAACTGTGTTAATGCAGTTTTAAAGCAGAAAATAACTGAAATTCAAATGTTAGTAGTACGTTGGGGGTACTGTTACATTGCGATTTGCATCTGTAAAAGAAAAACTGGCGAAAAATAAATAAAACAGCATCCAAATTTTCGTTTTTAAACCCTAACTTTTTCTGATAAAATAACATTGCTTTCATCCAAAAAAAAAAAAAAAAAAAAAAAAAATTGAAGAGGCAAACTGTTCGAAAATTAATATTCTGAGAATATGAAAAGGTAATTCACAAGGAAGAAAAGTTACGATAATGATGCTCCATGTCAATGTTGCAATCATACAGAAATTAATAAAAATTGGTGAAGGCCTACTATATACTAAATTAATACTGAGGACGTACTTGGAAAAGAAAGTAAAAAAAATGCTAATAATGCTACTACAGTCTATATTTATGTATGTTTCTAACAACTTAGCCTCTCCTCCACCCCTAGCCTATTTTGAAATTGAAGGAAACTCTCAGCACAAAAATGTACACACAGAAATACATAAATGAAAAATAAACTTACCTTGTACCGATTTTGCCCCCCATGGTTACGAACATGTGTTAGAACATGCATACTTGATAATTTTTTCCCACACATGAAATGAAGATTGAAATACACTGCTGGCCACCCAAAATACAACACCAAGAAGGACACGAGATAGCAAAGCCAGATTTACTGGACACATAACAACAGATACAAAGATGAAACGATTGAGCTTACAGGCCCGTGCGACTTGCGGAACACGCAGACATCAATAGTTCGTGTGGCCCCCATGGATGGCAATAACGGCAGTACACGCAGCGGCATCGAACGAAAGAAGCTTTGCATGTGGTCTTTGGGTATGTTGGTCTAGGCTGCTTCCACACGTTGCCACAGTTCATCAAGCGTAGCCGCGTGAGGTGCTTGCCGGGCCACTCGGTTGCCGATCAGCGACCAGACGTGTTCGATGGGGGACATATCGGAAGAACAGGCGGGCCACGGCAGCAGTGACACCTGGTGGGCAGTGAAGAATTGTGGCACGATGCGTGCCACGTGCGGGCGCACATTGTCCTATTCAAACGTGGCCGCTGGCAGGTCCTTCACGTAAAAGAGGACTACAGGCTCCAAAACGTCGGAGACGTAGCGGTGGCTGTTGAGCGTACTGGCGATGCGTACGTGTGATCATGTGATCATGTGTAGAGGATTTTAGGAAGGGAGTATCTGACCCTAGGTCTTAAACAACCCTTAGAAATAGGAAGCTAGGAGATTTGTGCTAGAGTGCCCGATAGGAAACTGACACGGAAGCGAAGTAGAAAGGGGGAGGAAGACGCCCTTATTTATTACCGGGGGGGCCAGTACCAGGGGTCCGACGGCTTAACGTGCCCATCCAACACACGGCGGATATTTAGTAGATCGAGCATTCGTACCTGCCTATGATCGAACCTGAGGTCCTTTCCGTGGTAGTCACGAACGTTGCCCACTAGGCCACCCGCGGCCCGGCGATGCGTACCAGAGGGGTGCGGGTGTCATATCCAATGGCGCCCCAAACCATAACGCCAGGCGACGGACCGGTATGGCGATGCATAATACAGGCGTCATACCGTATCTCGCCGCGGTGCCGCCACACGCGGATCCGACCATCGTGGTGTTGCAGGCAGAAGCGGGATTCGTCGGAGAAGACAATGTCGTCCCATTCCGTAGTCCAGGTGCGGCGTTCAACGGCCCACTGCCGCTTCACCTGCCGGTGGTGTAACGTCAATGGTAATCGGAGCAACGGGCGCCGTGCGACAACTCCCCGCTTCTGCAGACGACGTCGAACGGTACGTGCTGACACTGGTTGTTGCACAACACACCCTAATTCCTGCGCTAACGCTCGTGATGTGGCGGTGCGAGCCGTCAATGCCCGCCGCACAACATGCCGGTCCTGTCGATCGGTGGTGTGCCGCGGCTGCGGCAATCGCTCACGTCAGTCCGTCCGTCCCTCCTGGAACCACCGAATCCATACTCGCCTCACTGTGGCTGGATATCGTCCCACACCGGTGCCGATGTCTCGGTACGATAAACCGCTGTCGTGATAAGCCACTATTTGTCCTTAGTCGAAATCCGAAACGTGCTGGATTGACTGCCGTATTCTACGACGAGGCATCAGAAAGCTTCCCACGCGCAGGTCCAGCAGCACAACACACTTCCACTACTTACACCCCGCCTTCTGTGCACCCTTCTTTAGTGCTTCTTGGTGGCGTACCGGGGGCACATGATTTGTATATGCCCTGCAATGCTAATCGTTTGCATGTCCTCTCGCGGGCGACGCATGCTGAGAATTTCAGGCCGATCGGATGCTTCCTTCTTGGTGTCGCATTTTGGGTACCCAGCAATGTATATTTACTTGTATGGGGTTTAGGGTAGTTAGACTGGGGTTAGGATTTAGTTCCCCTGTAATGATGATTACCAAATGTCTTTGCCAAAATTTCAAAATATTCCCATTGTTAGTGAGGAACACAGGAAGGCCGCCCCGGTGGTGCAGTGGTCTAAGTCGATGGCCTCTGATCATTCGTCCTAAAGGGGTCCGGGTTCGAATCCCGGTGAGGCATGGATGTTGTGCTTGTCTTACGGCAGTGGCTCTCTCCCTTCCCTGGAACCAGTGACCCTAAATTAGGGACGGGCGACTGCTTATAGCCCATTGAGTTGCTTGCGGTGGTCGTTGAACCTCCAATCAAAAAAAAAAAAAAAAGAACACAGGAAGACCAGATTCATTAAGTAGATACTGCAAACATACCATATTTTCTTTTCCCTGACTTTTAATTATTTAAGCAGTGATTTTTCAACTTTGAGTAGTTATTTAAAATATCTTTAAAAATACAGAAGCTCATTTTAGTCCCAGTTCAAATTTAGTTTCATTACATTTTGAACATTTTCCGTTTACCACATTCAACTCTTGAACCTTCTCTGCCACTAATGTTTTTAACACAAATTTTACATTTTGTACATGGAGTAACTGCTCACAATCATCAGTCAAAAGGAATTTAAATAATTTGAAGAAAATAATGAATATTTTCACAATGTCTCCAGCTGCCTATGGATGCTGGCCGTCGCTTAGCGTGACGTCACAAACAAGTTCTTAATCCGGTACACAGAGAGGAAGAAGAGTCCCAGCGGCCCCGCCAGGGCCCCCACCTGAGCTGGGGCCCCCAACGCCCCAAGATTCTTATGGGTTTACAAAAAAGTGTATCTCTTTGAGCACTCACCAACAGATGTTTTTATATTTAAAGAAAAGAAGAAACGCCAATCTAAAAAGTTGGAAGTTCTTTGCCTTTTTTTTTTTTTTTTTTAAACCTTGCTCGTAGCTTCAATTTCCCGAGAAGGCAAGAGAAAAGTTAGGTGTTAGGGTGGATCTTTTGTGACAAAATAAAAAACAAAGAAATGGTAAATACGTGGAGATAAATGTAAATATACCATGTCATCGCTCTGTCCACGTTATTTTTATAAACAACGAACAGCAATTGAAAAATTGTACATCCGACACCGTTGGAATCGAATCCCAGATCTCTCGATAACTAGCCGATTGCGTTCGCTTTACGCTACCGTGCCAACAATTCACAGCGCTATTCGTGGTTTATCAGTCAGCATCTGATAACACATATTGATGGGCTCAGCAACTGATGTGTCGCCATCTAACAAAGAAAGCCTTCCTCCCTTCCGATCCCGAGTGTGGGTGAGGCTTAAGCCTCGAGGGACACGCTCGAATCGCATTTTTTTTCCCAATCATTTGTTTTCCTTTTAAACACATCAAAAACACAAGTGCTGAGAAACTGCTGGCCACCAGCTGTCAGTGATGGGTCACTGCTGGCTGAAATCTGCCGCTCACTGCCCGGTAGTGGTCCGTTGGAGGCAGCGCTATCAGTTGGCGAGCCATTGATGGCCCTGCAGCATGGCCGTGAATCGTGGGCCTCCAAGCAAATGCCACTAGTGGCCCGTTGCTGGCAACCAATGCAACCCCCAACAGCAGGTGGAAGCAACGGGACTGCGCATGCGCAGAAGCAACACTTGCTGTGTCTCTCATGGTACCAGTTAGTTGAAGACGACGCTATCGCGATCGTGTTATTTTAGTGGATGTTAAGAAAAAAATCCATATGTGGAAAGGCGAATTAATTTCCTAATGAAATTTTACGTCGACGAAGATATCAGATTAAGCCGTGAAATACTAGATTACAGCCATGAAATACACCCACTCCATTCCCATGAATAACAAGAAAAAATTTGAAACCGCTTGAAACAAATATCCTGGAAAACCATTAAAACAACGTTTGTTGGAAAAAAAAAGAATTATACGCGTACAAAATTTATTAATTATTTGAAAGAAAAAAAAGCAACGCTATGTGGTGTACTCATCCATGGGTTGAATACACAAGACTGGAAGGAATTCGCTTCTAAAAATAACGAGAAGTAAAATAAATATCTTTTACTGTTTAAAACAAATGTAGCTTCGGACAACGGAAAGGAAAGACACAACGTTTAAAATGTCACAGAATATGACATGAACCCGGGTAAATATATATTTATTCAACAATCTTTTTTCAAGACGACAAGGACAGTACAAAACTTTGGAAAGCGACTCTAAGTATGTACACGCCTTGAAAATGAGTGAAGTTCCCTTTAGGTAAAAAAAAAACTATCGTTACGTTGAAAAAATTAATTTATAAATTATATGGAACTGACTTTTATGAAAAATACCTCGCAATATTGTAAAATGAAAGAAGGAAGCATTCGATTACACATTGCATACCAAACAGACACCTTTAAGCATTTGCTCGAGCGTGGCAAATTAGTCCGGTCGGTAGAGAGCTCAGCTATAACGCCAACTGCCCAGTTTCAAATCTACTCAGATACAAACGGGTGTTTTTCCGATCTGTTGAGAAAATTTCCCCAGCGCAGTGCGTTAATTCACAAGCTTCGTAAGGGTAGAAAAAAAGAATTGTAGCTTTGGGAAACCGCGGTTATCTTTGCTGTTTTTTTTATTATTAATCTGGCTACAACTGGGAAATTGGCGGACAAGATTAGGCAAGCCACCAGTTACGTCACGTGGTTGCCGGTTGCCACTAACGGCCCACTAGCGGACCATATTAGGCTAGCCATCATTTCTGGCACGTGCTTGCAGGGCCACTGAAGGGCCACTTGTGGCGGCTACTGCCTGTGATGGACCACTGATGGCCCTGTTGTGGCATATGACAACTGATGGGGTGCCAACTGTTGGCCAGCTGTTGGCCTGAACTGCTGGCCCTTCTGTTGGCTGCCCGGACATTTTATTGACGGTTCGGCAGCGGCAACATAGTGCTGGACCATTGCTAGCAGTGCTGGCTGCCAGCAATGGCCCAGTGCTGGCCCAGCAAGACTGTTTTTGCTGGGAACAGTCATTTGTGTTGTCAACACGAAGAAGTGTACGTATGTTTATCACTGGGGTTTGCCCACCTGGGCTACTTATACATAAATTCTTTCAATCGTCGCTGTGTAAACAAATAACAATGACGGAGGCCACATATCGGCATTTCTTTCCGGTGCGTCATACTGTCTGGAAAACGCGCTGGTTGGTTTATTTCTTCTGTTTTAATTTAATTTTCGTTGAGTAATTTGTGGAAATGGGGAAAAAACGTTAAATCTTTCGGGGAAGAAACATTATATCTTTCAGCACCCATTTTCTTGTAATTTGTTAAGCAACAAAATATGAATGCAATTGGTACACTTCATGGAGTTCTACAATTTTTTGTCATGTACCATTTTTCATTCAAGTGGTATTTAAAAAGTTACTGGATATTGAATATTTCTTCTGATATGGATAACATGATGATGGTGATGTATATAATAATTCTTATACGTTGTGTATACACTTAGTGGCCACTTTATTATGACCACCCCCTCAGTACTTCGTTGGGCCGCCTTTAATACTGCATCGATTCTTCGTGGCATGGACTCCCCGAGATGTTGATAGGTGGTTTGTGGAATCTGTGACCATGCTTGATGAATAGCACTTTCCAGGAGTGTGAGATTGCAGGGTTGTGGATCCAGCTGTCTGATGGCTCGTTCAACTTCATCCCACAAATTCTCAATGGGGTTGAGATCTGGAGATTGTGGGGGCCACCTAAGCAAAGTAAACTCACCAGCATGTTCCTCGAACCAATCCTGTACAATACGAGCACTATGGCAGGACGCATTATCTTGTTGAAAGTAGTCATCGCCATTGGGATAAACCATCCATATAATAGGATGCACTTGGTCCGCAACGATGTTTAAATATGATGTGCCAGTCAGACACGAATTAAAGGGCACAGAGCATGCCAGGAAAACATTCCCCAAAAGAATAACGTTGCCTCCACCAGCTTGAAGGGTTGTAGCAACGCATTTGGAGTCCATGCTTTCGTGCTGTTTCCGCTAAATTCTCACTCGGCCATCGGAATGGTGCAACTGTAAAACGTGATTCATCGGACCCCATAATTTGTTTCCAATTATCGACTTTCCAATCCTTGTGCTCCTGTGCGAACTGGAGACGTTTTCTCTTGTTAACTGCAGACAGCAAAGGTGTTGGAACAGGTTTTCGGTTGCCATATCCCATCCGATGCAGTGTACGGCGAACAGTGCGTGCAGAGACCATTTGAGGGGATCCTTTATTAAGATGGTCTGTAATTTACTGCACTGTTGCCCTTCTGTTGTCTGTTACCAGTCTGGACACTTTCCGTTCCTCCCGAGCAGTCACTAGTCGATGACGACCACACGTTGCACGTAGAGAGCCAGTTTTTTGGCTGACAGTCCAGTCTTTAAACACTTTAATAACAGCTGCTCTGGAACATTTCACGAATGCGGCGGTTTCGGTGATACTCGCTCCATGGCTCCGAGCTCCTACAATCATCCCAGGTTGAAAGTCCGTCAAATCGCATTTTTTACCCATCTCGTCACCCCAAAATCCCTTCTACTACTGTTGCAAGTACTAAGCTTTCCCTTTTTATACTAAGTTTTCCCTTTCATGCAGCCATAGCTCATTTGCTTAAAACTGTCAGGTGATCATAATAAAGTGGCCACTCAGTGTATATCCGTATGTTGTATATAATGTAATAATGCCATATGTGAATAACAAAATAACCACATATTGTAATAACACCGTGTATTGCATATGTTCTGTATATATAAGATCAGAGGCCCCGAAAAATATGACGGCCGAGAGCCCCTAAAGATGTTAAGACGGAACAGTTCACTCATTCTGGTTTTCTTCCTTCCCTGGAACTAGAGCACGCAATTCATGATTCACACCTCCTGCTAATCTTCAGTGCTCTTGCAGGTCATTGAGCAGCTGGATAAAAGGGGCTCGTGTCTGTTTTCTATTTTTGGAAGTCGCATTTGTCCCTTTTCTTCTTTTCTTTTCACTTTTTTTCTCGCGTCTGATGGACAGATTTAACTGCGAAGAAAAGCAAAATTCCAAGTAAAAACGAAAAGCAATTTTCAACCATTTACGGATTTATCGGCCGCGACAGCTTGTTAAGAAGGCTGCCAATGAAAAGACAAGAAATTTTCCAAAGCAGGAAAGCAGGGCATAATTCTCGCTTATTTACTCGTTCGTGGGAACACTTGATTCACGAATTGTAGACTTTTTCCCGACGAATACAAGGCTAAAGATATCTGCCATTGAACTTTACTTAATTTGTTTTTCACCACTTTATTTCGATTCATATTCTTTTCACATTGAAATGGACATCTGCAAATCATCCCTTTGTGCTGTATTTTTGGCGTAGAAATTAAGTGGAAAAATTAGACCTTTCAGATTTTACTTAACCAGTTTTTATTGCTGCTACAGAAAAGATGCGATGGGGCCGGAAAAGTGAAAAAAAAAAAAAAAGAAGTTTCGACACGAGGAAGCGAAACACCAACCTGGGGATGATTCACTTTTGACCTCTTTATCGATTAATCTTTCTAGGCGAGGAGACAGACAAAGGAAAGCTGGAGTTCTGCTTTTGCTTTTTTTTTTTGTCGCCTGAGGGCAGCACTTTTCGCAGGGAAACTGTTCGAAAATGGTATCCATGGGCGGCGTCTGCGCAACGTACTTCAGATAAGCGCTGTAGGGATGAACCATATGGCAGGTGGTGTCCTGCTTACTTTAAATTTGACTCGCTGAAACGCGTGCAGGAAAATGGGCAGTGTTCGATATGAAATTTCGCACTACACTTCCTGGATGGGATGATATGATATATACGTGTGTGTCGCAAGGGAGGGTGTTTCGCAGCAGATTGCTCTAAGGAAGCACGTGGTTTACCATTCAAGGTGTAGAAAGATTTTTTTTCTCAGAGGAACAGGGAAAAGATTATTGTTTGCGTCCGGTATTTCTGCATCTCAATAAGTCAAACTTTTCTTTCCTAGTTAGCCATGTTAACATGCCTTTAGAAATGAGACAAGACAAAACCACAGTGGACAATGCACTGGTCCGAGAAATTAGGTAATGTTGTCTACGTTGAGGCTAAGGTAGTATGGTCAGAACACAGAGTGGACCACAGTGATGGTTTATTTTTGGAAAAGCATGTAACAGGGGGACGTCGACCAAGACTTGAGTGCAATGGTACTTTCTTTTGAACAAAAAAAAATGTTAACCGCGCTAATACGATACTGCCAGCTGATTTTCTTTCTGGAAAGGGCAGGGCCGGATTAAGGCCTTAGTGGACCCCTAGGCTAAGATATCTCAGTGAGCTATCATGGCTCAGACGTCTCAGTGGGACCCCAAAAAAACTTATGACGAACAATCATTATTAAAGTCCGTTAAAACACGAAACTCTAGCAATATCTTGTGATAATTAATACTTGTAGTGCATTCTTCAAACTAATAAATTACTTGCAGAGTTTTCATAAAAAGCCACTGCGTTTTCCATTGTTCTTACAAGAACATGAATTAAAAGCTTAAGATTCCTAGGTCTTGTCTTAGAATTTTTAATACTTCATCATTGTACACTTTTCTTGGTGGATCTTTCTTGTTATGCAAAGTGGAGTCACAGTGGATTTGGCCCATTAATGGTTCCAAGTGCAAGCATTGATGTGTCGGTGGATGGTAGTGAAAAAGCTGAAACTGTCTCGCCGGCCTCGCTGTACACAGCAACACGAAGCGTTTACATTTAGTGGTGAGTCACTGCCTTGGAATCTATTTGTCTTCTAGCCACTGTTTGTGATCGTGTGGAAATCATTCCAGACAAAACTAAAACTGTTTTATTTCTTTGTGTAAATATACACTGAAGTGCCAGAAAAACTGGTACACCAGTCTAATACTTGGTAGCCCCCCCCACGGGAGCGCAGGACAGCAGAAATACGACGGGGAGCATGGACTCCACTAGCTTCTGGAAATATGCTGTAGACAATGCACCCCATACTTCCTGCAGAGCGTTCCACAATTCAGGTGTATTCCGAGGTCTCGGATTCCTGTGTTCGATAGCGCGTTGCATGGCATCCCAAATGTGTTCTATCACGTTCAGATCTGGGGACTTGGGTGGGAATGGCAACACTCCAAACTCAGATGCATGCTCGTCTAACCGTAATGTGGCGTCCCGACACTTGTGTGGAGGTGTATTGTCCTGTTGGAACAGGCCCAACCTATCAGCATGAATGCAGAACATGAACGGGTGTACCTCGTCAGAAAGGATGCGCGCATAGCGTTGGCCGGTCAGAGGCGTTTGTAAGCACACCAGGAGTCTCAGCGAAGTCCATCTAAATACCCCCCCTACCATTACGGACCCCCACAATCCGGTACAGTTCCCTGTTAATAGGCGGGATCCATGGCTTCATGTGGTTTGCTCCAAACACGAATTCTTCCATCTGCCCGATACAGT
The DNA here is from genome assembly GCA_039090855.1 of Macrothele yani. Lineage (NCBI taxonomy): Eukaryota > Metazoa > Arthropoda > Arachnida > Araneae > Macrothelidae > Macrothele > Macrothele yani. Next base: position 83,269,221 of record CM077006.1, on the reverse strand, counting down.
TGGAAACGCGACTCGTCAGACCAGGCTACTTGTTTCCAGTCATCAAGTGTCCAGTGGAGGTGTTGCCGTGCCCAAGCGACGCGCAAAGCTCTGTGTCGTGCACCCATCAAGGGGACTCGAGTTGGGCGTCGGCTGCCAAAGCCCAAATCGTGCAGGGTACGTTGCACAGTCCGGATGCTGATGCTTGTTGAGGCTCCAGCATTGAATTCCGATTATACCTGCGAGAGTGTTGCACGCCTATCGCGTGAAACGATTCTTGACAGCTGACGATGGTCACGTTCACTCAATGTCTTTTTACTGCCAATGGTTGGAGGTTTTGCCGGAATTCTTGTAGTCACGGTACACCCTTGCAATGGTCGTCCGTGAAAATCCGAACTTCGTTTCTACCTCTGAAATACTATGGCCGATCTCACGAGCGCCAACTATGAGACCGCGTTGAAAATCGCATAAATCGTTATTACTTGTAAATCTCAAACCGAAAACAGCTCTGACAGCTGGCAAGGATGTTTATCGCTTTATATACGCTCTGGCGAACGTAACCGAGTACGCGCATAGGTGACGCTGCTATGTATTTTGCATAAGCTCGTCTGTACCAGTTTTTCTGGCACTTCAGTGCATAAGCTGTATAGTATTATGTGCGGTGTAGCGACATGGCTCCTGGGCCCTTGGTACTGGTGGGCCCCTAGGCTGTAGTCCCGCTAGACACCCTCTTAATCCGGCCCTGGGAAAGGGAACGGCTTAAAAACTCTTGTGACTACGTAGGGCTGGAACTCGCCCCTGATTTAGGGCAACATGCTCCAGGAAAGGGACTGAGCCAGCACCCAGGTCTGATTTGAGCAATGAGCTCAGGGCGCCAACCTGGAAGAGGTTTTTTTTTAATGAATATTCTAGCACCACCACCCAAGAAAATTTTTACTTAAATAATTTAACAAAATTTATTAGTTTTTTAAACCTATATTATTTATTACATTATTTGTAGTCGTCACTCCATATGCGTAGACGGAGAGCATTAACTGAGCAAAAGTAAGTTAAACGCCACCTTACATGCTGTCGAATGTTCATGCAGAGTTACTTTCACGAATAAAAATGTATATCGTGGGCAATGGCGAACTCTTCGAACATACTCGACATTAACTTTTTATCACTGGGCGCCAGTTTGCCTTTCTTGTTTTTGTTTTGTCTGACGTCATCAAACTGTACTGACATCATCATCATCATCATCATTGTCAACCATTATCAATCCACTGCTGGACGAAGGTCTCCCCAAGTTTCCTCCACAACGGTCTGTCTTGTGCCAGTCTCCTCCATGTTACTCCCGCATACTTTCGAATTTCATCCACCCATCTTCCATGTGGTCTTCTTCTGGGTCTTTTCCTGTCCCTTGGAATCCAATCTAAAATTTCGGCTGTCCATCGATGGTCTGTTCTTCTGGCAGTATGTCCAGCCCATTGCCATTTCAGGGATTTAACTCTGATCATGATGTCTTCCACTCTTGTCATTTTTCGGATCCACGTGTTCCTCTTCTTATCTCTCCTGGTTACACCAAGCATGCACCTCTCCATGCTGCTTTGAGTTGTCTGCAGCATTTGTATGTCTCTTTTAGCTAAGGTCCACGTCTCTGCACCATACGTAAGCACTGGAAGGATGCACTGATTAAACACTTTTCTTTTAAGACATAATGGCATATTGCTCTTGAAAATTATGCTGTTTCTTCCAAAAGCTCTCCAGGCAAGTTTTGTACGCTGATTAATTTTTTCACCAATGTGACCCTCACTTGATATCTGCTGTCCAAGATAAACGTACGTGTCTGTTATCTCCTGCTTTTCTCCATCAATCGATAAATCTTCATTTCTTGTAAAAGCATTGTACATCACTTTTGTCTTCTGAAAGTTCATTTTTAAATCCCACTTCTTTACTCTTGTCAGCAAGTTCCTGGATCATACTCTGTAGCTCTGATGGGGTAGTTGCAAAAATGACTATGTCATCAGCAAAACGAAGGTGGGTTAGATAATCTCCATTAATCTTTATCCCTTTGTTTTCCCAGTTCAGTGATTGAAAGACATTTTCCAATGTAGCATTAAAGAGCTTGGGAGATATGGTGTCACCTTGTCTCACTCCTTTTCCAATTTTTATGTGTGTTGTATTTTCAAACAGCCGAATCTTTGCCCTTGCATTTTCATAGATGTTATTAATAATATTAATGTATGCATCTTCAATACCGCAGGATTTCAGAGCCATTGCAACTGCTGATGGTTTCACCGAATCAAAGGCTTCTTCATAATCGATAAAAGCCATGCACAATGGAAGTTCATATTCCCTCGCTCTTTCAATTAGTTCTCTCAGTACGTGGATATGATCTATTGTGCTGTAGCCACTCCTGAATCCAGCTTGTTCTCTCGGTTGAGCCATGTCCAGTGTCACCTTCAAGCGGTGTGAAAGAACTTTAGTGAAGATTTTATAAACCACTGATAGGAGGCTAATAGGTCTGTAGTTCCTGAGATCCTCAATGTCACCTTTTTTATGTAGCAAGATCATTGTAGCGTTGTTCCAATCCTCAGGAATTTTCCCTTCATTAAGGCATCGAGTGAAAATTTGGGCGAGTACTGTTTCGATTTCTCCACTTGCTTCTTGTATGATGTCTACAGTAATTCCATCTTCTCCTGGAGCTTTTCCCCGCTTCATGTTCTTGATTGCATGTGCAACTTCTGCTGGAAGGACTGGAAGAACTCTGGTACTGGTACCTTTCATGATGTCTGGAGTACATGTATCATCCCTTTCATATAATTTGGAGTAGAAATCTTTCACTCTTGTCAAAATTTCGCCTATATTTCTTGTTACAGAACCATCTTCTTTTCTCAGTGCCATAATCTGTTTTTTCCCCCTTACATAAGTAGGCATTTATGCAATAAACTGTGTGTATTTGCTCATACCTATGCCTGTTCCCTTCAAACGTTCACACAAAAGGTCGCGCATCGATTTCGGACATTTTAGGGTATTCAGGCGACAATTTATCTTATCCGTGTGAAACAAATGTCGTTTTGTACTAATTAATTGATGCTTTACAATATTGTAATTCTTTCTTTTTGATTGGAGGTTTAACGACCACCGTGAGCAACTCAATGGGCTATAAGCAGTCGCCCGTCCCTAATTTAGGGCCACTGGTTCCAGGGAAGGGAGAGAGCCAGTGCCGCAAGACAAACACAACATCCATGCCTCATCGGGATTCGAACCCGGTCCCTTTCGGACGAATGATCAGAGGCCATCGCTTAGACCACTGCGCCACCGGGGCGACATATTATATTGTAATTGGAAATTTTGCTCTATCTCTTTTCGTTTTCGATTTGCAATGGCTAACTTCCGCATTTCGCCACTAGGGGCGCTGCTATTGGTTGCATTCGATCGTGCGTAGTTACTTTACTATACCGTTATCTCACTTGCACAACTGTAGCTCTCTCCGTTCACAAGTTATTTTAGGCTAAAGGGACTTTCCTATGCACCCTGTATAAAGGGTGATCAGAATCGACCGCACAATAAACCTACCGGACGATTCCTCGTGGAGAAAGAAGCCGAAAACCGTTGTAAGATCGGACGTCGCATTCCGGAGATATACGCACCGAAAGTTCGTGACGTCACATCCGGTAAGAATACAGACATTAGAAATAACTTAGCCAATCACTTTGACAGAAAACATGTAATTTATTGATGTGTACCACTGCAACACAAATGGTAAAACACGTGGATTCGTGTCAGATTACAACATGTGTTCAAAATGACTACCTTTTAGTGCGGAACAGGTGGCAGTCCGCCGAGGAATAGACATCTGCACGCGTTGCAGCATAGCAGGTGTTACAGTTGTGAGGGCCGCGTGTAAGGGGGCCACTAGGTCGTGCAGGCTGTTGACAGGCCGTCGATATACCAATTCCTTTAGTTGACCCCAGAAGAAGAAGTCCAATGGGTTAAGATCCGCCGATCTAGCGGGCCATGCAACCGGACACCACGGCCAAGCCATCGACCGGGATATTCCGTATCAAGCCACTGGCAAACATTTGCAGCGTAATGCGCCGGTGCTCCTATCATGATGGAACCATAGATTGCTGAGAACAGCCAATGATACGTTTTCCAGTAAGTCCGGGAGAACATCAATGTAGTTGGCAGCCGTGACGCGTCCGGGAAGAAGATATGGTCCCACTAGGATATCGCCCACAATACTACACCAGATATTAACACCCCACCGGACCTGGTGAGCGTGTTCACGTGTTGCGTGCGGATTCTCCAATGCCCAAACATGACTATTATGGGTGTTGCAGATATCCTGCCGTGTAAACCTAGCTTCATCGGTCCACAAAATCCGGCGTCATTGCGCCCACGATGTGATATGGATGCATCATCATTGCACCCGTGTGATGTGATATGGATGCAGGTCTTCGTCGTGTAGAACGACAAGTACGGTACTTCGATCGCACGGCTGCTGGTCTTTGGTTCCTCCTCTATGAACTCTAGTATGGCGTCCTCGAGGGATGGTGTTCTCACAGATGGTCCAGCGCCACTGTCTGCACTTGGATGTGGTGCGACATTGCCTGTGGTGCGCATTGGAGCATCAAGCCGCCGTATGACATGGGCGTCCGGGTGCCGTCGTGCTGGGTATCGCACGCTGTAGGCCCTTGCTGCACGCAATGCTGAACCATGGCATTTCCCCAATAGGAGATACATGTCACAATACTCTCTCAAACTGTACGACATATCGCTACCCCACACTACTGTCAAATGTACCAACGCAGTGTGAGCTTACCTGCTACCGTCGTCAACCCTATTTATCCTATAACGAAGTAAATTTCTCCGTCATTTTTGTCCACGCCGGGGCTCGAACCCGGGTCCCCTCATTCCGGAATAAGTCACTCTACCAATTGAGCTACGCGGACGTTCGTTATGACTGCTATCTGCCTTTATGTCATGTGCGTCCTGCTGGAAGGTACTTCGCATCTCTCCCCCCCCGAAAGGGGGCCGGTCAGCCGTGACCATGAATCGTTGCAGGCAGCCATCCACTGTAGAACGTGCACCTGAGAACTCCCAGTCAATCTGGTGTGTGGAATGCAACGTCACACACATTTATTTTTCGAAGCGCTGGAGAAGGGATTCTCTTATTTTTCCTATCTCGCGGTGTGGAAATAACATCACACCATTGCGAGATTTTGAACGGTCGGGTCATCCGGAAAGTTCGGGCGCCATCATAACGAAGCAAATTTTTCCGTCATTTTTGTCCACGCCGGGGCTCGAACCCGGGTCCCCTCATTCCGGAATAAGTCACTCTACCAATTCAGCTACGCGGACGTTCGTTCTGATTGCTATCTGCCTTTATGACGTGTGCGTCCTGCTGGCAGGTACGTCACAATCCCTACCTGCCGTATCGCGCAGACGTACAACTGATGGTTTCACGCCACCACGTCCTTGGAATTTGCATACCTACCGCGTGCCACATTTTAAAGTGTTGATTGCCTTTTTTGTTTCTTTATTTTTTTAATTGGAGGTTTAACAACTACCGTGAGCAACTCAGTGGGCTATAAGTAGTTGCCCGTCCTGAATTTAGAACCACTGGTTCCAGGGAAGGGAGAGACTCAGTGCCGTAGGACAAACACAACATCCATGCTTCACTGGATTCGAACCAAGACTCCTTTCGGACAAATGATCAGAAGCCATCGCCTTAGACCACTGCGCCACCGGGGCGGCTTGATTGCGTTCTGATACGCGCGTCTGTGTAACTCTCCACGTCGCTCTTCAACGCGCATGTCCGTTACTGGATGTGACGTCACGAAACTTTCGGCGCGTACATCTCCGAAATGCGACGTCCAATCGGACAACGGTTTTCGGCTTCTTTCTCCACGAAGAATCGTCCGGTAGGTTTATTGTGCCGTCGATTCTGATCACCCTGTATATATATTAGGAGCATGCAAAAGTTTCCGGCCGCCCCGGTGGCGCAGTGGCCTAAGCGATGGCCTCTGATCATTCATCCGAACGGGGTCCAGGTGCGAATCCCGGTGAGGCATGGATGTTGTGTTTGTCTTACGGCACTGGTTCTCTCCCTTCCCTGGAACCAGTGATCCTAAATTAGGGACGGGCGACTGCTTATAGCCCATTGAGTTGCTCACGGTGGTCGTTAAACTTCGAATAAAAAAAAAAAAGTTTCCGCCGTTTTAAGGAGAAAGGAGACAGGAACAATCAGGAAACCAGTACACATTTATTCAACAAAACATTGGCCAATAGCATTAATGGCCTTTTGCCATTTTTCAGGCTACAAATGAATGCCCCTGTGATAGAAGGTCTTGGGTTTTGAGCTGAAGAACGCAGTGACAAAATTTCCCACCTCTGGAACTGTGGTGAACTGCTGTTGGGCTAGAGCATGTTGCATAGAGCAAAACAGATGAAAGTCGGAGAGTGCAATGTCCGAGGAGTAATCTGGGTGCGGTAAAACCTCCCAGTGTAACTGTTCATGGGGTGATTTCGTGGTGGCACCGACATGTGGTCTGGCATTATCGTGTAACAGGATGACCGGCCGGCGTCCTTTACCTGTCCATGGACATTTTTGCTGGATTGCGGCGTTCAGTTTCACCAACTGATCGTTGTATCGTTGGGCAGTGATTGTTTCGCCCGGTTTCAACAGTTCGAAGAATAGCACTCCATGCATATCCCACCACACACACAACCGCACCTTTTCCCCGTGGATATCCTGTTTTGCAGTGGATGTTGATGGCTGGCCTTGGTCGGCTCAGGATCGCTTGCGTACTGGGTTGTCGATATGGAACCATTTTTCATCTCCGGTGACAACCTTCCACAAGACATTCTTCAATTGAAACCTCTTCAGCAACGACGTGCAGATGCCCAATCGTTGACCAATATTACGCTCCGTTAAAGTATGCGGAACCCACTTACCAATCTTTATTATCTTCCCCAAGGCCTGTAGACGGCGTACCACCGTCGATTGAGCCACTTCCAAATGTTTCGCCAGTTGCGTGGTCGATTGTGTGGCTTCCTCATGCAACAGCGATTTCAGCTCCTTGTCTGCCAGTTCCTGCGGACTACCTGCACGTGGCTTGTCTTCCAAGCTTAGATCCCCTTTCTTCAACCTGGCAAACCATTCTCGACACGTCCGCTCACCCATAAACGTTTCGCCATACGCCTGACATATTGAACTGTATGCTTCACTCGCACTTTTAACTAAATTAAACATGAATAACAAAAAGTGCCGCAAATGAACTTTATAGAACGCCATGCTTGGCTTCATGTACGAACTGACAGCACGAGTCGTCTGCGCAGGTTAGACCTAGCGGAGGCGGCTGAAACTTGGGCATACCCCAAATATTTTGTTCGTACCAGTGAATCTTGGTTCCGGTTCCATGTGAGGCGTGGATGGTGTGTTTGTCATACGGGAATCTTTCTGTCCTCCCTGGATTCGTTCCAGGTAAATGACAGGCTACTTATATTATAGTCCTGCGAGTTGCTCATAGTACTTTTTTTTCTTTAAACCCTGAAACAACACAAACATATTTTAGGGTGGAACTTTCAGAAATATAGGTACGGTAGCAAATACAATACCGTATTTTCCTTCGTATAATCTGCAGCGGCTCTGCAGACAGCTAAATTCACGAAAAAACAACAACAACATTACTTCGTGTTATCCACTGCGGTACATAATCCGCAGGCCGTGAGAGTCATGAAAAAAATTGGCGTATAATCCGTACCCGTGATTTTGTTATTGAACCGCAATTTCATATAAGAAAATTCGCGCTTCATAGGATGGTCCAGAAGTCCAAAGAAAAAAACTATATTCGAAAAGTGCCGTTTGCGAATATTTTTTGCCTCAGCGCAGCGGTTGTGATATCGCGCAATCCCGCTGACTTCTCTCATTTGTGGGCAAGTCAAAGACGATTGATCTAGCTTATTCTGTGCGTTTAACACGTTTAAGAAGAACGAGCCGACCTCCGACTCTGACAAGGAAACGGACATGTGGTTGTCGCTGATTGCAAAACCAAAGTATGTTGTTTAGATAGAGGATCACAAGATATGCTTATATCCAAACTTTGAGCTGCTATGGACAACAGGCGGAGTCACTGGAGCCTTGTTCATAAGCATTATATTATGTAATGTACTGTATGTATATTATGAGTGTTACATCAGAACTTCTTACAATTATTTTCTATAAAACTAAGTGCAAGAAGTCCCTATAAAATATGGTTCAATTTATAACAGACAATGTGCTGGTAACATCAGACAGGAACGTTTGGCACAGAGACCACTTTCTCCGTCTGCAATCTTTTGTTCACTATCAGTTTTCAGCTCTTCGATTTCAAAACCTAATCCGCTTTGCATTTTATAAGTGTAGTTATGTCACTACTGACCCTGAATACTTCCAAACACCTCTGAAGTATTGTTTTGAATCGGGCCTAATTGAGGAACACCTCTGAAGTATTGCTTTGAATCGGGCCTAATTGAGGAATGTGGTAGAGAATATTTCGATGAAACAGCATTCATGAAATGTGCTCACTGTGAGAACTACTTTTCTTTTGATCATTCCATAATTAAAGATCTTCATATTTATTTTGTCGTACATAAAAGGTGAGTGCAATATACACAAGAGTAATTGAATTAGAGACAGCTGGCGTTATGCAAATGTGGCACTGTGGGCGGCTCTGTAAACGAAAACGACATGGCGTATGCAGCGATCCGACAATATAAGGAATGATGCGACGGGAATCCGTAAGAGTCGGGCGCACTATGGGTAAGACGAAGGATCTAAGCGCATTTGATCGTGGGAAAATTGTCGGGGTCCGACGAATGGGTCACTCCATCTCGTAAGTCGTGCAGGCACTGGAATTTTCTCGAGCCACTGCGTCACGGGTGCACCGTGAGTACATCGAATCCAGTAAAACCATCCCTGCAAGGGCCAACTGCCGTGGACAACAGCGTGTGGATGAGCGGGGTCATCGTCGGCTAGCTCGCATTGTAACAGCGAATAGACGGGCCACAGCGCAAGAAATCAATCGGCAATTTAACGCTGGTGCACAAAAACGTGTAAGCAGCCAAACCATCCAGAACCATCTCCTCGCTATGGGGTACAGAAGCCATCGTCCCACGAGGGTACCGCTGCTGACCGCACATCACAGGGTGCAAAGATCAGCATGGGCGCGGGAACATCGCCACTGGACCCTAGACATGTGGAAAAATGTTGCCCGGACTGATGAGTCGAGATTCACGTTGGTACATGCGGATCGCAGGATACGAGTACGGCGCAAATCACATGAAATGATGGATCCTTCTTGCCGGCAGGGTACTCTTCAAGCTGGTGGGGGTGCCATCCTCCTCTGGGGACTGTTTACGAGGATTGAAATGGGACCAATGGTACGTGCGACATCGTCCCTCACAGGTCAAAGGTTACCGGGATATCCTGGACGACCATTTGCTCACGTTTGTGCGTCTTCAACATCCCACTGGGGACCTCATCCTGCAACAAGACAATGCACCGTGCCATCGCTCCCGAATCGTACACGAAAGGTTGGATGAACACTCCACCGACGTGACCTCGCTTCCTTGGCCAGCTTGGTCACCTGACCTCAATCCCATCGAGCACATCTGGGATGTCATCGAGAGAGATGTTCGAGGCTCTGACTCCATCAAATCTTCGTGAACTGTGGGAGCTTGTTCAGGGGTCGTGGATCCGTATGGCTTCCAACGCTTCCGGTGTCTTGTCGAGTCCATGCCAAGACGAATCGCCGCCGTCATCAGGACGAAAGATGGTGCCGCACGTTACTAGACAGGTATCTCTAATTCAATTGCTGTTCAGTGTATTTGTATATGCATCAGTTTGTGGACTGCATAAAAGCTAATACACAGTAAATTTGGTATTTAGGAGTTTGGTGAAGTGATGCTATGAAACAGTACATTTCACCATTTCTTAAAAATAACTGAAATTCATTGTCAGTTTGAAAAGATCTCAAAATATTCTGTTGCTTCGAAATATAACGATCAAAAAATGCGTAATTTGTGATACGTCCTCCTATAGAAATAATAAAGTTATTGCAAACTTATGTAGAAAAATAATAAGTTTCAAAAGAAATGAATAATTCACTCGCATTAATAGCGAAAAACATTTCAGTGTCGCGCGATTCTATTTTTACCTTATTCGTAATTATGCGCTACGTGTATTTCTGGTTCAGTCAGTATGAAATACTTATCATATGTCTCTTGAAAAGCATGCTGTTGGGAATCTGTTTAAAGATTTGGGCATCTCTTCCTAGAGAGAGATACAGGCGGTAGTATTTCATGTTAAAGTGTGACATTAGTAATTGGACATAAAACTGACAGCCATCAAGCCACTTTTAGGTTTTAAAAAAATCACAGCTTTTTCTATTTTAAAAATTTCGAACTCATTTATTTGCGCCAGGAACAGGGAGCATTTTATTTTTCAAACTAAAACTTGTATTTTGATTATGATGAGGACTTGAAAATTGAATCAGAAATACTCATAGGTAGCTTCAGATCCCTCTAATAAAAACTATCTTCAGAAACTAATTTTCTTCGCAGATGCACTTTTCCTGAATGCAGGGCGTTATCTGATTAACAGGATGCTTCTTTCTGTCTTGTGCTGAAGTAAAATCGACCGCTTAGGTTCCTTCTTCTTTCCTTGGTTCATGCTATGTTAGGCAACCCGAAATTGCGTCAGATCCCAGAGAATTTAAGTGCCCGATTCAGTTAAGATTTGGTGAATGCCTGGGGTCAGAGGAACGGAACAGGGGATGAGCAATAAAAAGTGCATCTGGGGTTGTTGAGAAACGTTTCCGAGTTCAAGTCAGTGACCACGTAAGGTCTTACAAAAGATCTGGATGAGACTGACAGCAAGCAGGCAGTCAATGGCTTCTTCCAGTCCTAATCTGCTAGAAAGGAAATGTGCTCAACCAGTGCCTCTAAAGTAACTTGGGGAAGAAAAGGGGGACAGGAGCTATTGCCCTAGAATATTTTTCCCTTTCGAAATAATTTATGGTTTCTAACATAATAACGATGTAACAAGAAAGATGTCACCGAATTTTCGGTTGTAATTAGGACGTCTTTTGAATCCTTATCGACATGAACAAAATATTTTAAAATGCATAGAGAAAACAGAAAAAAATCAAGCGCATTTCTGCAATCAATAAAACATCTAAAAGTAAAAATAGTTACTGAAAAGTCTGTTACGAAAATGAACAAATCGTGCTAAAAAATTCCCTTAGCTGAAAGAACTTAGCAGAGACTAAGGTTTTTTTTTTTTTTTTTTTTTATTATATCAAACAGTTCAAAGAATAGATATGGAGGAAAATATGATCTAACTCTACAACCCCTAGCGAAATAATTTTGAATAACAGAAAAGTAGAAAACATGTGAAAGGTATTCTTCACAGAAAAAGCTATGTTAAGCTAAAAACAAAACAAAAAAATCAAATGGTCTCTTTAAAGTAGAGATAGCGAGAATAAGGTTTTGACATTTCTACCCCTAGCGGGTAAACTGTGAACTATGTTAAAAAGTAATACCATCCATCCTTACTGTAACAAACGGTATACACTAACAAAAAAAAAAAGATTTTTTTCATTAGAACCAGAGATACAACATTAAACAGAACTACACACTAACACCACCTAGCGCCAGAACTGTGAACTACAAAACTTCAAGAGCAGAAGCAAAGTGTTCCTCAAAGGAATAGTATACGGCGTTCAAAGAATTTTTTTAAGCGGACTTTTAAAAGCAGAGATATTAAAAAAAATAATAACGCATTGGATCCACTAGTGGGAAAATTTTGCAATATTTTTGGCAATAAATGTACATGAAATGTTTTGGAAGTTAGCAGTATCTGACTGAAAGGCAATTTTTTCAATAGGAATTTTAGATGCGCAGATGTTGCTGCTAATATGCTGCAAACGGAAGCGTAAAATTATACACTCTCAGTGGCACACATCTGCGTTAAAAATTTTTTTTAATTATACGCAAAATATTTCGCGCCCAAAACACTGTCTGACAAAGAAAAAAAAATTCAAATCGGACTGTCAGAAGCATAGATATCGACAAAAATAAGATATATTCCTACGCTCAAAGGCGGAAAAATTATACGCTATTTTCAACAGAAGGTATTCTCAAACTGCTTGTCGTGATGAGTGGTATCTGGCCGCTAATTTTTTTTTTTTTTTTAAATAGAGCTTTCAGAATCGCAGATATTGCTGCAAATATATCAGAAACAAAAATGTACACTTATGACACCTAGTGGCCAAACCATTCTTTACAAAACTTATATGCAGAGCATTTCCCACCAGGAGCTCTATCTGATGCAAAAGAAATTTTTCAAATTGGTCTTTTAAAAGCATTGATATCGAGGAAATCGCAATTTAATTTTACTCCCCTTAGCGGGAAAACTATGCATTTTTGCTAGAGTAGGATTATTCCGTTTTAAGCAGCATATAAATTTTAAGCTTTCTTTTAAAACTGTATTCATGATTTCACGTAGAATGAGATTTTACCGTTGCGTTTGCTAGAAGAGAATTCTCTATGTGTTGCTTTAATAAGATTTCAGGATTTTTTTTTTTTTTTTGCTGATGTAGGAATTTTCTAGTTTTGTTGAATCCGATTTTCCAGGTTTTACTAAAATATTATTTCCATGTTTTTGCTAAAATAAAATTTTCCACTTTTTACTCGAACTGGATTGTCCAGTTATTGTTAGAACAAGCTTTTCCAGTTTTTACTAGAACAAGATCTTTCAGTTTTTACTGGGATAGGAGTTTTCTAGTTTGTACTAGGGTATGATTCGTTAGTATTCGCTTGAATAGAATTTTCTAGTTTTTAATCGTATCATATTTTTCACTTTTATCTAGAATAGTATTTTCGGCTTTTTGCTAAAATATTGCTTTGTCAATTTTTCTTGGATAGGATTTCCAGTCTGGAATTGGATATTTCCGTTTTTACTAAAACATGATTATTCATTTTTTTACTAGAATAAGAGTTTTCTAGTTAGTACTAGGGTATGATTCGTTAGTATTCGCTTGAATAGAATTTTCTAGTTTTTAATCGTATCATATTTTTCACTTTTATCTAGAATAGTATTTTCGGCTTTTTGCTAAAATATTGCTTTGTCAATTTTTCTTGGATAGGATTTCCAGTCTGGAATTGGATATTTCCGTTTTTACTAAAATATGATTGTTCATTTTTTTACTAGAATAGGACTTGCCAGTTGTTATTGGAATAGGAGCAAATTTTCGTGATAGAATTTCGCTGGAAATGGATTGTCCAATTATTGTTAGAACAAGAATTTTTGAGTTTTTACTAGAACAAAACTTTTCAGTTTTTAATGGAATAGGATTTTTCCAGTTTCTACTAGAGTGTGATTTGTTAGTATTCGCTTGAATAGAATTTTCTAGTTTTTAGCCGTATCATGTTTTTCACTTTTAGATAGAACAGAAGATATTTTCGAAACAGAAAAATCAAAGACTGAATCTTCAGCATCACAAACTGAATCGCTCACACTGATAAGTATACCCGAATCAAAACCAACTACTATAATACTGTTTTCTCAATTTTTCTCGGATAGAATTTCCAGTCTGGAATAAGATTTTCACTAGAGCATGATGGTTCGATATTTTATTAGAATAGTACATGATTGTTCATTTTTAGTATAGTAATATTTTTCCTAGAATAGGATTTTCTAGTTTTTTACCGGAACGCAATTTTCTGCGACGTGACAATAACGAAGAGTGTAGCTGAACATAATACGACATGTGTGTATGAAAGAGACAACTGTCAAAACTTTTTGTTGTTGTGGTAAAGTTCATTACGCCCAGCGCTCGTGAATCATATTTCTTACCTCATTCAAGACAAGGTTAGTCTTTTAGTTATGCATATTATTTTTAGCGGCATTTGCGCTCTTACTATTTCACCGTTTCAGCCCAAAGATAGGCCAGTGTGTCATTTAAGTCTTTGGTCACGGAAGGTTATCACTCACGTAGGTGAAACACTTTGCAAAGAGAGTGGAATACCCAGTGAGGTGTTAAAACTCACATGATTAAACGCAACATCTCCAATCTTTGCTGCCTGCAAACATGTCAAAATCGTGATGTGTTTCAGAACAATAGCACATTCTGAACTAAATAGCCTTTCCTGAAATCACCACAAAATGTGGCGACAGACCTAAAAACGGCTCAAGGTGTAATTAAGAACAAGCTAGTCTGACAGCTTTGATTATTTTTCTGAACTCTAGCTCCTCCTTTTTGCAATTTTCTTATTTCTCTTACTTTTTTTGCTGTTCACTCTTGTTTCACGAAGAAAGTGACCCTGCACCATCTGTTTCGAGATAGATAAGTCAGCAAACGCGAAATAATTACATTACTTACCGCTTGAAACTGATTCTGTCTCCTACATTTTACGCAATAATAGAGCCTTTCATATCGTCACGTGACGGTGTTTTTGCGCAGCAGCCTGTAATCTGTGTTCTCCTTGAAAAGACAGCTAGCTGTAGTTTCAAACAATAGAATTAATGAATGAGCTTCCATCAACAACAGGAAATAAAAACAAAAATCAAAGACTGAATCTCCAGCATCACAAACTGAATCTCTCACACTGATAAGTATACCCGAATGAAAACCAACTACATGTCTTACAGATAAAATTGAACCCCTGCATCAAACCCTCTTATTAATGTTTCTCAAATATTTCCATCTTAAGTTACTTTCATTTACTTGTATAGCTCTGAACTAAAATTGACCAATTTCCTACTTTAAATCAGCAGAGCTCATCTAAAGCTAGGTTGCTGACTAGAAAATCCAAAGTAGTCGACAGAATAATCTCATAAGAATTGATCAGAGTGAAGACAAAATTGTAAATACGAATAAAAGTCTAGTACATTTTTAAAAAATCATTACGGTAATAATTACAGAACATTTTATCCTTCACACGAGCATTTATTAACATTTTATTACAGAACATTTTTACACTTTGCAAAAAGTGTAAAATCATTACAAATGAAAAAAAAATAAAAAAAGGAAATTACAGTAGAACTCCGTTTACGTTTCTCACTTATACAGTCCAAAATTTCTGAATTGCCGTTAATGTTAATTTTTATCAATTATACTTTAACCAAATTGGCTTTCTTCTAACTTATGCGTTAAATTGTGGAGGTCTATTTGCGCAAATCAGCAATTCAAACCACACGAAACCTGTTTACCAAACTTTTTCCGCCCTTCCCTTTCTCCGCCGTTTTCCATTTGCAAACCCACCTCCCTACTAGCTCTTTCTATTCTTTTTGTTCTCATTCACCTGCCCTATGACTCACTCCATGCATGTGCGCGTTTCACTTGGGCTACCATTGGTAAGCTCATTTAGCACGTTCAGTAGCAAACTGCTCCTGCTTGACGTTGTCATAACCGACTTTTTCTTTGAGATCTTTCTTGTATTGAAGCCTTGGCTTCATGATATTAAAGCCTTGTATTTAAAAGACAAAATAAAGATTTCGGAGGAAGTTGATGAAAATCCCACGCTGACAAAATGGCTTTAGCTAAAAAATAAGAAATTCCGTGCAACCTCTTCGGGTTCAACGGCACTGAAAAACGTTTAAACAGGAAAGTTTGAAAAAATTCGAAAGGAAAGAAGAAAAAGTGGACAGCGACCTACTCTAACCGTCCATCAGCAATACGCCCAGTACCATACGGACAAGGCCTTCCTGAACCGTCAAAGGAGCATCATCTTGAGTCTGATGGTGATGATGGGGACGAAGATGGTGCTAGAGGCAATTCTTCTGAGCCAAACACTTCTACGGACCGTGATATGTGGATTTACCCACTACTGAACCACATAAATTAACGCAAAATGAACTGAGTGATATCATTACGGATTTGGATCTTTCTAACAGAAAAGCAGAAGTTTCGGTCTCAAGATTGCAGCTTCTGGAAAATGAAGTAAAAATATCCATCTACAGGAGAAGGCAGAGAGATTAAACCCTTTTCCTTACTATGAAAGACTCTCTTGTTGCATGCACCAATGTAAGCGGCCTAATGAAGGCTCTGAACATAAATCACAACCTCAAAAGTGGAGGTTTTTATCGATTCCTCAAAGCTGAGTTTAAAGGTTTTTCTACTACTCATCGGAAACGAGCTTCCATCAGTTTCTGTTGGCCATGCTGTTCACATGAAGGACAAGTGGCGACGCCAGACGTTCAGTAAGGCTGTTTGTCATAACCTAACAAGGAATATATGCAATCAATGAACAAAACATTAGTGATACCTACCCAATACCGTGTTGGTCCTCCTCTAGCGCGAATAACAGCCAGTACACACCGAGGCATCGACTCCACCAGATGTCTGGTTTCTGGAGGTAATGGCAGCCATGCCTGTTGCAGCATTGTCCACAACTCCACCCGAGACGTCTGTCCAGGATCCATGGATCTGATGTTCCCAGCCATGCCTGTTGCAGCATTGTCCACAACTCCGCCCAAGACGTCCGTCCAGGATCCATGGATCTGATGATCTCAACTCCACCAGATGCCAGAGGGTTTCCAGAGGTAATGCCAGCCATACCTGTTACAGTATTGTCCACAACTCCGACCGAGACGTCGGTCCAGGATCCATGGATCTGATGTTCCCAGCCATGCCTGTTGCAGCATTGTCCACAACTCCGCCCAAGACGTCGGTTCAGGATCCATGGATCTGATGATCTCAACTCCACCAGATGCCAGAGGGTTTCCAGAGGTAATGCCAGCCATGCCTGTTACAGTATTGTCCACAACTCCGCCCGAGACGTCGGTCCAGGATCCATGGATCTGATGTTCCCAGCCATGCCTGTTGCAGCATTGTCCACAACTCCGCCCAAGACGTCTGTCCAGGATCCATGGATCTGATGATCTCAACTCCACCAGATGCCAGAGGGTTTCCAGAGGTAATGCCAGCCATGCCTGTTACAGTATTGCCCACAACTCCGCCCGAGACGTCGGTCCAGGATCCATGGATCTGATGTTCCCAGCCATGCCTGTTGCAGCATTGTCCACAACTCCGCCCAAGATGTCTGTCCAGGATCCATGGATCTGATGATCTCAACTCCACCAGATGCCAGAGGGTTTCCAGAGGTAATGCCAGCCATGCCTGTTACAGTATTGTCCACAACTCCGCCCGAGACGTCGGTCCAGGATCCATGGATCTGATGTTCCCAGCCATGCCTGTTGCAGCATTGTCCACAACTCCGCCCAAGACGTCGGTCCAGGATCCATGGATCTGATGATCTCAACTCCACCAGATGCCAGAGGGTTTCCAGAGGTAATGCCAGCCATGCCTGTTACAGTATTGCCCACAACTCCGCCCGAGACGTCGGTCCAGGATCCATGGATCTGATGTTCCCAGCCATGCCTGTTGCAGCATTGTCCACAACTCCGCCCAAGACGTCTGTCCAGGATCCATGGATCTGATGATCTCAACTCCACCAGATGCCAGAGGGTTTCCAGAGGTAATGCCAGCCATGCCTGTTACAGTATTGTCCACAACTCCGCCCGAGACGTCGGTCCAGGATCCATGGATCTGATGTTCCCAGCCATGCCTGTTGCAGCATTGTCCACAACTCTGGCCGAGACGTTGGTCCAGGATCCATGGATCTGATGTTCCCAGCCATGCCTGTTGCAGTATTGTCCACAACTCCGCCCGAGACGTCGGCCGAGGATCCATGAATCTGATGTTCCCAGCAATGCCTGTTGCAGCATTGTCCACAACTCCACCCGGGACATCTGTCCACGATCTATGGATCTTATGTTCCATCCAAAGCATCCCAGCAAGCTACCACAGGGTTTAAATCAGGGACATTGGGGCCAGTGGATAGTTTTTTTTTTATTTGGTTATTCAACGGCCACCGTGCGCAACTCAATGGGCTATGAGCAGTCGCTCGTCCCTAATTTAGGGATACTGGTTCCAGAAAAGAGAAAGAGCCATACTTATCTGAGTTTTGAAACATCCATGCCTCGCCGGGATTCAAACCCAGACCCATAACGGACGAATGGTCAGAACCATCGCTTAGACCATTACGCCACCGGGGGCGGCCCCACTGGATGTTTCCAAACTCAGATGAGTGTTCTTTGAGCCACGTCTGGGCGGTTGAAGCCCGATGGGGCGGTGCATTGTCTTGCTCAAATAGACATCTGCCGCAGGATGCGCGTAGGCCATGAAAGCTTATAGGTGATCAGCCAGCATATGCTGGTAGAGTGCAGCGGTTCAAGACCTCTCCAAACACACTAAGACACCTAATGTGACTCATAAGAAGGCTTCTCAAATCATCGCAGAGCCACCACCGCCTTGAAAATAGTCGACCTGGCACGACGGGGCCATGGCTTTAAGTTGTAGACGCCACTCCCGCATTCTCTCGTCAGCTCCGTACAGCTCAAAACGAGATTCATCTGACCACACAACGCGACGCCATTCTGCAGGGGTCCGGTTTTGATGTTTCCGGTACCAGGCGAAGCGTAATTTCCGACGACGAGGAGTCAACAGTGGCACACGAGTAAGTAGTCGGATTTTTTTTTTTTTTTTTTTTATTGATTTTTTTTTTTTTTTTGAAGTTAGTTAGTACATAGAAGCTAGATTTTTACAGAATAATGTACATTTTGAAGTATATGTAATTGAAGTTTCTGGAATGCGGCCTTATTAGATTACAACTAACTTAATGCGGCCTTCCAACATCAAAAGGTACCTCACCTCTGGTCGAGACCGTTATGGAAAAGTTTTATGACTAATTTTTTTTTCAAACGATATTCTCATTTCTCCAGCGACTTTATTTAGCTTCATTTTTGCTGATATATATATATATTAATACAGACATTTAACGTGGACCAGGAACATCAAACAAAGATCTTCGCTCTTTCCACGTTTATAAGTGAGTCACGGAAAAATTCACATTGGCCCCCACCGGGAGTCGAACCCAGGGTCTTCCAGTTACGCGCCGGATATGCTTCCGCCACACCACAGCGACCTCGAATTCCTCCAGACTCACACTCGCTAACTGCCAAGCCAATTTGGCAGGTTGCTTCTTGAGCCCCGAACAATGCTGGGGATTCACCAAAGATGGTAAGCAGCAACTGAAGAAATAATTAGAATGCGAATGGATAATTAATACACATTTAACGTAGACCAGGAACAACAAACAAAGATCTTCGCTCTTTCCACGTTTATAAGTGAGTCACGGAAAAATTCACATTGGCCGCCACCGGGAGTCGAACCCAGGGTCTTCCAGTTACGCGCCGGATATGCTTCCGCCACACCACAGCGACCTCGAATTCCTCCAGACTCACACTCGCTAACTGCCAAGCCAATTTGGCAGGTTGCTTCTTGGAGCCCCGAACAATGCTGGGGATTCACCAAAGATGGTAAGCAGCAACTGAAGAAATAATTAGAATGCGAATGGATAATTAATACACATTTAACGTAGACCAGGAACAACAAACAAAGATCTTCGCTCTTTCCACGTTTATAAGTGAGTCACGGAAAAATTCTCATTGGCCGCCACCTGGAGTCGAACCCAGGGTCTTCCAGTTACGCGCCGGATATGCTTCCGCCACACCACAGCGACCTCGAATTCCTCCAGACTCACACTCGCTAACTGCCAAGCCAATTTGGCAGGTTGCTTCTTGGAGCCCCGAACAATGCTGGGGATTCACCAAAGATGGTAAGCAGCAACTGAAGAAATAATTAGAATGCGAATGGATAATTAATACACATTTAACGTAGACCAGGAACAACAAACAAAGATCTTCGCTCTTTCCACGTTTATTAGTCAGTCACGGAAAAATTCTCATTGGCCGCCACCATGAGTCGAACCCAGGGTCTTCCAGTTACGCGCCGGATATGCTTCCGCCACACCACAGCGACCTCGAATTCCTCCAGACTCACACTCGCTAACTGCCAAGCCAATTTGGCAGGTTGCTTCTTGGAGCCCCGAACAATGCTGGGGATTCACCAAAGATGGTAAGCAGCAACTGAAGAAATAATTAGAATGCGAATGGATAATTAATACACATTTAACGTAGACCAGGAACAACAAACAAAGATCTTCGCTCTTTCCACGTTTATAAGTGAGTCACGGAAAAATTCTCATTGGCCGCCACCTGGAGTCGAACCCAGGGTCTTCCAGTTACGCGCCGGATATGCTTCCGCCACACCACAGCGACCTCGAATTCCTCCAGACTCACACTCGCTAACTGCCAAGCCAATTTGGCAGGTTGCTTCTTGGAGCCCCGCGCAATGCTGGGAATTCACCAAAGATGGTAAGCAGCAACTGAAGAAATAATTAGAATGCGAATGGATAATTAATAGACATTTAACGTAGACCAGGAACAACAAACAAAGATCTTCGCTCTTTCCACGTTTATAAGTGAGTCACGGAAAAATTCTCATTGGCCGCCACCGGGAGTCGAACCCAGGTCTTCCAGACCAATGAGAATTTTTCCGTGACTCACTTATAAACGTGGAAAGAGCGAAGATCTTTGTTTGATATATATATATATTTTTTATTGGAAGTTTAATGACCACCGTGGGCAACTCAGTGGGCTATAAGCAGTCACCCGTCCCTAACTTAGGGTCACTGGTTCCAGGGAAGGGAGAGAGCCAGTGCCGTAAGACAAACACAACATCCATGCCTCACCGGGATTCGAACCCAGACCCTTCACGGACGAGTGGTCATAAGCCAGCGCTTAGACCACTGCGCCACCGGGACGGCGGTTGTTATTTTCATTTAATGACATGATTATGACGTGTCAGCCCGTGTGACCTTGCATTCGTTATAAATTAAGTATGCGTCATTAATTTTCACGGTGAAAAAAACCTAAAAAAAAACCGACTGTTACTGGGTTATCCTAATCAACGGCGCCCGTTATTTTGATTACCAGCCGACAGTTTTATTTCCTGGCATTCTGCAGTGTCGTTGACAGATTGTGTATTGTGCTCTGCCAATTCTATTGTCACCAGTTACTCAAGAGGTCGCGGAAGATTTCATTTATATTTCTTTATGTTTCCTGCATTTTTTTTCCTAATTTTTATCGCTCCTCGGTTAACTCATAGGCCCTGACCTGTTGCGTAATTTTTTCCATGCTTTCCGTGTCATCTTCGATACGTGTGTATCGGTAGATATGAGGAAGATTTTCTCTGATAAGAAGGTTGGGGAGGGAAAAATGGGGACCACAGACCATAATTTAGAAGATAAGGTCAGGATGCGTTGACACTAAAAATCCAGGTTTTTTCCTCTTCTTTTCTTTGCGTGCATCTTGCTTTGTTTGAAAAACAAGGTTACGAAGCCACTAGCATTGTTTTATTAGTTAGTTTGTTTATCTTCCTCTCTATATCGGAACAATGAGTTATCGGAATGCTATTCTCTGTCATGCGATGAAATATATTTTTGTTTTTACTTTAATTCATTTGATTGACGGATGAATGCGATTTTTCAGATTGTGTATGAGAAAGCCATTCTTGGGCGCTCACTTCGTACTGCTCAATGGCATTGGTACAGCGCTAATTTAATGCACAGTATTCATGAAATCATGATTAGTTTTTTTATTAGCCTGTAACTTTCCACGTTCTGAGCAATGGCGATGCTAGCAAATCGGTTCTGGAGCGCTATTTGGGGGCTAATTATCATACGGGAGAGGGAGTGCACGAATTTTGACAAAACATTCCGTTCATGTAGATTTTAATCGACGCTGATGACGTTATCCCCCGTAAAAAAAAAAATAGACATCATATACAATTGGAAAACGAATTTCCCCGAAGAAGTATTAGAGGCAAACAGAAGTTTCTGTCACCCCCGCTAGCTGGCGCTGTATGGGTCTAACCGGCCGGCGACCCGTGCTGTCAGTTCGTACATGGAGCAAAGCATGGCGATCGATAAAGTTCATTTGCGGCACTGTTTTTATTCATGTTTAATTTAGGGAAAAGTGCGAGTGAAGTATACAGTTCAATATGTCAGGGGTATGGCGCAACGGTTATGGGTGAGCGGACGTGTCGAGAATGGTTTGCCAGGTTTAAGAAAGGTGATCTAAGCTTGGAAGACAAGCCACGTGCAGGTAGACCGCAGGAACTCGCAGACGAGGAACTGAAATCGCTGCTGCAAGAGGATGCCTCACAATCGACCACGCAACTGGCGAAACGTTTGAAAATGGCTGCATCGACTGTGGTATGGCGTTACAAGCGTTGGGGAAGATCCAAAAGATCTTACATCCAACATCTGTACGACAGACTCCATGCCAGTTTACCAGCAAATACAGCTGTATTTTGCCATAATGTTTTTATCACGTTATCCTCTGTATTCCGTTATTATGCTGTATAAATTTCGTTGGTATCAGACGTCTCCTTCTTGGTGTTCTTTTTTCACTTTCCGCCAGTGTGTATACTTATATTCATCCCAACATCTGCTTGATATTTAATAATTGAAATCCTTTTTTTATAATAAAATTTGGCTACTTGCTAAATTTTAGTGCCATTTTTTGTGCCACTATTTTGCGTAATCCAGAAGTAATGGCTGACTATGACCGTGACCGTGAGTATATTACAAATGGGAATCATTATACACAAATGTATTTTTAAATGTATTTAGATTGTTCGCTCTTTCCACGCTTTGATGGAGGTGCGCATGCTTTCATATGGTACGTTAGATTTTTGGTTCCACAATCTTTTATTACACCGTCGACATCTTTCTTCGTAATTATACACTTTCCACATTTTGAACACCAAGCAAGACCAAACAACACAGAATTATTCACTGGTTCCTTAATGAGACGAAACAATTTCCAGCATTCACTCTTCCCCTTGTGGTTTTTAACAAGCACGTATTTGTTGGCCGCGACGCCTTTCTCAACCTCCTTAATATTAAATCCACCCATATGAACAAACAAGGAGTTAATTTCGACATGACATGTCATGGGAATCAATCGAAAACCTCTGAATGCTCAATGTAAAAGATGCGATGTGAAAAGTAACTGTTAGTCATACAGTGAACTTCGCACGGAGAGAGTGAATCAGCTGAGAAGCAGGCGAATGGCGTTTGCCTGTGTCTTTCCCTGGACAATCGCACTGTAAAAGAACGCAAAGGGAAGTATCTTTTTACGATATGGTGTCGGTGTGTCTGACGTCGATCGGTGGAAATCTTCGTTGCTTTAAGAAAGAGACGACAATATTTTTGCATGGCAAATCATTATTTACTCTGTGGGCACCAGTATCGACTACAGAATTCCACAACGCGCATTTTTCTTTGGAATATATTTTTCTCTTTTCAGAATTAAAACGGGAGTAAAACCAGGTCAGGAATACCTTGACCCGATCCGTTGGACCTGCAAAAAATTGTCGACCCGTTGACCCTTGACCCGTTTCCATCTCTGGTTTGTATCCCGTGCAGTCGTGCAACTTTACGGTCCATTTCCCAGATTTCTGTGGGCCAGAGGCTCATCGGCCTAATGACGCCTAGTACTTGTGTTTCGTCCGTACGAGTGGCAGTTTCGCTGTAGGAAAATCCACCTTCTCTCATGGCAACAACCCATCCTCGCTCAAAGTCTGTCAGGTGTTCATAATACGACCTTCTTCAGCGACGAGACATAATGAGACAGAAAGCAAACCCATCCTCGCTCAAAGTCTGTCAGGTGTTCATAATACGACCTTCTTCGGCGACGAGACATAATGAGACAGAAAGCAAACCCATCCTCGCTCAAAGTCTGTCAGGTGTTCATAATACGACCTTCTTCGGCGACGAGACATAATGAGACAGAAAGCAAACCCATCCTCGCTCAAAGTCTGTCAGGTGTTCATAATACGACCTTCTTCGGCGACGAGACATAATGAGACAGAAAGCAAACCCATCCTCGCTCAAAGTCTGTCAGGTGTTCATAATACGACCTTCTTCGGCGACGAGACATAATGAGACAGAAAGCAAACCCATCCTCGCTCAAAGTCTGTCAGGTGTTCATAATACGACCTTCTTCGGCGACGAGACATAATGAGACAGAAAGCAGGCTCGACGTGAGGGAGGGGCAAAGGGGGTAATCGCCCAGGGGCCCGAGGGTCGGAGGGCCCGATCCTAGTTGACGTTTGTCACGAATTTTTAGCGAAATGAGTCCAACAGAAAAGTAAAACATTTGCGCCTCCCGGAGCAGCCGCTTTGGTTCCCCTGCTGGCATTCTCCCGTCACAAAAATTAAAAAAAACAGAAATTTCCCGTACGAATTTCCTTACCAATAGAAGCAGGTCAATTTTTGACTCTTAAAAAAACAACAACAAAACTGGAGTCTTTGTATCCAAATGTGTGTATAAGCACCAGACTATTCTGTACTCTTCCAGTGTCAGTGGCAGGAGCTGAGAGATCTTTCAGTGTTTTAAAAGGGATCAAAAGTTATAATAGATCAACCATGGGAAAGACTGTGTGGAGTAACCACTCTTGCCGTGGTGGCAGATCTTGCTGGTACTTTGAACTTTGATGAAGTAATTGACGACTTTGCATCTAAAAGAGCCAGAAGAGCTACTGTATTTTATAGAAACAATAAGGTAACCAGATTGCTCTATTTTTATTTTGATATTTAATTATGAAGTGTATTTTTGTAAATTTATAACTAATTTGACAAAACACGTTAGCCTGTTTCAGTTTTCAAATATTGAGTACTCAACATTTAATAAAAAAGTTTTAGCTTTAAAATTATGTCAAGTGATTCTGTGTGTAAATTAAGAATGAATATCAGAATTGTACATAGCAACCATAAAATAATTCTGATAAAATATTAGCAATTTGATGGAAGTTTGTTTTATCATGTGCAAGGTTTCGTACCTGTATTTAATCTAAAGTATATTAATTCTGCACTCTTCTAAAATATTTTTGTGGTTAGGAGGGACTGAAGAAAACTTTGGGAGCCCCGCGGGCCTAAAGATTGCCCAGTGGCCCAAAAATCCTGTCGTCGGGCCTGCAGAAAGAAACACCCTTTTGACTCAATGTCGGCTCTTCGCTGAGTTCAGCATCATGATCATATGTAGAGGATTTTAGGAAGGGAGTGTCTGACCCCAGGTCTTAAACAACCCTTAGAAATAAGAAGCTAGGAGATTTGGGCTAGAGTGCCCGATAGAATAGTGACACGGAAGCGAAGTAGAAAGGGGGAGGAAGACGCCCTTATTTATTACCGGGGGGCCAGTACCCGGGGTCCAAAGGCTTAACGTGCCCGTCCGACATTTAGTGGATCGAGCGTTCTTACCTGCCTGGGATCGAACCTGAGGTCCTTTCCGTGGCAGTCACGAACGTTGCCTACTAGGCCACCTGCAGTCCTGATTTCAACTTCTCGTTTTAGCCAGCTCTTTATACCCAAGACCGGACATTTCAGATGGCGCTGCTTCGAAACCGCATGCGCATTTTCTTTGACATTTTAATCATTTACATGTTCCAACCTGTTATACATATCCTGTAAGTTTCAAGCTAATACTAGCAGTTGGTCCTTCGTGGTGTTGGAATTTTCATAAACAGTAGCGTATTTTCATAAACAGTAGCGTATGTAGAACTAGGAACTCTGAATACCAACTTCCATAGCTTTCAAGTTGCCATTTATTTGCAATTTTAGCCTACTTACGTAATTTGTTTTTACATTGTTTCAATATTTGTTGTCATAAGGCTATTTATGAACTTTAGTTCGTAATCCGACAAGGAATTTCTGTCTTTCTCTCTCATCTTTTTTAAATGGCGTGTTTTTACTATTCTTGGACATTCACTGAGGGGTCTCGTTTCATTTGGCAGAATAATATACTACTAAACTTAACAAATAATTTATTTTTTATAACAAAACATATGTGAATTTGAAAAGTTTATGTACATTTATCCTAGTTTCTTAAAATCTTAGAGCTTTGTACCTGTTTAATCTAAAGTATATTAATTAGGTGGCGAAGTGAGCTAAGCGCTATCTTATGAACATTCCTTCTAGTTGGGTCCGGGTTCGAATCCCGTCGAGGCATGGATGTTTGTGTCTGTCTTTCAACACTGGCTCTCCGTGTGTTCCTCCATCAACAGTGCCTATCTCTGGGTACATCGATCATTGCACAAGCTGTGCACTATTTTTTGATATGTACTAGTTCGTTATGTGTTACTTGATCAACACTGGCTCTCTGTGTAAATTGATCATTTGACATACTGTGTACCATGTTTGATATGTACTTCTATGACGTACTACAGAGGTGAAAACATGTGTCAAGACGACAAATCTGCAACGAGATATTTTGTCCGCGTAGCTCAGTTGGGAGAGGGACTTACTCCGGAGTGAGGGGACACGGACAAACTTGTGTTTTCATATTGGCACCCGGTTGTGAAAAATGGATCCACTGGCAGTTGGGTTCTTCGAAAAATGTGTGATGTTTGTTCCACACATTGTTTGAAAGAAATGAAAAATTCCTACTTCGCTTCAAAGAAAAACAAGAAAGATGACACCGAATTTTCGGGCGTAATAAGCACGTCTTTTGAATCCGTTCTGACGCAAATTAAATTTATCAAAGCTACTCAAAGTCAATGGAACCGATATGGAAAACAATAGTATCTGACGTAAGAAAGAAGTTATTCAATCGGGTTTTTAATTCCTCAGATATTGCTGTAAACGGAAGCGTGAGCTTACGCCCTTTGGTTGCAGACTTGTGCGTTAAGAAAAACATGAATTTATATGAGAAACATTTCTCACCGGAAACGCTCTCCAACACAGAAATAATTTTTCAAATCGGACTCTTAGAAACAGAGATTTCGACAAAAATAAGATGTGACTTTACGTCCCCTGGTGGGAAAACCATGCATTATTTTAGGAAGAAAGTATTCTCAAAAGGTTTTTCCATATGAGCACTATCGGTCCAAGAAAAAAAAAATTTAGTCGAGTTTTCAGGAGCCCAGATTTTGCTACAAATACATCAGAAGCAGAAATTAACACTTATGCTCCCCTGGTGGCCAAATCATTATTTACCAAACATTAGAAATTATGTGAAAAATATTTTCCGTCAGGTCTTGTATATGCGATACAGGAAGAATTTTTTCAAATCGGAGTTTTAGAAGCAGAAATAACGCAGAAAACGCAATTTACCTTTGTGCCCCCTAGCGGAAACTCTATGATTTACTTGAAAATTTTGAATTTATAGAAAAAACATTTCGCATCAGAAACACTCTCCAACAGAGAAGGAATTTTTCAAATCGGACTCCTAGAAGTAGAGATATTGACAAAAATAAGATATATATCTACGCCCCCTGGCGCAGAAACCATGCATTATTTCAAGAAGAAATTGTTCCTGAAAGGTTTATCGACATGAGTAGTATCGGTCAACAAACCACTTTTTTTTCAATCCAGATTTTATAAGCTCATATTTTGCTGCAAATACATCAGAAGCAGAAATTAAGACTTACGCCACCTGGTGGCCAAACAATTTTTTTTTAATTATAAATTATGTGCAAAGGATTTCTCATCAGGAGCTGTATCCGGTGCAGAAAGAATTTTTCAAATCGGAGATTTAGAAGCAGAGATATATAAGGGAAACGCAATTTACCTTTACGCCCCCTAGCGAAAAGTCTATAAATTACTTGAAAATTTGGAAATTATTTGAAAAACATGTCACACCGGAAACTCTATGTAATAAAGAAAGGATTTTCCAAATTGGACCTTTAGAAGCAGAGATATTGACAAAACTAAGATATACATCTACGCCTCCTGGAGAAGAAACCTTGAAATATTTTAAAAAGAAAATATTCCGAAAAGGTTTATCGACGTGAGTGGCATCGGTTTACGAAGGAATTTTTTAATCGATATTTTAGAAACTCAGAATTTATGACAAATACATCAGTAGAAAAAATTAACACTTACGCCTCCAGGTGGCAAAAGTATTCTTGCCCCCTATAACCGGCGCCTATGCATGTAACATGACCAATGAAAGCTAAGTTTGTTTCTGGTTTCAGGTTGGTCAATTAATTGTAGGAAATCTTTCGCACCACAAACATAATGAGTTCGATCATTTCGAAGGTGAATGTACATTTGTGGTTCATAATTGACTATTTGACGGGGAAAATACAGTTTGTTTTAGGGTTATCGGTTAACTGACAACAGTACGTTGACCGATGGACAATCAGTGTGCATCTATATATAATTTTAAATGGTGGCCAATTTATTACGTGCTTATCTCGCAATAATTCTAGACACAAATATACCTATATGCTTCAGTGAGCAACTGTGATTACTCTGACTAACGAAGCTGTTCGTATTTTTTTTTTTTTTTTTTACGTTGGGGTAAAGTTCTGTATTAAACTGCTTCTATAAGTTAGACTTTGATATTTTGTTCTTTGTTGCATAACTGCATGTATTTTGGCTAATAAACTTATCATCATCTCACACCTGTATACCAGGAGAGTACGTATGCTTTTCGCGTAGACAACTTCAAACAAGAAAGATGACACCGAATTTTCGGTTGTAATGAGCACGTGTTTTGAATTCTCTCCGACGCGAATAAAATTTATCAAAATTATTCAAAGTCAATGGAACCGGTTAGAAATAAAATTAACCGGATTTCTACAGTCAATAAAACATCCAGAAACAGAAACAGCTACTTACTTCCACTAGCGGCTAAAAAGTATGCTGCGAAAATTAACTAATGACGCACAAAAAGTTTCTTATAGCAGGAGGAGTATCAGAGCCAAAAATATTTTCAAATCGAACAATTAAATGCATAACAAAAAAGTACGTTGCGAAAATTAAGAAACAATTAAAAGTAGGCTAAAAAGTATGATTAAAAGTAGGCTAAAAAGTATGTTGCGAAAATTAACTAATGACGCACAAAAGTTTCTTATAGCAGAAGGAGTATCAGAGACAAAAATATTTTCAAATCGAACAATTAAAAGTATGGCAAGTATGTTGCGAAAATTAAGAAATAATTAAAAGTCGGCTAAAAAGTATGTTGCGAAAACAAACTAATGGTGCACAAAAAGTTTCTTATAGCACAAGGAGTATCAAAGACAAAAACATTTTCAAATCGAACAATTAAAAGTACAACAAAAAAGTACGTTGCGAAAATTAAGAAACAATTAAAAGTAGGCTAAAAAGTGTGATTAAAAGTAGACTAAAAAGTATGATTAAAAGTAGGCTAAAAAGCATGTTGCGAAAATTAACTAATGGCGCACAAAATTGTTCTTATAGCACAAGGAGTATCAAAGAAAAACGATTTTCAAATCGAACAATAAAAAGTATGTTGTGAAAATTAAGAAACAATCAAAAGTAGGCTGAAAAGTATGTTGCGAAAATCAACTAACGGCGTACAAAAAGTTTCTTATAGCAGGAGTATCAGAGACAAAAAGATTTTCAAATAGAACAATTAAAAGAAGAAATATAGAAGGGAACATGCTATATTTCTATGCCTTCTAGCGGAAGAATTTTGCATAATGTTGAAAATAGGCGAAAAGTATTCCTTGTGACATAAGTTATGCTAAAGAAAAAAAACTTTTCAAATACATTTAAAGAAAGCAGAGATAGCGAGAAAAGGTTTTGACCTTTACGCCCCCAGCGGGAAAGCTGTGCGTTATAAAGAGGATAATATTCTCCATAAAGATTATAGCGAATGGTATGCAGTAAAAAAGGAAGTTTCTCAATGGGGATTTTAGAAGCGGAGCTACCGCTGCAAACAAAAGTACAGAAACACCACCTCGGGAAAGAAATATGAACTAAAAAACTCATCAAATACAAATCTAAAGTGCTCCAAAAAGGCCAATGGAATCCGATGTTAAAAGAAGTTTTTTAAATAGAACATTTAGAAACTGAAATATTGGGAAAAACAGATTAAATATTTGCGCCTCTTAGGGCAAAATTGTGCATTATTTTGGGACGAAAATAAACACAAATGATTTTCATAATATTACTAATTAAGTAATATATCTAACAGAAGAAAAATATTTTCGATCGGGTTTTTAGTCCCGTAGATATTTCAGTCGACGCAAACGGAAGCTTACGTCTTCTAGTGACACATTTGTGCATTAAGAGAAATCTGAAATTATATGAAAAACATTTCGCACCGAAAACGCTTGCCAACAAAGAAAGAATTTTTCAAATCGGATTTTTAGAAACAGAGATATTGACAAAAATAATATGTACATCTACGCCCCCTGGCGGAAAAACTATGAATTATGTTAAGCAGGAAGTATTTCGAAAACATTTCCCGAGATGAGCGATATTGGTCCACAAAAAATTATTTTGAATAGAGTTTTCAGAAGCTCAGATTTTACCGCAAATGCATCAGAAGGAAAAGAAAAACAAAAGGTACGTATGCCCCTGGTGGCCAAACAATTATTAATCAAAAATTAGAAAATGCATGAAAAACAAAAACATTTCCTATTAAGAGGTGTACCTGATGCAGGATAAATTTTTCAAATCGGACTTTCAGAAGCAGAGATATCGGGGGAAATGCAATTTATCTTTATGCCTCTAGTGGAAAATCTATGCGTTACTTAAAAAAAAGGAACTGTACTTATAATAGTCTTCGATATGAATGACATCGAAAGGAAACATAATTTTTTCAATCTTATATTTAGAAACTGCCAAACTCTTTAATGCCACATGGCAAAGTATCTTTCAATCACCGAACTGGGAAACAAAGGGGTAAAGATTAATAGTGATTATTTAATTCACCTTCATTTTCCTGATGACGTCGTCATTTTTTCAACTACCGCTTCAGAGCTGCAGATTACGATCCAGGAACTTACTAACAAGAGTAAAGAAGTGGGATTAAAAATGAACTTTCAGAAGGCAAAACTGATGTACGATGCTTTTACAAGAGATGCAGATTAATCGATTGATGGAGTAAAGCTGGAGATAACCGATACCTACATTTACCTTGGACAACAGATATCAAGCAAGGATCACACTGTTGAAGAAATAAATCGGCGTATAAAACTTGGGATGGTGCTTTTGGAAGAAACAATACAATTTTTAAGAGCAATATGCCATTATGTTTTAAAAGAAAGATGTTTAATCAATGCATTCTTCCAGTGCTTACGTACGGAGCAGAGACATGGACCTTAACTAAAAGGGGCAAAGACTGCAGACAACTGAAAGATGCATGGAGAGATGCATGCTTGGTGTAACCAAGAAAGAGAAAAGGAGGAACTCGTGGATCCAAAAAATGACAAGAGTGGAAGACATCATGATCAGAGTAAAATCCCTGAAATGGCAATGGGCTGGACATATTGCCAGAAGGACGAACCACCGATGAACAACCGAAATTTTAGACTGGATTCCATGCGACAGAAAAGACCCAGAAGAAAACCACATGGGAGATGGGTGGATGTAATTCGAAAGTATGCGGGAGAGACATGGAGGAGACTGGCACAAGACAGACCGTTGTGGAGGAAACTTGGGGAGACCTTCGTCCAGCAGTGGATTGATAATGGTTGACAATGATGATGATGTTTAGAAGCAGATATATGGAATAAAATGTATTTTGAATACGATATCATCTGCGATTACGCTCTCTAGCGGGGAAGCTGTGCATCGGAAGAAAACCAAAATGTGAGGATCATCGTTATCACATTTCAAGCTTCCCAACGCAAAAAGAATTTTTCAAGTCAGACTAATAATTGCAGAGACATGGTGACCTCAGACAGATGAATGGACAGGCAAAATGATAGCATAAGCACGATCTTTTTTTCATTCTTTTTGACAAATGACGTGCTAAAACGTTGTTTGGAACAAACGTATTTCTTTCACTTCATTGGGAAACTTTCTCCTTTTTCCATATTTCTTCCTCTGCCAGATTTGAATTTATAGCTTCAATCCACCTTGTTTACGCTTTCCAACCGTAGGTAGAAGAAGCCTATATGCTCCAGCTTTGTCCGTTCGCACGATAACTCGCGTACAAATGGTTTGTTTTCGGTGAAATTTTAGTATGTGGTAAGGAACAACATGGGGACGAAACCTGTTGAAAATGGGCGAAATGGGGTCAAAGGTCAGGACATAGGAGCGGGATCCATTCCATCGCCCTTGTGCGTCATAACTTGACTAAAAATGCTTCGATTGCAACAAAGCTTTATCATCTTGTTCCGGAGGTATACTGAACCAATTATGTTTAATATCATCGAAATGGGGTCAAAGGTTAGGGCACAGCAGCGAGATTTATTCCACAGCCATTATCCTTATAACTTGAGTAAAAATGCTTCTATTGCGACGAAATACAATACGTTGTTCCGTAACAACTTTAAAAGTAGTTCCGCCAAAAATGTTTTTTTATCAGGAATTGCGGGCAGTGCGCATCGTAAGATTCGTTAGCCATTATTATCGCACGATAACTTCCGCGAAAATTGCCCGATTTAGATGGGAGTTTTAATTATAAAACGGCTTATGTGTGGTAGCTCTTGATAGGTAACACGGGCACAAAAATATTTAATTTTGATATATGTGAACCTCAAACGTTATACCATAGTTTACTCCCCTCAAAACCAAGGCATTTTCTTATACTTTCTGGTATGTTAGAAAGCGTATCATAATCAATGCATTGCATGATTTTACTAACTTGTTTTAAGTCAACTGTTTGGTCAGACCTAATACTTTTCAAATCGAAGTATTAGTATTACAGAACTTAGTAAGCAAGCTTTCATATTCAATTCAGCGCACATGTCCATACCATGAAAATATGTTTCGTCTCAATAGATTTTTCTTCTACCGAGTAAATAAAAAGTTTTGTTTGCTCGTTTTGTTTTTTAACGATCACCATGATCAACACTAAGGAATGTAAGCATGCGACTGTCCCTAATTTAGGGCAAATGACTCTTCTTAAGAGAAAGAGCCAGTGATATAAAAAATGCGCATTGCTAATGCTTCATCCGGGACTCCAGCCTTGGCTCAGTTTGAGCGAATGACCTGTGCTTAGCACGTCTTTTGTAAAAAAAAAAAAAAAAAAGATCGCCCTTTCTTTGTCCGCCCGTATGCCCATGGGCGTCATATAATTGCAACTAATACTTCGATTTGAAAAATTATTTTTGCATTGGGAAGCTTGAAATGTGAGGGTGATGATTCTTGTTTTCGAGCTTTTCTGCAATGCACAACCTCGCCACCAGAGGGCGTAAATGCAGATGCTATCGACTTCCAAAAACATTTTATTCAATATAATTGCTTTTTGAACACCCGGTTAAAAACATTCGTCCATTCGAATTCGAAGCCGTTTAGGGCGTTTCTTTTACATCTAATGCACAGTTTTTCCGCTAGGGAGCATAAAGTTAAATTGCAATTTCCCCGATATCTCTGCTTCTAAAACTCCGATTTGAAAAAAATATTTTGCATCGAATAGAGCTCCTGGAGGAAAATGTGTCTGAATATAATTTCAAATTTTTATAAAGAATTGTTTGGCCGCTAGAAGGCGTAAGGCTACATATTTGTTTCTGATACATTTGCAGCAATATCTGCGCTTTTGAAATCTCGATTCAAAAAATTCTTTCGCAATCAGATAGCACGCACCACAACAAGCTTTTTGAGGATACATTGTATTGAAAATAAAGCATAAATTTTCCGCCAGGAGACGTTGAAGTATATCATATTTTTGTCGATATCTCTGCTTCTAACAGCACGATTTGAAATATCTTTACTTTATCGGAGAGCGTTTCGGCTGCGAAATATTTTGCATTCAATTTCGAAATTTTCTTAACGCACAAGCGTGCCAATAAGAGTGCATCAGTTCACGTTTCCGTTTGTAGCATATTAACAGCAAAATCTCAGCTTCTAAAACCCCAACTGAAAAAATCCTCTTTCGATCAGATATTAATTTCCAAAACATTTTGTGTACATTTATTGCCCAAAACAGTGCACAATATTCCAGCTAGGGGCGCAAATGTCTTATAGGTTTTCCATTAATATCTCTGCTTTTAAAAGTCCAATTTAAACATTTCGTTGAACGCCATACACAATTTGTTTTATTGGAGGTTTAACGAGCACCGTGAGCAACTCAGTGGGCTATAAACAGTCGCCCGTCCGTAATTTTGGGCCACTGATTCCCGGGAAGGGAGAGAGTCAGTGCCGTAAGGCAAACACACATCCATGCTTAACCGGGATTCGAACCCGGACCCCTTTCGGACGAATGATCAGAAGCCATTGCTTAGATCACTGTGCCACCGGGGCGGCCCATACGCTATTTACTTTGCAGAATACTTTGCCTCTACCCGCGGGGTTTCGTAGTTCAC
This sequence comes from Macrothele yani, assembly GCA_039090855.1. NCBI lineage: Eukaryota > Metazoa > Arthropoda > Arachnida > Araneae > Macrothelidae > Macrothele > Macrothele yani. Next base: position 83,235,013 of record CM077006.1, on the reverse strand, counting down.
AGTTCTGGTGCTAGGTGGTGTTAGTGTGTACTTCGGTTTAACGCTGTATCTGCGCTTCTAAAATTCTTTTTGGACTTTTTTTTCTTTACAGTAAAGATGGAGAATATTACCTTTCTAAAATAGTGCACAGTTTACCCGCTAGGAGGCCGAAATATCCAGACTTTTCTCTCGCTATCTCTGCTTCCAAGTGACTTTGAAAAATTGTTTTTTCCTTTACATAGTTTTTACCCTGAAGAGTATCTTTCACGTAGTTTCTACTTTTCCCTTACTAAAGATTCTTCCGCTAGGGGGCGTAAAGTTAGATCATGATTTCCTCTATATCTGTTCTTTTAACTGTTTGATATATAAGGGACGCCCAAATGAGAGTAAGACTCGTGTAATATCGTCGTTGTATAATTACACAGAGCTGTGCATTTGCGCCGGTAGATGGCGTGTCATGGGAGGAAGCACGCGGTTATCGGCGGCACGTCTAAGTGTGCTGTTTGCAAGTGCGGCGGCAAGTTGACTTCAATTTGGGCGACCCTTATAGAAATACGTAGGTGTCGTGACATGGATACGTCCAAACAGGCCCAGCAGGTAGTTATGCAATTTTTGACGGCTGAAGGTGTTAGTTAGGCCGAAATTTATCGCCGTATGAAGGATGTGTATGGAAATAAGTGTCGGTCATGGTGTACAGTGTTCCGGTGGTGTAGTGAATTTCGTGAAGGACGTGTGAGCACGGAGGGCATGCCGAGACCTGTGCAAGCACACGTGGCTATCACCATGGAATCGATTGCTGCCGTGGACAACCTTGTGAAGGAGAATCGCCGAATCACCACCCTAGAGCTTGCGGGAGCATTTTCCGTGAGTAAGGGAACTGTTAACACCATTCTCCATCGCCGATTGGGATACAGCAAGGTTTGCGTTCAATGGGTCCCCAAGCATCTCCAAGAGGATCAGGAGACTCGGCGAATGAGTGCTTGCCTGGATCATCTGCATCGTTGCCACGCAGAGGTGGGGGAGGGGGGACAGTTTCTTTCCAAGATTGTGGCCGCAGATGAAACTTGGCGCCACCACTACGATCCGGCCACAAAACGGAAGAGTATGGAATGGCGGCATTCCAACTCTCCACGCCTAAAGAAAGCTCAGTCCTCCTTAAGAGCTGGAAAAGTTATGCTCACGGTTTTCCTGGATGAGAATGACCCATTGCTACCGTCAAAACAACCACATACAGCGATACTTTACGCAACGTTAAAACGGCCATCAAGCGTAAGCGACCCGGAATGTTGTCAAATGGGGTTGTTCTGCTGCACGACAACGCCCGCCCGCGTGTGGCGACAGTGTGCCAAGAGTTGCTGCGGAGCTTCGACACTGGGAGGTCTTCGACCATCCTCCTTATAGCCCCGATCTGTCGCCCTGCGACCACCACATCTTCGTGCAACTGAAAAAACTCTCAAGGGCCGCCAGTTCGATAACGACGCTGAGATCCGTTACGCCGTTGAAGACTGGTTCCACAGCCAACCACGACGTTCTTCACTTACGGTGTCCACAATCTCGTGCCGCGCTGGGACACTTGCTTCAACAGATAAAGTGACCATGTGTAGCGGGTATGTAGCCCATGTATCACTCTTACTTCCTGTATGATCATACACCGAAGAGCAATTGAATTAGAGACAGCTGGCGTTATGCAAATGTGGCGCTGTGGGCGGCCCTGTAAACGGAAACGACATGACGTACGCAGCGATCCGACAATATAAGGAGTGATGCGACGGGAATCAGTAAGAGTCGGACGCAGTATGGATAAGACGAAGGATCTTAGCGCATTTGATCGTGGGCAAATTGTCGGGGTCCGGCGAATGGGTCACTCCATCTCGGAAGTCGTGCAGGCACTGGGATTTTCACGAGCCACTGTGTCACGGGTGCACCGTGAGTACATCGAACCCGGTAAAACTATCCCTGCAAGGGCCAACTGCCGTTGGCAACAGCGTGTGGATGAGCGTGGTCATCGTCGGCTAGCTCGCATTGTAACAGCGGATAGACGGGCCACAGTGTAAGAAATCACTCGGCAATTCAACGCTGGTTCACAAAAACGTGTACGCAGCCGCACCATCCAGAACCATCTCGCTATGGGGTAAAGAAGCCATCGTCCCACGAGTGTACCGCTGCTGACCGCACATCACAGAGTACAAAGATTAGCATGAGCGTGGGAACATCGCCACTGGACCCTAGACACGCGGGAAAATGTTGCCTGGACTGATGAGTTGAGATTCAAGTTGGTACATGCGGATGGCAGGATACGAGTACGGCGCAAACCACATGAAGCGATGGATGCTTCTTGCCAGCAGGGTACTCTTCAAGTTGGTGGAGGTGGCATTCTCGTCTGCGGACTGTTTATGTGGACTGAAATGGGACACCTGGTTCGTGTGACATCGTCCCTCACAGGTCAACGTTACCGGGATATCCTGGACGACCATTTGCTCCCGTTTGTGCGTCTTCAACATCCCACTGGGGACCTCATCCTGCAACAAGACAATGCACGGTGCCATCGCTCCCGAATGGTATCCGAATGGTTGGATGAACACTCCACCGACGTGACTTCGCTTCCTTGGCCAGCTAGGTCACCTGATCTCAATCCCATCGAGCACAACTGGGATGCCATCGAGAGAGATATTCGATGCACTGACCCCTCTCCATCAAATCTTCGTGAACTGTGGGAGCTTGTTGAGGGGTCGTGGATTTTCAACCTATGGTTGGAAAGCGTAAAAAAGCGCATATGCTCCTGCTTTGTCCGTCTGGTCGTCCGTCAGCACGATAACTAGCGTAAAAATGGTTCGATTTCGATGAAATTTTAGTATGTAGTAGGCAACCGCTTGGGGACAAACCCTATTGAAAATGGGTGAAGTGGGGATCAAAGGTCAGGACATAGGATCGGGATCCATTCCATCGCCCTTATGCGTTATACCTTACGTAAAAATGCTTCGATTGAGACAAAACTTTATCATGTTGTTCCGGAAGTATACTTTTCCGGTTCTGTTGAATATCATCGAAATGGGGTCAAAGGTCAAGTCATAGGAGCGAGATTTATTCTACAGCCATTATTCTCATAACTTGAGTAATAACTTGAGTAATGATTTCTGATATGTTAGAAAGCGTATCATAATGATGATTTTTACTAACTTGTTTTACTTTGTTTCAATATTTAACGGCCATGAACAACTCTGTGGGCCATAAGCATGCGATCGTCCTTAATTTAGAGCAACTGATTCAAAAGAAGACGGAGAGAGTAAGTGAGTGCCTTAAGACACACACTCTACCAATGCCACAGGCGGGACTCGAACCCGAGCCTATCTTGAGGGAACGGTCAGTTTCTTGTTCGTTTGTTTTGTTTTCTTTCGGGGCTCATCCGAGACTCAAACCTAACCCATCTTGAAGGACCACTCTGAGCAGCTCTTCGGGCTTTTAGGAGGGCTCTGTCTCTATAGTTTAGGGTATCTGATTTAGAGAATGGAGAGAGCTAGTGCTGTAAGTAAAGCTCGCCAGCAACGATTCATCGGGAATCGAACCCGTGCACATCTTGAACAAAAGATCAGTTGTTTTTCTTCTGTTTTGTTTCGTATCGGAGTTTGACGACCACCGTAAGCAACTCTGCTCGCATTAAGCAGCCACGCGTCCCTAATATAGGCTAACTTGTTTCCGTGGAAATGAGATAGTCAGTGCCTTCTGATAAACACACCACCTATGCCACATCTGGGACAATAACCCGAGTCCATCTTGAAAGAATTATGAGGGGGTTTCTTCGTAAATTTTTTTACAGGGTTTAATAACCCCCATGAGCAACTCTGTTGACCATAAGCATACGCCCGTCCCCAATTTAGGACAAATTATTTCAGAGAAAGAGAGAGCCAGTGCCTTAAGTAAAGCACACGGCCAATCCCTCAACCGGTCACGAACTTGGGCCCACCTTGAATTAATGATCAGTTTTTTTTTTGGAGGTGGGGGTGGGGTGGTATTTGTATACACTCACGGACAATGAAATTTGCACACCAAGAAGGAAGCATCGGATTGAACTGAAATTTCATAGACGTAATGATACAAATGAATGATACACATGATGGCAAAAACAGAGCTGCAGGACAATCACAGAGGGATCTGTGGCACGCAGTCCGGTCATCTTCAATAGTGCGTCGCACCGGCGATACATGCTGAAATACGGTCCGGCATGGAGGCGGACAGTCGCTTGATGTTGTCCTGCGGCAGACTGGCCCACACGTGTTGGACGGTGTGCTCCAAATCCCGGGTAGTGCGCCACGGCGGTATTCGGTGTTTCAACTGGTCCCACACATGGTCGATAGGGGACATGTCCGGGGAACGGGCAGGCCATGGACGTGTCTGGGCATGACGTAGACAGTGCTGGGCAACCCCAGCCGTGCGCGGGCGGGAATTATCCTGCTGGTATAGCGCACCTGGAATCCCGGCCAGGAATGGGAGAACATGGGGCCGTAGGTTCTCATCTACATACCGCTGCCCGTCAATGATCCACGTACCACTACTAGAGCTGATCGGCTACCGTAGGCTATGTCTTCCCAGGCCATAATGCCTGCAGTGAGAGAGGTGTGGCGCTAGATAGCGAGGTTGGGATTGTGCCGTTGACCAGCAGACCTCCAAATCCGCACATGATGATCATCTGTTCCCTAAACGAAGCAACACCCATCGCTAAACACCACACGTCGCCAGTCTGTGGCGTTCCACGTCGCTCTGGCCTGGCACCATTGCACACGGAGCCTGCGATGTTCCGGTGTTAATGGCAGCACACGTAAGGGGCGCTGGGATCGCAGATTCGCTGAAGCGAGGCATCGGGAAATGGTTCGTTGGCACATAGGAGCCGCTACATTTGCCTGTAAAGTGGATCGGGTCCCCGTGGGATCCTTTTGTGCCCTGCCCACGATCCGTCGAACCTCTCTACCGGTGGTCCTCCTCGTCCATCCGGAACCGCTGCGCCGTGTGCCAGAGCCGTCACGTGTACACTCCTCCGAACACAGTCGGATGGTATGGTCAGAACGATCCACGTGGCGGGATATACCACCCTGCGGTTTTCAGCACCATGATCCAGCCTCTCTCAAAGTCCAAGCTGCGTAAATAAACGTCTCAGGCGTCTACCCGGCATTTTTGTCACTCTGTACTCTTGCTTGCGTTGGCCGGTGCTTTTTGCGTTCATGTGGCATCGACTACACGAAGGGCTGCAGGGTTGCCGGTTCGTGCTTGCAGCGCCACCACAGGGTGTGCGGTCATGCGCACTAGCACCAAACGTGGATCATTTGCGTACCAGCATGCGCTCTAGCTATTTGCAAAGTTTCGCGGTTGTAGCATGCTTTCTTCTAGGTGCGGAAATCTCATTGTCCGTGAGTGTATTTTGTTTCGGAGTTTAACGACCACCACGAGCAACTCTGGTGATATAAGCATCCGTCCGTCCCAAATTCTGAGCCACTGGTTTCGTTCGAAGGGAGATGGCCATCGCTTTTTGAAAAATATTACTGTGCTTCATTTGAGACTCAAACGTTACCCTTCTTGAAGGAATGGTGAAAATCCAGCGCATCAGATTTCTGGGACCCCAAAACGCCCAAGCGAGAAGTTCATTTTTAGAACCTGCGTCACAAATTTTGTTTCGCCATTGAATCCGCCTATATGTTTTATTGTTCTCATGTCTACAGCTTCTCATCGCCTTGGGAGCCCATTATTTTGCACCAGAAAAGAGGGTGGGGAAGGGGAAATACTACACTATGCGCAAATATGGTATTCCTGCCAACAACGTATTTAGTGAAAATATTTTTATACACCTAACAGCACTCCCGCTGCTTTACTGATTCTATTGTCTAGTTCTTATTGGATTTTGAGAGACGGGGAGTTTAACGACCACCGTGATCAACTCTATGTTTCATAAGCATTCGCCCATCCCTAATTTAGGACCACTAGTTCCAGGGAAGGGAGAGAACCAGTACCGTTGGACAAGCACACCACCTATGCCACATCCAGGAATCGAAACCGGAACCACTCGGACGAACGGTCAGAGGCTAGCGCTTAGAACACTGCACCATCGGGACAACTATTTTTAGTTCCCTGTCTAACTTAACAGCTTGATCCATAAGCCCACCCAAATAATTAAAATGTTGTTATCTCTTCCAGACTACAGATCTGGAGGAAAACTGATATACATTTCCCAATACCAATTCTTGTCCCATATTTCTAAAACCTCAAGCTCAAGTTATTGAGGTTAGGTCGCAATTTGTTTACACTGTTAGGAATTAGAACAAAGTCCAGAATAAACTGCTGTTATCAGAACCAACAATTTCAACGCCTGAAAATATCAACCGCATTTCTTATTGATTCTCCATTGAATATTCTAATTTGAGGAACTTTATTGCTCGCTATACCTGACACACGTCCTCCTTATCTTCTCTGGGTGGAGTCATTTCCAATGATGGAACAGCCCAGAGTTTAAACAAGCTATTACCCAAACCACAAAAACAGACAGCAGGGATTTCGTAAAAGGAAAATGACAAAACTTGTCACATGAACCAAAACAACATGCAATATGATACAAATATCGTCAGATCAAAGCAATTTCTTCACAATATCGTTGGAGTGATTCAAATGTAACTGTCCTCCCTCCGTATCAGACAATTATTGGCTTTAAGATACACCCTAGTCCGTGCATGGAAGTTCAACAGAGTTAAAGAAGAAAAGTGCCCTAAAAAAGAACAGAAATGACAAAGGTAAAAGTGAAGCAAGGCTTCACCTAAGAAAGAGGCAGTGATGTAAATCGGGTTAAATGACCAGCAGACGGTTAACACGGCTCTCCCCCCTACACTGGCTTAAGGCTATGAATACATCTTTGACCTCTACACGTCTAACGAGATCACTTTTGATTGTGACGAAAGTGTGCCAACGATGACACTTCCTCCCCCTGCTGGCGAGGACCATAACTATCACAACTCAGACAAAGCCCAGAGCAGGAAAAGAGACGCTTTCTTAACCCAGAACTCGCTGGGAGAAAACCTATATATCCAGTCAGAACAAGGTGTTTTAATGTTTAAACTTTGGAAGCAAGGATTATAAATAATTTCAAAGAACGTTTTCCGGGTTCTCTACGTGATGTAGAGCAGTAAATTTTTTTAATCAAGTGACTCACCGTAAATTCTGCAGTTATTTTGCCATAGCTTTTATAAAACTATAAAAAGGGATTTAGCTTGGCTCTTGAGGGAAATATTTAGGAAACCTAGAGATTTCCTTTTCCGATTTTTTCTTTTACAGATAGCCCTCGCTTTTCGCAGGGGTTGCGTTCCCGGGCGAACCGGCGTAATCGGAATCAGCGTAAATTGAAACAATTTTTATGACGTTAATTAATGGGAAGTCAATGACATACGTTCCCGAAACTTAAACATTGACGAGGAATATAATACTGACATTACATTTAAAGCTGTAAATAATCCTTTTATCAGAGGCTACGTCTGTCGCTAACGCTCTGACGTCATTCAGTACTTGCAGCGCCATCTGCTTTTTTATCCGGTGTGCCGAAATCGGAACTAAGCTCACCGCTATTGCAGGATACAGCAGGATACGTAAAATCAAGGAGAAATACCGGAAAGTAAAATAAAGTTAGTAAGACAAAGGACTTTATCTGTGGCAACACGCACGTGCTCGAACAACTGTCTGCGACTTTTGTTCTCTTACGTGGGTGCTATGTCGTGTTTTATTTCATTGTCTGCTTCCGTAGTGTGCTGCTCCAACTGTGAAGCACGGAGGTGGTGGAGTTACGGGATGGGGCTGTTTCAGTTGATACGATGTGGGTCCACTGGTTATTATTCATGGCAACATGGACTCTGAGCTGTATAGAGATATCCTGGATAACTCAATGATCTCATCGTTGTGGCAGTTCTGTGGACACGACGATTGTCTCTTCCAGGACGACAATGCCACTTGCCATGTTCCAGGGCTACAGTGCAGTGGTATGAGGATATTCAGGTCCCGTGGATGGACAGGCCTGCTCAGAGCCCGGACCTCCATCCCATTGAACACTTATGGGACGAACTTGAACGACGGGGAGATCTACACCAACACGACCTCCTTCACTGATAGAATTGATCGATGTACTCAAGGCGGAATGGCGAAAGATCCCGCTGTCCATACTCCATGGACATGTGGACAGTTTACCTCAAAGGGTGGCTGCTGTAATCTTATGGACAGTTTACCTCGAAGGGTGGCTGCTGTAATCTTATGGACAGTTTACCTCAAAGGGTTGCTGCTGTAATCGTATGGACAGTTTACCTCAAAGGGTGGCTGCTGTAATTTTATGGACAGTTTACCTCAAAGGGTTGCTGCTGTAATTTTATGGACAGTTTACCTCAAAGGGTGGCTGCTGTAATCATATGGACAGTTTACCTCGAAGGGTTGCTGCTGTAATCTTATGGACAGTTTACCAAGGATGGCTCCTGTAATCTTTGCAAATGGAGGACCTACTAGCTACTAATGTAAATACAATACTGTTTTTCTATTTACTTACAGTGTCCAATCACTTTTGTCCACATAGTGTACATCCGCATACTGATTTAAAGTTCGAACCGTAAAGTATGTTTTTTGGTTCATCAATAATTTGGAGCGTTTTAAAGACAAAAATGGGTTGAACTTGAGAGCCTTAATTTGTAAAGAAGCAAAAATAAGCGATGATCATGTAAAAATCCAGAACGTTACAACTTAAAAGTCCTAAAAATTGCAACCACAACAGGGTCTGGATCCAGGAGTGAACATTTGATACATTTCCAACGGCAAAATCTAGTAAAACTGAAACTTCGCAAGACATTGGTAACCTTGACATTACGTTTAAAACATATTTTTCGATGTGTATGTGTATGCGAGTATGTTCAGTTTATCATGAAATGGCAATTTTTGTTAGGGTTTAATAAAAAATATTAATACATCAATCTGCTTGAAGGCCAGCTGGCTTTTTCTTAGTTTTTCTGAAATTATGAGAGGATATTAGTTACTTTTTCAAGTTACGCATAGATTTTCCGCTACGGGGCGTAAAATAAATTACGTTTTCCCCGATATCTCTTCTTCTGAAACTCCGATTTTAAATTTTTTTCTTCAGTAGATACAGCTTCAGATGAAAAATCTTTTGCATATAATTTATAATTTTCAGTAAAGAATAGTCTGGCCACCAGGGGGCGTAAGTGTCTTTACGAATACAGGGCGTAAGTGTTAATTTTCCCTGATAATTTTGAGTAAAGAATACTATGGCCATCAGGGGGCGTAAGTGTTAATTTTTCCTGATGTATCTGCCATAATCTTATGTGATCATTTTATGTGATTCTGTCCAAAATTTTTATTTATTTAAATTTTTCCCATATGATATAATTTTAGTTTTTTCTTAAATAGGTCAATGCTATTTACAGATCTTAGGTCAACAGACAATGAATTCCACAATTTAGGACCAGAGTAGTTTATATTCGTTTTAGCCGATTCCACCTGGGGAAACATTGGATCACGTTTTATCCTGTTTCTAGTTTCATGTTGATGTGTGTACGGATATCTAGTGATATTAAATCATCATAGAGATTATTTTTGATCCTTTTGAACATGATTTTACCCAGGTTGTAATCATATCGTTGTTTTACGGTAAGAATAGCTTAATCTTTCGGATTTACTTTAGTCCGTTTAAATATGTAGGATTGATAGTTATTATGGAATTTTAAATCTATTAATCTGATATATTTGTTTTGCAGCACTTGAAGTTTGTTAATATTGTATTGCGTCGTTTTGCCTCGTGTTAAGATGCAATAGTTGATGTGCGTTTGAATTAGTGTAAAGAATAAAAGTATCATTATTTTTGGGGCTAAATTTTCTAGACTATTAATGCCAACCCCATTATTTCTGGATATCTTATTAGATACCTTTTCAATATGTTTATTCCATTTAAAGTCCTGTTGAATTATCATACCTAAGTATGTGTGTTTTTGAATAACCTCTATAATGGTCCCATTTAGCAGTACCGTTTGTTTCAATAAATTAGGGGTTGTTCTTTTAGAAAAAATCATTAATTTAGTTTTATTTGTGTTAACTACCAAATCGTTTGCATAAAGCCAGTTAGTTGTTAACGAAAATTGATTATGCAGGTGTGCACAACTTTTGTTCAAAAAATTGTGAGTAAAAAAATTATTTAAGGTTTTCAGTCAACTCTAACTTATATGTTTATTCTTGAAGAGCCTCTGGATAAATGACGTTGAATGTTCTTTCATTTGAAGTCAAGATGTAGAGATTTTCACTTTTCCCAGCTTTGGAGCGACTAACATTGAGTTGGCTGTGAAAAAAAAAACCTGGGTTTTGCAAGTTGAGTTCAAAAACTTCTAACTATTAATCCCGTGGCTTGTTGATACTCATGGCGCGAACAGGAAACTACAGGCGTTTAAACTGAAAAGGCAAGTCGGATGGTCGATTGCAATAAACATTCACAAAACTTCTAAATATAAAATTTACTCTTGATAGCTATATAGCTTTTTTCTTAAGGACTCCACAGACTGATAAGTAGACATCACACAATCACCTGTACAATAAATTAAGTACCCGGCTGCTTACGGTAGAGGTCGTCTGCACGGGCCTTAATCTGGTAAGCCCGGCCCGGCCCAAGCCCGCACGTCCAAGGCCCGGCACGTACCCGGGTTTAATTTTTTTATATTAAAGTCCGGCACGTATATTTCTCCTGTTTCCAAGGCCCGTGCCGGCCCGTAGAAATTTCAACAATTACCAAAACACGAATTTGACACCTGGTACACTCGGTCATTCGACTCCTGAAGAGTTTTCGTTTTCTTAATTGCTATTAACGTATTCTATTACAATAAACGTTAACTCAGAATATTTCTGAGACTCTGCATAAGTCACATGACGTCCTAGGAGGGGGTGGGGCTTGTATACTCAAAAATATTGCATGAAAAGGACAATTTCCATGCCTTTCAAATTTTCTGGGTTTTCAAATTAATTATTCCGCCGGACCAGGAAATATCCTAAGGGATGGCGGGGGGTATTCGAAAAGTACGAAATATCCATAATTATGAGTCCGATCATTCTACTGGGAGAAGATTTTATGGCTTTATAAACTGCACCTATCTCTACTGACATATCATATCGCTGGAACCCAATATGTCTCTCGTGTGTGTCCTTGGGGATAAGGGGGAGGGGGTTATTTCGAAAAGTGCAAAATATACAGAATTATGAGTCCGATCGTTTTACTGGGAGAAGATTTTATGGCTTTATAAACTGCACCTATCTCTACTGACATATCATATCGCTGGAACCCAATATGTCTCTCGTGTGTGTCCTTGGGGATAAGGGGAGGGGGTTATTTCGAAAAGTGCAAAATATCCAGAATTATGAGTCCGATCGTTTTACTGGGAGAAGATTTTATGGCTTTATAAACTGCACCTATCTCTACTGGCATATCATATCGCTGGAACCCAATATGTCTCTCGTGTGTGTCCTTGGGGATAAGGGGGAGGGGGTTATTTCGAAAAGTGCAAAATATCCAGAATTATGAGTCCGATCGTTTTACTGGGAGAAGATTTTATGGCTTTATAAACTGCACCTATCTCTACTGACATATCATATCGCTGGAAACCAATATGTCTCTCGTGTGTGTCCTTGGGGATAAGGGGGAGGGGGTTATTTCGAAAAGTGCAAAATATCCAGAATTATGAGTCCGATCGTTTTACTGGGAGAAGATTTTATGGCTTTATAAACTGCACCTATCTCTACTGACATATCATATCGCTGGAACCCAATATGTCTCTCGTGTGTGTCCTTGGGGATAAGGGGGAGGGGGTTATTTCGAAAAGTGCAAAATATCCAGAATTATGAGTCCGATCGTTTTACTGGGAGAAGATTTTATGGCTTTATAAACTGCACCTATCTCTACTGACATATCATGTCGCTGGAAACCAATATACCTCTCGTGTGTGTCCTTGGGGATAAGAGGGGGGGGGTTAATTCGAAAAGTACGAAATATGCAGAATTATGAGTCCGATCGTTTTACTGGGAGAAGATTTTATGGCTTTATAAACTGCACCTATCTCTACTGGAATATCATATCGCTGGAACCCAATATGTCTCTCGCGTGTGTGTGGGGAGCACGATTGTGCCGCTTAAGATGCGATGTTCCAGACTTTGTGCTGTCGTAACTCAAAAAGTTTTTGCATTTAGTGCACTGCATAACGTTTACCAGCCGACTAGTTACAGAACGGGACAGTAATTTAAAATATTTCCAAATATCGCTTTTTCCCTTTACATTGTCTACAAACACATATCCTACTGAAGCGATTTTTTTCGCGAAAATATATCGCTTTCTTAAACTCTATAATAAGTATGGAAGAGTATTTATCAGCAACACTGAACTGAGCATATGCTAAGGGAAAACAACAACAGACTACCCAGCTAATCAGTGTCACAGGAGTTTTAAAAACGGCTGCCTGATAGTACAAATAGCGAAAAAACGGCATAGATTTATACACAGAAGTAAGTTTCTCCCAGCCCATTTCTCCCGTGCCATTTAAGACAACTTAAAAGCTTTTCACACATCTAGAGAACAAAGTGCCGCCAACCAGAACAATAAAAAAGATCGTCTGCGACAGCCTGGTCTGCGAGCTGGTGGCTCGGTTTAGAAATGCTGCAGTTAATAGCCTGCCATGAAGCGTGAGAGGAGAGTGAAAGTTAGGGAGAGAGAGAGAGAGAGAAGGGACCACATTCACATTGAAAAACTAAGGGAGCTGACCCACTTCAATTGTTTTGTAGGAGAGGAGTATGTCGTAAAACTTCTATTTTTTCCATGAGCGAAAATTGTTCAATCTTATCCTGCTGATGTATGTTGCGAGTCTTCCAAACGAGAAAGGCACCGTACAGCGATTGTTTTGCTCATAAAGAAAAAAATCCCTGCTTGGCCCGTGTCTGTTTTACATTAAAAAAAACCCTGGTCGTCCCTTGTCTGTTTAACATTAAAAAAAACCCTGGTCGGCCAGTGTCTGTTTTACATTTAAAAAAAACCCTGCTCGGCCCGTGTCTGTTTTACATTAAAATTAAATTTTCCCAACTTAGAAATGAGCAAAGGCCCGGGCCCGTGCAGACCTTTAGCTTACGGTAATACAATATACTGTATAAGAGCCCATACACAAATTGGGGAAGAGGAGAAGAAATATTCTGTGCCACAGTAACCAAAAGACATGTGATATGTTATCCACAATATCCGATCTCGCTACAGAACTTCAAAATCAAATACTTCGACACACTATTGAAATTTAACAGTTAATCAAACCTCCAAGTGTTCTTGTGAATCTGTCCTATTACCGGGAACTTTTCGTCATACGGATACGGAAAAAGTGAAAACGGAGTTTTTCAGTTAATGTGAGAAAGGATCTGCGGAAACGTTTCTGAAAATTTAGAATTTTCCGTTAACACATCTACAAAACGGTAATTTACCGTCAATATAGAAAGGAACTACGGAAACGTTTCTGTAAATTCAGAATTTTCCGTTAACACATTGACGGTAATTTACCGTCAATATAACAAAAAGGAACTGCGGAAACGTTTCGGAAAATTCAGAATTTTCCGTTAACACATCTATAAAACTGTAATTTACCGTCAATATAGAAAAGAACTACGGAAACGTTTCTGAAAATTTAGAATTTTCCGTTAACACATCTATAAAACGGTAATTTACCGTCAATATAGAAAGGAACTACGGAAACGTTTCTGAAAATTCAGAATTCTCCGTTAACACATTGACGGTAATTTACCGTCAATATAACAAAAAGGAACTGCGGAAACGTTTCTGAAAATTCAGAATTTTCCGTTAACACATGGACGGTAATTCACCGTCAATATAAGAAAGGAACCGCGGAAACGTTTCTGAAAATTTAGAATTTTCCGTTAACACATCTATAAAACGGTAATTTACCGTCAATATAGAAAGGAACTACGGAAACGTTTCTGAAAATTCAGAATTTTCCGTTAACACATTGGCGGTATTTAACGGCAATATAAGAAAGGAACTGCGGAAACGTTTCTGAAAATTTAGAATTTTCCGTTAACACATTTACAAAACGGTAATTTACCGTCAATATAAGAAAGGAACTACGGAAACATTTCTGAAAATTTATAATTTTCCGTTAACACATCTATAAAACGGTAATTTACCGTCAATATAAGAAAGGAACTACGGAAACGTTTCTGAAAATTTAGAATTTTCCGTGAACACATCTATAAAACGGTAATTTACCGTAAATATAGAAAGGAACTACGGAAACGTTTCTGAAAATTCAGAATTTTCCGTTAACACATTAACGGTAATTCACCGTCAATATAAGAAAGGAACTGCGGAAACGTTTCTGAAAATTCAGAATTTTTCTGGCGTACGAAAAATCCGTGAAATTTAGGTTCCTTTCCGGCATTTCACGGAAAGAGTTGTATCAGAAATATGCTTCGTTCATTCACGAAAGAAATGACGAATATTACGAATCTCAGAATTTTTTTACAGTGCATGTACGAAGATGTTAAAGGGAGCAAGCACATTCAAAGCTTCAGCAGAAAAAAGTTGAATACTGTGGTTGAACAGGTAGCCAAAATAAATTTTTCGCTTTTGGAAATTATTTTTAACGGGGTGTCTTCCGATAGATCGATTAGTTCTTCGTCTGCCTTTGTCGGTATGTCGTCCTGAAACGGATTCACAACTAAGTTCTTTGTCGACAGTTTTTCTTTTCTTTTTTTGTATCTTCAAGGAAGTAACATTCAAATTTTTCTATCAACGCCTTCAAATGTGCGGAGTCGCGGAGATTATGTTTCGCATCATTTGCAATGATTAAGATTTCCAATGTTTCAAAATAGTCATATTTGCGGTCGTCGATGTTTTTCTTCCACAGCACAATTTTTTGGATAAAACCTTGCATTTTGACGCGAACGGCAAACGTATCGGTTCCCTTCGTTCCTTGTAAATGCAAATTGAGTTCATGTAATTTCCAAAATACGTCTGCCAGATACGTGAGCTTCAGAATAAGCTTTTATATTGGGCTGGAAAGAAAATAATGCCGAAGACGAGGTATCCAAGGTCGAAGCCGCGGCCACGGCGCACATTGGCCACTGAGATTGCGCAGCAGACTGGCGTGACATCAGCAGGCAGGTGGCTTAGGTCAGTGGCAGTTAGCCGTAAGAAGTCTAAAAGTGTAAGCGTCGGTCAACATGGAAAAGCAGCACATCCGCCATTGCCTGCTGTACGAGTTTCGTCTCTGTAGCACCCTCGCAAGTGTTGTAAGGAACATTACCAGTGTGTACTCCAATGCTATAGCACATCGTCATTGCTGTCGTTGGCTCGAACGATTTCGAGTGGGAAATTTTGACCTGTCAAACTGTCCCAAGCCGTCCCCGGTGGCTCAGTAGTCAAAGCGCTGGCTTATGACCATTCATCCGTGAAGGGTCCTGGTTCGAATCCCAGTGAGGCGTGGATGTTGTGTTTGTCTTTCGGCAATGGATCTCTCCCTTCCCTGGAACAAGTAACCCTAAATTAAGGACGGGCGACTGTTTACAGAACATTGAGTTGCTCACGGCGGTCGTTAAACCCCCACTAGAAAACCCTAGTTAGTAAAATCATGCAATGCATTGATTATGATACGCTTTCCAACATACCAGAAGTTATTACTCAAGTCCCCGCACGGGGATAACTGGTTTTCCAGTTATTTGGGGAGCGGCGCCCCCACGGCCCGAGCTGACCTTGTGACGGATCATTTTGTCATTTCGTCTTGAACGATTACATCACCGAAGGGACAGCTGTTCATCCAGCTGATGGGGGATGGCGTTCCCACGGCCCGAGCCAACATGTACTATATGTGATGATTTTCACATTTTTTATGTTTTCTCACTAAACATGAACCCGCCTCAGTTGTAGGTTGCTGAGGTTGTGATTATGCGCCAGCTCAGGATTTTAGTTTCTCGTTTTCTTTCCTGTCTTCTCCATTTCATGTTTCTTTCTTTGTTTTTCCGAGCTGGTTAGCTAGACCTACCTGCACGTTTGCCGTGTGTGGTGACCCGTAAGGTGGAAAAGGGGATGCTGGAGGCTGAGGTTTCTGGAGGCCTGGGTGGTGTTGTCGCCAGTTGCCAACACTCCTCCTTGCCCCCTGCTTCACCCTAAACGGGCGGCTGGGAACTAACCCACTCCTAGTCAATGAGGTCTGTGGCCGAGTGGAGCCCAGACCTCTAACGGCTTGTCGTCTCGTACGACAGGGTGAGTCTGGGGATAGGGTGGGCATGCCAAAGGGGTGTTCCCCAGGCATGGGAAAGTCTGGGTGCACGCCGAGCGCATGTCTGCCCTATCAACTTGCTATATCCGCTTGCTATCCCTAGAGCCGTGTCCTGCGTCCACTTGGGCTTGCGGACCTCCGGTTCTCCCTTGTTGGGCTCGATTGTGGGTGGGGAAGTTGGCGGATGAATCCTTTAAATTTTTTCATGGCTCTCAATGAAATTTCCCATGAACCCAAAACTAAAAGAGGTATGGAGGAAGGTTCAGGTCCTTCCGCCAAAAAATTTGTCGCAGATGTTTCCAATGCTAGATTCTTTTTTGTGCACTCATTAGACCCTTCAAAGCCTTTGAGTGCCAAAAGTCCATTTTGGATAAATAAAGCTCTTCAATCCATCGCAAGCTCTCCTAAGAGCGTAAAAAAGATCTTCTTGTAGAGATGTCCACTGTGGCCTACAGTACCACACTTATAAACACTACCACGCTGCTTGAGACTCCGGTTAAAATAACACCTCATGGGTACCTAAATTCATCTCGAGGTGTTGTCTCCTCTCGGGATCTTATTGATTGCACTGAGGATGAACTTCTCGAAGAACTGAGGAGCCAACATGTTACGGGTGTGCGACGCATTTCTTTCAGGAGGAATGGGCAGTTTGTCCCATCCTGAAATATAATCTTGACTTTCAACTGCCCTTCCCTGCCTACATCCATCAAGGCAGGGTATCTCCACCTCGAGGTACGCCCGTACATCCCTAACCCTTTGAGATGTTTTAGGTGCCAGTCTTATGGCCATTCTCAGCAGTCGTGCAGGAGCAATCCCCGGTGTGCACGCTGTGGTGCCACAGAGCATCTTTTGCAGGAATGTGTGGCCGAGGCTGAGTTTTGTGTGAACTGCAAGGGTTCACACGCAGCATCAGCCAAAGATTGTCCCAAGTGGAAGGAAGAAAAAGAAATTCAAAGGCTAAAGACGGTGGAGAATATTTCCTATCCTGAGGCCAGAAGAAGAGTGGTTCCTGTTCTATCTGATCGGCGATCATACGCTTCAGTGGTGGTTGCCAAATCAACGGTAGCCATTCAGACCGACATTCAGATCCCCCTTAAATGTCCATACAATGTGAACGAAATCATCGCAGCCGGACTGGAGGCACTCCGGTCTCGAGCTAGGGGTCTGAAAGCGCCACCCACCACTTCGCCGAAGCAGACTCATCCCACCACCAACAAGGGAACTCAGGCCACTTCTTCTAGCAAGAAAACCAAAGCCCAGGATAAGAAAAGCATTTCTTCTCCTCCAAAATCTGAGCACACTACTCAACGTCGTGCGCCTCCTGTTAAGACACTTGGGACAAAGCATGCTACAATCTTGGCCCCTGGTCACACGCCTCCAGATCTGGGGGAACCCCCACCAGAGGCGATGGAGCCTGACTTCGTTTGAACATTTTCATTTCATTTCTAACCATGGCTTCAATCATTCAGTGGAACTGTCGAGGTTTTCGGACGAGTTTTGATGAAGTACAACATCTGCTTTCGTTCTACTCTCCGGTGTGCTTTTGTTTACAGGAAACAAAACTTAAACCATCAGACCTGCTTTCAGTTCGAGGCTACAGTGCATTTCGGACAGATAACGCGTCTGGAAATATAGCCTGTGGAGGTGTCGCTATTCTCGTCCCTCACAGGGTTCCGGTATCTTCCGTCGCGGTTTCCACAACTGTGCAGGCCGTGGCGGTTCGTATTTCCATGCCTGTACCTCTTACTGTCTGCAGTGTCTATCTGCCGCCGGACGAGAACGTAAACGTCTCTGTTCTGGAGAGATTGGTCGATCAGCTGCCTTCACCCTTTCTTTTACTGGGTGACTTCAATGCCCATCATTATTTGTGGGGTAGTGTCAGCATCAGCACGAGAGGTCGTCGCATAGAGTCTCTTCTGTCCTCGGCCTCTTTGTGCCTTTTTAACACCGGTGCTGACACGTGCTTCCATGAGCCGACAAGATCTTTCAGTGCGATCGATTTGGCCTTGGGATCACCATCGATTATTGCTGACTGGTCGTGGACGGTGTGTAACGACCTCCACGGGAGCGACCATTATCCGATTTTGCTCTCGCATCATGCGAACTTACCATCTTCTGCCTCGCGCCCTCCTCGGTGGAGGATGGAGCGTGCGAGATGGGAGGTTTTCACACCGTCAGCATTGATATCTTCTACAATGGTGACCCAAGAGTCAATCGACGCAGCGGTTCTTGAAGTCACAAATTGTATTCTTCAGGCAGCTGATCTTTCTATACCAAAAACATCGACGACACTCTCCAGAAGTCCGAAGCCTTGGTGGACCCCTGAATGCGCAGCGGCTAGGAGAGCTCAACATAAGGCCTGGTCTACGTTTCGGCGTTATCCAACCGATGCTAATCTCGTTACATTCAAACGAGCAAAATCCTATGCTCGGTTGGTGCGTCGACGTAGCAAGAGGGAGTCTTGGATTCAGTATGTGTCATCTCTCACTTCACGTGCCAGTTCGAAAAGTGTGTGGGAAAAGATTCGTAAGATCCGGGGTAACTACAGCTCTCACCAGATCTACAGCTCTCACCAGATCTCCATTCTCGAGAGTAACGGCTGCACATATGCTGGAGTCGGGGAGATTGCTGATTGTTTAGGGAGGCATTTGCCTCGGTGTCGAGTGACCTGGCGTATCCTACTTCTTTTCAAAGAATAAAATCCACTGCGGAACGCCAGAGAATCTCCTTTGCGCCTTTTCTCGACACTGGATATAACTCCCCCTTCAGCATGGTTGAACTCAGGGTGGCCCTGCATTGGTCCGGCGCTACATCGGTCGGTCCCGATGGCATCCATTATGACATGCTCCGTCATCTCTCGCAGTCGTCTCTCGAGAATCTCTTAATCTTGTATGATCGTATTTGGTCGGAGCACAGTTTCCCGGAATCTTGGCGAAACGCTTTTGTTCTGCCTTTTCCCAAACCTGGCAAGGATCCCAAGTCTCCCTCTAGTTATCGTCCAATTGCTCTCACTAGCTGTCTGTGTAAAGTTCTTGAACGCATGGTTAATTCCCGGTTAATTCATTTTTTAGAATATCATCAAGTACTTTCACCATCACAAAGCGGCTTTCGCCGTCATCGTTCACCTGACGATCATCTCCTGCACCTTGAGACATCTGTGCGCGAGGCGTTCGTGCGTAGGCAGCACCTGGTTTCTGTATTTTTTGATATTGAAAAAGCTTATGATCGAGCGTGGCGGCACGGTATTATCCGTGACCTCCACGCATGCGGATTGCGA
This sequence comes from Macrothele yani, assembly GCA_039090855.1. Lineage (NCBI taxonomy): Eukaryota > Metazoa > Arthropoda > Arachnida > Araneae > Macrothelidae > Macrothele > Macrothele yani. Next base: position 83,215,435 of record CM077006.1, on the reverse strand, counting down.
GGAAATCTTCCGACATTTATTTTAAATTTTCTTCGCAATCGGGTGTTCCAGGTGCGCCTGGGTACGACGCTATCGGCAACATTCCATCAAGAACAAGGTGTTCCTCAAGGTTGCATTTTATCTGTCACATTGTTCATCCTCCGCATTAATTGTCTCCTCACAAATCTTCCTCCTGCGGTTTCGGCTACTGTCTATGTTGATGACTTGCACATTTTCTGCTCGTCATCAAGCATGCATTTTATTGAAAGGCAGTTGCAGTCTGCAATTAATCAGATATTTAAAACGGCGAATAGCAATGGTTTCGTTCTTTCTCCCGACAAGACAGCGTGTGTCCATTTCTGCCGGAGGCGTGCCTCCATCCTGACCCAGAGCTGTTTTTAGACCGTGTGGCCATACCAGTTTTGCCGGAGACCAAGTTCCTTGGTCTGACCGTCGACCGTGCGCACGTTCGGCGGCTCAAGATTTCCTGTCTGCGGGCTCTATCTATTCTTAAGATCCTTTCGAGAGTCTCGTGGGGCGCAGACAGGATGTCTTTGTTTCGAATTTACCACTTATTAATACGGTCAGAACTGGATTATGGTTGCATCGCGTATGGCTCTGCTCGTCGTTCCGTTCTCCGGCCTTTGGACACTATTCACCATCAAGCACTGCGTCTTTGTTCGGGAGCTTTTCGGACATCTCCCATTCCCAGCCTTTACGCTGACGCGAACGAACCATCGCTTGAATTACGCCGTCTGCAGCTGTCTATTCAAATTTTACCTGAAACTTAGATCTCTTCCAGACCATCCTTTATACGATGCAGTTTTTCATCCCCAGCATACTCGTTTATTCGGGAACCGGCCTTCGTGCATTTCAACATTTGGTCTTCGTATGGCTGCCGTAGCCCGTGATGTAGGTCTCGACTTGCCTCTTGTTGAAAAGACCAGGGGCTTTGGGGATCCTCCATGGCACCCACTTGGTGTCATGGTTGACACCACCTTTACATCTTTCGAGAAATCCTCAACCCCTGCGTCAGTGTACCAGCAGCTCTTCGCTGAACACCGTGCCCTCAATTCTGAATACACTCCCATCTTCACTGATGGCTCCAAGATTCACGGAGTCGTTGGATCCGCGGCGGTTTGTATTGATGACGTCTCTGTCGTGCGGATCCCAGCTGAGGCCACGGTGTTTTCGGCGGAGATGCATGCTGTGTATCTTGCTCTACTTCATGTTCAGTCGGGCTCTCATCAACGGGCTGCGGTGTACACTGATTCTTTGAGTGTTGTACAGTCATTGTCATCGTTGGACTGCTGTGACCACCCTTTTCTTTTTACCGTACGAAGGCTCCTTTGCTCTTTGCTCGAGGCCGGTGTCCAGATACAATTTTGTTGGATTCCCGGGCATGTTGAAATCTCGGGTAACGAGTGTGCTGATGCGGCTGCTAGATCTGCTTCCTCTTTGGTCGTCACACGCTTGCCGCTGTTTCATCGGGATTTCCGCTTTCTGGTTCGCGACCATATCAAGCGAACGTGGCAAGGTCTGTGGGACCAACAGGTGGAAAATAAACTGCATCGTATCAAACCTAATCTTGAAATTTGGAAATCCACATATCGTCGGAACCGTAGGGAGGAAGTGGTGCTTGCGCGTCTCCGCATTGGGCATTGTCGTTTCACTCACCGCTTTTTGCTGTGTGGCGACACTGCGCCGATGTGTGAGACGTGCAATTGCCGACTCACCGTCACTCATCTTCTGTGTACCTGTGTTCGTTTTCGTGATGTACGTTTTCATTTCTTTCATTCTCATTTGTTGACCGAGGACGCCGCTACACTGCAGCGGCTCCTCAATGACCACTGCAATACTGTTGCTGTTTTTTCATTTTTTAAACAAATTGACTATTTTAAACGTATCTAGATTTTAGCCTTATCATCATCCTCATTTCTCAGTTTTACTGAATCAGCTAGATTTTAATCATTGTATCATGTTTTTAATACTGTATGTTTCATTATCTTTTTAGCCCTTCCATCGTTCTCATTTTTCAGTTTTACATGATCAGCCAGATTTTAAGCTTTTTACCACGTTTTTATTACTGTTTGCTTGTCTGTCTTGTCTCTGGCGCTCTTTGGCCAATAATGGCCCTTGCGCCATAAAAACCAAACAACCAACCAACCATTACTCAAGTTATGAGGATAATGGCTGTGGAATAAATCTCGCTCCTGTGCCCTGACCTTTGACCCCATTTCGATGATATTAAACAGAATTGATTCAGTATACCTCCGGAACAACATACTAAAGTTTTGTCGCAATAGAAGCATTTTTAGTCAAGTTATTAGCATAATGGCTGTGGAATAACTCTCACTTCTGTGTCCTGACCTTTGAGCCCATTTCGATTATATTCAACAGAACCGGTTCAGTGTCCTTCTGGAACAACATGATAAAGTTTTGTCGCAATCGAAGCATTTTTACGTAAGTTATGAAGCATAAAAGCAATGGAATGGATCCCACTCCCATGTCCTAACCTTCGACCCCATTTCACCCATTTTCAATAGGTGTCGTCCCCAGGTTGTCACCTACCAGATACTAACATTTCATCGAAATCGAACCATTTTTACGCGAGTTATTGTGCTGAAAGACAGACAGACGGACAAAGCTGGAGCATATACGCTTCTTCAACCTACGGCTGGAAAGTGTAAAAAAGAGGACCGTCCCAAAGACGGAAGACCCGCAACAGTGGATTTGGACATGCTGAAGACCTCAGTGGAGACTGACCCATGCGCAACCACGTGAGAGCTGGCCGAACAGCTGAGGACTACCCACACAAGCTTTATTATACATCTGCGTCAACTCGGGAAGACGCACAAAAGGAGAGTTTGGGTACCCGATCAACTCACAGTTGAGCAGAAAGCGAATCACATGAGTGTATGCGTTTCTCTGCTTGCACGTGACCAAGTTGAACCGTTCTTGGACAGCATTATGACTGGTGACGAAAAATAGGTTCTGTATGACTATTTCAGCACCCAGAGATAGTGCTTGGACTTAAAACAGAAGCCCATGCCGTCCATCAAAGCCAGCTTACACCCATGTAACGTTCTGCTGTGTGGTTGGTGGGACATGCGGAGTGTCGTGTTCTTTGAGCTGCAGCCGGACAACATCACTATCACCACCAATGTGTACTTCCGTCGACTCGATGATCTGCACGCATCACTCACGTCGAAACGACCAGCACAGCTGAACCGCAAGGTCGTCCTCCTACAGCAACATGGAGCGAGACCTCACACAGCACGGGTGACTTGTCACTAGATCGGGGACCTGGGTTGTGAGCTGTTACCGCATCTAGCCTATTCCCCGGACACTGTCACAAGCAAATAGCACTTTGCCGCCTTGGTGGCGCAGTGGTCTGAAAGATGGCCTCTGATCATTCGTCCGAAAGGGGTCCGGGTTCGAATCCCGGTGAGGCATGGATGTTGTGTTTGCCTTACGGCACAGGCTCTCTCATTTTCCCTGAAACCAGTGAGCCTAAATTAGGGACGGCGATTGCTTATAGCCCATTGAGTTGCTCACGGTGGTCGTTAAACCTACAATCAGCCACCCCGGAGGCGCAGTGGTCTAAGCAATGGCCTCTGATCATTCGTCCGAAAGGGGTCCAGGTTCAAATCACGGTGAAGCATGGATGTTGTGTTTGCCTTACGGCACTGGCTCTCTCCCTTCACTGGAAACAGTGACCCTAAATTAGGGACGGACGACCGCTTATAGCCCATTGAGTTTATAACGAAGTAAATATCTCCGTCATTCCTATTAGCGCCAGGATTCGAACCCGGATCCCCTCATTCCGGAATAAGTTGCTCTACCAATTGAGCTACTCGGACGATTTATTCTGATTCCTATCTGCCTTTATGTCGTGTGCGTCCTTCTGGCAGGTACGTCACATCATCTCCCACTTATTTTTTTTCGAAGTGCTAGAGAAGGGATTCTCTTATTTTTCCTATCTCGCGGTGTGGAAAGAACATCACACCAATGCGAGATTTTGAACGGTCGGGTCATCCGGAGAGTTCGGGCGCCATTATAACTAAGTAAATTTCTCCGTCAATATTCGAACCCGGATCCCCTCATTCCCGAATAAGTTGCTCTACCAATTGAGCTACGCGGACGATTTATTCTGATTCCTATCTGCCTTTATGTCGTGTGCGTCCTTCTGGCAGGTAGGTCACATCATCTCCCACTTCTTTTTTCTTCTTTTTTTCGAAGTGCTAGAGAAGGGATTCTCTTCTTTTTCCTATCTCGCGGTGTGGAAAGAACATCACACCAATGCGAGATTTTGAACGGTCGGGTCATCCGGAGAGTTCGGGCGCCATTATAACGAAGTAAATTTCTCCGTCATTTTTTTCCGCGCCAGGATTCGAACCCGGGTCCCCTCATTCCGGAATAAGTTGCTCTACCAATTGAGCTACGCGGACGATTTATTCTGATTCCTATCTGCCTTTATGTCGTGTGCGTCCTTCTGGCAGGTACGTCACATCATCTCCCACTTATTTTTTTTTTCGAAGTGCTAGAGAAGGGATTCTCTTATTTTTCCTATCTCGCGGTGTGGAAAGAACATCACACCAATGCGAGATTTTGAACGGTCGGGTCATCCGCAGAGTTCGGGCGCCATTATAACTAAGTAAATTTCTCCATCAGGATTCGAACCCGGATCCCCTCATTCCCGAATAAGTTGCTCTACCAATTGAGCTACGCGGACGATTTATTCTGATTCCTATCTGCCTTTATGTCGTGTGCGTCCTTCTGGCAGGTACGTCACATCATCTCCCACTTCTTTTTTCTTCTAAGTGCTAGAGAAGGGATTCTCTTATTTTTCCTATCTCGCGGTGTGGAAAGAACATCACACCAATGCGAGATTTTGAACGGTCGGGTCATCCGGAGAGTTCGGGCGCCATTATAACGAAGTAAATTTCTCCGTCATTTTTTTCCGCGCCAGGATTCGAACCCGGGTCCCCTCATTCCGGAATAAGTTGCTCTACCAATTGAGCTACGCGGACGATTTATTCTGATTCCTATCTGCCTTTATGTCGTGTGCGTCCTTCTGGCAGGTACGTCACATCATCTGCCACTTCTTTTTTTCGAAGTGCTAGAGAAGGGATTCTCTTATTTTTCCTATCTCGCGGTGTGGAAAGAACATCACACCAATGCGAGATTTTGAACGGTCGGGTCATCCGGAGAGTTCGGGCGCCATTATAACGAAGTAAATTTCTCCGTCAGGATTCGAACCCGGATCCCCTCATTCCGGAATAAGTTGCTTTACCAATTGAGCTACGCGGACGATTTATTCTGATTCCTATCTGCCTTTATGTCGTGTGCGTCCTTCTGGCAGGTACGTCACATCATCTCCCACTTCTTTTTTCTTCTTTTTTTCGAAGTGCTAGAGAAGGGATTCTCTTATTTTTCCTATCTCGCGGTGTGGAAAGAACATCACACCAATGCGAGATTTTGAACGGTCGGGTCATCCGGAGAGTTCGGGCGCCATTATAACGAAGTAAATTTCTCCGTCATTTTTTTCCGCGCCAGGATTCGAACCCGGATCCCCTCATTCCCGAATAAGTTGCTCTACCAATTGAGCTACGCGGACGATTTATTCTGATTCCTATCTGCCTTTATGTCGTATGCGTCTTTCTGGCAGGAACGTCACATCATCTCCCACTTCTTTTTCTTCTTTTTTTTCGAAGTGCTAGAGAAGGGATTCTCTTATTTTTCCTATCTCGCGGTGTGGAAAGAACATCACACCAATGCGAGATTTTGAACTGTCGGGTCATCCGGAGAGTTCGGGCGCCATTATAACGAAGTAAATTTCTCCGTCATTTTTTTCCGCGCCAGGATTCGAACCCGGGTCCCCTCATTCCGGAATAAGTTGCTCTACCAATTGAGCTACGCGGACGATTTATTCTGATTCCTATCTGCCTTTATGTCGTGTGCGTCCTTCTGGCAGGTACGTCACATCATCTACCACTTATTTTTTTTTCGAAGTGCTAGAGAAGGGATTCTCTTATTTTTCCTATCTCGCGGTGTGGAAAGAACATCACACCAATGCGAGATTTTGAACGGTCGGGTCATCCGGAGAGTTCGGGCGCCATTATAACGAAGTAAATTTCTCCGTCATTTTTTTCCGCGCCAGGATTCGAACCCGGGTCCCCTCATTCCGGAATAAGTTGCTCTACCAATTGAGCTACGCGGACGATTTATTCTGATTCCTATCTGCCTTTATGTCGTGTGCGTCCTTCTGGCAGGTACGTCACATCATCTCCCACTTATTATTTTTTTTTTTTTTTTCGAAGTGCTAGAGAAGGGATTCTCTTATTTTTCCTATCTCGCGGTGTGGAAAGAACATCACACCAATGCGAGATTTTGAACGGTCGGGTCATCCGGAGAGTTCGGGCGCCATTATAACTAAGTAAATTTCTCCGTCAATATTCGAACCCGGATCCCCTCATTCCCGAATAAGTTGCTCTACCAATTGAGCTACGCGTACGATTTATTCTGATTCCTATCTGCCTTTATGTCGTGTGCGTCCTTCTGGCAGGAACGTCACATCATCTCCCACTTATTTTTTTCGAAGTGCTAGAGAAGGGATTCTCTTATTTTTCCTATCTCGCGGTGTGGAAAGAACATCACACCAATGCGAGATTTTGAACGGTCGGGTCATCCGGAGAGTTCGGGCGCCATTATAACGAAGTAAATTTCTCCGTCATTTTTTCCGCGCCAGGATTCGAACCCGGGTCCCCTCATTCCGGAATGAGTTGCTCTACCAATTGAGCTACGCGGACGTTTTATTCTGATTCCTATCTGCCTTTATGTCGTGTGCGTCCTTCTGGCAGGTACGTCACATCATCTCCCACTTATTTTTTTTTTCGAAGTGCTAGAGAAGGGATTCTCTTATTTTTCCTATCTCGCGGTGTGGAAAGAACATCACACCAATGCGAGATTTTGAACGGTCGGGTCATCCGGAGAGTTCGGGCGCCATTATACCGAAGTAAATTTCTCCGTCATTTTTTTCCGCGCCAGGATTCGAACCCGGGTCCCCTCATTCCGGAATAAGTTGCTCTACCATGTGAGCTACGCGGACGATTTATTCTGATTCCTATCTGCCTTTATGTCGTGTGCGTCCTTCTGGCAGGTAGGTCACATCATCTCCCACTTCTTTTTTCTTCTTTTTTTCGAAGTGCTACTCTTCTTTTTCCTATCTCGCGGTGTGGAAAGAACATCACACCAATGCGAGATTTTGAACGGTCGGGTCATCCGGAGAGTTCGGGCGCCATTATAACGAAGTAAATTTCTCCGTCATTTTTTTCCGCGCCAGGATTCGAACCCGGATCCCCTCATTCCGGAATGAGTTGCTCTACCAATTGAGCTACTCGGACGATTTATTCTGATTCCTATCTGCCTTTATGTCGTGTGCGTCCTTCTGGCAGGAACGTCACATCATCTCCCACTTCTTTTTCTTCTTTTTTTTTCGAAGTGCTAGAGAAGGGATTCTCTTATTTTTCCTATCTCGCGGTGTGGAAAGAACATCACACCAATGCGAGATTTTGAACGGTCGGGTCATCCGGAGAGTTCGGGCGCCATTATAACGAAGTAAATTTCTCCGTCATTTTTTTCCGCGCCAGGATTCGAACCCGGATCCCCTCATTCCGGAATAAGTTGCTCTACCAATTGAGCTACGCGGACGATTTATTCTGATTCCTATCTGCCTTTATGTCGTGTGCGTCCTTCTGGCAGGTGCGTCACATCATCTCCCACTTCTTTTTTCTTCGAAGTGCTAGAGAAGGGATTCTCTTATTTTTCCTATCTCGCGGTGTGGAAAGAACATCACACCAATGCGAGATTTTGAACGGTCGGGTCATCCGGAGAGTTCGGGCGCCATTATAACGAAGTAAATTTCTCCGTCATTTTTTTCTGCGCCAGGATTCGAACCCGGGTCCCCTCATTCCGGAATAAGTTGCTCTACCAATTGAGCTACGCGGACGATTTATTCTGATTCCTATCTGCCTTTATGTCGTGTGCGTCCTTCTGGCAGGTACGTCACATCATCTCCCACTTATTTTTTTTTCGAAGTGCTAGAGAAGGGATTCTCTTATTTTTCCTATCTCGCGGTGTGGAAAGAACATCACACCAATGCGAAATTTTGAACGGTCGGGTCATCCGGAGAGTTCGGGCGCCATTATAACGAAGTAAATTTCTCCGTCATTTTTTCCGCGCCAGGATTCGAACCCGGGTCCCCTCATTCCGGAATAAGTTGCTCTACCAATTGAGCTACGCGGACGATTTATTCTGATTCCTATCTGCCTTTATGTCGTGTGCGTCCTTCTGGCAGGTACGTCACATCATCTCCCACTTCTTTTTTCTTCGAAGTGCTAGAGAAGGGATTCTCTTATTTTTCCTATCTCGCGGTGTGGAAAGAACATCACACCAATGCGATATTTTGAACGGTCGGGTCATCCGGAGAGTTCGGGCGCCATTATAACGAAGTAAATTTCTCCGTCATTTTTTCCGCGCCAGGATTCGAACCCGGGTCCCCTCATTCCGGAATAAGTTGCTCTACCATGTGAGCTACGCGGACGATTTATTCTGATTCCTATCTGCCTTTATGTCGTGTGCGTCCTTCTGGCAGGTACGTCACATCATCTCCCACTTATTTTTTTTTCGAAGTGCTAGAGAAGGGATTCTCTTATTTTTCCTATCTCGGGGTGTGGAAAGAACATCACACCAATGCGAGATTTTGAACGGTCGGGTCATCCGGAGAGTTCGGGCGCCATTATAACGAAGTAAATTTCTCCGTCATTTTTTCCGCGCCAGGATTCGAACCCGGGTCCCCTCATTCCGGAATAAGTTGCTCTACCAATTGAGCTACGCGGACGATTTATTCTGATTCCTATCTGCCTTTATGTCGTGTGCGTCCTTCTGGCAGGTAGGTCGCATCATCTCCCACTTCTTTTTTCTTGAAGTGCTACTCTTCTTTTTCCTATCTCGCGGTGTGGAAAGAACATCACACCAATGCGAGATTTTGAACGGTCGGGTCATCCGGAGAGTTCGGGCGCCATTATAACGAAGTAAATTTCTCCGTCATTTTTTTCCGCGCCAGGATTCGAACCCGGATCCCCTCATTCCGGAATAAGTTGCTCTACCAATTGAGCTACGCGGACGATTTATTCTGATTCCTATCTGCCTTTATGTCGTGTGCGTCCTTCTGGCAGGTACGTCACATCATCTCCCACTTATTTTTTTTTTTTTTTTTTTTCGAAGTGCTAGAGAAGGGATTCTCTTATTTTTCCTATCTCGCGGTGTGGAAAGAACATCACACCAATGCGAAATTTTGAACGGTCGGGTCATCCGGAGAGTTCGGGCGCCATTATAACGAAGTAAATTTCTCCGTCATTTTTTTCCGCGCAGGATTCGAACCCGGGTCCCCTCATTCCGGAATAAGTTGCTCTACCAATCGAGCTACGCGGACGATTTATTCTGATTCCTATCTGCCTTTATGTCGTGTGCGTCCTTCTGGCAGGAACGTCACATCATCTCCCACTTCTTTTTTCGAAGTGCTAGAGAAGGGATTCTCTTATTTTTCCTATCTCGCGGTGTGGAAAGAACATCACACCAATGCGAGATTTTGAACGGTCGGGTCATCCGGAGAGTTCGGGCGCCATTATAACTAAGTAAATTTCTCCGTCAATATTCGAACCCGGATCCCCTCATTCCCGAATAAGTTGCTCTACCAATTGAGCTACGCGGACGATTTATTCTGATTCCTATCTGCCTTTATGTCGTGTGCGTCCTTCTGGCAGGTACGTCACATCATCTCCCACTTCTTTTTTTTCGAAGTGCTAGAGAAGGGATTCTCTTATTTTTCCTATCTCGCGGTGTGGAAAGAACATCACACCAATGCGAGATTTTGAACGGTCGGGTCATCCGGAGAGTTCGGGCGCCATTATAACGAAGTAAATTTCTCCGTCATTTTTTTCCGCGCCAGGATTCGAACCCGGGTCCCCTCATTCCGGAATAAGTTGCTCTACCAATTGGGCTACGCGGACGATTTATTCTGATTCCTATCTGCCTTTATGTCGTGTGCGTCCTTCTGGCAGGTACGTCACATCATCTCCCACTTCTTTTTTTCGAAGTGCTAGAGAAGGGATTCTCTTATTTTTCCTATCTCGCGGTGTGGAAAGAACATCACACCAATGCGAGATTTTTGAACGGTCGGGTCATCCGGAGAGTTCGGGCGCCATTATAACGAAGTAAATTTCTCCGTCATTTTTTTCCGCGCAGGATTCGAACCCGGGTCCCCTCATTCCGGAATAAGTTGCTCTACCAATCGAGCTACGCGGACGATTTATTCTGATTCCTATCTGCCTTTATGTCGTGTGCGTCCTTCTGGCAGGTACGTCACATCATCTCCCACTTATTATTTTTTTTTTTTTTTCGAAGTGCTAGAGAAGGGATTCTCTTATTTTTCCTATCTCGCGGTGTGGAAAGAACATCACACCAATGCGAGATTTTGAAAGGTCGGGTCATCCGGAGAGTTCGGGCGCCATTATAACTAAGTAAATTTCTCCGTCAATATTCGAACCCGGATCCCCTCATTCCCGAATAAGTTGCTCTACCAATTGAGCTACGCGGACGATTTATTCTGATTCCTATCTGCCTTTATGTCGTGTGCGTCCTTCTGGCAGGTACGTCACATCATCTCCCACTTCTTTTTTTTCGAAGTGCTAGAGAAGGGATTCTCTTATTTTTCCTATCTCGCGGTGTGGAAAGAACATCACACCAATGCGAGATTTTGAACGGTCGGGTCATCCGGAGAGTTCGGGCGCCATTATAACGAAGTAAATTTCTCCGCCATTTTTTTCCGCGCCAGGATTCGAACCCGGATCCCCTCATTCCGGAATAAGTTGCTCTACCAATTGAGCTACGCGGACGATTTATTCTGATTCCTATCTGCCTTTATGTCGTGTGCGTCCTTCTGGCAGGTACGTCACATCATCTCCCACTTCTTTTTTCTTCGAAGTGCTAGAGAAGGGATTCTCTTATTTTTCCTATCTCGCGGTGTGGAAAGAACATCACACCAATGCGAGATTTTGAACGGTCGGGTCATCCGGAGAGTTCGGGCGCCATTATAACGAAGTAAATTTCTCCGTCATTTTTTTCCGCGCCAGGATTCGAACCCGGGTCCCCTCATTCCGGAATAAGTTGCTCTACCATGTGAGCTACGCGGACGATTTATTCTGATTCCTATCTGCCTTTATGTCGTGTGCGTCCTTCTGGCAGGTACGTCACATCATCTCCCACTTATTTTTTTTTTTTCGAAGTGCTAGAGAAGGGATTCTCTTATTTTTCCTATCTCGCGGTGTGGAAAGAACATCACACCAATGCGAGATTTTGATCGGTCGGGTCATCCGGAGAGTTCGGGCGCCATTATAACGAAGTAAATTTCTCCGTCATTTTTTTCCGCGCCAGGATTCGAACCCGGGTCCCCTCATTCCGGAATAAGTTGCTCTACCAATTGAGCTACGCGGACGATTTATTCTGATTCCTATCTGCCTTTATGTCGTGTGCGTCCTTCTGGCAGGTACGTCACATCATCTCCCACTTATTTTTTTTTCGAAGTGCTAGAGAAGGGATTCTCTTATTTTTCCTATCTCGCGGTGTGGAAAGAACATCACACCAATGCGAGATTTTGAACGGTCGGGTCATCCGGAGAGTTCGGGCGCCATTATAACGAAGTAAATTTCTCCGTCATTTTTTTCCGCGCCAGGATTCGAACCCGGGTCCCCTCTTTCCGGAATAAGTTGCTCTACCAATTGAGCTACGCGGACGATTTATTCTGATTCCTATCTGCCTTTATGTCGTGTGCGTCCTTCTGGCAGGTAGGTCACATCATCTCCCACTTCTTTTTTCTTCTTTTTTTCGAAGTGCTACTCTTCTTTTTCCTATCTCGCGGTGTGGAAAGAACATCACACCAATGCGAGATTTTGAACGGTCGGGTCATCCGGAGAGTTCGGGCGCCATTATAACGAAGTAAATTTCTCCGTCATTTTTTTCCGCGCCAGGATTCGAACCCGGATCCCCTCATTCCGGAATAAGTTGCTCTACCAATTGAGCTACGCGGACGATTTATTCTGATTCCTATCTGCCTTTATGTCGTGTGCGTCCTTCTGGCAGGTGCGTCACATCATCTCCCACTTCTTTTTTCTTCGAAGTGCTAGAGAAGGGATTCTCTTATTTTTCCTATCTCGCGGTGTGGAAAGAACATCACACCAATGCGAGATTTTGAACGGTCGGGTCATCCGGAGAGTTCGGGCGCCATTATAACGAAGTAAATTTCTCCGTCATTTTTTTCTGCGCCAGGATTCGAACCCGGGTCCCCTCATTCCGGAATAAGTTGCTCTACCAATTGAGCTACGCGGACGATTTATTCTGATTCCTATCTGCCTTTATGTCGTGTGCGTCCTTCTGGCAGGTACGTCACATCATCTCCCACTTATTTTTTTTTCGAAGTGCTAGAGAAGGGATTCTCTTATTTTTCCTATCTCGCGGTGTGGAAAGAACATCACACCAATGCGAAATTTTGAACGGTCGGGTCATCCGGAGAGTTCGGGCGCCATTATAACGAAGTAAATTTCTCCGTCATTTTTTTCCGCGCCAGGATTCGAACCCGGGTCCCCTCATTCCGGAATAAGTTGCTCTACCAATTGAGCTACGCGGACGATTTATTCTGATTCCTATCTGCCTTTATGTCGTGTGCGTCCTTCTGGCAGGTACGTCACATCATCTCCCACTTATTTTTTTCGAAGTGCTAGAGAAGGGATTCTCTTATTTTTCCTATCTCGCGGTGTGGAAAGAACATCACACCAATGCGAGATTTTGAACGGTCGGGTCATCCGGAGAGTTCGGGCGCCATTATAATGAAGTAAATTTCTCCGTCATTTTTTTCCGCGCCAGGATTCGAACCCGGATCCCCTCATTCCGGAATAAGTTGCTCTACCAATTGAGCTACGCGGACGATTTATTCTGATTCCTATCTGCCTTTATGTCGTGTGCGTCCTTCTGGCAGGTACGTCACATCATCTCCCACTTCTTTTTTCTTCGAAGTGCTAGAGAAGGGATTCTCTTATTTTTCCTATCTCGCGGTGTGGAAAGAACATCACACCAATGCGAGATTTTGAACGGTCGGGTCATCCGGAGAGTTCGGGCGCCATTATAACGAAGTAAATTTCTCCGTCATTTTTTTCCGCGCCAGGATTCGAACCCGGGTCCCCTCATTCCGGAATAAAATGCTCTACCATGTGAGCTACGCGGACGATTTATTCTGATTCCTATCTGCCTTTATGTCGTGTGCGTCCTTCTGGCAGGTACGTCACATCATCTCCCACTTATTTTTTTTTTTTTCGAAGTGCTAGAGAAGGGATTCTCTTATTTTTCCTATCTCGGGGTGTGGAAAGAACATCACACCAATGCGAGATTTTGAACGGTCGGGTCATCCGGAGAGTTCGGGCGCCATTATAACGAAGTAAATTTCTCCGTCATTTTTTTCCGCGCCAGGATTCGAACCCGGGTCCCCTCATTCCGGAATAAGTTGCTCTACCAATTGAGCTACGCGGACGATTTATTCTGATTCCTATCTGCCTTTATGTCGTGTGCGTCCTTCTGGCAGGTAGGTCGCATCATCTCCCACTTCTTTTTTCTTCTTTTTTTTCGAAGTGCTACTCTTCTTTTTCCTATCTCGCGGTGTGGAAAGAACATCACACCAATGCGAGATTTTGAACGGTCGGGTCATCCGGAGAGTTCGGGCGCCATTATAACGAAGTAAATTTCTCCGTCATTTTTTTCCGCGCCAGGATTCGAACCCGGATCCCCTCATTCCGGAATAAGTTGCTCTACCAATTGAGCTACGCGGACGATTTATTCTGATTCCTATCTGCCTTTATGTCGTGTGCGTCCTTCTGGCAGGAACGTCACATCATCTCCCACTTCTTTTTTTCGAAGTGCTAGAGAAGGGATTCTCTTATTTTTCCTATCTCGCGGTGTGGAAAGAACATCACACCAATGCGAGATTTTGAACGGTCGGGTCATCCGGAGAGTTCGGGCGCCATTATAACTAAGTAAATTTCTCCGTCAATATTCGAACCCGGATGCCCTCATTCCCGAATAAGTTGCTCTACCAATTGAGCTACGCGGACGATTTATTCTGATTCCTATCTGCCGTTATGTCGTGTGCGTCCTTCTGGCAGGTACGTCACATCATCTCCCACTTCTTTTTTCGAAGTGCTAGAGAAGGGATTCTCTTATTTTTCCTATCTCGCGGTGTGGAAAGAACATCACACCAATGCGAGATTTTGAACGGTCGGGTCATCCGGAGAGTTCGGGCGCCATTATAACGAAGTAAATTTCTCCGTCATTTTTTTCCGCGCCAGGATTCGAACCCGGGTCCCCTCATTCCGGAATAAGTTGCTCTACCAATTGGGCTACGCGGACGATTTATTCTGATTCCTATCTGCCTTTATGTCGTGTGCGTCCTTCTGGCAGGTACGTCACATCATCTACCACTTCTTTTTTCGAAGTGCTAGAGAAGGGATTCTCTTATTTTTCCTATCTCGCGGTGTGGAAAGAACATCACACCAATGCGAGATTTTGAACGGTCGGGTCATCCGGAGAGTTCGGGCGCCATTATAACGAAGTAAATTTCTCCGTCATTTTTTTCCGCGCAGGATTCGAACCCGGGTCCCCTCATTCCGGAATAAGTTGCTCTACCAATCGAGCTACGCGGCACCCATCCTTCTGGCAGGTACGTCACATCATCTCCCACTTATTATTTTTTTTTTTTTCGAAGTGCTAGAGAAGGGATTCTCTTATTTTTCCTATCTCGCGGTGTGGAAAGAACATCACACCAATGCGAGATTTTGAACGGTCGGGTCATCCGGAGAGTTCGGGCGCCATTATAACTAAGTAAATTTCTCCGTCAATATTCGAACCCGGATCCCCTCATTCCCGAATAAGTTGCTCTACCAATTGAGCTACGCGGACGATTTATTCTGATTCCTATCTGCCTTTATGTCGTGTGCGTCCTTCTGGCAGGTACGTCACATCATCTCCCACTTCTTTTTTTCGAAGTGCTAGAGAAGGGATTCTCTTATTTTTCCTATCTCGCGGTGTGGAAAGAACATCACACCAATGCGAGATTTTGAACGGTCGGGTCATCCGGAGAGTTCGGGCGCCATTATAACGAAGTAAATTTCTCCGTCATTTTTTTCCGCGCCAGGATTCGAACCCGGATCCCCTCATTCCAGAATAAGTTGCTCTACCAATTGAGCTACGCGGGCGATTTATTCTGATTCCTATCTGCCTTTATGTCGTGTGCGTCCTTCTGGCAGGTACGTCACATCATCTCCCACTTCTTTTTCTTCGAAGTGCTAGAGAAGGGATTCTCTTATTTTTCCTATCTCGCGGTGTGGAAAGAACATCACACCAATGCGAGATTTTGAACGGTCGGGTCATCCGGAGAGTTCGGGCGCCATTATAACGAAGTAAATTTCTCCGTCATTTTTTTCCGCGCCAGGATTCGAACCCGGGTCCCCTCATTCCGGAATAAGTTGCTCTACCAATTGGGCTACGCGGACGATTTATTCTGATTCCTATCTGCCTTTATGTCGTGTGCGTCCTTCTGGCAGGCACGTCACATCATCTCCCACTTCTTTTTTTTCGAAGTGCTAGAGAAGGGATTCTCTTATTTTTCCTATCTCGCGGTGTGGAAAGAACATCACACCAATGCGAGATTTTGAACGGTCGGGTCATCCGGAGAGTTCGGGCGCCATTATAACGAAGTAAATTTCTCCGTCATTTTTTTCCGCGCCAGGATTCGAACCCGGATCCCCTCATTCCGGAATAAGTTGCTCTACCAATTGAGCTACGCGGACGATTTATTCTGATTCCTATCTGCCTTTATGTCGTGTGCGTCCTTCTGGCAGGTACGTCACATCATCTCCCACTTCTTTTTTCTTCGAAGTGCTAGAGAAGGGATTCTCTTATTTTTCCTATCTCGCGGTGTGGAAAGAACATCACACCAATGCGAGATTTTGAACGGTCGGGTCATTCGGAGAGTTCGGGCGCCATTATAACGAAGTAAATTTCTCCGTCATTTTTTTCCGCGCCAGGATTCGAACCCGGGTCCCCTCATTCCGGAATAAGTTGCTCTACCAATTGAGCTACGCGGACGATTTATTCTGATTCCTATCTGCCTTTATGTCGTGTGCGTCCTTCTGGCAGGTACGTCACATCATCTCCCACTTATTTTTTTTTTCGAAGTGCTAGAGAAGGGATTCTCTTATTTTTCCTATCTCGCGGTGTGGAAAGAACATCACACCAATGCGAGATTTTGAACGGTCGGGTCATCCGGAGAGTTCGGGCGCCATTATAACTAAGTAAATTTCTCCGTCAATATTCGAACCCGGATCCCCTCATTCCCGAATAAGTTGCTCTACCAATTGAGCTACGCGGACGATTTATTCTGATTCCTATCTGCCTTTATGTCGTGTGCGTCCTTCTGGCAGGTACGTCACATCATCTCCCACTTATTTTTTTTTCGAAGTGCTAGAGAAGGGATTCTCTTATTTTTCCTATCTCGCGGTGTGGAAAGAACATCACACCAATGCGAGATTTTGAACGGTCGGGTCATCCGGAGAGTTCGGGCGCCATTATAACTAAGTAAATTTCTCCGTCAATATTCGAACCCGGATCCCCTCATTCCCGAATAAGTTGCTCTACCAATTGAGCTACGCGGACGATTTATTCTGATTCCTATCTGCCTTTATGTCGTGTGCGTCCTTCTGGCAGGTACGTCACATCATCTCCCACTTCTTTTTTCGAAGTGCTAGAGAAGGGATTCTCTTATTTTTCCTATCTCGCGGTGTGGAAAGAACATCACACCAAGGCGAGATTTTGAACGGTCGGGTCATCCGGAGAGTTCGGGCGTCATTATAACGAAGTAAATTTCTCCGTCATTTTTTTCCGCGCCAGGATTCGAACCCGGGTCCCCTCATTCCGGAATAAGTTGCTCTACCATGTGAGCTACGCGGACGATTTATTCTGATTCCTATCTGCCTTTATGTCGTGTGCGTCCTTCTGGCAGGTACGTCACATCATCTCCCACTTATTTTTTTTTCGAAGTGCTAGAGAAGGGATTCTCTTATTTTTCCTATCTCGGGGTGTGGAAAGAACATCACACCAATGCGAGATTTTGAACGGTCGGGTCATTCGGAGAGTTCGGGCGCCATTATAACGAAGTAAATTTCTCCGTCATTTTTTTCCGCGCCAGGATTCGAACCCGGGTCCCCTCATTCCGGAATAAGTTGCTCTACCAATAAAGCTACGCGGACGATTTATTCTGATTCCTATCTGCCTTTATGTCGTGTGCGTCCTTCTGGCAGGTACGTCACATCATCTCCCACTTCTTTTTTCGAAGTGCTAGAGAAGGGATTCTCTTATTTTTCCTATCTCGCGGTGTGGAATTTTGAACGGTCGGGTCATCCGGAGAGTTCGGGCGTCATTATAACAAAGTAAATTTCTCCGTCATTTTTTTCCGCGCCAGGATTCGAACCCGGGTCCCCTCATTCCGGAATAAGTTGCTCTACCATGTGAGCTACGCGGACGATTTATTCTGATTCCTATCTGCCTTTATGTCGTGTGCGTCCTTCTGGCAGGTACGTCACATCATCTCCCACTTATTATTTTTTTTTTTTCCGAAGTGCTAGAGAAGGGATTCTCTTATTTTTCCTATCTCGCGGTGTGGAAAGAACATCACACCAATGCGAGATTTTGAACGGTCGGGTCATCCGGAGAGTTCGGGCGCCATTATAACGAAGTAAATTTCTCCGTCATTTTTTTCCGCGCCAGGATTCGAACCCGGGTCCCCTCATTCCGGAATAAGTTGCTCTACCATGTGAGCTACGCGGACGATTTATTCTGATTCCTATCTGCCTTTATGTCGTGTGCGTCCTTCTGGCAGGTAGGTCACATCATCTCCCACTTCTTTTTTCTTCTTTTTTTTCGAAGTGCTACTCTTCTTTTTCCTATCTCGCGGTGTGGAAAGAACATCACACCAATGCGAGTTTTGAACGGTCGGGTCATCCGGAGAGTTCGGGCGCCATTATAACGAAGTAAATTTCTCCGTCATTTTTTTCCGCGCCAGGATTCGAACCCGGATCCCCTCATTCCGGAATAAGTTGCTCTACCAATTGAGCTACTCGGACGATTTATTCTGATTCCTATCTGCCTTTATGTCGTGTGCGTCCTTCTGGCAGGAACGTCACATCATCTCCCACTTCTTTTTTTCGAAGTGCTAGAGAAGGGATTCTCTTATTTTTCCTATCTCGCGGTGTGGAAAGAACATCACACCAATGCGAGATTTTGAACGGTCGGGTCATCCGGAGAGTTCGGGCGCCATTATAACTAAGTAAATTTCTCCGTCAATATTCGAACCCGGATCCCCTCATTCCCGAATAAGTTGCTCTACCAATTGAGCTACGCGTACGATTTATTCTGATTCCTATCTGCCTTTATGTCGTGTGCGTCCTTCTGGCAGGAACGTCACATCATCTCCCACTTATTTTTTTTCGAAGTGCTAGAGAAGGGATTCTCTTATTTTTCCTATCTCGCGGTGTGGAATTTTGAACGGTCGGGTCATCCGGAGAGTTCGGGCGTCATTATAACGAAGTAAATTTCTCCGTCATTTTTTTCCGCGCCAGGATTCGAACCCGGGTCCCCTCATTCCGGAATGAGTTGCTCTACCAATTGAGCTACGCGGACGTTTTATTCTGATTCCTATCTGCCTTTATGTCGTGTGCGTCCTTCTGGCAGGTACGTCACATCATCTCCCACTTATTTTTTTTTTCGAAGTGCTAGAGAAGGGATTCTCTTATTTTTCCTATCTCGCGGTGTGGAAAGAACATCACACCAATGCGAGATTTTGAACGGTCGGGTCATCCGGAGAGTTCGGGCGCCATTATAACGAAGTAAATTTCTCCGTCATTTTTTTCCGCGCCAGGATTCGAACCCGGGTCCCCTCATTCCGGAATAAGTTGCTCTACCATGTGAGCTACGCGGACGATTTATTCTGATTCCTATCTGCCTTTATGTCGTGTGCGTCCTTCTGGCAGGTAGGTCACATCATCTCCCACTTCTTTTTTCTTCTTTTTTTTCGAAGTGCTACTCTTCTTTTTCCTATCTCGCGGTGTGGAAAGAACATCACACCAATGCGAGATTTTGAACGGTCGGGTCATCCGGAGAGTTCGGGCGCCATTATAACGAAGTAAATTTCTCCGTCATTTTTTTCCGCGCCAGGATTCGAACCCGGGTCCCCTCATTCCGGAATAAGTTGCTCTACCAATTGAGCTACGCGGACGATTTATTCTGATTCCTATCTGCCTTTATGTCGTGTGCGTCCTTCTGGCAGGAACGTCACATCATCTCCCACTTCTTTTTCTTCTTTTTTTTCGAAGTGCTAGAGAAGGGATTCTCTTATTTTTCCTATCTCGCGGTGTGGAAAGAACATCACACCAATGCGAGATTTTGAACGGTCGGGTCATCCGGAGAGTTCGGGCGCCATTATAACGAAGTAAATTTCTCCGTCATTGTTTTCCGCGCCAGGATTCGAACCCGGGTCCCCTCATTCCGGAATAAGTTGCTCTACCATGTGAGCTACGCGGACGATTTATTCTGATTCCTATCTGCCTTTATGTCGTGTGCGTCCTTCTGGCAGGTACGTCACATCATCTCCCACTTATTATTTTTTTTTTTCGAAGTGCTAGAGAAGGGATTCTCTTATTTTTCCTATCTCGCGGTGTGGAAAGAACATCACACCAATGCGAGATTTTGAACGGTCGGGTCATCCGGAGAGTTCGGGCGCCATTATAACTAAGTAAATTTCTCCGTCAATATTCGAACCCGGATCCCCTCATTCCCGAATAAGTTGCTCTACCAATTGAGCTACGCGGACGATTTATTCTGATTCCTATCTGCCTTTATGTCGTGTGCGTCCTTCTGGCAGGAACGTCACATCATCTCCCACTTATTTTTTTTTCGAAGTGCTAGAGAAGGGATTCTCTTATTTTTCCTATCTCGCGGTGTGGAAAGAACATCACACCAATGCGAGATTTTGAACGGTCGGGTCATCCGGAGAGTTCGGGCGCCATTATAACGAAGTAAATTTCTCCGTCATTTTTTTCCGCGCCAGGATTCGAACCCGGGTCCCCTCATTCCGGAATAAGTTGCTCTACCAATCGAGCTACGCGGACGATTTATTCTGATTCCTATCTGCCTTTATGTCGTGTGCGTCCTTCTGGCAGGTACGTCACATCATCTCCCACTTATTTTTTTTTTCGAAGTGCTAGAGAAGGGATTCTCTTATTTTTCCTATCTCGCGGTGTGGAAAGAACATCACACCAATGCGAGATTTTGAACGGTCGGGTCATACGGAGAGTTCGGGCTCCATTATAACGAAGTAAATTTCTCCGTCATTTTTTTCCGCGCCAGGATTCGAACCCGGGTCCCCTCATTCCGGAATAAGTTGCTCTACCATGTGAGCTACGCGGACGATTTATTCTGATTCCTATCTGCCTTTATGTCGTGTGCGTCCTTCTGGCAGGTACGTCACATCATCTCCCACTTATTTTTTTTTCGAAGTGCTAGAGAAGGGATTCTCTTATTTTTCCTATCTCGGGGTGTGGAAAGAACATCACACCAATGCGAGATTTTGAACGGTCGGGTCATTCGGAGAGTTCGGGCGCCATTATAACGAAGTAAATTTCTCCGTCATTTTTTCCGCGCCAGGATTCGAACCCGGGTCCCCTCATTCCGGAATAAGTTGCTCTACCAATTGAGCTACGCGGACGATTTATTCTGATTCCTATCTGCCTTTATGTCGTGTGCGTCCTTCTGGCAGGTACGTCACATCATCTCCCACTTATTATTATTTTTTTTTTTTCGAAGTGCTAGAGAAGGGATTCTCTTATTATTCCTATCTCGCGGTGTGGAAAGAACATCACACCAATGCGAGATTTTGAACGGTCGGGTCATCCGGAGAGTTCGGGCGCCATTATAACGAAGTAAATTTCTCCGTCATTTTTTTCCGCGCCAGGATTCGAACCCGGATCCCCTCATTCCGGAATAAGTTGCTCTACCAATTGAGCTACTCGGACGATTTATTCTGATTCCTATCTGCCTTTATGTCGTGTGCGTCCTTCTGGCAGGAACGTCACATCATCTCCCACTTCTTTTTTTCGAAGTGCTAGAGAAGGGATTCTCTTATTTTTCCTATCTCGCGGTGTGGAAAGAACATCACACCAATGCGAGATTTTGAACGGTCGGGTCATCCGGAGAGTTCGGGCGCCATTATAACGAAGTAAATTTCTCCGTCATTTTTTTCCGCGCCAGGATTCGAACCCGGGTCCCCTCATTCCGGAATAAGTTGCTCTACCATGTGAGCTACGCGGACGATTTATTCTGATTCCTATCTGCCTTTATGTCGTGTGCGTCCTTCTGGCAGGTGCGTCACATCATCTCCCACTTCTTTTTCTTCCAGAAGTGCTAGAGAAGGGATTCTCTTATTTTTCCGATCTCGCGGTGTGGAAAGAACATCACACCAATGCGAGATTTTGAACGGTCGGGTCATCCGGAGAGTTCGGGCGCCATTATAACGAAGTAAATTTCTCCGTCATTTTTTTCCGCGCCAGGATTCGAACCCGGGTCCCCTCATTCCGGAATAAGTTGCTCTACCAATTGTGCTACGCGGACGATTTATTCTGATTCCTATCTGCCTTTATGTCGTGTGCGTCCTTCTGGCAGGTACGTCACATCATCTCCCACTTCTTTTTTCGAAGTGCTAGAGAAGGGATTCTCTTATTTTTCCTATCTCGCGGTGTGGAATTTTGAACGGTCGGGTCATCCGGAGAGTTCGGGCGTCATTATAACGAAGTAAATTTCTCCGTCATTTTTTCCGCGCCAGGATTCGAACCCGGGTCCCCTCATTCCGGAATAAGTTGCTCTACCATGTGAGCTACGCGGACGATTTATTCTGATTCCTATCTGCCTTTATGTCGTGTGCGTCCTTCTGGCAGGTAGGTCACATCATCTCCCACTTCTTTTTCTTCTTTTTTTCGAAGTGCTACTCTTCTTTTTCCTATCTCGCGGTGTGGAAAGAACATCACACCAATGCGAGATTTTGAACGGTCGGGTCATCCGGAGAGTTCGGGCGCCATTATAACGAAGTAAATTTCTCCGTCATTTTTTTCCGCGCCAGGATTCGAACCCGGATCCCCTCATTCCGGAATAAGTTGCTCTACCAATTGAGCTACTCGGACGATTTATTCTGATTCCTATCTGCCTTTATGTCGTGTGCGTCCTTCTGGCAGGAACGTCACATCATCTCCCACTTCTTTTTTTTCGAAGTGCTAGAGAAGGGATTCTCTTATTTTTCCTATCTCGCGGTGTGGAAAGAACATCACACCAATGCGAGATTTTGAACGGTCGGGTAATCCGGAGAGTTCGGGCGCCATTATAACTAAGTAAATTTCTCCGTCAATATTCGAACCCGGATCCCCTCATTCCCGAATAAGTTGCTCTACCAATTGAGCTACGCGTACGATTTATTCTGATTCCTATCTGCCTTTATGTCGTGTGCGTCCTTCTGGCAGGAACGTCACATCATCTCCCACTTATTTTTTTTTCGAAGTGCTAGAGAAGGGATTCTCTTATTTTTCCTATCTCGCGGTGTGGAATTTTGAACGGTCGGGTCATCCGGAGAGTTCGGGCGTCATTATAACGAAGTAAATTTCTCCGTCATTTTTTTCCGCGCCAGGATTCGAACCCGGGTCCCCTCATTCCGGAATGAGTTGCTCTACCAATTGAGCTACGCGGACGTTTTATTCTGATTCCTATCTGCCTTTATGTCGTGTGCGTCCTTCTGGCAGGTACGTCACATCATCTCCCACTTATTTTTTTTTTCGAAGTGCTAGAGAAGGGATTCTCTTATTTTTCCTATCTCGCGGTGTGGAAAGAACATCACACCAATGCGAGATTTTGAACGGTCGGGTCATCCGGAGAGTTCGGGCGCCATTATAACGAAGTAAATTTCTCCGTCATTTTTTTCCGCGCCAGGATTCGAACCCGGGTCCCCTCATTCCGGAATAAGTTGCTCTACCATGTGAGCTACGCGGACGATTTATTCTGATTCCTATCTGCCTTTATGTCGTGTGCGTCCTTCTGGCAGGTAGGTCACATCATCTCCCACTTCTTTTTTCTTCTTTTTTTCGAAGTGCTACTCTTCTTTTTCCTATCTCGCGGTGTGGAAAGAACATCACACCAATGCGAGATTTTGAACGGTCGGGTCATCCGGAGAGTTCGGGCGCCATTATAACGAAGTAAATTTCTCCGTCATTTTTTTCCGCGCCAGGATTCGAACCCGGGTCCCCTCATTCCGGAATAAGTTGCTCTACCAATTGTGCTACGCGGACGATTTATTCTGATTCCTATCTGCCTTTATGTCGTGTGCGTCCTTCTGGCAGGAACGTCACATCATCTCCCACTTCTTTTTTCTTCTTTTTTTTTCGAAGTGCTAGAGAAGGGATTCTCTTATTTTTCCTATCTCGCGGTGTGGAAAGAACATCACACCAATGCGAGATTTTGAACGGTCGGGTCATCCGGAGAGTTCGGGCGCCATTATAACGAAGTAAATTTCTCCGTCATTTTTTTCCGCGCCAGGATTCGAACCCGGGTCCCCTCATTCCGGAATAAGTTGCTCTACCAATTGAGCTACGCGGACGATTTATTCTGATTCCTATCTGCCTTTATGTCGTGTGCGTCCTTCTGGCAGGAACGTCACATCATCTCCCACTTCTTTTTTCTTCTAAGTGCTAGAGAAGGGATTCTCTTATTTTTCCTATCTCGCGGTGTGGAAAGAACATCACACCAATGCGAGATTTTGAACGGTCGGGTCATCCGGAGAGTTCGGGCGCCATTATAACTAAGTAAATTTCTCCGTCAGGATTCGAACCCGGATCCCCTCATTCCCGAATAAGTTGCTCTACCAATTGAGCTACGCGGACGATTTATTCTGATTCCTATCTGCCTTTATGTCGTGTGCGTCCTTCTGGCAGGAACGTCACATCATCTCCCACTTCTTTTTTCTTCTTTTTTTCGAAGTGCTAGAGAAGGGATTCTCTTATTTTTCCTATCTCGCGGTGTGGAAAATACATCACACCAATGCGAGATTTTGAACGGTCGGGTCATCCGGAGAGTTCGGGTGCCATTATAACGAAGTAAATTTCTCCGTCATTGTTTTCCGCGCCAGGATTCGAACCCGGGTCCCCTCATTCCGGAATAAGTTGCTCTACCATGTGAGCTACGCGGACGATTTATTCTGATTCCTATCTGCCTTTATGTCGTGTGCGTCCTTCTGGCAGGTACGTCACATCATCTCCCACTTATTATTTTTTTTTTTTTTTTCGAAGTGCTAGAGAAGGGATTCTCTTATTTTTCCTATCTCGGGGTGTGGAAAGAACATCACACCAATGCGAGATTTTGAACGGTCGGGTCATTCGGAGAGTTCGGGCGCCATTATAACGAAGTAAATTTCTCCGTCATTTTTTTCCGCGCCAGGATTCGAACCCGGGTCCCCTCATTCCGGAATAAGTTGCTCTACCAATTGAGCTACGCGGACGATTTATTCTGATTCCTATCTGCCTTTATGTCGTGTGCGTCCTTCTGGCAGGTACGTCACATCATCTCCCACTTATTATTATTTTTTTTTTCGAAGTGCTAGAGAAGGGATTCTCTTATTTTTCCTATCTCGCGGTGTGGAAAGAACATCACACCAATGCGAGATTTTGAACGGTCGGGTCATCCGGAGAGTTCGGGCGCCATTATAACGAAGTAAATTTCTCCGTCATTTTTTTCCGCGCCAGGATTCGAACCCGGATCCCCTCATTCCGGAATAAGTTGCTCTACCAATTGAGCTACTCGGACGATTTATTCTGATTCCTATCTGCCTTTATGTCGTGTGCGTCCTTCTGGCAGGAACGTCACATCATCTCCCACTTCTTTTTTTCGAAGTGCTAGAGAAGGGATTCTCTTATTTTTCCTATCTCGCGGTGTGGAAAGAACATCACACCAATGCGAGATTTTGAACGGTCGGGTCATCCGGAGAGTTCGGGCGCCATTATAACGAAGTAAATTTCTCCGTCATTTTTTTCCGCGCCAGGATTCGAACCCGGGTCCCCTCATTCCGGAATAAGTTGCTCTACCATGTGAGCTACGCGGACGATTTATTCTGATTCCTATCTGCCTTTATGTCGTGTGCGTCCTTCTGGCAGGTGCGTCACATCATCTCCCACTTCTTTTTTCTTCGAAGTGCTAGAGAAGGGATTCTCTTATTTTTCCTATCTCGCGGTGTGGAAAGAACATCACACCAATGCGAGATTTTGAACGGTCGGGTCATCCGGAGAGTTCGGGCGCCATTATAACGAAGTAAATTTCTCCGTCATTTTTTTCCGCGCCAGGATTCGAACCCGGGTCCCCTCATTCCGGAATAAGTTGCTCTACCAATTGAGCTACGCGGACGATTTATTCTGATTCCTATCTGCCTTTATGTCGTGTGCGTCCTTCTGGCAGGTACGTCACATCATCTCCCACTTATTTTTTTTTTCGAAGTGCTAGAGAAGGGATTCTCTTATTTTTCCTATCTCGCGGTGTGGAAAGAACATCACACCAATGCGAGATTTTGAACGGTCGGGTCATCCGGAGAGTTCGGGCGCCATTATAACGAAGTAAATTTCTCCGTCATTTTTTTCCGCGCCAGGATTCGAACCCGGGTCCCCTCATTCCGGAATAAGTTGCTCTACCAATTGAGCTACGCGGACGATTTATTCTGATTCCTATCTGCCTTTATGTCGTGTGCGTCCTTCTGGCAGGTACGTCACATCATCTCCCACTTATTTTTTTCGAAGTGCTAGAGAAGGGATTCTCTTATTTTTCCTATCTCGCGGTGTGGAAAGAACATCACACCAATGCGAGATTTTGAACGGTCGGGTCATCCGGAGAGTTCGGGCGCCATTATAACGAAGTAAATTTCTCCGTCATTTTTTTCCGCGCCAGGATTCGAACCCGGGTCCCCTCATTCCGGAATAAGTTGCTCTACCAATTGAGCTACGCGGACGATTTATTCTGATTCCTATCTGCCTTTATGTCGTGTGCGTCCTTCTGGCAGGTAGGTCACATCATCTCCCACTTCTTTTTTCTTCTTTTTTTCGAAGTGCTACTCTTCTTTTTCCTATCTCGCGGTGTGGAAAGAACATCACACCAATGCGAGATTTTGAACGGTCGGGTCATCCGGAGAGTTCGGGCGCCATTATAACGAAGTAAATTTCTCCGTCATTTTTTTCCGCGCCAGGATTCGAACCCGGGTCCCCTCATTTCGGAATAAGTTGCTCTACCAATTGAGCTACGCGGACGATTTATTCTGATTCCTATCTGCCTTTATGTCGTGTGCGTCCTTCTGGCAGGTACGTCACATCATCTCCCACTTATTATTTTTTTTTTTTCCGAAGTGCTAGAGAAGGGATTCTCTTATTTTTCCTATCTCGCGGTGTGGAAAGAACATCACACCAATGCGAGATTTTGAACGGTCGGGTCATCCGGGGAGTTCGGGCGCCATTATAACGAAGGAAATTTCTCCGTCATTTTTTTCCGCGCCAGGATTCGAACCCGGGTCCCCTCATTTCGGAATAAGTTGCTCTACCAATTGGGCTACGCGGACGATTTATTCTGATTCCTATCTGCCTTTATGTCGTGTGCGTCCTTCTGGCAGGTACGTCACATCATCTCCCACTTCTTTTTTTCGAAGTGCTAGAGAAGGGATTCTCTTATTTTTCCTATCTCGCGGTGTGGAAAGAACATCACACCAATGCGAGATTTTGAACGGTCGGGTCATACGGAGAGTTCGGGCTCCATTATAACGAAGTAAATTTCTCCGTCATTTTTTTCCGCGCCAGGATTCGAACCCGGATCCCCTCATTCCGGAATAAGTTGCTCTACCAATTGAGCTACTCGGACGATTTATTCTGATTCCTATCTGCCTTTATGTCGTGTGCGTCCTTCTGGCAGGTACGTCACATCATCTCCCACTTCTTTTTTCTTCGAAGTGCTAGAGAAGGGATTCTCTTATTTTTCCTATCTCGCGGTGTGGAAAGAACATCACACCAATGCGATATTTTGAACGGTCGGGTCATCCGGAGAGTTCGGGCGCCATTATAACGAAGTAAATTTCTCCGTCATTTTTTTCCGCGCCAGGATTCGAACCCGGGTCCCCTCATTCCGGAATAAGTTGCTCTACCATGTGAGCTACGCGGACGATTTATTCTGATTCCTATCTGCCTTTATGTCGTGTGCGTCCTTCTGGCAGGTACGTCACATCATCTCCCACTTATTTTTTTTTTTTTCGAAGTGCTAGAGAAGGGATTCTCTTATTTTTCCTATCTCGGGGTGTGGAAAGAACATCACACCAATGCGAGATTTTGAACGGTCGGGTCATCCGGAGAGTTCGGGCGCCATTATAACGAAGTAAATTTCTCCGTCATTTTTTTCCGCGCCAGGATTCGAACCCGGATCCCCTCATTCCGGAATAAGTTGCTCTACCAATTGGGCTACGCGGACGATTTATTCTGATTCCTATCTGCCTTTATGTCGTGTGCGTCCTTCTGGCAGGAACGTCACATCATCTCCCACTTCTTTTTTTCTTCTTTTTTTCGAAGTGCTAGAGAAGGGATTCTCTTCTTTTTCCTATCTCGCGGTGTGGAAAGAACATCACACCAATGCGAGATTTTGAACGGTCGGGTCATCCGGAGAGTTCGGGCGCCATTATAACGAAGTAAATTTCTCCGTCATTTTTTTCCGCGCCAGGATTCGAACCCGGATCCCCTCATTCCGGAATAAGTTGCTCTACCAATTGGGCTACGCGGACGATTTATTCTGATTCCTATCTGCCTTTATGTCGTGTGCGTCCTTCTGGCAGGAACGTCACATCATCTCCCACTTCTTTTTCTTCTTTTTTTCGAAGTGCTAGAGAAGGGATTCTCTTATTTTTCCTATCTCGCGGTGTGGAAAGAACATCACACCAATGCGAGATTTTGAACGGTCGGGTCATCCGGAGAGTTCGGGCGCCATTATAACGAAGTAAATTTCTCCGTCATTTTTTTCCGCGCCAGGATTCGAACCCGGATCCCCTCATTCCGGAATAAGTTGCTCTACCAATTGAGCTACGCGGACGATTTATTCTGATTCCTATCTGCCTTTATGTCGTGTGCGTCCTTCTGGCAGGTACGTCACATCATCTCCCACTTATTTTTTTTTTCGAAGTGCTAGAGAAGGGATTCTCTTATTTTTCCTATCTCGCGGTGTGGAAAGAACATCACACCAATGCGAAATTTTGAACGGTCGGGTCATCCGGAGAGTTCGGGCGCCATTATAACGAAGTAAATTTCTCCGTCATTTTTTTCCGCGCCAGGATTCGAACCCGGGTCCCCTCATTCCGGAATAAGTTGCTCTACCAATTGAGCTACGCGGACGATTTATTCTGATTCCTATCTGCCTTTATGTCGTGTGCGTCCTTCTGGCAGGTACGTCACATCATCTCCCACTTATTTTTTCTTCGAAGTGCTAGAGAAGGGATTCTCTTATTTTTCCTATCTCGCGGTGTGGAAAGAACATCACACCAATGCGATATTTTGAACGGTCGGGTCATCCGGAGAGTTCGGGCGCCATTATAACGAAGTAAATTTCTCCGTCATTTTTTTCCGCGCCAGGATTCGAACCCGGGTCCCCTCATTCCGGAATAAGTTGCTCTACCATGTGAGCTACGCGGACGATTTATTCTGATTCCTATCTGCCTTTATGTCGTGTGCGTCCTTCTGGCAGGTACGTCACATCATCTCCCACTTATTTTTTTTTTTTCGAAGTGCTAGAGAAGGGATTCTCTTATTTTTCCTATCTCGGGGTGTGGAAAGAACATCACACCAATGCGAGATTTTGAACGGTCGGGTCATCCGGAGAGTTCGGGCGCCATTATAACGAAGTAAATTTCTCCGTCATTTTTTTCCGCGCCAGGATTCGAACCCGGGTCCCCTCATTCCGGAATAAGTTGCTCTACCAATTGAGCTACGCGGACGATTTATTCTGATTCCTATCTGCCTTTATGTCGTGTGCGTCCTTCTGGCAGGTAGGTCGCATCATCTCCCACTTCTTTTTTTTTTGAAGTGCTACTCTTCTTTTTCCTATCTCGCGGTGTGGAAAGAACATCACACCAATGCGAGATTTTGAACGGTCGGGTCATCCGGAGAGTTCGGGCGCCATTATAACGAAGTAAATTTCTCCGTCATTTTTTTCCGCGCCAGGATTCGAACCCGGATCCCCTCATTCCGGAATAAGTTGCTCTACCAATTGAGCTACGCGGACGATTTATTCTGATTCCTATCTGCCTTTATGTCGTGTGCGTCCTTCTGGCAGGTACGTCACATCATCTCCCACTTATTTTTTTTTTTTTTTTCGAAGTGCTAGAGAAGGGATTCTCTTATTTTTCCTATCTCGCGGTGTGGAAAGAACATCACACCAATGCGAAATTTTGAACGGTCGGGTCATCCGGAGAGTTCGGGCGCCATTATAACGAAGTAAATTTCTCCGTCATTTTTTTCCGCGCAGGATTCGAACCCGGGTCCCCTCATTCCGGAATAAGTTGCTCTACCAATCGAGCTACGCGGACGATTTATTCTGATTCCTATCTGCCTTTATGTCGTGTGCGTCCTTCTGGCAGGAACGTCACATCATCTCCCACTTCTTTTTTTCGAAGTGCTAGAGAAGGGATTCTCTTATTTTTCCTATCTCGCGGTGTGGAAAGAACATCACACCAATGCGAGATTTTGAACGGTCGGGTCATCCGGAGAGTTCGGGCGCCATTATAACTAAGTAAATTTCTCCGTCAATATTCGAACCCGGATCCCCTCATTCCCGAATAAGTTGCTCTACCAATTGAGCTACGCGGACGATTTATTCTGATTCCTATCTGCCTTTATGTCGTGTGCGTCCTTCTGGCAGGTACGTCACATCATCTCCCACTTCTTTTTTTTCGAAGTGCTAGAGAAGGGATTCTCTTATTTTTCCTATCTCGCGGTGTGGAAAGAACATCACACCAATGCGAGATTTTGAACGGTCGGGTCATCCGGAGAGTTCGGGCGCCATTATAACGAAGTAAATTTCTCCGTCATTTTTTTCCGCGCCAGGATTCGAACCCGGGTCCCCTCATTCCGGAATAAGTTGCTCTACCAATTGGGCTACGCGGACGATTTATTCTGATTCCTATCTGCCTTTATGTCGTGTGCGTCCTTCTGGCAGGTACGTCACATCATCTCCCACTTCTTTTTTTTCGAAGTGCTAGAGAAGGGATTCTCTTATTTTTCCTATCTCGCGGTGTGGAAAGAACATCACACCAATGCGAGATTTTGAACGGTCGGGTCATCCGGAGAGTTCGGGCGCCATTATAACGAAGTAAATTTCTCCGTCATTTTTTTCCGCGCAGGATTCGAACCCGGGTCCCCTCATTCCGGAATAAGTTGCTCTACCAATCGAGCTACGCGGACGATTTATTCTGATTCCTATCTGCCTTTATGTCGTGTGCGTCCTTCTGGCAGGTACGTCACATCATCTCCCACTTATTATTTTTTTTTTTTTCGAAGTGCTAGAGAAGGGATTCTCTTATTTTTCCTATCTCGCGGTGTGGAAAGAACATCACACCAATGCGAGATTTTGAAAGGTCGGGTCATCCGGAGAGTTCGGGCGCCATTATAACTAAGTAAATTTCTCCGTCAATATTCGAACCCGGATCCCCTCATTCCCGAATAAGTTGCTCTACCAATTGAGCTACGCGGACGATTTATTCTGATTCCTATCTGCCTTTATGTCGTGTGCGTCCTTCTGGCAGGTACGTCACATCATCTCCCACTTCTTTTTTTTCGAAGTGCTAGAGAAGGGATTCTCTTATTTTTCCTATCTCGCGGTGTGGAAAGAACATCACACCAATGCGAGATTTTGAACGGTCGGGTCATCCGGAGAGTTCGGGCGCCATTATAACGAAGTAAATTTCTCCGCCATTTTTTTCCGCGCCAGGATTCGAACCCGGATCCCCTCATTCCGGAATAAGTTGCTCTACCAATTGAGCTACGCGGACGATTTATTCTGATTCCTATCTGCCTTTATGTCGTGTGCGTCCTTCTGGCAGGTACGTCACATCATCTCCCACTTCTTTTTCTTCGAAGTGCTAGAGAAGGGATTCTCTTATTTTTCCTATCTCGCGGTGTGGAAAGAACATCACACCAATGCGAGATTTTGAACGGTCGGGTCATCCGGAGAGTTCGGGCGCCATTATAACGAAGTAAATTTCTCCGTCATTTTTTTCCGCGCCAGGATTCGAACCCGGGTCCCCTCATTCCGGAATAAGTTGCTCTACCATGTGAGCTACGCGGACGATTTATTCTGATTCCTATCTGCCTTTATGTCGTGTGCGTCCTTCTGGCAGGTACGTCACATCATCTCCCACTTATTTTTTTTTTTTTTCGAAGTGCTAGAGAAGGGATTCTCTTATTTTTCCTATCTCGCGGTGTGGAAAGAACATCACACCAATGCGAGATTTTTGATCGGTCGGGTCATCCGGAGAGTTCGGGCGCCATTATAACGAAGTAAATTTCTCCGTCATTTTTTTCCGCGCCAGGATTCGAACCCGGGTCCCCTCATTCCGGAATAAGTTGCTCTACCAATTGAGCTACGCGGACGATTTATTCTGATTCCTATCTGCCTTTATGTCGTGTGCGTCCTTCTGGCAGGTACGTCACATCATCTCCCACTTATTTTTTTTTTCGAAGTGCTAGAGAAGGGATTCTCTTATTTTTCCTATCTCGCGGTGTGGAAAGAACATCACACCAATGCGAGATTTTGAACGGTCGGGTCATCCGGAGAGTTCGGGCGCCATTATAACGAAGTAAATTTCTCCGTCATTTTTTCCGCGCCAGGATTCGAACCCGGGTCCCCTCATTCCGGAATAAGTTGCTCTACCAATTGAGCTACGCGGACGATTTATTCTGATTCCTATCTGCCTTTATGTCGTGTGCGTCCTTCTGGCAGGTAGGTCACATCATCTCCCACTTCTTTTTCTTCTTTTTTTTCGAAGTGCTACTCTTCTTTTTCCTATCTCGCGGTGTGGAAAGAACATCACACCAATGCGAGATTTTGAACGGTCGGGTCATCCGGAGAGTTCGGGCGCCATTATAACGAAGTAAATTTCTCCGTCATTTTTTTCCGCGCCAGGATTCGAACCCGGATCCCCTCATTCCGGAATAAGTTGCTCTACCAATTGAGCTACGCGGACGATTTATTCTGATTCCTATCTGCCTTTATGTCGTGTGCGTCCTTCTGGCAGGTGCGTCACATCATCTCCCACTTCTTTTTCTTCGAAGTGCTAGAGAAGGGATTCTCTTATTTTTCCTATCTCGCGGTGTGGAAAGAACATCACACCAATGCGAGATTTTGAACGGTCGGGTCATCCGGAGAGTTCGGGCGCCATTATAACGAAGTAAATTTCTCCGTCATTTTTTTCCGCGCCAGGATTCGAACCCGGGTCCCCTCATTCCGGAATAAGTTGCTCTACCAATTGAGCTACGCGGACGATTTATTCTGATTCCTATCTGCCTTTATGTCGTGTGCGTCCTTCTGGCAGGTACGTCACATCATCTCCCACTTATTTTTTTTTTCGAAGTGCTAGAGAAGGGATTCTCTTATTTTTCCTATCTCGCGGTGTGGAAAGAACATCACACCAATGCGAAATTTTGAACGGTCGGGTCATCCGGAGAGTTCGGGCGCCATTATAACGAAGTAAATTTCTCCGTCATTTTTTTCCGCGCCAGGATTCGAACCCGGGTCCCCTCATTCCGGAATAAGTTGCTCTACCAATTGAGCTACGCGGACGATTTATTCTGATTCCTATCTGCCTTTATGTCGTGTGCGTCCTTCTGGCAGGTACGTCACATCATCTCCCACTTATTTTTTTTCGAAGTGCTAGAGAAGGGATTCTCTTATTTTTCCTATCTCGCGGTGTGGAAAGAACATCACACCAATGCGAGATTTTGAACGGTCGGGTCATCCGGAGAGTTCGGGCGCCATTATAATGAAGTAAATTTCTCCGTCATTTTTTTCCGCGCCAGGATTCGAACCCGGATCCCCTCATTCCGGAATAAGTTGCTCTACCAATTGAGCTACGCGGACGATTTATTCTGATTCCTATCTGCCTTTATGTCGTGTGCGTCCTTCTGGCAGGTACGTCACATCATCTCCCACTTCTTTTTTCTTCGAAGTGCTAGAGAAGGGATTCTCTTATTTTTCCTATCTCGCGGTGTGGAAAGAACATCACACCAATGCGAGATTTTGAACGGTCGGGTCATCCGGAGAGTTCGGGCGCCATTATAACGAAGTAAATTTCTCCGTCATTTTTTTCCGCGCCAGGATTCGAACCCGGGTCCCCTCATTCCGGAATAAGTTGCTCTACCAATGTGAGCTACGCGGACGATTTATTCTGATTCCTATCTGCCTTTATGTCGTGTGCGTCCTTCTGGCAGGTACGTCACATCATCTCCCACTTATTTTTTTTTTCGAAGTGCTAGAGAAGGGATTCTCTTATTTTTCCTATCTCGCGGTGTGGAAAGAACATCACACCAATGCGAGATTTTGAACGGTCGGGTCATCCGGAGAGTTCGGGCGCCATTATAACGAAGTAAATTTCTCCGTCATTTTTTTCCGCGCCAGGATTCGAACCCGGGTCCCCTCATTCCGGAATAAGTTGCTCTACCAATTGAGCTACGCGGACGATTTATTCTGATTCCTATCTGCCTTTATGTCGTGTGCGTCCTTCTGGCAGGTAGGTCGCATCATCTCCCACTTCTTTTTTCTTCTTTTTCGAAGTGCTACTCTTATTTTTCCTATCTCGCGGTGTGGAAAGAACATCACACCAATGCGAGATTTTGAACGGTCGGGTCATCCGGAGAGTTCGGGCGCCATTATAACGAAGTAAATTTCTCCGTCATTTTTTTCCGCGCCAGGATTCGAACCCGGATCCCCTCATTCCGGAATAAGTTGCTCTACCAATTGAGCTACGCGGACGATTTATTCTGATTCCTATCTGCCTTTATGTCGTGTGCGTCCTTCTGGCAGGAACGTCACATCATCTCCCACTTCTTTTTTTCGAAGTGCTAGAGAAGGGATTCTCTTATTTTTCCTATCTCGCGGTGTGGAAAGAACATCACACCAATGCGAGATTTTGAACGGTCGGGTCATCCGGAGAGTTCGGGCGCCATTATAACTAAGTAAATTTCTCCGTCAATATTCGAACCCGGATGCCCTCATTCCCGAATAAGTTGCTCTACCAATTGAGCTACGCGGACGATTTATTCTGATTCCTATCTGCCGTTATGTCGTGTGCGTCCTTCTGGCAGGTACGTCACATCATCTCCCACTTCTTTTTTTCGAAGTGCTAGAGAAGGGATTCTCTTATTTTTCCTATCTCGCGGTGTGGAAAGAACATCACACCAATGCGAGATTTTGAACGGTCGGGTCATCCGGAGAGTTCGGGCGCCATTATAACGAAGTAAATTTCTCCGTCATTTTTTTCCGCGCCAGGATTCGAACCCGGGTCCCCTCATTCCGGAATAAGTTGCTCTACCAATTGGGCTACGCGGACGATTTATTCTGATTCCTATCTGCCTTTATGTCGTGTGCGTCCTTCTGGCAGGTACGTCACATCATCTACCACTTCTTTTTTTCGAAGTGCTAGAGAAGGGATTCTCTTATTTTTCCTATCTCGCGGTGTGGAAAGAACATCACACCAATGCGAGATTTTGAACGGTCGGGTCATCCGGAGAGTTCGGGCGCCATTATAACGAAGTAAATTTCTCCGTCATTTTTTTCCGCGCAGGATTCGAACCCGGGTCCCCTCATTCCGGAATAAGTTGCTCTACCAATCGAGCTACGCGGCACCCATCCTTCTGGCAGGTACGTCACATCATCTCCCACTTATTATTTTTTTTTTTTTCGAAGTGCTAGAGAAGGGATTCTCTTATTTTTCCTATCTCGCGGTGTGGAAAGAACATCACACCAATGCGAGATTTTGAACGGTCGGGTCATCCGGAGAGTTCGGGCGCCATTATAACTAAGTAAATTTCTCCGTCAATATTCGAACCCGGATCCCCTCATTCCCGAATAAGTTGCTCTACCAATTGAGCTACGCGGACGATTTATTCTGATTCCTATCTGCCTTTATGTCGTGTGCGTCCTTCTGGCAGGTACGTCACATCATCTCCCACTTCTTTTTTTTCGAAGTGCTAGAGAAGGGATTCTCTTATTTTTCCTATCTCGCGGTGTGGAAAGAACATCACACCAATGCGAGATTTTGAACGGTCGGGTCATCCGGAGAGTTCGGGCGCCATTATAACGAAGTAAATTTCTCCGTCATTTTTTCCGCGCCAGGATTCGAACCCGGATCCCCTCATTCCAGAATAAGTTGCTCTACCAATTGAGCTACGCGGGCGATTTATTCTGATTCCTATCTGCCTTTATGTCGTGTGCGTCCTTCTGGCAGGTACGTCACATCATCTCCCACTTCTTTTTTCTTCGAAGTGCTAGAGAAGGGATTCTCTTATTTTTCCTATCTCGCGGTGTGGAAAGAACATCACACCAATGCGAGATTTTGAACGGTCGGGTCATCCGGAGAGTTCGGGCGCCATTATAACGAAGTAAATTTCTCCGTCATTTTTTTCCGCGCCAGGATTCGAACCCGGGTCCCCTCATTCCGGAATAAGTTGCTCTACCAATTGGGCTACGCGGACGATTTATTCTGATTCCTATCTGCCTTTATGTCGTGTGCGTCCTTCTGGCAGGCACGTCACATCATCTCCCACTTCTTTTTTTCGAAGTGCTAGAGAAGGGATTCTCTTATTTTTCCTATCTCGCGGTGTGGAAAGAACATCACACCAATGCGAGATTTTGAACGGTCGGGTCATCCGGAGAGTTCGGGCGCCATTATAACGAAGTAAATTTCTCCGTCATTTTTTTCCGCGCCAGGATTCGAACCCGGATCCCCTCATTCCGGAATAAGTTGCTCTACCAATTGAGCTACGCGGACGATTTATTCTGATTCCTATCTGCCTTTATGTCGTGTGCGTCCTTCTGGCAGGTACGTCACATCATCTCCCACTTCTTTTTTCTTCGAAGTGCTAGAGAAGGGATTCTCTTATTTTTCCTATCTCGCGGTGTGGAAAGAACATCACACCAATGCGAGATTTTGAACGGTCGGGTCATTCGGAGAGTTCGGGCGCCATTATAACGAAGTAAATTTCTCCGTCATTTTTTTCCGCGCCAGGATTCGAACCCGGGTCCCCTCATTCCGGAATAAGTTGCTCTACCAATTGAGCTACGCGGACGATTTATTCTGATTCCTATCTGCCTTTATGTCGTGTGCGTCCTTCTGGCAGGTACGTCACATCATCTCCCACTTATTATTTTTTTTTTCGAAGTGCTAGAGAAGGGATTCTCTTATTTTTCCTATCTCGCGGTGTGGAAAGAACATCACACCAATGCGAGATTTTGAACGGTCGGGTCATCCGGAGAGTTCGGGCGCCATTATAACTAAGTAAATTTCTCCGTCAATATTCGAACCCGGATCCCCTCATTCCCGAATAAGTTGCTCTACCAATTGAGCTACGCGGACGATTTATTCTGATTCCTATCTGCCTTTATGTCGTGTGCGTCCTTCTGGCAGGTACGTCACATCATCTCCCACTTATTTTTTTCGAAGTGCTAGAGAAGGGATTCTCTTATTTTTCCTATCTCGCGGTGTGGAAAGAACATCACACCAATGCGAGATTTTGAACGGTCGGGTCATCCGGAGAGTTCGGGCGCCATTATAACTAAGTAAATTTCTCCGTCAATATTCGAACCCGGATCCCCTCATTCCCGAATAAGTTGCTCTACCAATTGAGCTACGCGGACGATTTATTCTGATTCCTATCTGCCTTTATGTCGTGTGCGTCCTTCTGGCAGGTACGTCACATCATCTCCCACTTCTTTTTTTTCGAAGTGCTAGAGAAGGGATTCTCTTATTTTTCCTATCTCGCGGTGTGGAAAGAACATCACACCAAGGCGAGATTTTGAACGGTCGGGTCATCCGGAGAGTTCGGGCGTCATTATAACGAAGTAAATTTCTCCGTCATTTTTTTCCGCGCCAGGATTCGAACCCGGGTCCCCTCATTCCGGAATAAGTTGCTCTACCAATTGAGCTACGCGGACGATTTATTCTGATTCCTATCTGCCTTTATGTCGTGTGCGTCCTTCTGGCAGGTACGTCACATCATCTCCCACTTATTTTTTTTTCGAAGTGCTAGAGAAGGGATTCTCTTATTTTTCCTATCTCGCGGTGTGGAAAGAACATCACACCAATGCGAGATTTTGAACGGTCGGGTCATTCGGAGAGTTCGGGCGCCATTATAACGAAGTAAATTTCTCCGTCATTTTTTTCCGCGCCAGGATTCGAACCCGGGTCCCCTCATTCCGGAATAAGTTGCTCTACCAATAAAGCTACGCGGACGATTTATTCTGATTCCTATCTGCCTTTATGTCGTGTGCGTCCTTCTGGCAGGTACGTCACATCATCTCCCACTTCTTTTTTCGAAGTGCTAGAGAAGGGATTCTCTTATTTTTCCTATCTCGCGGTGTGGAAAGAACATCACACCAATGCGAGATTTTGAACGGTCGGGTCATCCGGAGAGTTCGGGCGCCATTATAACAAAGTAAATTTCTCCGTCATTTTTTTCCGCGCCAGGATTCGAACCCGGGTCCCCTCATTCCGGAATAAGTTGCTCTACCATGTGAGCTACGCGGACGATTTATTCTGATTCCTATCTGCCTTTATGTCGTGTGCGTCCTTCTGGCAGGTACGTCACATCATCTCCCACTTATTATTTTTTTTTTTCCGAAGTGCTAGAGAAGGGATTCTCTTATTTTTCCTATCTCGCGGTGTGGAAAGAACATCACACCAATGCGAGATTTTGAACGGTCGGGTCATCCGGAGAGTTCGGGCGCCATTATAACGAAGTAAATTTCTCCGTCATTTTTTTCCGCGCCAGGATTCGAACCCGGGTCCCCTCATTCCGGAATAAGTTGCTCTACCATGTGAGCTACGCGGACGATTTATTCTGATTCCTATCTGCCTT
This sequence comes from Macrothele yani, assembly GCA_039090855.1. Classification (NCBI taxonomy): domain Eukaryota; kingdom Metazoa; phylum Arthropoda; class Arachnida; order Araneae; family Macrothelidae; genus Macrothele; species Macrothele yani. Next base: position 83,177,075 of record CM077006.1, on the reverse strand, counting down.
TATGTCGTGTGCGTCCTTCTGGCAGGTAGGTCACATCATCTCCCACTTCTTTTTTCTTCTTTTTTTTCGAAGTGCTACTCTTCTTTTTCCTATCTCGCGGTGTGGAAAGAACATCACACCAATGCGAGATTTTGAACGGTCGGGTCATCCGGAGAGTTCGGGCGCCATTATAACGAAGTAAATTTCTCCGTCATTTTTTTCCGCGCCAGGATTCGAACCCGGATCCCCTCATTCCGGAATAAGTTGCTCTACCAATTGAGCTACGCGGACGATTTATTCTGATTCCTATCTGCCTTTATGTCGTGTGCGTCCTTCTGGCAGGAACGTCACATCATCTCCCACTTCTTTTTTTCGAAGTGCTAGAGAAGGGATTCTCTTATTTTTCCTATCTCGCGGTGTGGAAAGAACATCACACCAATGCGAGATTTTGAACGGTCGGGTCATCCGGAGAGTTCGGGCGCCATTATAACTAAGTAAATTTCTCCGTCAATATTCGAACCCGGATCCCCTCATTCCCGAATAAGTTGCTCTACCAATTGAGCTACGCGGTACGATTTATTCTGATTCCTATCTGCCTTTATGTCGTGTGCGTCCTTCTGGCAGGAACGTCACATCATCTCCCACTTCTTTTTTCTTCTTTTTTTCGAAGTGCTAGAGAAGGGATTCTCTTATTTTTCCTATCTCGCGGTGTGGAAAGAACATCACACCAATGCGAGATTTTGAACGGTCGGGTCATCCGGAGAGTTCGGGCGTCATTATAACGAAGTAAATTTCTCCGTCATTTTTTTCCGCGCCAGGATTCGAACCCGGGTCCCCTCATTCCGGAATGAGTTGCTCTACCAATTGAGCTACGCGGACGTTTTATTCTGATTCCTATCTGCCTTTATGTCGTGTGCGTCCTTCTGGCAGGTACGTCACATCATCTCCCACTTATTTTTTTTTCGAAGTGCTAGAGAAGGGATTCTCTTATTTTTCCTATCTCGCGGTGTGGAAAGAACATCACACCAATGCGAGATTTTGAACGGTCGGGTCATCCGGAGAGTTCGGGCGCCATTATAACGAAGTAAATTTCTCCGTCATTTTTTTCCGCGCCAGGATTCGAACCCGGGTCCCCTCATTCCGGAATAAGTTGCTCTACCAATTGAGCTACGCGGACGATTTATTCTGATTCCTATCTGCCTTTATGTCGTGTGCGTCCTTCTGGCAGGAACGTCACATCATCTCCCACTTCTTTTTTCTTCTAAGTGCTAGAGAAGGGATTCTCTTATTTTTCCTATCTCGCGGTGTGGAAAGAACATCACACCAATGCGAGATTTTGAACGGTCGGGTCATCCGGAGAGTTCGGGCGCCATTATAACTAAGTAAATTTCTCCGTCATTTTTTTCCGCGCCAGGATTCGAACCCGGATCCCCTCATTCCCGAATAAGTTGCTCTACCAATTGAGCTACGCGGACGATTTATTCTGATTCCTATCTGCCTTTATGTCGTGTGCGTCCTTCTGGCAGGAACGTCACATCATCTCCCACTTCTTTTTTCTTCTTTTTTTCGAAGTGCTAGAGAAGGGATTCTCTTATTTTTCCTATCTCGCGGTGTGGAAAGAACATCACACCAATGCGAGATTTTGAACGGTCGGGTCATCCGGAGAGTTCGGGTGCCATTATAACGAAGTAAATTTCTCCGTCATTGTTTTCCGCGCCAGGATTCGAACCCGGGTCCCCTCATTCCGGAATAAGTTGCTCTACCATGTGAGCTACGCGGACGATTTATTCTGATTCCTATCTGCCTTTATGTCGTGTGCGTCCTTCTGGCAGGTACGTCACATCATCTCCCACTTATTATTTTTTTTTTCGAAGTGCTAGAGAAGGGATTCTCTTATTTTTCCTATCTCGCGGTGTGGAAAGAACATCACACCAATGCGAGATTTTGAACGGTCGGGTCATCCGGAGAGTTCGGGCGCCATTATAACTAAGTAAATTTCTCCGTCAATATTCGAACCCGGATCCCCTCATTCCCGAATAAGTTGCTCTACCAATTGAGCTACGCGGACGATTTATTCTGATTCCTATCTGCCTTTATGTCGTGTGCGTCCTTCTGGCAGGAACGTCACATCATCTCCCACTTATTTTTTTTTCGAAGTGCTAGAGAAGGGATTCTCTTATTTTTCCTATCTCGCGGTGTGGAAAGAACATCACACCAATGCGAGATTTTGAACGGTCGGGTCATCCGGAGAGTTCGGGCGCCATTATAACGAAGTAAATTTCTCCGTCATTTTTTTCCGCGCCAGGATTCGAAATCGGGTCCCCTCATTCCGGAATAAGTTGCTCTACCAATCGAGCTACGCGGACGATTTATTCTGATTCCTATCTGCCTTTATGTCGTGTGCGTCCTTCTGGCAGGTACGTCACATCATCTCCCACTTATTTTTTTTTTCGAAGTGCTAGAGAAGGGATTCTCTTATTTTTCCTATCTCGCGGTGTGGAAAGAACATCACACCAATGCGAGATTTTGAACGGTCGGGTCATACGGAGAGTTCGGGCTCCATTATAACGAAGTAAATTTCTCCGTCATTTTTTTCCGCGCCAGGATTCGAACCCGGGTCCCCTCATTCCGGAATAAGTTGCTCTACCATGTGAGCTACGCGGACGATTTATTCTGATTCCTATCTGCCTTTATGTCGTGTGCGTCCTTCTGGCAGGTACGTCACATCATCTCCCACTTATTTTTTTTTTTCGAAGTGCTAGAGAAGGGATTCTCTTATTTTTCCTATCTCGGGGTGTGGAAAGAACATCACACCAATGCGAGATTTTGAACGGTCGGGTCATTCGGAGAGTTCGGGCGCCATTATAACGAAGTAAATTTCTCCGTCATTTTTTTCCGCGCCAGGATTCGAACCCGGGTCCCCTCATTCCGGAATAAGTTGCTCTACCAATTGAGCTACGCGGACGATTTATTCTGATTCCTATCTGCCTTTATGTCGTGTGCGTCCTTCTGGCAGGTACGTCACATCATCTCCCACTTATTATTATTTTTTTTTTCGAAGTGCTAGAGAAGGGATTCTCTTATTTTTCCTATCTCGCGGTGTGGAAAGAACATCACACCAATGCGAGATTTTGAACGGTCGGGTCATCCGGAGAGTTCGGGCGCCATTATAACGAAGTAAATTTCTCCGTCATTTTTTTCCGCGCCAGGATTCGAACCCGGATCCCCTCATTCCGGAATAAGTTGCTCTACCAATTGAGCTACTCGGACGATTTATTCTGATTCCTATCTGCCTTTATGTCGTGTGCGTCCTTCTGGCAGGAACGTCACATCATCTCCCACTTCTTTTTTTCGAAGTGCTAGAGAAGGGATTCTCTTATTTTTCCTATCTCGCGGTGTGGAAAGAACATCACACCAATGCGAGATTTTGAACGGTCGGGTCATCCGGAGAGTTCGGGCGCCATTATAACGAAGTAAATTTCTCCGTCATTTTTTTCCGCGCCAGGATTCGAACCCGGGTCCCCTCATTCCGGAATAAGTTGCTCTACCATGTGAGCTACGCGGACGATTTATTCTGATTCCTATCTGCCTTTATGTCGTGTGCGTCCTTCTGGCAGGTGCGTCACATCATCTCCCACTTCTTTTTCTTCGAAGTGCTAGAGAAGGGATTCTCTTATTTTTCCTATCTCGCGGTGTGGAAAGAACATCACACCAATGCGAGATTTTGAACGGTCGGGTCATCCGGAGAGTTCGGGCGCCATTATAACGAAGTAAATTTCTCCGTCATTTTTTTCCGCGCCAGGATTCGAACCCGGGTCCCCTCATTCCGGAATAAGTTGCTCTACCAATTGTGCTACGCGGACGATTTATTCTGATTCCTATCTGCCTTTATGTCGTGTGCGTCCTTCTGGCAGGTACGTCACATCATCTCCCACTTCTTTTTTTTCGAAGTGCTAGAGAAGGGATTCTCTTATTTTTCCTATCTCGCGGTGTGGAAAGAACATCACACCAATGCGAGATTTTGAACGGTCGGGTCATCCGGAGAGTTCGGGCGTCATTATAACGAAGTAAATTTCTCCGTCATTTTTTTCCGCGCCAGGATTCGAACCCGGGTCCCCTCATTCCGGAATAAGTTGCTCTACCATGTGAGCTACGCGGACGATTTATTCTGATTCCTATCTGCCTTTATGTCGTGTGCGTCCTTCTGGCAGGTGCGTCACATCATCTCCCACTTCTTTTTCTTCTTTTTTTCGAAGAGAAGGGATTCTCTTCTTTTTCCTATCTCGCGGTGTGGAAAGAACATCACACCAATGCGAGATTTTGAACGGTCGGGTCATCCGGAGAGTTCGGGCGCCATTATAACGAAGTAAATTTCTCCGTCATTTTTTTCCGCGCCAGGATTCGAACCCGGATCCCCTCATTCCGGAATAAGTTGCTCTACCAATTGAGCTACGCGGACGATTTATTCTGATTCCTATCTGCCTTTATGTCGTGTGCGTCCTTCTGGCAGGAACGTCACATCATCTCCCACTTCTTTTTTTTTCGAAGTGCTAGAGAAGGGATTCTCTTATTTTTCCTATCTCGCGGTGTGGAAAGAACATCACACCAATGCGAGATTTTGAACGGTCGGGTCATCCGGAGAGTTCGGGCGCCATTATAACTAAGTAAATTTCTCCGTCAATATTCGAACCCGGATCCCCTCATTCCCGAATAAGTTGCTCTACCAATTGAGCTACGCGGACGATTTATTCTGATTCCTATCTGCCTTTATGTCGTGTGCGTCCTTCTGGCAGGAACGTCACATCATCTCCCACTTATTTTTTTTTTCGAAGTGCTAGAGAAGGGATTCTCTTATTTTTCCTATCTCGCGGTGTGGAATTTTGAACGGTCGGGTCATCCGGAGAGTTCGGGCGTCATTATAACGAAGTAAATTTCTCCGTCATTTTTTTCCGCGCCAGGATTCGAACCCGGGTCCCCTCATTCCGGAATGAGTTGCTCTACCAATTGAGCTACGCGGACGTTTTATTCTGATTCCTATCTGCCTTTATGTCGTGTGCGTCCTTCTGGCAGGTACGTCACATCATCTCCCACTTATTTTTTTTTCGAAGTGCTAGAGAAGGGATTCTCTTATTTTTCCTATCTCGCGGTGTGGAAAGAACATCACACCAATGCGAGATTTTGAACGGTCGGGTCATCCGGAGAGTTCGGGCGCCATTATAACGAAGTAAATTTCTCCGTCATTTTTTTCCGCGCCAGGATTCGAACCCGGATCCCCTCATTCCGGAATAAGTTGCTCTACCAATTGAGCTACGCGGACGATTTATTCTGATTCCTATCTGCCTTTATGTCGTGTGCGTCCTTCTGGCAGGTACGTCACATCATCTCCCACTTCTTTTTTCTTCGAAGTGCTAGAGAATGGATTCTCTTATTTTTTCCTATCTCGCGGTGTGGAAAGAACATCACACCAATGCGAGATTTTGAACGGTCGGGTCATCCGGAGAGTTCGGGCGCCATTATAACGAAGTAAATTTCTCCGTCATTTTTTTCCGCGCCAGGATTCGAACCCGGGTCCCCTCATTCCGGAATAAGTTGCTCTACCAATTGAGCTACGCGGACGATTTATTCTGATTCCTATCTGCCTTTATGTCGTGTGCGTCCTTCTGGCAGGTACGTCACATCATCTCCCACTTATTTTTTTTTCGAAGTGCTAGAGAAGGGATTCTCTTATTTTTCCTATCTCGCGGTGTGGAAAGAACATCACACCAATGCGAGATTTTGAACGGTCGGGTCATCCGGAGAGTTCGGGCGCCATTATAACGAAGTAAATTTCTCCGTCATTTTTTTCCGCGCCAGGATTCGAACCCGGGTCCCCTCATTCCGGAATAAGTTGCTCTACCAATTGAGCTACGCGGACGATTTATTCTGATTCCTATCTGCCTTTATGTCGTGTGCGTCCTTCTGGCAGGTACGTCACATCATCTCCCACTTCTTTTTTCTTCGAAGTGCTAGAGAAGGGATTCTCTTATTTTTCCTATCTCGCGGTGTGGAAAGAACATCACACCAATGCGAGATTTTGAACGGTCGGGTCATCCGGAGAGTTCGGGCGCCATTATAACGAAGTAAATTTCTCCGTCATTGTTTTCCGCGCCAGGATTCGAACCCGGGTCCCCTCATTCCGGAATAAGTTGCTCTACCATGTGAGCTACGCGGACGATTTATTCTGATTCCTATCTGCCTTTATGTCGTGTGCGTCCTTCTGGCAGGAACGTCACATCATCTCCCACTTCTTTTTTCTTCTAAGTGCTAGAGAAGGGATTCTCTTATTTTTCCTATCTCGCGGTGTGGAAAGAACATCACACCAATGCGAGATTTTGAACGGTCGGGTCATCCGGAGAGTTCGGGCGCCATTATAACTAAGTAAATTTCTCCGTCAGGATTCGAACCCGGATCCCCTCATTCCCGAATAAGTTGCTCTACCAATTGAGCTACGCGGACGATTTATTCTGATTCCTATCTGCCTTTATGTCGTGTGCGTCCTTCTGGCAGGAACGTCACATCATCTCCCACTTCTTTTTTCTTCTTTTTTTCGAAGTGCTAGAGAAGGGATTCTCTTATTTTTCCTATCTCGCGGTGTGGAAAGAACATCACACCAATGCGAGATTTTGAACGGTCGGGTCATCCGGAGAGTTCGGGTGCCATTATAACGAAGTAAATTTCTCCGTCATTGTTTTCCGCGCCAGGATTCGAACCCGGGTCCCCTCATTCCGGAATAAGTTGCTCTACCATGTGAGCTACGCGGACGATTTATTCTGATTCCTATCTGCCTTTATGTCGTGTGCGTCCTTCTGGCAGGTACGTCACATCATCTCCCACTTATTATTTTTTTTTTTTTTCGAAGTGCTAGAGAAGGGATTCTCTTATTTTTCCTATCTCGCGGTGTGGAAAGAACATCACACCAATGCGAGATTTTTGAACGGTCGGGTCATCCGGAGAGTTCGGGCGCCATTATAACTAAGTAAATTTCTCCGTCAATATTCGAACCCGGATCCCCTCATTCCCGAATAAGTTGCTCTACCAATTGAGCTACGCGGACGATTTATTCTGATTCCTATCTGCCTTTATGTCGTGTGCGTCCTTCTGGCAGGAACGTCACATCATCTCCCACTTATTTTTTTTTTCGAAGTGCTAGAGAAGGGATTCTCTTATTTTTCCTATCTCGCGGTGTGGAAAGAACATCACACCAATGCGAGATTTTGAACGGTCGGGTCATCCGGAGAGTTCGGGCGCCATTATAACGAAGTAAATTTCTCCGTCATTTTTTTCCGCGCCAGGATTCGAAATCGGGTCCCCTCATTCCGGAATAAGTTGCTCTACCAATCGAGCTACGCGGACGATTTATTCTGATTCCTATCTGCCTTTATGTCGTGTGCGTCCTTCTGGCAGGTACGTCACATCATCTCCCACTTATTTTTTTTTCGAAGTGCTAGAGAAGGGATTCTCTTATTTTTCCTATCTCGCGGTGTGGAAAGAACATCACACCAATGCGAGATTTTGAACGGTCGGGTCATACGGAGAGTTCGGGCTCCATTATAACGAAGTAAATTTCTCCGTCATTTTTTCCGCGCCAGGATTCGAACCCGGGTCCCCTCATTCCGGAATAAGTTGCTCTACCATGTGAGCTACGCGGACGATTTATTCTGATTCCTATCTGCCTTTATGTCGTGTGCGTCCTTCTGGCAGGTACGTCACATCATCTCCCACTTATTTTTTTTTTTTCGAAGTGCTAGAGAAGGGATTCTCTTATTTTTCCTATCTCGGGGTGTGGAAAGAACATCACACCAATGCGAGATTTTGAACGGTCGGGTCATTCGGAGAGTTCGGGCGCCATTATAACGAAGTAAATTTCTCCGTCATTTTTTCCGCGCCAGGATTCGAACCCGGGTCCCCTCATTCCGGAATAAGTTGCTCTACCAATTGAGCTACGCGGACGATTTATTCTGATTCCTATCTGCCTTTATGTCGTGTGCGTCCTTCTGGCAGGTACGTCACATCATCTCCCACTTATTATTATTTTTTTTTTCGAAGTGCTAGAGAAGGGATTCTCTTATTTTTCCTATCTCGCGGTGTGGAAAGAACATCACACCAATGCGAGATTTTGAACGGTCGGGTCATCCGGAGAGTTCGGGCGCCATTATAACGAAGTAAATTTCTCCGTCATTTTTTTCCGCGCCAGGATTCGAACCCGGATCCCCTCATTCCGGAATAAGTTGCTCTACCAATTGAGCTACTCGGACGATTTATTCTGATTCCTATCTGCCTTTATGTCGTGTGCGTCCTTCTGGCAGGAACGTCACATCATCTCCCACTTTTTTTTCGAAGTGCTAGAGAAGGGATTCTCTTATTTTTCCTATCTCGCGGTGTGGAAAGAACATCACACCAATGCGAGATTTTTGAACGGTCGGGTCATCCGGAGAGTTCGGGCGCCATTATAACGAAGTAAATTTCTCCGTCATTTTTTCCGCGCCAGGATTCGAACCCGGGTCCCCTCATTCCGGAATAAGTTGCTCTACCATGTGAGCTACGCGGACGATTTATTCTGATTCCTATCTGCCTTTATGTCGTGTGCGTCCTTCTGGCAGGTGCGTCACATCATCTCCCACTTCTTTTTTCTTCGAAGTGCTAGAGAAGGGATTCTCTTATTTTTCCTATCTCGCGGTGTGGAAAGAACATCACACCAATGCGAGATTTTGAACGGTCGGGTCATCCGGAGAGTTCGGGCGCCATTATAACGAAGTAAATTTCTCCGTCATTTTTTTCCGCGCCAGGATTCGAACCCGGGTCCCCTCATTCCGGAATAAGTTGCTCTACCAATTGAGCTACGCGGACGATTTATTCTGATTCCTATCTGCCTTTATGTCGTGTGCGTCCTTCTGGCAGGTACGTCACATCATCTCCCACTTATTTTTTTTTCGAAGTGCTAGAGAAGGGATTCTCTTATTTTTCCTATCTCGCGGTGTGGAAAGAACATCACACCAATGCGAGATTTTGAACGGTCGGGTCATCCGGAGAGTTCGGGCGCCATTATAACGAAGTAAATTTCTCCGTCATTTTTTTCCGCGCCAGGATTCGAACCCGGGTCCCCTCATTCCGGAATAAGTTGCTCTACCAATTGAGCTACGCGGACGATTTATTCTGATTCCTATCTGCCTTTATGTCGTGTGCGTCCTTCTGGCAGGTACGTCACATCATCTCCCACTTATTTTTTTCGAAGTGCTAGAGAAGGGATTCTCTTATTTTTCCTATCTCGCGGTGTGGAAAGAACATCACACCAATGCGAGATTTTGAACGGTCGGGTCATCCGGAGAGTTCGGGCGCCATTATAACGAAGTAAATTTCTCCGTCATTTTTTTCCGCGCCAGGATTCGAACCCGGGTCCCCTCATTCCGGAATAAGTTGCTCTACCAATTGAGCTACGCGGACGATTTATTCTGATTCCTATCTGCCTTTATGTCGTGTGCGTCCTTCTGGCAGGTAGGTCACATCATCTCCCACTTCTTTTTTTCTTTTTTTTCGAAGTGCTACTCTTCTTTTTCCTATCTCGCGGTGTGGAAAGAACATCACACCAATGCGAGATTTTGAACGGTCGGGTCATCCGGAGAGTTCGGGCGCCATTATAACGAAGTAAATTTCTCCGTCATTTTTTTCCGCGCCAGGATTCGAACCCGGGTCCCCTCATTTCGGAATAAGTTGCTCTACCAATTGAGATACGCTGACGATTTATTCTGATTCCTATCTGCCTTTATGTCGTGTGCGTCCTTCTGGCAGGTACGTCACATCATCTCCCACTTCTTTTTTTTCGAAGTGCTAGAGAAGGGATTCTCTTATTTTTCCTATCTCGCGGTGTGGAAAGAACATCACACCAATGCGAGATTTTGAACGGTCGGGTCATCCGGAGAGTTCGGGCGCCATTATAACGAAGGAAATTTCTCCGTCATTTTTTTCCGCGCCAGGATTCGAACCCGGGTCCCCTCATTTCGGAATAAGTTGCTCTACCAATTGGGCTACGCGGACGATTTATTCTGATTCCTATCTGCCTTTATGTCGTGTGCGTCCTTCTGGCAGGTACGTCACATCATCTCCCACTTCTTTTTTTCGAAGTGCTAGAGAAGGGATTCTCTTATTTTTCCTATCTCGCGGTGTGGAAAGAACATCACACCAATGCGAGATTTTGAACGGTCGGGTCATCCGGAGAGTTCGGGCGCCATTATAACGAAGTAAATTTCTCCGTCATTTTTTTCCGCGCCAGGATTCGAACCCGGATCCCCTCATTCCGGAATAAGTTGCTCTACCAATTGAGCTACGCGGACGATTTATTCTGATTCCTATCTGCCTTTATGTCGTGTGCGTCCTTCTGGCAGGTACGTCACATCATCTCCCACTTCTTTTTTCTTCGAAGTGCTAGAGAAGGGATTCTCTTATTTTTCCTATCTCGCGGTGTGGAAAGAACATCACACCAATGCGAGATTTTGAACGGTCGGGTCATCCGGAGAGTTCGGGCGCCATTATAACGAAGTAAATTTCTCCGTCATTTTTTTCCGCGCCAGGATTCGAACCCGGGTCCCCTCATTCCGGAATAAGTTGCTCTACCAATTGAGCTACGCGGACGATTTATTCTGATTCCTATCTGCCTTTATGTCGTGTGCGTCCTTCTGGCAGGTACGTCACATCATCTCCCACTTATTTTTTTTTTCGAAGTGCTAGAGAAGGGATTCTCTTATTTTTCCTATCTCGCGGTGTGGAAAGAACATCACACCAATGCGAGATTTTGAACGGTCGGGTCATCCGGAGAGTTCGGGCGCCATTATAACGAAGTAAATTTCTCAGTCATTTTTTTCCGCGCCAGGATTCGAACCCGGGTCCCCTCATTCCGGAATAAGTTGCTCTACCAATTGAGCTACGCGGACGATTTATTCTGATTCCTATCTGCCTTTATGTCGTGTGCGTCCTTCTGGCAGGTACGTCACATCATCTCCCACTTCTTTTTTTTCGAAGTGCTAGAGAAGGGATTCTCTTATTTTTCCTATCTCGCGGTGTGGAAAGAACATCACACCAATGCGAGATTTTGAACGGTCGGGTCATCCGGAGAGTTCGGGCGCCATTATAACTAAGTAAATTTCTCCGTCAATATTCGAACCCGGATCCCCTCATTCCCGAATAAGTTGCTCTACCAATTGAGCTACGCGGACGATTTATTCTGATTCCTATCTGCCTTTATGTAGTGTGCGTCCTTCTGGCAGGTACGTCACATCATCTCCCACTTCTTTTTTTTCGAAGTGCTAGAGAAGGGATTCTCTTATTTTTCCTATCTCGCGGTGTGGAAAGAACATCACACCAAGGCGAGATTTTGAACGGTCGGGTCATCCGGAGAGTTCGGGCGTCATTATAACGAAGTAAATTTCTCCGTCATTTTTTTCCGCGCCAGGATTCGAACCCGGGTCCCCTCATTCCGGAATAAGTTGCTCTACCGTGTGAGCTACGCGGACGATTTATTCTGATTCCTATCTGCCTTTATGTCGTGTGCGTCCTTCTGGCAGGTACGTCACATCACTCCCACTTATTTTTTTTTTTTTCGAAGTGCTAGAGAAGGGATTCTCTTATTTTTCCTATCTCGGGGTGTGGAAAGAACATCACACCAATGCGAGATTTTGAACGGTCGGGTCATTCGGAGAGTTCGGGCGCCATTATAACGAAGTAAATTTCTCCGTCATTTTTTTCCGCGCCAGGATTCGAACCCGGGTCCCCTCATTCCGGAATAAGTTGCTCTACCAATTGAGCTACGCGGACGATTTATTCTGATTCCTATCTGCCTTTATGTCGTGTGCGTCCTTCTGGCAGGTACGTCACATCATCTCCCACTTATTATTTTTTTTTTCGAAGTGCTAGAGAAGGGATTCTCTTATTTTTTCCTATCTCGCGGTGTGGAAAGAACATCACACCAATGCGAGATTTTGAACGGTCGGGTCATCCGGAGAGTTCGGGCGCCATTATAACTAAGTAAATTTCTCCGTCAATATTCGAACCCGGATCCCCTCATTCCCGAATAAGTTGCTCTACCAATTGAGCTACGCGGACGATTTATTCTGATTCCTATCTGCCTTTATGTCGTGTGCGTCCTTCTGGCAGGAACGTCACATCATCTCCCACTTATTTTTTTTTCGAAGTGCTAGAGAAGGGATTCTCTTATTTTTCCTATCTCGCGGTGTGGAAAGAACATCACACCAATGCGAGATTTTGAACGGTCGGGTCATCCGGAGAGTTCGGGCGCCATTATAACGAAGTAAATTTCTCCGTCATTTTTTTCCGCGCCAGGATTCGAACCTGGGTCCCCTCATTCCGGAATAAGTTGCTCTACCAATCGAGCTACGCGGACGATTTATTCTGATTCCTATCTGCCTTTATGTCGTGTGCGTCCTTCTGGCAGGTACGTCACATCATCTCCCACTTATTTTTTTTTTCGAAGTGCTAGAGAAGGGATTCTCTTATTTTCCTATCTCGGGGTGTGGAAAGAACATCACACCAATGCGAGATTTTAAACGGTCGGGTCATTCGGAGAGTTCGGGCGCCATTATAACGAAGTAAATTTCTCCGTCATTTTTTTCCGCGCCAGGATTCGAACCCGGGTCCCCTCATTCCGGAATAAGTTGCTCTACCAATTGAGCTACGCGGACGATTTATTCTGATTCCTATCTGCCTTTATGTCGTGTGCGTCCTTCTGGCAGGTACGTCACATCATCTCCCACTTATTATTTTTTTTTTTTTTCGAAGTGCTAGAGAAGGGATTCTCTTATTTTTCCTATCTCGCGGTGTGGAAAGAACATCACACCAATGCGAGATTTTGAACGGTTGGGTCATCCGGAGAGTTCGGGCGCCATTATAACTAAGTAAATTTCTCCGTCAATATTCGAACCCGGATCCCCTCATTCCCGAATAAGTTGCTCTACCAATTGAGCTACGCGGACGATTTATTCTGATTCCTATCTGCCTTTATGTCGTGTGCGTCCTTCTGGCAGGAACGTCACATCATCTCCCACTTATTTTTTTTTCGAAGTGCTAGAGAAGGGATTCTCTTATTTTTCCTATCTCGCGGTGTGGAAAGAACATCACACCAATGCGAGATTTTGAACGGTCGGGTCATCCGGAGAGTTCGGGCGCCATTATAACGAAGTAAATTTCTCCGTCATTTTTTTCCGCGCCAGGATTCGAACCCGGGTCCCCTCATTCCGGAATAAGTTGCTCTACCAATCGAGCTACGCGGACGATTTATTCTGATTCCTATCTGCCTTTATGTCGTGTGCGTCCTTCTGGCAGGTACGTCACATCATCTCCCACTTATTTTTTTTTCGAAGTGCTAGAGAAGGGATTCTCTTATTTTTCCTATCTCGGGGTGTGGAAAGAACATCACACCAATGCGAGATTTTAAACGGTCGGGTCATTCGGAGAGTTCGGGCGCCATTATAACGAAGTAAATTTCTCCGTCATTTTTTTCCGCGCCAGGATTCGAACCCGGGTCCCCTCATTCCGGAATAAGTTGCTCTACCAATTGAGCTACGCGGACGATTTATTCTGATTCCTATCTGCCTTTATGTCGTGTGCGTCCTTCTGGCAGGTAGGTCACATCATCTCCCACTTCCTTTTTCTTCTTTTTTTTCGAAGTGCTACTCTTCTTTTTCCTATCTCGCGGTGTGGAAAGAACATCACACCAATGCGAGATTTTGAACGGTCGGGTCATCCGGAGAGTTCGGGCGCCATTATAACGAAGTAAATTTCTCCGTCATTTTTTTCCGCGCCAGGATTCGAACCCGGGTCCCCTCATTTCGGAATAAGTTGCTCTACCAATTGAGATACGCGGACGATTTATTCTGATTCCTATCTGCCTTTATGTCGTGTGCGTCCTTCTGGCAGGTACGTCACATCATCTCCCACTTCTTTTTTTCGAAGTGCTAGAGAAGGGATTCTCTTATTTTTCCTATCTCGCGGTGTGGAAAGAACATCACACCAATGCGAGATTTTGAACGGTCGGGTCATCCGGAGAGTTCGGGCGCCATTATAACGAAGTAAATTTCTCCGTCATTTTTTTCCGCGCCAGGATTCGAACCCGGGTCCCCTCATTCCGGAATAAGTTGCTCTACCAATTGAGCTACGCGGACGATTTATTCTGATTCCTATCTGCCTTTATGTCGTGTGCGTCCTTCTGGCAGGTACGTCACATCATCTCCCACTTATTTTTTTTTTCGAAGTGCTAGAGAAGGGATTCTCTTATTTTTCCTATCTCGCGGTGTGGAAAGAACATCACACCAATGCGAGATTTTGAACGGTCGGGTCATCCGGAGAGTTCGGGCGCCATTATAACGAAGTAAATTTCTCAGTCATTTTTTTCCGCGCCAGGATTCGAACCCGGGTCCCCTCATTCCGGAATAAGTTGCTCTACCAATTGAGCTACGCGGACGATTTATTCTGATTCCTATCTGCCTTTATGTCGTGTGCGTCCTTCTGGCAGGTACGTCACATCATCTCCCACTTCTTTTTTTCGAAGTGCTAGAGAAGGGATTCTCTTATTTTTCCTATCTCGCGGTGTGGAAAGAACATCACACCAATGCGAGATTTTGAACGGTCGGGTCATCCGGAGAGTTCGGGCGCCATTATAACTAAGTAAATTTCTCCGTCAATATTCGAACCCGGATCCCCTCATTCCCGAATAAGTTGCTCTACCAATTGAGCTACGCGGACGATTTATTCTGATTCCTATCTGCCTTTATGTCGTGTGCGTCCTTCTGGCAGGTACGTCACATCATCTCCCACTTCTTTTTTTTCGAAGTGCTAGAGAAGGGATTCTCTTATTTTTCCTATCTCGCGGTGTGGAAAGAACATCACACCAAGGCGAGATTTTGAACGGTCGGGTCATCCGGAGAGTTCGGGCGTCATTATAACGAAGTAAATTTCTCCGTCATTTTTTTCCGCGCCAGGATTCGAACCCGGGTCCCCTCATTCCGGAATAAGTTGCTCTACCATGTGAGCTACGCGGACGATTTATTCTGATTCCTATCTGCCTTTATGTCGTGTGCGTCCTTCTGGCAGGTACGTCACATCATCTCCCACTTATTTTTTTTCGAAGTGCTAGAGAAGGGATTCTCTTATTTTTCCTATCTCGGGGTGTGGAAAGAACATCACACCAATGCGAGATTTTGAACGGTCGGGTCATTCGGAGAGTTCGGGCGCCATTATAACGAAGTAAATTTCTCCGTCATTTTTTTCCGCGCCAGGATTCGAACCCGGGTCCCCTCATTCCGGAATAAGTTGCTCTACCAATTGAGCTACGCGGACGATTTATTCTGATTCCTATCTGCCTTTATGTCGTGTGCGTCCTTCTGGCAGGTACGTCACATCATCTCCCACTTATTATTTTTTTTTTTTTTCGAAGTGCTAGAGAAGGGATTCTCTTATTTTTCCTATCTCGCGGTGTGGAAAGAACATCACACCAATGCGAGATTTTGAACGGTCGGGTCATCCGGAGAGTTCGGGCGCCATTATAACTAAGTAAATTTCTCCGTCAATATTCGAACCCGGATCCCCTCATTCCCGAATAAGTTGCTCTACCAATTGAGCTACGCGGACGATTTATTCTGATTCCTATCTGCCTTTATGTCGTGTGCGTCCTTCTGGCAGGAACGTCACATCATCTCCCACTTATTTTTTTTCGAAGTGCTAGAGAAGGGATTCTCTTATTTTTCCTATCTCGCGGTGTGGAAAGAACATCACACCAATGCGAGATTTTGAACGGTCGGGTCATCCGGAGAGTTCGGGCGCCATTATAACGAAGTAAATTTCTCCGTCATTTTTTCCGCGCCAGGATTCGAACCCGGGTCCCCTCATTCCGGAATAAGTTGCTCTACCAATCGAGCTACGCGGACGATTTATTCTGATTCCTATCTGCCTTTATGTCGTGTGCGTCCTTCTGGCAGGTACGTCACATCATCTCCCACTTATTTTTTTTTTCGAAGTGCTAGAGAAGGGATTCTCTTATTTTTCCTATCTCGCGGTGTGGAAAGAACATCACACCAATGCGAGATTTTGAACGGTCGGGTCATACGGAGAGTTCGGGCTCCATTATAACGAAGTAAATTTCTCCGTCATTTTTTTCCGCGCCAGGATTCGAACCCGGGTCCCCTCATTCCGGAATAAGTTGCTCTACCATGCGAGCTACGCGGACGATTTATTCTGATTCCTATCTGCCTTTATGTCGTGTGCGTCCTTCTGGCAGGTAGGTCACATCATCTCCCACTTCTTTTTTCTTCTTTTTTTCGAAGTGCTACTCTTCTTTTTCCTATCTCGCGGTGTGGAAAGAACATCACACCAATGCGAGATTTTGAACGGTCGGGTCATCCGGAGAGTTCGGGCGCCATTATAACGAAGTAAATTTCTCCGTCATTTTTTTCCGCGCCAGGATTCGAACCCGGATCCCCTCATTCCGGAATAAGTTGCTCTACCAATTGAGCTACGCGGACGATTTATTCTGATTCCTATCTGCCTTTATGTCGTGTGCGTCCTTCTGGCAGGTACGTCACATCATCTCCCACTTATTATTTTTTTTTTTTCGAAGTGCTAGAGAAGGGATTCTCTTATTTTTCCTATCTCGCGGTGTGGAAAGAACATCACACCAATGCGAGATTTTGAACGGTCGGGTCATCCGGAGAGTTCGGGCGTCATTATAACGAAGTAAATTTCTCCGTCAGGATTCGAACCCAGATCCCCTCATTCCCGAATAAGTTGCTCTACCAATTGAGCTACTCGGACGATTTATTCTGATTCCTATCTGCCTTTATGTCGTGTGCGTCCTTCTGGCAGGAACGTCACATCATCTCCCACTTCTTTTTTTTCGAAGTGCTAGAGAAGGGATTCTCTTATTTTTCCTATCTCGCGGTGTGGAAAGAACATCACACCAATGCGAGATTTTGAACGGTCGGGTCATCCGGAGAGTTCGGGCGCCATTATAACGAAGTAAATTTCTCCGTCATTTTTTTCCGCGCCAGGATTCGAACCCGGATCCCCTCATTCCGGAATAAGTTGCTCTACCAATTGAGCTACGCGGACGATTTATTCTGATTCCTATCTGCCTTTATGTCGTGTGCGTCCTTCTGGCAGGTACGTCACATCATCTCCCACTTCTTTTTTCTTCGAAGTGCTAGAGAATGGATTCTCTTATTTTTCCTATCTCGCGGTGTGGAAAGAACATCACACCAATGCGAGATTTTGAACGGTCGGGTCATCCGGAGAGTTCGGGCGCCATTATAACGAAGTAAATTTCTCCGTCATTTTTTTCCGCGCCAGGATTCGAACCCGGGTCCCCTCATTCCGGAATAAGTTGCTCTACCAATTGAGCTACGCGGACGATTTATTCTGATTCCTATCTGCCTTTGTGTCGTGTGCGTCCTTCTGGCAGGTACGTCACATCATCTCCCACTTATTTTTTTTTTCGAAGTGCTAGAGAAGGGATTCTCTTATTTTTCCTATCTCGCGGTGTGGAAAGAACATCACACCAATGCGAGATTTTGAACGGTCGGGTCATCCGGAGAGTTCGGGCGCCATTATAACGAAGTAAATTTCTACGTCATTTTTTTCCGCGCCAGGATTCGAACCCGGGTCCCCTCATTCCGGAATAAGTTGCTCTACCAATTGAGCTACGCGGACGATTTATTCTGATTCCTATCTGCCTTTATGTCGTGTGCGTCCTTCTGGCAGGTACGTCACATCATCTCCCACTTCTTTTTTTCGAAGTGCTAGAGAAGGGATTCTCTTATTTTTCCTATCTCGCGGTGTGGAAAGAACATCACACCAATGCGAGATTTTGAACGGTCGGGTCATCCGGAGAGTTCGGGCGCCATTATAACGAAGTAAATTTCTCCGTCATTGTTTTCCGCGCCAGGATTCGAACCCGGGTCCCCTCATTCCGGAATAAGTTGCTCTACCATGTGAGCTACGCGGACGATTTATTCTGATTCCTATCTGCCTTTATGTCGTGTGCGTCCTTCTGGCAGGTAGGTCACATCATCTCCCACTTCTTTTTTCTTCTTTTTTTCGAAGTGGTACTCTTCTTTTTCCTATCTCGCGGTGTGGAAAGAACATCACACCAATGCGAGATTTTGAACGGTCGGGTCATCCGGAGAGTTCGGGCGCCATTATAACGAAGTAAATTTCTCCGTCATTGTTTTCCGCGCCAGGATTCGAACCCGGGTCCCCTCATTCCGGAATAAGTTGCTCTACCAATTGAGCTACGCGGACGATTTATTCTGATTCCTATCTGCCTTTATGTCGTGTGCGTCCTTCTGGCAGGTACGTCACATCATCTCCCACTTATTATTTTTTTTTTTTTTCGAAGTGCTAGAGAAATGATTCTCTTATTTTTCCTATCTCGCGGTGTGGAAAGAACATCACACCAATGCGAGATTTTGAACGGTCGGGTCATCCGGAGAGTTCGGGCGCCATTATAACTAAGTAAATTTCTCCGTCAATATTCGAACCCGGATCCCCTCATTCCCGAATAAGTTGCTCTACCAATTGAGCTACGCGGACGATTTATTCTGATTCCTATCTGCCTTTATGTCGTGTGCGTCCTTCTGGCAGGTACGTCACATCATCTCCCACTTCTTTTTTCTTCTTTTTTTCGAAGTGCTAGAGAAGGGATTCTCTTATTTTTCCTATCTCGCGGTGTGGAAAGAACATCACACCAAGGCGAGATTTTGAACGGTCGGGTCATCCGGAGAGTTCGGGCGCCATTATAACGAAGTAAATTTCTCCGTCATTTTTTTCCGCGCCAGGATTCGAACCCGGGTCCCCTCATTCCGGAATAAGTTGCTCTACCAATCGAGCTACGCGGACGATTTATTCTGATTCCTATCTGCCTTTATGTCGTGTGCGTCCTACTGGCAGGTACGTTCACATCATCTCCCACTTATTTTTTTTCGAAGTGCTAGAGAAGGGATTCTCTTATTTTTCCTATCTCGCGGTGTGGAAACAACATCACACCAATGCGAGATTTTGAACGGTCGGGTCATACGGAGAGTTCGGGCGCCATTATAACGAAGTAAATTTCTCCGTCATTTTTTTCCGCGCCAGGATTCGAACCCGGGTCCCCTCATTCCGGAATAAGTTGCTCTACCATGTGAGCTACGCGGACGATTTATTCTAATTCCTATCTGCCTTTATGTCGTGTGCGTCCTTCTGGCAGGTACGTCACATCATCTCCCACTTCTTTTTTTTCGAAGTGCTAGAGAAGGGATTCTCTTATTTTTCCTATCTCGCGGTGTGGAAAGAACATCACACCAATGCGAGATTTTGAACGATCGGGTCATCCGGAGAGTTCGGGCGCCATTATAACGAAGTAAATTTCTCCGTCATTTTTTCCGCGCCAGGATTCGAACCCGGGTCCCCTCATTCCGGAATAAGTTGCTCTACCATGTGAGCTACGCGGACGATTTATTCTGATTCCTATCTGCCTTTATGTCGTGTGCGTCCTTCTGGCAGGTAGGTCACATCATCTCCCACTTCTTTTTTCTTCTTTTTTTTCGAAGTGCTACTCTTCTTTTTTCCTATCTCGCGGTGTGGAAAGAACATCACACCAATGCGAGATTTTGAACGGTCGGGTCATCCGGAGAGTTCGGGCGCCATTATAACGAAGTAAATTTCTCCGTCATTTTTTTCCGCGCCAGGATTCGAACCCGGGTCCCCTCATTTCGGAATAAGTTGCTCTACCAATTGAGCTACGCGGACGATTTATTCTGATTCCTATCTGCCTTTATGTCGTGTGCGTCCTTCTGGCAGGTACGTCACATCATCTCCCACTTCTTTTTTTCGAAGTGCTAGAGAAGGGATTCTCTTATTTTTCCTATCTCGCGGTGTGGAAAGAACATCACACCAATGCGAGATTTTGAACGGTCGGGTCATCCGGAGAGTTCGGGCGCCATTATAACGAAGTAAATTTCTCTGTCATTTTTTTCCGCGCCAGGATTCGAACCCGGGTCCTCTCATTCCGGAATAAGTTGCTCTACCAATTGAGCTACGCGGACGATTTATTCTGATTCCTATCTGCCTTTATGTCGTGTGCGTCCTTCTGGCAGGAACGTCACATCATCTCCCACTTCTTTTTTCTTCTTTTTTTTTTTCGAAGTGCTAGAGAAGGGATTCTCTTATTTTTCCTATCTCGCGGTGTGGAAAGAACATCACACCAATGCGAGATTTTGAACGGTCGGGTCATCCGGAGAGTTCTTTTTTTTGATTGGAGGTTTAACGACCACCGTGAGCAACTCAATGGGCTATAAGCAGTCGCCCGTCCCTAATTTAGGGTCACTGGTTCCAGGGAAGGGAGAGAGCCAGTGCCGTAAGACAAACACAACATCCATGCCTGACCGGGATTCGAACCCGGACCCCTTACGGACGAATGATCATAGGCCAGCGCCTTAGACCACTGCGCCACCGGGGCGGCCATCCGGAGAGTTCGGGCGCCATTATAACGAAGTAAATTTCTCCGTCAGGATTCGAACCCGGATCCCCTCATAAGTTGCTCTACCAATTGAGCTACGCGGACGATTTATTCTGATTCCTATCTGCCTTTATGTCGTGTGCGTCCTTCTGGCAGGTACGTCACATCATCTCCCACTTATTTTTTTTTCGAAGTGCTAGAGAAGGGATTCTCTTATTTTTCCTATCTCGCGGTGTGGAAAGAACATCACACCAATGCGAGATTTTGAACGGTCGGGTCATCCGGAGAGTTCGGGCGCCATTATAACGAAGTAAATTTCTCCGTCATTTTTTTCCGCGCCAGGATTCGAACCCGGGTCCCCTCATTCCGGAATAAGTTGCTCTACCAATCGAGCTACGCGGACGATTTATTCTGATTCCTATCTGCCTTTATGTCGTGTGCGTCCTTCTGGCAGGTACGTCACATCATCTCCCACTTATTATTTTTTTTTTTTTTTCGAAGTGCTAGAGAAGGGATTCTCTTATTTTTCCTATCTCGCGGTGTGGAAAGAACATCACACCAATGCGAGATTTTGAACGGTCGGGTCATCCGGAGAGTTCGGACGCCATTATAACTAAGTAAATTTCTCCGTCAATATTCGAACCCGGATCCCCTCATTCCCGAATAAGTTGCTCTACCAATTGAGCTACGCGGACGATTTATTCTGATTCCTATCTGCCTTTATGTCGTGTGCGTCCTTCTGGCAGGTACGTCACATCATCTCCCACTTCTTTTTTCTTGAAGTGCTAGAGAAGGGATTACCTTATTTTTCCTATCTCGCGGTGTGGAAAGAACATCACACCAATGCGAGATTTTGAACGGTCGGGTCATCCGGAGAGTTCGGGCGCCATTATAACGAAGTAAATTTCTCCGTCAGGATTCGAACCCGGATCCCCTCATAAGTTGCTCTACCAATTGAGCTACGCGGACGATTTATTCTGATTCCTATCTGCCTTTATGTCGTGTGCGTCCTTCTGGCAGGAACGTCACATCATCTCCCACTTCTTTTTCTTCTAAGTGCTAGAGAAGGGATTCTCTTATTTTTCCTATCTCGCGGTGTGGAAAGAACATCACACCAATGCGAGATTTTGAACGGTCGGGTCATCCGGAGAGTTCGGGCGCCATTATAACTAAGTAAATTTCTCCGTCAGGATTCGAACCCGGGTCCCCTCATTCCGGAATAAGTTGCTCTACCAATTGAGCTACGCGGACGATTTATTCTGATTCCTATCTGCCTTTATGTCGTGTGCGTCCTTCTGGCAGGTACGTCACATCATCTCCCACTTATTTTTTTTTTCGAAGTGCTAGAGAAGGGATTCTCTTATTTTTTCCTATCTCGCGGTGTGGAAAGAACATCACACCAATGCGAGATTTTGAACGGTCGGGTCATCCGGAGAGTTCGGGCGCCATTATAACGAAGTAAATTTCTCCGTCATTTTTTTCCGCGCCAGGATTCGAACCCGGGTCCCCTCATTCCGGAATAAGTTGCTCTACCAATCGAGCTACGCGGACGATTTATTCTGATTCCTATCTGCCTTTATGTCGTGTGCGTCCTTCTGGCAGGTACGTCACATCATCTCCCACTTATTATTTTTTTTTTTTTTTTCGAAGTGCTAGAGAAGGGATTCTCTTATTTTTCCTATCTCGCGGTGTGGAAAGAACATCACACCAATGCGAGATTTTGAACGGTCGGGTCATCCGGAGAGTTCGGACGCCATTATAACTAAGTAAATTTCTCCGTCAATATTCGAACCCGGATCCCCTCATTCCCGAATAAGTTGCTCTACCAATTGAGCTACGCGGACGATTTATTCTGATTCCTATCTGCCTTTATGTCGTGTGCGTCCTTCTGGCAGGAACGTCACATCATCTCCCACTTCTTTTTCTTCTTTTTTCGAAGTGCTAGAGAAGGGATTCTCTTATTTTTCCTATCTCGCGGTGTGGAAAGAACATCACACCAATGCGAGATTTTAAACGGTCGGGTCATCCGGAGAGTTCGGGCGCCATTATAACGAAGTAAATTTCTCCGTCATTTTTTTCCGCGCCAGGATTCGAACCCGGGTCCCCTCATTCCGGAATAAGTTGCTCTACCATGTGAGCTACGCGGACGATTTATTCTGATTCCTATCTGCCTTTATGTCGTGTGCGTCCTTCTGGCAGGTACGTCACATCATCTCCCACTTATTTTTTTTTCGAAGTGCTAGAGAAGGGATTCTCTTATTTTTCCTATCTCGCGGTGTGGAAAGAACATCACACCAATGCGAGATTTTGAACGGTCGGGTCATCCGGAGAGTTCGGGCGCCATTATAACGAAGTAAATTTCTCCGTCATTTTTTTCCGCGCCAGGATTCGAACCCGGGTCCCCTCATTCCGGAATAAGTTGCTCTACCAATTGAGCTACGCGGACGTTTTATTCTGATTCCTATCTGCCTTTATGTCGTGTGCGTCCTTCTGGCAGGTACGTCACATCATCTCCCACTTATTTTTTTTTTTCGAAGTGCTAGAGAAGGGATTCTCTTATTTTTCCTATCTCGCGGTGTGGAAAGAACATCACACCAATGCGAGATTTTGAACGATCGGGTCATCCGGAGAGTTCGGGCGCCATTATAACGAAGTAAATTTCTCCGTCATTTTTTTCCGCGCCAGGATTCGAACCCGGGTCCCCTCATTCCGGAATAAGTTGCTTTACCATGTGAGCTACGCGGACGATTTATTCTGATTCCTATCTGCCTTTATGTCGTGTGCGTCCTTCTGGCAGGTAGGTCACATCATCTCCCACTTCTTTTTTCTTCTTTTTTTTCGAAGTGCTACTCTTCTTTTTCCTATCTCGCGGTGTGGAAAGAACATCACACCAATGCGAGATTTTGAACGGTCGGGTCATCCGGAGAGTTCGGGCGCCATTATAACGAAGTAAATTTCTCCGTCATTTTTTTCCGCGCCAGGATTCGAACCCGGGTCCCCTCATTTCGGAATAAGTTGCTCTACCAATTGAGATACGCGGACGATTTATTCTGATTCCTATCTGCCTTTATGTCGTGTGCGTCCTTCTGGCAGGTACGTCACATCATCTCCCACTTCTTTTTTTTCGAAGTGCTAGAGAAGGGATTCTCTTATTTTTCCTATCTCGCGGTGTGGAAAGAACATCACACCCATGCGAGATTTTGAACGGTCGGGTCATCCGGAGAGTTCGGGCGCCATTATAACTAAGTAAATTTCTCCGTCAGGATTCGAACCCGGATCCCCTCATAAGTTGCTCTACCAATTGAGCTACGCGGACGATTTATTCTGATTCCTATCTGCCTTTATGTCGTGTGCGTCCTTCTGGCAGGTACGTCACATCATCTCCCACTTATTTTTTTTTCGAAGTGCTAGAGAAGGGATTCTCTTATTTTTCCTATCTCGCGGTGTGGAAAGAACATCACACCAATGCGAGATTTTGAACGGTCGGGTCATCCGGAGAGTTCGGGCGCCATTATAACGAAGTAAATTTCTCCGTCATTTTTTTCCGCGCCAGGATTCGAACCCGGGTCCCCTCATTCCGGAATAAGTTGCTCTACCAATCGAGCTACGCGGACGATTTATTCTGATTCCTATCTGCCTTTATGTCGTGTGCGTCCTTCTGGCAGGTACGTCACATCATCTCCCACTTATTATTTTTTTTTTCGAAGTGCTAGAGAAGGGATTCTCTTATTTTTCCTATCTCGCGGTGTGGAAAGAACATCACACCAATGCGAGATTTTGAACGGTCGGGTCATCCGGAGAGTTCGGACGCCATTATAACTAAGTAAATTTCTCCGTCAATATTCGAACCCGGATCCCCTCATTCCCGAATAAGTTGCTCTACCAATTGAGCTACGCGGACGATTTATTCTGATTCCTATCTGCCTTTATGTCGTGTGCGTCCTTCTGGCAGGTACGTCACATCATCTCCCACTTCTTTTTTCTTGAAGTGCTAGAGAAGGGATTAC
Source organism: Macrothele yani (assembly GCA_039090855.1). NCBI lineage: Eukaryota > Metazoa > Arthropoda > Arachnida > Araneae > Macrothelidae > Macrothele > Macrothele yani. The sequence continues at coordinate 83,152,556 of CM077006.1, read as the reverse complement.
CTTATTTTTCCTATCTCGCGGTGTGGAAAGAACATCACACCAATGCGAGATTTTGAACGGTCGGGTCATCCGGAGAGTTCGGGCGCCATTATAACGAAGTAAATTTCTCCGTCAGGATTCGAACCCGGATCCCCTCATAAGTTGCTCTACCAATTGAGCTACGCGGACGATTTATTCTGATTCCTATCTGCCTTTATGTCGTGTGCGTCCTTCTGGCAGGAACGTCACATCATCTCCCACTTCTTTTTCTTCTAAGTGCTAGAGAAGGGATTCTCTTATTTTTCCTATCTCGCGGTGTGGAAAGAACATCACACCAATGCGAGATTTTGAACGGTCGGGTCATCCGGAGAGTTCGGGCGCCATTATAACTAAGTAAATTTCTCCGTCAGGATTCGAACCCGGGTCCCCTCATTCCGGAATAAGTTGCTCTACCAATTGAGCTACGCGGACGATTTATTCTGATTCCTATCTGCCTTTATGTCGTGTGCGTCCTTCTGGCAGGTACGTCACATCATCTCCCACTTATTTTTTTTTCGAAGTGCTAGAGAAGGGATTCTCTTATTTTTCCTATCTCGCGGTGTGGAAAGAACATCACACCAATGCGAGATTTTGAACGGTCGGGTCATCCGGAGAGTTCGGGCGCCATTATAACGAAGTAAATTTCTCCGTCATTTTTTTCCGCGCCAGGATTCGAACCCGGGTCCCCTCATTCCGGAATAAGTTGCTCTACCAATCGAGCTACGCGGACGATTTATTCTGATTCCTATCTGCCTTTATGTCGTGTGCGTCCTTCTGGCAGGTACGTCACATCATCTCCCACTTATTATTTTTTTTTTTCGAAGTGCTAGAGAAGGGATTCTCTTATTTTTCCTATCTCGCGGTGTGGAAAGAACATCACACCAATGCGAGATTTTGAACGGTCGGGTCATCCGGAGAGTTCGGACGCCATTATAACTAAGTAAATTTCTCCGTCAATATTCGAACCCGGATCCCCTCATTCCCGAATAAGTTGCTCTACCAATTGAGCTACGCGGACGATTTATTCTGATTCCTATCTGCCTTTATGTCGTGTGCGTCCTTCTGGCAGGAACGTCACATCATCTCCCACTTCTTTTTTCTTCTTTTTTTTCGAAGTGCTAGAGAAGGGATTCTCTTATTTTTCCTATCTCGCGGTGTGGAAAGAACATCACACCAATGCGAGATTTTAAACGGTCGGGTCATCCGGAGAGTTCGGGCGCCATTATAACGAAGTAAATTTCTCCGTCATTTTTTTCCGCGCCAGGATTCGAACCCGGGTCCCCTCATTCCGGAATAAGTTGCTCTACCATGTGAGCTACGCGGACGATTTATTCTGATTCCTATCTGCCTTTATGTCGTGTGCGTCCTTCTGGCAGGTACGTCACATCATCTCCCACTTATTTTTTTTTTTCGAAGTGCTAGAGAAGGGATTCTCTTATTTTTCCTATCTCGCGGTGTGGAAAGAACATCACACCAATGCGAGATTTTGAACGGTCGGGTCATCCGGAGAGTTCGGGCGCCATTATAACGAAGTAAATTTCTCCGTCATTTTTCCGCGCCAGGATTCGAACCCGGGTCCCCTCATTCCGGAATAAGTTGCTCTACCAATTGAGCTACGCGGACGTTTTATTCTGATTCCTATCTGCCTTTATGTCGTGTGCGTCCTTCTGGCAGGTACGTCACATCATCTCCCACTTATTTTTTTTTCGAAGTGCTAGAGAAGGGATTCTCTTATTTTTCCTATCTCGCGGTGTGGAAAGAACATCACACCAATGCGAGATTTTGAACGATCGGGTCATCCGGAGAGTTCGGGCGCCATTATAACGAAGTAAATTTCTCCGTCATTTTTTTCCGCGCCAGGATTCGAACCCGGGTCCCCTCATTCCGGAATAAGTTGCTTTACCATGTGAGCTACGCGGACGATTTATTCTGATTCCTATCTGCCTTTATGTCGTGTGCGTCCTTCTGGCAGGTAGGTCACATCATCTCCCACTTCTTTTTTCTTCTTTTTTTCGAAGTGCTACTCTTCTTTTTCCTATCTCGCGGTGTGGAAAGAACATCACACCAATGCGAGATTTTGAACGGTCGGGTCATCCGGAGAGTTCGGGCGCCATTATAACGAAGTAAATTTCTCCGTCATTTTTTTCCGCGCCAGGATTCGAACCCGGGTCCCCTCATTTCGGAATAAGTTGCTCTACCAATTGAGATACGCGGACGATTTATTCTGATTCCTATCTGCCTTTATGTCGTGTGCGTCCTTCTGGCAGGTACGTCACATCATCTCCCACTTCTTTTTTCGAAGTGCTAGAGAAGGGATTCTCTTATTTTTCCTATCTCGCGGTGTGGAAAGAACATCACACCCATGCGAGATTTTGAACGGTCGGGTCATCCGGAGAGTTCGGGCGCCATTATAACTAAGTAAATTTCTCCGTCAGGATTCGAACCCGGATCCCCTCATAAGTTGCTCTACCAATTGAGCTACGCGGACGATTTATTCTGATTCCTATCTGCCTTTATGTCGTGTGCGTCCTTCTGGCAGGAACGTCACATCATCTCCCACTTCTTTTTTCTTCTAAGTGCTAGAGAAGGGATTCTCTTATTTTTCCTATCTCGCGGTGTGGAAAGAACATCACACCAATGCGAGATTTTGAAGTGTCGGGTCATCCGGAGAGTTCGGGCGCCATTATAACGAAGTAAATTTCTCTGTCATTTTTTTCCGCGCCAGGATTCGAACCCGGGTCCTCTCATTCCGGAATAAGTTGCTCTACCAATTGAGCTACGCGGACGATTTATTCTGATTCCTATCTGCCTTTATGTCGTGTGCGTCCTTCTGGCAGGAACGTCACATCATCTCCCACTTCTTTTTTCTTCTTTTTTTCGAAGTGCTAGAGAAGGGATTCTCTTATTTTTCCTATCTCGCGGTGTGGAAAGAACATCACACCAATGCGAGATTTTGAACGGTCGGGTCATCCGGAGAGTTCGGGCGCCATTATAACTAAGTAAATTTCTCCGTCAGGATTCGAACCCGGATCCCCTCATTCCCGAATAAGTTGCTCTACCAATTGAGCTACGCGGACGATTTATTCTGATTCCTATCTGCCTTTATGTCGTGTGCGTCCTTCTGGCAGGTACGTCACATCATCTCCCACTTCTTTTTTCTTGAAGTGCTAGAGAAGGGATTCTCTTATTTTTCCTATCTCGCGGTGTGGAAAGAACATCACACCAATGCGAGATTTTGAACGGTCGGGTCATCCGGAGAGTTCGGGCGCCATTATAACGAAGTAAATTTCTCCGTCATTTTTTTCCGCGCCAGGATTCGAACCCGGGTCCCCTCATTCCGGAATAAGTTGCTCTACCAATTGAGCTACGCGGACGATTTATTCTGATTCCTATCTGCCTTTATGTCGTGTGCGTCCTTCTGGCAGGTACGTCACATCATCTCCCACTTATTTTTTTTTCGAAGTGCTAGAGAAGGGATTCTCTTATTTTTCCTATCTCGCGGTGTGGAAAGAACATCACACCAATGCGAGATTTTGAACGATCGGGTCATCCGGAGAGTTCGGGCGCCATTATAACGAAGTAAATTTCTCCGTCATTTTTTTCCGCGCCAGGATTCGAACCCGGGTCCCCTCATTCCGGAATAAGTTGCTCTACCATGTGAGTTACGCGGACGATTTATTCTGATTCCTATCTGCCTTTATGTCGTGTGCGTCCTTCTGGCAGGTAGGTCACATCATCTCCCACTTCTTTTTTCTTCTTTTTTTTCGAAGTGCTACTCTTCTTTTTCCTATCTCGCGGTGTGGAAAGAACATCACACCAATGCGAGATTTTGAACGGTCGGGTCATCCGGAGAGTTCGGGCGCCATTATAACGAAGTAAATTTCTCCGTCATTTTTTTCCGCGCCAGGATTCGAACCCGGGTCCCCTCATTTCGGAATAAGTTGCTCTACCAATTGAGATACGCGGACGATTTATTCTGATTCCTATCTGCCTTTATGTCGTGTGCGTCCTTCTGGCAGGTACGTCACATCATCTCCCACTTCTTTTTTTTTCGAAGTGCTAGAGAAGGGATTCTCTTATTTTTCCTATCTCGCGGTGTGGAAAGAACATCACACCCATGCGAGATTTTGAACGGTCGGGTCATCCGGAGAGTTCGGGCGCCATTATAACTAAGTAAATTTCTCCGTCAGGATTCGAACCCGGATCCCCTCATAAGTTGCTCTACCAATTGAGCTACGCGGACGATTTATTCTGATTCCTATCTGCCTTTATGTCGTGTGCGTCCTTCTGGCAGGAACGTCACATCATCTCCCACTTCTTTTTTCTTCTAAGTGCTAGAGAAGGGATTCTCTTATTTTTCCTATCTCGCGGTGTGGAAAGAACATCACACCAATGCGAGATTTTTGAAGGGTCGGGTCATCCGGAGAGTTCGGGCGCCATTATAACGAAGTAAATTTCTCTGTCATTTTTTTCCGCGCCAGGATTCGAACCCGGGTCCTCTCATTCCGGAATAAGTTGCTCTACCAATTGAGCTACGCGGACGATTTATTCTGATTCCTATCTGCCTTTATGTCGTGTGCGTCCTTCTGGTAGGAACGTCACATCATCTCCCACTTCTTTTTTCTTCTTTTTTTCGAAGTGCTACTCTTCTTTTTCCTATCTCGCGGTGTGGAAAGAACATCACACCAATGCGAGATTTTGAACGGTCGGGTCATCCGGAGAGTTCGGGCGCCATTATAACGAAGTAAATTTCTCCGTCATTTTTTTCCGCGCCAGGATTCGAACCCGGGTCCCCTCATTTCGGAATAAGTTGCTCTACCAATTGAGATACGCGGACGATTTATTCTGATTCCTATCTGCCTTTATGTCGTGTGCGTCCTTCTGGCAGGTACGTCACATCATCTCCCACTTCTTTTCTTTCGAAGTGCTAGAGAAGGGATTCTCTTATTTTTCCTATCTCGCGGTGTGGAAAGAACATCACACCCATGCGAGATTTTGAACGGTCGGGTCATCCGGAGAGTTCGGGCGCCATTATAACTAAGTAAATTTCTCCGTCAGGATTCGAACCCGGATCCCCTCATAAGTTGCTCTACCAATTGAGCTACGCGGACGATTTATTCTGATTCCTATCTGCCTTTATGTCGTGTGCGTCCTTCTGGCAGGAACGTCACATCATCTCCCACTTCTTTTTTCTTCTAAGTGCTAGAGAAGGGATTCTCTTATTTTTCCTATCTCGCGGTGTGGAAAGAACATCACACCAATGCGAGATTTTGAAGGGTCGGGTCATCCCGAGAGTTCGGGCGCCATTATAACGAAGTAAATTTCTCTGTCATTTTTTTCCGCGCCAGGATTCGAACCCGGGTCCCCTCATTTCGGAATAAGTTGCTCTACCAATTGAGATACGCGGACGATTTATTCTGATTCCTATCTGCCTTTATGTCGTGTGCGTCCTTCTGGCAGGTACGTCACATCATCTCCCACTTCTTTTTTTTCGAAGTGCTAGAGAAGGGATTCTCTTATTTTTCCTATCTCGCGGTGTGGAAAGAACATCACACCCATGCGAGATTTTGAACGGTCGGGTCATCCGGAGAGTTCGGGCGCCATTATAACTAAGTAAATTTCTCCGTCAGGATTCAGAACCCGGATCCCCTCATAAGTTGCTCTACCAATTGAGCTACGCGGACGATTTATTCTGATTCCTATCTGCCTTTATGTCGTGTGCGTCCTTCTGGCAGGAACGTCACATCATCTCCCACTTCTTTTTTCTTCTAAGTGCTAGAGAAGGGATTCTCTTATTTTTCCTATCTCGCGGTGTGGAAAGAACATCACACCAATGCGAGATTTTGAAGGGTCGGGTCATCCGGAGAGTTCGGGCGCCATTATAACGAAGTAAATTTCTCTGTCATTTTTTTCCGCGCCAGGATTCGAACCCGGGTCCTCTCATTCCGGAATAAGTTGCTCTACCAATTGAGCTACGCGGACGATTTATTCTGATTCCTATCTGCCTTTATGTCGTGTGCGTCCTTCTGGCAGGTACGTCACATCATCTCCCACTTATTTTTTTTTCGAAGTGCTAGAGAAGGGATTCTCTTATTTTTCCTATCTCACGGTGTGGAAAGAACATCACACCAATGCGAGATTTTGAACGATCGGGTCATCCGGAGAGTTCGGGCGCCATTATAACGAAGTAAATTTCTCCGTCATTTTTTTCCGCGCCAGGATTCGAACCCGGGTCCCCTCATTCCGGAATAAGTTGCTCTACCATGTGAGTTACGCGGACGATTTATTCTGATTCCTATCTGCCTTTATGTCGTGTGCGTCCTTCTGGCAGGTAGGTCACATCATCTCCCACTTCTTTTTTCTTCTTTTTTTCGAAGTGCTACTCTTCTTTTTCCTATCTCGCGGTGTGGAAAGAACATCACACCAATGCGAGATTTTGAACGGTCGGGTCATCCGGAGAGTTCGGGCGCCATTATAACGAAGTAAATTTCTCCGTCATTTTTTTCCGCGCCAGGATTCGAACCCGGGTCCCCTCATTTCGGAATAAGTTGCTCTACCAATTGAGATACGCGGACGATTTATTCTGATTCCTATCTGCCTTTATGTCGTGTGCGTCCTTCTGGCAGGTACGTCACATCATCTCCCACTTCTTTTTTTTCGAAGTGCTAGAGAAGGGATTCTCTTATTTTTCCTATCTCGCGGTGTGGAAAGAACATCACACCCATGCGAGATTTTGAACGGTCGGGTCATCCGGAGAGTTCGGGCGCCATTATAACTAAGTAAATTTCTCCGTCAGGATTCGAACCCGGATCCCCTCATAAGTTGCTCTACCAATTGAGCTACGCGGACGATTTATTCTGATTCCTATCTGCCTTTATGTCGTGTGCGTCCTTCTGGCAGGAACGTCACATCATCTCCCACTTCTTTTTTCTTCTAAGTGCTAGAGAAGGGATTCTCTTATTTTTCCTATCTCGCGGTGTGGAAAGAACATCACACCAATGCGAGATTTTGAACGGTCGGGTCATCCGGAGAGTTCGGGCGCCATTATAACGAAGTAAATTTCTCCGTCATTTTTTTCCGCGCCAGGATTCGAACCCGGGTCCCCTCATTCCGGAATAAGTTGCTCTACCAATTGAGCTACGCGGACGATTTATTCTGATTCCTATCTGCCTTTATGTCGTGTGCGTCCTTCTGGCAGGTACGTCACATCATCTCCCACTTCTTTTTTCTTGAAGTGCTAGAGAAGGGATTCTCTTATTTTTCCTATCTCGCGGTGTGGAAAGAACATCACACCAATGCGAGATTTTGAACGGTCGGGTCATCCGGAGAGTTCGGGCGCCATTATAACTAAGTAAATTTCTCCGTCATTTTTTTCCGCGCCAGGATTCGAACCCGGGTCCCCTCATTCCGGAATAAGTTGCTCTACCAATCGAGCTACGCGGACGATTTATTCTGATTCCTATCTGCCTTTATGTCGTGTGCGTCCTTCTGGCAGGTACGTCACATCATCTCCCACTTATTATTTTTTTTTTCGAAGTGCTAGAGAAGGGATTCTCTTATTTTTCCTATCTCGCGGTGTGGAAAGAACATCACACCAATGCGAGATTTTGAACGGTCGGGTCATCCGGAGAGTTCGGACGCCATTATAACTAAGTAAATTTCTCCGTCAATATTCGAACCCGGATCCCCTCATTCCCGAATAAGTTGCTCTACCAATTGAGCTACGCGGACGATTTATTCTGATTCCTATCTGCCTTTATGTCGTGTGCGTCCTTCTGGCAGGTACGTCACATCATCTCCCACTTCTTTTTTCTTCTTTTTTCGAAGTGCTAGAGAAGGGATTCTCTTATTTTTCCTATCTCGCGGTGTGGAAAGAACATCACACCAATGCGAGATTTTGAACGGTCGGGTCATCCGGAGAGTTCGGGCGCCATTATAACGAAGTAAATTTCTCCGTCATTTTTTTCCGCGCAGGATTCGAACCCGGGTCCCCTCATTCCGGAATAAGTTGCTCTACCAATTGAGCTACGCGGACGATTTATTCTGATTCCTATCTGCCTTTATGTCGTGTGCGTCCTTCTGGCAGGTACGTCACATCATCTCCCACTTATTATTTTTTTTTTTTTTTCGAAGTGCTAGAGAAGGGATTCTCTTATTTTTCCTATCTCGCGGTGTGGAAAGAACATCACACCAATGCGAGATTTTGAACGGTCGGGTCATCCGGAGAGTTCGGGCGCCATTATAACGAAGTAAATTTCTCCGTCAGGATTCGAACCCGGATCCCCTCATTCCGGAATAAGTTGCTCTACCAATTGAGCTACGCGGACGATTTATTCTGATTCCTATCTGCCTTTATGTCGTGTGCGTCCTTCTGGCAGGTACGTCACATCATCTCCCACTTCTTTTTTCTTCTTTTTTTTCGAAGTGCTAGAGAAGGGATTCTCTTATTTTTCCTATCTCGCGGTGTGGAAAGAACATCACACCAATGCGAGATTTTGAACGGTCGGGTCATCCGGAGAGTTCGGGCGCCATTATAACGAAGTAAATTTCTCCGTCATTTTTTCCGCGCCAGGATTCGAACCCGGGTCCCCTCATTCCGGAATAAGTTGCTCTACCATGTGAGCTACGCGGACGATTTATTCTGATTCCTATCTGCCTTTATGTCGTGTGCGTCCTTCTGGCAGGTACGTCACATCATCTCCCACTTATTTTTTTTTCGAAGTGCTAGAGAAGGGATTCTCTTATTTTTCCTATCTCGCGGTGTGGAAAGAACATCACACCAATGCGAGATTTTGAACGGTCGGGTCATCCGGAGAGTTCGGGCGCCATTATAACGAAGTAAATTTCTCCGTCATTTTTTTCCGCGCCAGGATTCGAACCCGGGTCCCCTCATTCCGGAATAAGTTGCTCTACCATGTGAGTTACGCGGACGATTTATTCTGATTCCTATCTGCCTTTATGTCGTGTGCGTCCTTCTGGCAGGTAGGTCACATCATCTCCCACTTCTTTTTTCTTCTTTTTTTCGAAGTGCTACTCTTCTTTTTCCTATCTCGCGGTGTGGAAAGAACATCACACCAATGCGAGATTTTGAACGGTCGGGTCATCCGGAGAGTTCGGGCGCCATTATAACGAAGTAAATTTCTCCGTCATTTTTTTCCGCGCCAGGATTCGAACCCGGGTCCCCTCATTTCGGAATAAGTTGCTCTACCAATTGAGATACGCGGACGATTTATTCTGATTCCTATCTGCCTTTATGTCGTGTGCGTCCTTCTGGCAGGTACGTCACATCATCTCCCACTTCTTTTTTTCGAAGTGCTAGAGAAGGGATTCTCTTATTTTTCCTATCTCGCGGTGTGGAAAGAACATCACACCCATGCGAGATTTTGAACGGTCGGGTCATCCGGAGAGTTCGGGCGCCATTATAACTAAGTAAATTTCTCCGTCAGGATTCGAACCCGGATCCCCTCATAAGTTGCTCTACCAATTGAGCTACGCGGACGATTTATTCTGATTCCTATCTGCCTTTATGTCGTGTGCGTCCTTCTGGCAGGAACGTCACATCATCTCCCACTTCTTTTTCTTCTAAGTGCTAGAGAAGGGATTCTCTTATTTTTCCTATCTCGCGGTGTGGAAAGAACATCACACCAATGCGAGATTTTGAAGGGTCGGGTCATCCGGAGAGTTCGGGCGCCATTATAACGAAGTAAATTTCTCTGTCATTTTTTTCCGCGCCAGGATTCGAACCCGGGTCCTCTCATTCCGGAATAAGTTGCTCTACCAATTGAGCTACGCGGACGATTTATTCTGATTCCTATCTGCCTTTATGTCGTGTGCGTCCTTCTGGCAGGAACGTCACATCATCTCCCACTTCTTTTTTCTTCTTTTTTTCGAAGTGCTAGAGAAGGGATTCTCTTATTTTTCCTATCTCGCGGTGTGGAAAGAACATCACACCAATGCGAGATTTTGAACGGTCGGGTCATCCGGAGAGTTCGGGCGCCATTATAACGAAGTAAATTTCTCCGTCATTTTTTTCCGCGCCAGGATTCGAACCCGGGTCCCCTCATTCCGGAATAAGTTGCTCTACCAATTGAGCTACGCGGACGATTTATTCTGATTCCTATCTGCCTTTATGTCGTGTGCGTCCTTCTGGCAGGTACGTCACATCATCTCCCACTTCTTTTTTCTTGAAGTGCTAGAGAAGGGATTCTCTTATTTTTCCTATCTCGCGGTGTGGAAAGAACATCACACCAATGCGAGATTTTGAACGGTCGGGTCATCCGGAGAGTTCGGGCGCCATTATAACTAAGTAAATTTCTCCGTCATTTTTTTCCGCGCCAGGATTCGAACCCGGGTCCCCTCATTCCGGAATAAGTTGCTCTACCAATCGAGCTACGCGGACGATTTATTCTGATTCCTATCTGCCTTTATGTCGTGTGCGTCCTTCTGGCAGGTACGTCACTTCATCTCCCACTTATTATTTTTTTTTTTTTTTCGAAGTGCTAGAGAAGGGATTCTCTTATTTTTCCTATCTCGCGGTGTGGAAAGAACATCACACCAATGCGAGATTTTGAACGGTCGGGTCATCCGGAGAGTTCGGACGCCATTATAACTAAGTAAATTTCTCCGTCAATATTCGAACCCGGATCCCCTCATTCCCGAATAAGTTGCTCTACCAATTGAGCTACGCGGACGATTTATTCTGATTCCTATCTGCCTTTATGTCGTGTGCGTCCTTCTGGCAGGTACGTCACATCATCTCCCACTTCTTTTTTCTTCTTTTTTTCGAAGTGCTAGAGAAGGGATTCTCTTATTTTCCCTATCTCGCGGTGTGGAAAGAACATCACACCAATGCGAGATTTTGAACGGTCGGGTCATCCGGAGAGTTCGGGCGCCATTATAACGAAGTAAATTTCTCCGTCATTTTTTTCCGCGCAGGATTCGAACCCGGGTCCCCTCATTCCGGAATAAGTTGCTCTACCAATTGAGCTACGCGGACGATTTATTCTGATTCCTATCTGCCTTTATGTCGTGTGCGTCCTTCTGGCAGGTACGTCACATCATCTCCCACTTATTATTTTTTTTTTTTTCGAAGTGCTAGAGAAGGGATTCTCTTATTTTTCCTATCTCGCGGTGCGGAAAGAACATCACACCAATGCGAGATTTTGAACTGTCGGGTCATCCGGAGAGTTCGGGCGCCATTATAACGAAGTAAATTTCTCCGTCAGGATTCGAACCCGGATCCCCTCATTCCGGAATAAGTTGCTCTACCAATTGAGCTACGCGGACGATTTATTCTGATTCCTATCTGCCTTTATGTCGTGTGCGTCCTTCTGGCAGGTACGTCACATCATCTCCCACTTCTTTTTTCTTCTTTTTTTCGAAGTGCTAGAGAAGGGATTCTCTTATTTTTCCTATCTCGCGGTGTGGAAAGAACATCACACCAATGCGAGATTTTGAACGGTCGGGTCATCCGGAGAGTTCGGGCGCCATTATAACGAAGTAAATTTCTCCGTCATTTTTTTCCGCGCCAGGATTCGAACCCGGGTCCCCTCATTCCGGAATAAGTTGCTCTACCATGTGAGCTACGCGGACGATTTATTCTGATTCCTATCTGCCTTTATGTCGTGTGCGTCCTTCTGGCAGGTACGTCACATCATCTCCCACTTATTTTTTTTTCGAAGTGCTAGAGAAGGGATTCTCTTATTTTTCCTATCTCGCGGTGTGGAAAGAACATCACACCAATGCGAGATTTTGAACGGTCGGGTCATCCGGAGAGTTCGGGCGCCATTATAACGAAGTAAATTTCTCCGTCATTTTTTTCCGCGCCAGGATTCGAACCCGGGTCCCCTCATTCCGGAATAAGTTGCTCTACCAATTGAGCTACGCGGACGATTTATTCTGATTCCTATCTGCCTTTATGTCGTGTGCGTCCTTCTGGCAGGTACGTCACATCATCTCCCACTTATTTTTTTCTTCTTTTTTTTCGAAGTGCTAGAGAAGGGATTCTCTTATTTTTCCTATCTCGCGGTGTGGAAAGAACATCACACCAATGCGAGATTTTGAACGGTCGGGTCATCCGGAGAGTTCGGGCGCCATTATAACGAAGTAAATTTCTCCGTCATTTTTTCCGCGCCAGGATTCGAACCCGGGTCCCCTCATTCCGGAATAAGTTGCTCTACCAATTGAGCTACGCGGACGATTTATTCTGATTCCTATCTGCCTTTATGTCGTGTGCGTCCTTCTGGCAGGTACATCACATCATCTCCCACTTATTTTTTTTTTCGAAGTGCTAGAGAAGGGATTCTCTTATTTTTCCTATCTCGCGGTGTGGAAAGAACATCACACCAATGCGAGATTTTGAACGGTCGGGTCATCCGGAGAGTTCGGGCGCCATTACAACGAAGTAAATTTCTCCGTCATTTTTTTCCGCGCAGGATTCGAACCCGGGTCCCCTCATTCCGGAATAAGTTGCTCTACCAATTGAGCTACGCGGACGATTTATTCTGATTCCTATCTGCCTTTATGTCGTGTGCGTCCTTCTGGCAGGTACGTCACATCATCTCCCACTTATTTTTTTTTCGAAGTGCTAGAGAAGGGATTCTCTTATTTTTCCTATCTCGCGGTGTGGAAAGAACATCACACCAATGCGAGATTTTGAACGGTCGGGTCATCCGGAGAGTTCGGGCGCCATTATAACGAAGTAAATTTCTCCGTCATTTTTTTCCGCGCCAGGATTCGAACCCGGGTCCCCTCATTCCGGAATAAGTTGCTCTACCAATTGAGCTACGCGGACGTTTTATTCTGATTCCTATCTGCCTTTATGTCGTGTGCGTCCTTCTGGCAGGTACGTCACATCATCTCCCACTTATTTTTTTTCGAAGTGCTAGAGAAGGGATTCTCTTATTTTTCCTATCTCGCGGTGTGGAAAGAACATCACACCAATGCGAGATTTTGAACGATCGGGTCATCCGGAGAGTTCGGGCGCCATTATAACGAAGTAAATTTCTCCGTCATTTTTTTCCGCGCCAGGATTCGAACCCGGGTCCCCTCATTCCGGAATAAGTTGCTCTACCATGTGAGCTACGCGGACGATTTATTCTGATTCCTATCTGCCTTTATGTCGTGTGCGTCCTTCTGGCAGGTAGGTCACATCATCTCCCACTTCTTTTTTCTTCTTTTTTCGAAGTGCTACTCTTCTTTTCTTATCTCGCGGTGTGGAAAGAACATCACACCAATGCGAGATTTTGAACGGTCGGGTCATCCGGAGAGTTCGGGCGCCATTATAACGAAGTAAATTTCTCCGTCATTTTTTCCGCGCCAGGATTCGAACCCGGGTCCCCTCATTTCGGAATAAGTTGCTCTACCAATTGAGATACGCGGACGATTTATTCTGATTCCTATCTGCCTTTATGTCGTGTGCGTCCTTCTGGCAGGTACGTCACATCATCTCCCACTTCTTTTTTTTTCGAAGTGCTAGAGAAGGGATTCTCTTATTTTTCCTATCTCGCGGTGTGGAAAGAACATCACACCCATGCGAGATTTTGAACGGTCGGGTCATCCGGAGAGTTCGGGCGCCATTATAACTAAGTAAATTTCTCCGTCAGGATTCGAACCCGGATCCCCTCATAAGTTGCTCTACCAATTGAGCTACGCGGACGATTTATTCTGATTCCTATCTGCCTTTATGTCGTGTGCGTCCTTCTGGCAGGAACGTCACATCATCTCCCACTTCTTTTTTCTTCTAAGTGCTAGAGAAGGGATTCTCTTATTTTTCCTATCTCGCGGTGTGGAAAGAACATCACACCAATGCGAGATTTTGAAGGGTCGGGTCATCCGGAGAGTTCGGGCGCCATTATAACGAAGTAAATTTCTCAGTCATTTTTTTCCGCGCCAGGATTCGAACCCGGGTCCCCTCATTCCGGAATAAGTTGCTCTACCATGTGAGCTACGCGGACGATTTATTCTGATTCCTATCTGCCTTTATGTCGTGTGCGTCCTTCTGGCAGGTACGTCACATCATCTCCCACTTATTTTTTTTTCGAAGTGCTAGAGAAGGGATTCTCTTATTTTTCCTATCTCGCGGTGTGGAAAGAACATCACACCAATGCGAGATTTTGAACGGTCGGGTCATCCGGAGAGTTCGGGCGCCATTATAACTAAGTAAATTTCTCCGTCAGGATTCGAACCCGGATCCCCTCATAAGTTGCTCTACCAATTGAGCTACGCGGACGATTTATTCTGATTCCTATCTGCCTTTATGTCGTGTGCGTCCTTCTGGCAGGAACGTCACATCATCTCCCACTTCTTTTTCTTCTAAGTGCTAGAGAAGGGATTCTCTTATTTTTCCTATCTCGCGGTGTGGAAAGAACATCACACCAATGCGAGATTTTGAAGGGTCGGGTCATCCGGAGAGTTCGGGCGCCATTATAACGAAGTAAATTTCTCTGTCATTTTTTTCCGCGCCAGGATTCGAACCCGGGTCCTCTCATTCCGGAATAAGTTGCTCTACCAATTGAGCTACGCGGATGATTTATTCTGATTCCTATCTGCCTTTATGTCGTGTGCGTCCTTCTGGCAGGAACGTCACATCATCTCCCACTTCTTTTTTCTTCTTTTTTTCGAAGTGCTAGAGAAGGGATTCTCTTATTTTTCCTATCTCGCGGTGTGGAAAGAACATCACACCAATGCGAGATTTTGAACGGTCGGGTCATCCGGAGAGTTCGGGCGCCATTATAACGAAGTAAATTTCTCCGTCATTTTTCTCCGCGCCAGGATTCGAACCCGGGTCCCCTCATTCCGGAATAAGTTGCTCTACCAATTGAGCTACGCGGACGATTTATTCTGATTCCTATCTGCCTTTATGTCGTGTGCGTCCTTCTGGCAGGTACGTCACATCATCTCCCACTTCTTTTTTCTTCTTTTTTTTCGAAGTGCTAGAGAAGGGATTCTCTTATTTTTCCTATCTCGCGGTGTGGAAAGAACATCACACCAATGCGAGATTTTGAACGGTCGGGTCATCCGGAGAGTTCGGGCGCCATTATAACTAAGTAAATTTCTCCGTCAGGATTCGAACCCGGATCCCCTCATTCCCGAATAAGTTGCTCTACCAATTGAGCTACGCGGACGATTTATTCTGATTCCTATCTGCCTTTATGTCGTGTGCGTCCTTCTGGCAGGAACGTCACATCATCTCCCACTTCTTTTTTCTTCTTTTTTTCGAAGTGCTAGAGAAGGGATTCTCTTATTTTTCCTATCTCGCGGTGTGGAAAGAACATCACACCAATGCGAGATTTTGAACGGTCGGGTCATCCGGAGAGTTCGGGCGCCATTATAACGAAGTAAATTTCTCCGTCATTTTTTTCCGCGCCAGGATTCGAACCCGGGTCCCCTCATTCCGGAATAAGTTGCTCTACCATGTGAGCTACGCGGACGATTTATTCTGATTCCTATCTGCCTTTATGTCGTGTGCGTCCTTCTGGCAGGTACGTCACATCATCTCCCACTTCTTTTTTTCGAAGTGCTAGAGAAGGGATTCTCTTATTTTTCCTATCTCGCGGTGTGGAAAGAACATCACACCCATGCGAGATTTTGAACGGTCGGGTCATCCGGAGAGTTCGGGCGCCATTATAACTAAGTAAATTTCTCCGTCAGGATTCGAACCCGGATCCCCTCATTCCCGAATAAGTTGCTCTACCAATTGAGCTACGCGGACGATTTATTCTGATTCCTATCTGCCTTTATGTCGTGTGCGTCCTTCTGGCAGGAACGTCACATCATCTCCCACTTCTTTTTTCTTCTAAGTGCTAGAGAAGGGATTCTCTTATTTTTCCTATCTCGCGGTGTGGAAAGAACATCACACCAATGCGAGATTTTGAAGGGTCGGGTCATCCGGAGAGTTCGGGCGCCATTATAACGAAGTAAATTTCTCTGTCATTTTTTTCCGCGCCAGGATTCGAACCCGGGTCCTCTCATTCCGGAATAAGTTGCTCTACCAATTGAGCTACGCGGATGATTTATTCTGATTCCTATCTGCCTTTATGTCGTGTGCGTCCTTCTGGCAGGAACGTCACATCATCTCCCACTTCTTTTTTCTTCTTTTTTTCGAAGTGCTAGAGAAGGGATTCTCTTATTTTTCCTATCTCGCGGTGTGGAAAGAACATCACACCAATGCGAGATTTTGAACGGTCGGGTCATCCGGAGAGTTCGGGCGCCATTATAACGAAGTAAATTTCTCCGTCATTTTTCTCCGCGCCAGGATTCGAACCCGGGTCCCCTCATTCCGGAATAAGTTGCTCTACCAATTGAGCTACGCGGACGATTTATTCTGATTCCTATCTGCCTTTATGTCGTGTGCGTCCTTCTGGCAGGTACGTCACATCATCTCCCACTTCTTTTTCTTCTTTTTTTCGAAGTGCTAGAGAAGGGATTCTCTTATTTTTCCTATCTCGCGGTGTGGAAAGAACATCACACCAATGCGAGATTTTGAACGGTCGGGTCATCCGGAGAGTTCGGGCGCCATTATAACTAAGTAAATTTCTCCGTCAGGATTCGAACCCGGATCCCCTCATTCCCGAATAAGTTGCTCTACCAATTGAGCTACGCGGACGATTTATTCTGATTCCTATCTGCCTTTATGTCGTGTGCGTCCTTCTGGCAGGTACGTCACATCATCTCCCACTTCTTTTTCTTGAAGTGCTAGAGAAGGGATTCTCTTATTTTTCCTATCTCGCGGTGTGGAAAGAACATCACACCAATGCGAGATTTTGAACGGTCGGGTCATCCGGAGAGTTCGGGCGCCATTATAACGAAGTAAATTTCTCCGTCATTTTTTTCCGCGCCAGGATTCGAACCCGGGTCCCCTCATTCCGGAATAAGTTGCTCTACCAATTGAGCTACGCGGACGATTTATTCTGATTCCTATCTGCCTTTATGTCGTGTGCGTCCTTCTGGCAGGTACGTCACATCATCTCCCACTTATTTTTTTTTCGAAGTGCTAGAGAAGGGATTCTCTTATTTTTCCTATCTCGCGGTGTGGAAAGAACATCACACCAATGCGAGATTTTGAACGGTCGGGTCATCCGGAGAGTTCGGGCGCCATTATAACGAAGTAAATTTCTCCGTCATTTTTTTCCGCGCCAGGATTCGAACCCGGGTCCCCTCATTCCGGAATAAGTTGCTCTACCAATCGAGCTACGCGGACGATTTATTCTGATTCCTATCTGCCTTTATGTCGTGTGCGTCCTTCTGGCAGGTACGTCACATCATCTCCCACTTATTATTTTTTTTTCGAAGTGCTAGAGAAGGGATTCTCTTATTTTCCCTATCTCGCGGTGTGGAAAGAACATCACACCAATGCGAGATTTTGAACGGTCGGGTCATCCGGAGAGTTCGGGCGCCATTATAACGAAGTAAATTTCTCCGTCATTTTTTTCCGCGCAGGATTCGAACCCGGGTCCCCTCATTCCGGAATAAGTTGCTCTACCAATTGAGCTACGCGGACGATTTATTCTGATTCCTATCTGCCTTTATGTCGTGTGCGTCCTTCTGGCAGGTACGTCACATCATCTCCCACTTATTATTTTTTTTTTTCGAAGTGCTAGAGAAGGGATTCTCTTATTTTTCCTATCTCGCGGTGTGGAAAGAACATCACACCAATGCGAGATTTTGAACGGTCGGGTCATCCGGAGAGTTCGGGCGCCATTATAACGAAGTAAATTTCTCCGTCAGGATTCGAACCCGGATCCCCTCATTCCGGAATAAGTTGCTCTACCAATTGAGCTACGCGGACGATTTATTCTGATTCCTATCTGCCTTTATGTCGTGTGCGTCCTTCTGGCAGGTACGTCACATCATCTCCCACTTATTAATTTTTTTTTTCGAAGTGCTAGAGAAGGGATTCTCTTATTTTTCCTATCTCGCGGTGTGGAAAGAACATCACACCAATGCGAGATTTTGAACGGTCGGGTCATCCGGAGAGTTCGGGCGCCATTATAACTAAGTAAATTTCTCTGTCATTTTTTTCCGCGCCAGGATTCGAACCCGGATCCCCTCATTCCCGAATAAGTTGCTCTACCAATTGAGCTACGCGGACGATTTATTCTGATTCCTATCTGCCTTTATGTCGTGTGCGTCCTTCTGGCAGGAACGTCACATCATCTCCCACTTCTTTTTTCTTCTTTTTTTTCGAAGTGCTAGAGAAGGGATTCTCTTATTTTTCCTATCTCGCGGTGTGGAAAGAACATCACACCAATGCGAGATTTTGAACGGTCGGGTCATCCGGAGAGTTCGGGCGCCATTATAACGAAGTAAATTTCTCCGTCATTTTTTTCCGCGCCAGGATTCGAACCCGGGTCCCCTCATTCCGGAATAAGTTGCTCTACCATGTGAGCTACGCGGACGATTTATTCTGATTCCTATCTGCCTTTATGTCGTGTGCGTCCTTCTGGCAGGTACGTCACATCATCTCCCACTTATTATTTTTTTTTTTTTTCGAAGTGCTAGAGAAGGGATTCTCTTATTTTTCCTATCTCGCGGTGTGGAAAGAACATCACACCAATGCGAGATTTTGAACGGTCGGGTCATCCGGAGAGTTCGGGCGCCATTATAACGAAGTAAATTTCTCCGTCATTTTTTTCCGCGCCAGGATTCGAACCCGGGTCCCCTCATTCCGGAATAAGTTGCTCTACCAATTGAGCTACGCGGACGATTTATTCTGATTCCTATCTGCCTTTATGTCGTGTGCGTCCTTCTGGCAGGTACGTCACATCATCTCCCACTTCTTTTTCTTCTTTTTTTTCGAAGTGCTAGAGAAGGGATTCTCTTATTTTTCCTATCTCGCGGTGTGGAAAGAACATCACACCAATGCGAGATTTTGAACGGTCGGGTCATCCGGAGAGTTCGGGCGCCATTATAACGAAGTAAATTTCTCCGTCATTTTTTTCCGCGCCAGGATTCGAACCCGGGTCCCCTCATTCCGGAATAAGTTGCTCTACCAATTGAGCTACGCGGACGATTTATTCTGATTCCTATCTGCCTTTATGTCGTGTGCGTCCTTCTGGCAGGTACGTCACATCATCTCCCACTTATTTTTTTCTTCTTTTTTTCGAAGTGCTAGAGAAGGGATTCTCTTATTTTTCCTATCTCGCGGTGTGGAAAGAACATCACACCAATGCGAGATTTTGAACGGTCGGGTCATCCGGAGAGTTCGGGCGCCATTATAACGAAGTAAATTTCTCCGTCATTTTTTTCCGCGCCAGGATTCGAACCCAGGTCCCCTCATTCCGGAATAAGTTGCTCTACCAATTGAGCTACGCGGACGATTTATTCTGATTCCTATCTGCCTTTATGTCGTGTGCGTCCTTCTGGCAGGTACGTCACATCATCTCCCACTTATTTTTTTTTCGAAGTGCTAGAGAAGGGATTCTCTTATTTTTCCTATCTCGCGGTGTGGAAAGAACATCACACCAATGCGAGATTTTGAACGGTCGGGTCATCCGGAGAGTTCGGGCGCCATTATAACGAAGTAAATTTCTCCGTCATTTTTTTCCGCGCCAGGATTCGAACCCGGGTCCCCTCATTCCGGAATAAGTTGCTCTACCAATTGAGCTACGCGGACGATTTATTCTGATTCCTATCTGCCTTTATGTCGTGTGCGTCCTTCTGGCAGGTACGTCACATCATCTCCCACTTATTTTTTTTTCGAAGTGCTAGAGAAGGGATTCTCTTATTTTTCCTATCTCGCGGTGTGGAAAGAACATCACACCAATGCGAGATTTTGAACGGTCGGGTCATCCGGAGAGTTCGGGCGCCATTATAACGAAGTAAATTTCTCCGTCATTTTTTTCCGCGCAGGATTCGAACCCGGGTCCCCTCATTCCGGAATAAGTTGCTCTACCAATTGAGCTACGCGGACGATTTATTCTGATTCCTATCTGCCTTTATGTCGTGTGCGTCCTTCTGGCAGGTACGTCACATCATCTCCCACTTATTTTTTCTTCTTTTTTTCGAAGTGCTAGAGAAGGGATTCTCTTATTTTTCCTATCTCGCGGTGTGGAAAGAACATCACACCAATGCGAGATTTTGAACGGTCGGGTCATCCGGAGAGTTCGGGCGCCATTATAACGAAGTAAATTTCTCCGTCATTTTTTCCGCGCCAGGATTCGAACCCGGGTCCCCTCATTCCGGAATAAGTTGCTCTACCAATTGAGCTACGCGGACGATTTATTCTGATTCCTATCTGCCTTTATGTCGTGTGCGTCCTTCTGGCAGGTACATCACATCATCTCCCACTTATTTTTTTTTTCGAAGTGCTAGAGAAGGGATTCTCTTATTTTTCCTATCTCGCGGTGTGGAAAGAACATCACACCAATGCGAGATTTTGAACGGTCGGGTCATCCGGAGAGTTCGGGCGCCATTACAACGAAGTAAATTTCTCCGTCATTTTTTTCCGCGCAGGATTCGAACCCGGGTCCCCTCATTCCGGAATAAGTTGCTCTACCAATTGAGCTACGCGGACGATTTATTCTGATTCCTATCTGCCTTTATGTCGTGTGCGTCCTTCTGGCAGGTACGTCACATCATCTCCCACTTCTTTTTTCTTCTTTTTTTCGAAGTGCTAGAGAAGGGATTCTCTTATTTTTCCTATCTCGCGGTGTGGAAAGAACATCACACCAATGCGAGATTTTGAACGGTCGGGTCATCCGGAGAGTTCGGGCGCCATTATAACGAAGTAAATTTCTCCGTCATTTTTTTCCGCGCAGGATTCGAACCCGGGTCCCCTCATTCCGGAATAAGTTGCTCTACCAATTGAGCTACGCGGACGATTTATTCTGATTCCTATCTGCCTTTATGTCGTGTGCGTCCTTCTGGCAGGTACGTCACATCATCTCCCACTTATTTTTTCTTCTTTTTTTCGAAGTGCTAGAGAAGGGATTCTCTTATTTTTCCTATCTCGCGGTGTGGAAAGAACATCACACCAATGCGAGATTTTGAACGGTCGGGTCATCCGGAGAGTTCGGGCGCCATTATAACGAAGTAAATTTCTCCGTCATTTTTTTCCGCGCAGGATTCGAACCCGGGTCCCCTCATTCCGGAATAAGTTGCTCTACCAATTGAGCTACGCGGACGATTTATTCTGATTCCTATCTGCCTTTATGTCGTGTGCGTCCTTCTGGCAGGTACGTCACATCATCTCCCACTTATTTTTTTTTTCGAAGTGCTAGAGAAGGGATTCTCTTGTTTTTCCTATCTCGCGGTGTGGAAAGAACATCACACCAATGCGAGATTTTGAACGGTCGGGTCATCCGGAGAGTTCGGGCGCCATTATAACGAAGTAAATTTCTCCGTCATTTTTTTCCGCGCCAGGATTCGAACCCGGGTCCCCTCATTCCGGAATAAGTTGCTCTACCAATTGAGCTACGCGGACGATTTATTCTGATTCCTATCTGCCTTTATGTCGTGTGCGTCCTTCTGGCAGGTACGTCACATCATCTCCCACTTATTTTTTTTTTCGAAGTGCTAGAGAAGGGATTCTCTTATTTTTCCTATCTCGCGGTGTGGAAAGAACATCACACCAATGCGAGATTTTGAACGGTCGGGTCATCCGGAGAGTTCGGGCGCCATTATAACGAAGTAAATTTCTCCGTCATTTTTTTCCGCGCAGGATTCGAACCCGGGTCCCCTCATTCCGGAATAAGTTGCTCTACCAATTGAGCTACGCGGACGATTTATTCTGATTCCTATCTGCCTTTATGTCGTGTGCGTCCTTCTGGCAGGTACGTCACATCATCTCTCACTTATTTTTCTTCTTTTTTTCGAAGTGCTAGAGAAGGGATTCTCTTATTTTTCCTATCTCGCGGTGCGGAAAGAACATCACACCAATGCGAGATTTTGAACGGTCGGGTCATCCGGAGAGTTCGGGCGCCATTATAACGAAGTAAATTTCTCCGTCATTTTTTTCCGCGCAGGATTCGAACCCGGGTCCCCTCATTCCGGAATAAGTTGCTCTACCAATTGAGCTACGCGGACGATTTATTCTGATTCCTATCTGCCTTTATGTCGTGTGCGTCCTTCTGGCAGGTACGTCACATCATCTCCCACTTATTTTTTCTTCTTTTTTTCGAAGTGCTAGAGAAGGGATTCTCTTATTTTTCCTATCTCGCGGTGTGGAAAGAACATCACACCAATGCGAGATTTTGAACGGTCGGGTCATCCGGAGAGTTCGGGCTCCATTATAACGAAGTAAATTTCTCCGTCATTTTTTTCCGCGCAGGATTTGAACCCGGGTCCCCTCATTCCGGAATAAGTTGCTCTACCAATTGAGCTACGCGGACGATTTATTCTGATTCCTATCTGCCTTTATGTCGTGTGCGTCCTTCTGGCAGGTACGTCACATCATCTCCCACTTATTTTTTCTTCTTTTTTTTCGAAGTGCTAGAGAAGGGATTCTCTTATTTTTCCTATCTCGCGGTGTGGAAAGAACATCACACCAATGCGAGATTTTGAACGGTCGGGTCATCCGGAGAGTTCGGGCGCCATTATAACGAAGTAAATTTCTCCGTCATTTTTTTCCGCGCAGGATTCGAACCCGGGTCCCCTCATTCCGGAATAAGTTGCTCTACCAATTGAGCTACGCGGACGATTTATTCTGATTCCTATCTGCCTTTATGTCGTGTGCGTCTGTCTGGCAGGTACGTCACATCATCTCCCACTTATTTTTTTCTTCTTTTTTTCGAAGTGCTAGAGAAGGGATTCTCTTATTTTTCCTATCTCGCGGTGTGGAAAGAACATCACACCAATGCGAGATTTTGAACGGTCGGGTCATCCGGAGAGTTCGGGCTCCATTATAACGAAGTAAATTTCTCCGTCATTTTTTTCCGCGCAGGATTCGAACCCGGGTCCCCTCATTCCGGAATAAGTTGCTCTATCAATTGAGCTACGCGGACGATTTATTCTGATTCCTATCTGCCTTTATGTCGTGTGCGTCCTTCTGGCAGGTACGTCACATCATCTCCCACTTATTTTTTCTTATTTTTTTTCGAAGTGCTAGAGAAGGGATTCTCTTATTTTTCCTATCTCGCGGTGTGGAAAGAACATCACACCAATGCGAGATTTTGAACGGTCGGGTCATCCGGAGAGTTCGGGCTCCATTATAACGAAGTAAATTTCTCCGTCATTTTTTTCCGCGCAGGATTCGAACCCGGGTCCCCTCATTCCGGAATAAGTTGCTCTACCAATTGAGCTACGCGGACGATTTATTCTGATTCCTATCTGCCTTTATGTCGTGTGCGTCCTTCTGGCAGGTACGTCACATCATCTCCCACTTATTTTTCTTCTTTTTTTCGAAGTGCTAGAGAAGGGATTCTCTTATTTTTCCTATCTCGCGGTGTGGAAAGAACATCACACCAATGCGAGATTTTGAACGGTCGGGTCATCCGGAGAGTTCGGGCTCCATTATAACGAAGTAAATTTCTCCGTCATTTTTTTCCGCGCAGGATTCGAACCCGGGTCCCCTCATTCCGGAATAAGTTGCTCTACCAATTGAGCTACGCGGACGTTTTATTCTGATTCCTATCTGCCTTTATGTCGTGTGCGTCCTTCGGGTAGGTACGTCACAAGTTGCTCATGGTGGTCGTTAAACCTACAATCAGCCGCCCCGGTGGCGCAGTGGTCTAAGCGATGGCCTCTGATCATTCGTCCGAACGGGGTCCGGGTTCGAATCCCGGTGAGGCATGGATGTTATGTTTGTCTTACGGCACTGGTTCTCTCCCTTCCCTGAAACCATTGACCCTAAATTAGGGACGAGCGACTGCTTATAGCCCATTGAGTTGCTCACGGTGGTAGTTAAACCTCCAATCAAAAAAAAAAAAAAAAAAAAAAAAAAAATCTTCCGAAAGGGGTCCTGGTTCGAATTCCGGTGAGGCATGCGTGTTGTGTTTGTCTTACGGAACTGTCTCTCTCCCTTCCCTGTAACCAATGACCCTAAATTAAGGACGGGCGACTGCTTATAGCCCATTGAGTTGCTCACGGTGGTCGTTAAACCTACAACCAGCCGCCACGGTGGCGTAGGGTTCTAAGCGATGGCCTTTGATCATTACTCCGAAAGGGATCCGGGTTCGAATCCCGGTGAGGCATGGATGTTGTGTTTGTCTTACGGCACTGGCTTTCTCCCTTCCCCGGAACCAGTGAGCCTAAATTAGGGACGGGCGACTGCTTATAGCCCATTGAGTTGCTTACGGTGGTCGTTATACTTCCAATCAGCCGCCCCGGTGGCGCAGTGGTCTAAGCGATGGCTTCTGATCATTCGTCTGAAAGGGGTCCGGGTTCGAATCCCGGTGAGGTATGGATGCTGTGTTTGTTTTACGGCACTGGCTCTCACCTTTCCCTGGAACCAGCGGCCCTAAATTAGGGACCGGCGACTGCTTATAGCCCATTAAGTTGGACACGGTGGTCGTTAAACCTACAATCAGCCGCCCCGGTGGCGCAGTGGTCTAAGTGATGGCCTCTGATCATTCGTCCGAAAGGGGTCCGGGTTCGAATCCCGGTGAGGTATGGATGTTGTGTTTGTTTTACGGCACTGGCTCTCTCCTTTCCCAGGAACCAGTGGCCCTAAATTAGGGACCAGCGACTGCCCATTGAGTTGCTCACAAAAAATAAACTACCACCTCTTCCAGTCGTTGCAACATTTCCTGGACGGACACCAGTTCACCAACTGAGACGATGTCGATCGTGAGCTTTCTCACTTCTTTGCGTCCAAGCTGCTACAATTTTAGAGGGACAGTATCCAGCAACTGCTCAGACGATGGGAGCAGGTCGTGGCAAACGAGAGCGACTCTATTTTGAACTGATTTGTACTTGTATATGCGGTAATTAGCACTTTTCTGTTGCCTTGTATTTGCGGACATTACTATCTTTCCAGCTCAGTATTTCAAATAATTGCAAATCTTATTCCGGGCCACAAAAATCGGTTTGTAACCCACTGGTGGTTAAGGACTCACAGGAAAACGCTAATCTATAGTATGTAAATCTCTCTCTACAACTTTGAAACAACTACTTAGCTCAACTCTATGTTCCTGAATTCAGTATTGATATTTTTGTATCTAGCCCCGACTCACTGTCAGTATTGCTAAATTGTAAAAAGCTCTTCGAGGGAGTAATGTGTTGTTCAGTGTGAAAACGTTCAACGAAGAAATAGCTAAAAGAGAACAGAAATTCAAAAAGGGTTAAATTGTCACATGTTGTATATTTCGTTAAGGATTCATCTCAACTCCTTCCTCGTGTCTGTGAAAATAATTTTGCTCCCATCCCACGAAGACTTCTTACCCAACTTTGGAAGCAGATTTATTGCTAATGCATTGTGTTATTCATGCAGGCAGAACAAAATCCATCGAAGTGACATGAGTAGTTACACTGCCCTTTTGTTTATAATTTTTTTAACACGAGAAACAGGTTTTATGGGCCATGAAATACTAATGAAGTATGATTTATAAGAATTTACGTCATTTTACAGGATGTCGCGCAGCATGATTGTTTTCCCAGATTATATTTCTTTGCTTTTTTTCCCTCTGGTTTTCCTCTTACACTTCCTGAATTGCAATTACCCTATTAAAAACTCCCGCTCGATCCTTCAAGCGTTTTCTGGAGAGTTCTTCATCTAAATACATTGTTTTAATGAGCTCGTATAAGAGACAGGAATTAAGCATTTGGGTAATTTCCGCTACCAATGTTCCCCTAGGTAATAAGATGGCATTCAGAGCCCAAACATATGATAATGTCTGTAGAACAAGACTTTGCAAAGCCATGACAAAATTCATTTGTCGAGGGAACTGATATTTATGGTCTTTAAACTTGCAAAAAATGCTTCTCATAATTTTAAAGTACTGTAAATCCTCTTATTTAGGGACACTGATTCCTGTCCGTAAAACAAAGGTGTCCTTTAAAAGGAGTTTTGCGCCATTTCTTGGTTACAGAATGTATAGAAAGAACGCAAAACTTTCCGTTACGTTTCTCGTAGTGCTAACATCTTATGTTTCCTGACCGTAGATATATACTATCTACCAACAAGTAATTGGACACCCCTGCAATCACTGCGGTCCTGATACACGTCACGGCCGCCGCCGTTAAATATCGTGTGTGAAACAGCAACGCAACCAGTCGCATGCAAGATGCCACGCAGTTCGGAACTCTCTGATTTCGAGAAAGGTGTAATCGTCGGGTATCGCAGAATTGGCGGATCCATACGTGACATATCCAGCTAGTTGAAGTACCCAAAATCGACAGTGGCCAACTTGATTGGCAAGTGGAAGATGAGAGGTGGCTGTCGGAATGTGCCCCGACCCGGCAGACCCACAAAACTAGGAGTTAGAGACCGACGGGTGCTGGCCAGAGAAATTCGGAAGAACCGCACCAAATCGATGGGCCACATCCGCGAGGAGTTTCAACAGGCATCCGGGAGTATTCTTTCGATGAATACCATCCGTAAGGAAGCCCATCTGCTCGGTTATCATGGACGTGCTGCCGCCCACAAGCCTTTGATCACCAAGTCCAATAGCGCTGCTCGGCTAACGTGGTGCAAAGAACGTCGACAGTGGACCGTTGAACAGTGGAAACAGGTTCTCTGGAGCGACGAGTCAAGGTTCACCCTCTACTGTTCGGATGGCAGGGCCTGGGTTTGGCGTCTGCCTGGAAAACGCCTCCTGCCGGAATGTATTGTGCCAACTGTGAAGTTCGGTGGCAGTGGAATTATGCTATGGGGGTGTTTTTCCTTGAATGGCACGGGATCCTTGGTCGCAATTCCTGGTAGACTCGACGCCGAGACCTACTGCACCATTTTGGATGACCATGCGCTTCCTACGTTGTGGCAGTTTTACGGGGTGGACCCATGTTACTTTCAGGATGACAATGCCACCTGTCATGTTGCGAAGTCCACCATGGCTTCGTATAGTGGCAATGGGGATAATCGAATGGACTGGCCTGCGCAGAGCCCGGACTTTAAACCTACCGAGCACCTCTGGCACGAGTTGGAGGGTCGACTTAAGGGGTGTCCCCACCGTCCGAAATCGGTGAAGGAACTTCCCTGTCTTCTCCAAGCCGAGTGGAAGAAAATACCGCTAGCCGTCGTACAACGCCTGGTTGAGAGTATGCCCCGGAGGGTCGCAGCTGTAATCGCCGCTCGTTGAGGCTCCTCAAACTCTTGAGGGTGAATAAACTTCGTTTTCCTTTGCTATCACAGGTGTCCAATTACTTGTTGGTAGATAGTGTAGAAACTCATGTACAGAATTGCAAACTCATAAGCACTCTAACAGTAGAGAAATATGAGCATGGGAAGCAAACAGTAAACACTGGCCGCCGTGCCAGGTCAGTGGTCAGTCGAGTGGTCAGATACGCTGGGTTCTGACTAATCTTCTAAGTTCGAGTCCCAGGTTAGGCATGGGGATGGTGGTCTTGTTTTATGGCACTTATTCTCTCCCTTTCTTGGAACGAGTGGACTTAAATTAGGGACAGATGACTGCATATAACCCTTAGTTTCCTATAATGGTCGTTAATTCCCAGCCCGCCGCCCCGGTGGCGCAGTGGTCTAAGGCGCTGGCCTCTAATCATTCGTCCGTAAGGGGTCCGGGTTCGAATCCCGGTCAAGCATGGATGTTGTGTTTGTCTTACGGCACTGGCTCTCTCCCTTCCCTGGAACCAGTGACCCTAAATTAGGGACGGGCGACTGCTTATAGCCCATTGAGTTGCTCATGGTGGTCGTTAAACCTCCAATCACACACACACACACACACATTCCCAGCCCCCTAAAAAAAGGTATTGGTGACTTTTAGCTGGATTTAATCCCACAGGTTAGCGGCATTTCTCTCACAAGGCAGGGAGTGATTTATCACTTAAGCGAGAACGCAGTAGCCGCCGGCGCTGTCTCTTGCGAAATACGGCAGATATATGCATGTGAAGTCGTGCGTTCTACCGTTACCTGGCCATAACTGGGAGGTCCTAAATAAACATTTGAGTTTTTTTGGGAAATGTCCGCGCCCATATCTAAAAGAGGCCGCAAAATGGAGGAAGTGTTCATTATAACGCAAGCTCTTCCACAAGGGTCCATATTTGAGGAGCATCCGTTAAGGAAAGTTTGACTGCATTTTCCACAACTTAATTTGCGACAAAAAGAGAGTCAGTTATATTTATACTGAATTTTTTAGAATGAGTGGGCCATTATTTCCATGATATAGAGAGAAACGTCACATTACTTTCCCTAGGAGAACCACTATGCGTTGTTTGAAGACCCATATGGGCAGAAAATGTTCTTCACAGTCAACGCTATCCCATCAAGAAAGGACATTAAAATGGACGCAAAAGTTTTTCATAGTCAAGGCTATCCCACCAGAAAGGACACAACGTATCCTTCATAATTAATGCTATTTCACCAAGAAAGGATGTTAAAATGGACACAATATATCTTTCATAATCACAGCAACTCCACGAAGAAAGGATGTTTAAATGGATTCAGAAAGTTCTTCATAGTTGTGGCTATCCCTCCAAGAAGCGACCTTAAAATGCACACAAAATGTTCTTCATAATGAAGGCTGTCTCATCGACAAGATACGTTGAAATGGACGCAAAATGTTCATAATCGAGGTTATCCCACCAAGAAAGAACGTTAAAATGGACATGAAATATTCTTTATAGTCAAGGCTGTCTCATCAAGAAAAGACGCTGAAATTGACGCAAATTGTCCTTTGTAATTGTGGTTATCCCACAGAGAAATAACGTTAAAATGGATACAAAGTGTCCTTAAATAAAGAGAAGACGTTTAATGGACACAAAATGTCCTTTATTTTCGTGGCTATCTTTCCAAAAAAGGAGGTTAAAATGGACACGAAATTCCCTTTGTAGTCTAGTCTATTCCATCAAGAAAGGTCGTTTTTTTTTTTTTTTTTTGATTGGAGGTTTAACGACCACCGTGAGCAACTCAATGGGCTATAAGCAGTCGCCCGTCCCTAATTTAGGATCACTGGTTCCAGGGAAGGGAGAGAGCCAGTGCCGTAAGACAAACACAACATCCATGCCTGACCGGGATTCGAACCCGGACCCTTACAGACGAATGATCAGAGGCCAGCGCCTTAGACCACTGCGCCACCGGGGCGTTAAAATATGCACAAAATGTTCTTTATAGTCAATGCTATCCCACCAAGAAAGAACGTTAGAATTAACGCAAAATGGTTTTCATAGTCGAGGATAGACGTTGAAATGGGCGCCAAATGTTCTTCATAATCGAGGTTATCCCACCTCACCAAGAATAGACGTTGAAATGGGCGCAAAATGTTCTTCATAATCGAGTATATCCCACCAAGAAAAAAAATGCATGAAATGTTCGTTAAAATAAATACGAAATGTGCTTCATAGTCATGGCTGTCTCATCAAGAAAGGACGTTGAAATGGACGAAAAATGTTTTTCGGAATCGAGGTTATTCCACTAAGAAAAGACGTTAAAATTGACACAAAATGTCCATAGTCAAAACTATCCCACCACGGAAGGACGTTAAAATGGACACAAAACATCCCTCATAGTCAAGGCTATCCTATCAACAAAAGAAATTCAAAAGGATCGAGACAGTAATAATTAGAAAACAGGTGTTTCAAAATGGTTATAAAAAATTAAAAACGAAAAATAAAATGGAGAAAACTATAATAACACTTTTCCATAAAATTAATAAAATGAAAAAGAAAGAGGTTTTGAATAAGAGACAAAAAAAAAAAAAAAAAAGTAAAGTGAAAGGCACGGTGGAAGACAAGGAAAATACTGACTTGTATACCAGGTAGGGTGACAATAGCGTTTCAGGACGATCATTTCCCGGAAAATACAGTTGGACGAAAAGTGAGGAAATGAAGGTTCATTATAAGCAGTAAATGTATACACCCGATGAGCCATTATATTATGACCACCTAACTAATAAGCTGTAAGACCCCTTCAACCCGCAGAATAGTGGCCACTCTGCTAGGCATGGATTCGACGAGGTAGCGATAGGTATCCCGGGGTATCTGGTGCCATAATGTCAACAGCAGGTCCTCCAGTTCCCGTACATATCGGGGTGGTGGTGATTTAGCGCGAACCCGCTTTTTCAAGTCGAACCAAAAATCTTCGATAGGTTCATTTCAGGTGAACTTGGAGGCCTGGGTATTAACAAAAAGTCATCAGCATGTTCCTCGAACCACTCCTTGACGATTCTGGCAGTGTGGCATGGCGCATTATCCTATCGGTAATGGCCATCAACAGCAGGTAGCATATAGTTGCCATGAATGGGTGAACTTGTTCCGCAACGTTTTAGATGCCTGACAGCTGTCAGGGATTGTGCTATTGGGATAATGGGGTCTAAAGTGTCCCAAGAAAACATCGCCCACAGCATAACAACTCCGCAGCCTGCCTGTTTCTTCCCAATAGTGCATCCAGCTGCCATAGCCTCCATGGGTAATCGGCGTATCTGCGCTCGGACGTCTACGTGATGCACCAGGAATCTTGATTCGTCAGACTAGGCCACTTCCTTCCAATCATCTACGGTCCAATATCGATGATCTTGGACCCATTTCATGCGTTGTTGGCGATGGCGTGCAGTGAGCATGGGAGCCCGGCTGTGTCTTCGGCTACGCAGGCCCATGCGCTGAAGGCTGCGGTGAACTGTGTGCTGTGACACATTGCCGTGATCACCACGTTTTGTAGCTGCCGGTTATTTGTCACACTGTGGCTCTTCAGTCGCTGTGAACAATGCGCGACAGTCTCCACTCCGCTCTGGCATCACTGAGCTGCGGACGACACACAGCTGGACGACAGTTCGTCGTTTGGACGTCCGTGCACCACTTTTGATACGTACTCACTACCGCGGCACGTGAACAACCCACAAGCAGCGCCGTATCTGATATCGCAGTTCCGTGGCGCCGTGACATCACAATTTGCCCTTTATCAAACTCCAATAAATCGGCAGCTTTTCCCATTCTTGACTCCGAGAACTCTACTAACCGAAAGCCGGTCTTCAGATTGTATATATACTGCTCTATGAATTTCACTTGCGCCGCCGTTCGCCCTCCAGGCGCACTCATTTCTCTAGGCTGGGGGTGATTATCATGTAATGGTTCATTGGTGTATGTGTGTACATTGTACATATTATATACACACTGAGAAGCTACTTTATTAACACCAGTAGAACATTTTCTAAGGCTGGTAAATAATCCATTCACATCGCTTTGGCTTCGTAATCAAATGAACGGACACACATAAGTAGTTCGGTATAGAATAAGTGTTCAACGAATTACGATCAGCTACCTAATGCTTTGTGGGCTTTCCTTTCATCATCAGAACGGAGAGCCACCCGGCGTGGCATCGAATCCATGAGATGCCTGTTCAGCCGTGAAGAGATATGCAGCCAAGTTGTTTGTACTGAGGTCCATAGTTCCGGTATGGAGCGTGGTGATGTGTCCAACTGCCTTACTTGGTTTCCAAAACATTCCACAGTAGTTCAATGGGGCTGAGATAATTCGAGATGTCACATATCAGTGGATGATATCAATACTTCGTTAAATTCAGGTTACATCGACTCGAATCTCTTTTAAAGTCCAAGGGCGGGTAGGGTTTCCTAATGATTCAGTACTTCAATGCCTTATTCATAACTTTAAAAATACACCGTCGAGTCACCTTATTGTGACCACCTCCTACTTTTGACGTCAACAGCGCGTAGCCAATGAAAGAAGGCGCGCGTCGTGAGCTGGCTTCGAGGGTATATAAGGTGTGCTGTAGGCATTCTGAAAACATATCACTCGTTGCTGTCATGGACAAAAGGAGCGATTTACTGCCAAGGGTGGCAGTATTCCTGAAACAACAGCGCAGTTTGTGAACTGTTCGCGTGCTGCTGTAGTTAAAGTGTATCGTGATTGGATAAATGGCACCATTGCGAATAAGCGACGTGCAAACTGCGGAGCACCACGTGCCATTCATGTGAGAGGTGAACGTCGGCTGCATAGGTGCGTGAGGGACAATCGACGCGATACAGTGGAGCAACTCACTTGCCGAATGAAACAGGGGGCTACCGGAAGTGTGTCTAAAACGACATTTCAGCAAACCCTTCAGCGTATGGGGCTCCGATGCAGATGGATGGTCACTGCACCTATGCTAAGGAAGGTGCATCGGCAGAAAAAGGCTTACACTTGCACGGCAGTATGCCTTCTCCGATGAGTCACGTTTCCTGCTTCTTCGAACGGATAGACGTTGGCGTATAAGGCAAGAAACATCGGAAAACAAACACCCTTCAGCCATTTCTGGAAAAACACAGGCTGGTAGGGGTCGGCGTTATGGTCTGGGGAATGTTTTCGTGGCATTCTCTTGGTCCACTCATACCTATGAAAGGCATTATGGACCGCATTCGTTATGAATCCATCCTTGCATACTACGTACACCCATACATGCTGATTGTCTTACATGGGGCGGACGGGATCTTCCAGCACGACAATGCGACGTGTTACACAGCTAGAAATGTCCGAGAGCTGTTGGAATAGCGCGATGAAGACATCAAAGTACTTCCCTGGCCCCCTAATTCTCCAGAGTTACACCCAATTGAGTATCTGTGGGACCACCTAGATCGTGGTGTTCGCTCTATGAATCCTTCACCACGCACCCTGCAGCAGCTGTGAGATGCACTGCAGTCAGCATGGCTCCACATACCTGTGAACACCTTCCAGCACCTTATTGAATCACTCCCAGCCCATCTAGCTGCTGTCCGCGCTGCATACGGTGGTTACTCTGGATATTAGCTGGTGGTCACAATAATAACGTGACTGGACCGTGTATATGTAGATATTATTGATATCATCTATGAAAAGGTAATTGCAAAAGTTCGAAATTTTCCAGGTTACAACACATATGAAAATTCGAAAGGGAATGAAACAAGTTAACGCCATATTTCCAGTGCTCTTCAATGCCACATTGCTGGATGTCTTGCCATCATTGAACTGGGATGACATTGGGATAATGGTTAATGGGGATGGTTCAAGACATCTTCTTTTTGGTGACGACAATGTAAATTTACCGCTTCCTCAGAGCTACAGAGTGTGATCCAGGAGCTTGTCGGCAGTAGTAAAGAAGTGGGATTAAAGACGATTTTATAGAGAACAAAACTGGTGGACAATGTTTTTCCGAGAATTGAAGATTTAGCAATTGATCTGGCAACTGGAGCATGCATCGACGCATATCGGCCACTGAATTAAAAACTTTTCTTCAATATCCGGCTGGACCAGCCCGAATTACAGCACGTATGCGATTTGATCCCACGAGGTGTTGGAGTGCATCTACATCTACAACATACCAGGAGTTCACCAAAGAGTCCTCTAACAAGGTCAGATTTGAGAGATCACTTTGCTCCCGGATCTATTTTTCTGACATGCTCCATACATTCTCAATGGGTTTCAGATCCGAGTTTTGTGGAAGCCAGGAAAGATGGTGAACGTCGCAGTCATACTCAGTTAACCACTGCTGAACACATCTTGCGCGATGGACAGCAATACACTCACTAACCGACAGTCTTATAAACCGGCGTGTAGTTGATGCCCTATGAAAGCGAAATGCACCGGCTGACGAAAGCAAGAGTACAGAGTGACAGGAATGTCGAGTAGACGCCAGAGACGTCGATTTACGCAACTTACGGACTATGAGAGAGCCCTAATCATCGGGCTGAAAACCTCAGGCTGGTCGGCGCCCCGTATAGCCCACCACGTGGATCGTTTTGACCATACCTTCCGACTGTGTTGGGAGCAGTGGACACGTGACGGAACTGCCACATGGCGGAGCTGCTCCCGACAGACCAAGAGGGCCACCGATAGAGGGGATCGACGGATTGCGCGCCAGACACGAACGGATCCCAGGGGACCCGGTCCATTATACAGGCCGATGTACCGGCTCCTGTGTTCCCACGAACCATTTCCCGACGCCTCGCGGAAGCGAATCTGCGATCTGCCATTAACACTGGAACATTACCGGCTCCGTTTGCTGTGGTGCCAGGCCAGAGCGGCGTGGAACGCCACAGACTGGGGACGTGCGGTGTTTAGCGATGAGTGCCGCTTTGTTATGGGGACAGATGATCATCGTGTCCGGGTGTATAGGTCACCGGGTCAACGGCACAATCCCAACCTTGCTATCGAGCGCCACACCTCCACCACTGCAGGAGTTATGACCTGGGTAGCCATTGCCTACGGTAGCCGCCCGTCTCTAATAGTAGTACGTGGTTCATTGACGGCCCAGTGGTATTTGGATGGGATCCTACGGCCCCATGTGCTCTCATTCCTGGCCGGGATTCCAGGTGCGCTATGCCAGCAGGATAATGTCCGCACGCACACAGCTCGGTTTGCCCAGGACTGCTTACGTCATGTCCAGACGATTCCATGGCCATCTCGCTCCCCGGACATGTCCCCTATCGAGCATGTGTGGGACCAGTTAAAACGCCGGCTGCGGCCGTGCGCACTATCCGGGATTTGGAGCACACCGTCCAACACGTGTGGGCCAGTCTGCCGCACAACAACATCTGGCGTCTGTTCACCTCCATGCCGGACCGTATTGCAGCATGTATCGTCGCACGAGGTGGTGCGACGCGCTATTGAAGATGACCACACTGCGTGCCACGGATCCGTCTGTAATTGTCCTGCAGCTCTGCTTTTGCCATCATGTGTATCCTTCATCTGTATCATTACGTCCATAAAATTTCAGTTCAATCCGATGCTTTCTTCTTGGTGCGTAAATTTCATTGTCCGTGAGTGTATTACCGTCCATGAAACAGCCGTCACCTGCTGGATAAAAAATCAGCATTACAGGATGGACTTGATTGACAACAGTGTTCAGATAATCCTTAGAGGAAACCTGACCTTCTAGCAGTAAAAGGGGAAACCCTGTGCCGACAAAATGTGTCCCCATACCATGGTACCACCTCCAGAACCTTGAGTTGTGTTTACAATTCAAGCTAGGTCCATTGCTTCATGATGCTCGTGCCAAACTCTCTGCCTACTGTGGGTACATAACAAGGTGTGCCTCGACTCGTCGGACCACATGACTGTTTTCCAGCGTTCATTCACGGTGTTCCTGACACTACTGTAGACAAATTTCATTGTTCTTCGCAGAAATCAGTAGTTTCAGTACAGGGCTTGTCGGACCATATGACTTTTGTGCAGTCACAGTGTTCCTGACACCACTATAGACAAACGTTTCGGTTCTTCGCAGAAATAAGTGGTTTCAGTATAGGACTCGTCGAACCACATGACTTTTTTCCAGTGTTCCTGAAACCACTGTAGACGAACTTTTCGGTTCTTCGTAGAAATCAGTGGTTTCTGTATAGGACTTGTTAGACCACATAACTTTTTTCCAGTGTTCAGTCACGGTGTTCCTGACACCACTTTCGGTTCTTCGCAGAAATCAGTGGTTTTCGTATAGGACTCGTCGGACCACATGACCTTTTACCAGTGTCCAGTCACGATGTTCCTGACATCACTGCAGACAAAGTTTCCTTTTCTTCGCAGAAATCAGTGGTTTCAGTACAGGACTCGTCGTACCACATGACTTTTTTCCAGCGTCCAGTCACGGTGTTCCTGACACCACTGTAGACAAAGTCCCCTTTTCTTCGCAGAAATCAGTGGTTTCAGTACAGGACTCGTCGTACCACATGACTTTTTTCCAGCGTCCAGTCACGGTGTTCCTGACACCATTGTAGACAAAGTCACCTTTTCTTCGCAGAAATTAGTGGTTTCAGTATAGATGTTGTCGGACCACATGACTTTTTCCAGCGTCCATTCATGGTGTTCCTGACACCACTGTAGACAAATTTTATTGTTCTTCGCAGAAATCAGTAGTTTCAGTACAGGGCTTGTCGGACCATATGACTTTTTTCCAGTATGCAATCGCGGTGTTCCTGACACCACTATAGACAAACATTTCGGTTCTTCGCAGAAATCAGTGGTTTCAGTATAGGACTCGTCGGATTACATGACTTTTCCCCAGTGTCCTGTCACGGTGATCCTGACACCATTGCAGACAAGTTTTATTTTTTTTCGCAGAAATTAGTGGTTTCAATATAGGACTCGTCGGACCAAATGACTTTTTTTCCAACGTCCAGTCACTGTGTTCTTGACGCCACTGTCGACAAACTCTCCTGTTCTTCACAGAAATCAGTGGTTTCCGTATAGCCATGAGTCTACCAATACCGATACTCTTCCATCCCTGAGCATAGTTCGCTGAGATATGGGTCGATAACAGCTTTCATTGAATACTTCGGTCAATTGCTGAACACAGGAAGTCCTGTTTCTCCGTACAAGCCTTCTCACACTACGGCAGTTTTGTTCGTGACAGATTGCCTTCGCGCCACATTTACGCCTCTTAGACGAGCAATGTGGGGTTTTTCTCCCGCTGGTTAAAGACCAGGTATATCTTATTTTTTGAGAAAGTAGTCTGTTTTCAAAATCGTCGCTCCTGCCAGATGGTCAACCGAAATAAGCCCTTCATCGAACTCCGAAACATACTTTGTTTTTCCCATTGTGATCAACACTACTGACGACGAGCAGTGGTTTTAAATAGTTGCTTAGATCGTGTGGTGACGCACGTGGCCACGTATTTTGAATATGAGTTGCGTAAGTGACGTTTACATACTGTATTTTTTGGCCTCTATGCCTTTTTTCAATCTCCTTAACATTATATTCATCCATATTAAAAAAATAAGGCATTAATTCCAACACGACATGCAATTAAACGGGATGTTAGCACGTCAAACGAAAACCTTCGAATGCTTAATGCCAAAGATGCGAGGTGAAAAGTAACTCTGTCTTGCAATGTGATATGCGGGGTTTGAAAGAGTGAATCACCAGAGAAACAAGCGACAGGCGTTTGCCTGTATCTTGCTCCGTACAATCTCACTCTAAACCAGGGGTGCACAACCCGCGGGCCGCTTGCGGCCCTCAAAGTCAGTTTATCCGCCCCGCGGATAAATATTTTATACTATTGAAAACGTGAATATATATATTGTGAATGATGAGATTTTTTCCCATTATTGTAGGCCCTAGTTGAAATAAGAAAATTATAAAAATGTTTGTTAAAAATAAATTAAAAAGTAAACAATTATTGGACAGATTTTAAGTTTTGCATAACCAGACTGCTGCAAGGTTCAGACTGACTGTGGAGTCACTCTTGCAATACAAGTGGATGTGAGCACGTGACTGACACACCGACTCATCGTTGTGCGGCAGGGGAGGATGAGGGCGCTGTGTGACCTTGAAGTGGTGTAGCGCGAGGCTATTTATAGGTTTGTTATTTCTGACTGGACGCCACATCGTGCACTGGGAGTATCATTGTTGTCGTGGCAGAGTTCACGTTTGTGAGTTGTTTGCAGGGTGACCAACTTAGCGATTTTGTCGCCAGATCTGGAGATATTGATTTACATCTGGTGACAAAAATATCATTCCAGCGACATGTCTCAATACTAGAGATATCGTTCCTCATCTAGCGAGAAATCTGGAGATTTTTTGTCTTACTCTCTGTTGTTGTCAAATTGCAACCCTAACCGTGAACGTCGAGTTCGATGGTTCCAACTTCCAACTACAAGACCGCGACCAGGTGGTTTCCATGTAGTATCTCGTATCTTCAGGGCAGACAGTAGGACCATCTGCTGGTTTATGAGAAAGACTTCCTTACATTATGGTGGGCTGACAGCGTTCCCCGACCACAGCTTTCACCCTCCCCTCTTGGGACATTGGTTCAATTTGGGTGATTGTGTATCGGTGTCCGGTGAATACCTACCCTTCAAGTGAGATTTCTCCCCGCAGCCAAAATCTGGACCAAGGAATATTAAAACCAAGGGTCAACGGAAGTGGGAAGATCTTGACAAACATATGGCTGGGTCATAAACTCTAAGCGGGTAAGTTTCTTATTTTTACATTTTATTGTCTTTTTGTTTCTCCCCATGTATATGGTTTGGGTTGGTTTGTGACTGACATTGTCAGGTCTCATTTCTGTTTCTGCAGCAGTTGGAAAAGAAAGCTATTTTTCTCTTCTCAGACATCAATGTTCATTTGATACTAAGTGTAATCAAAAGGCTTTTTTTTGTGTCTTCCATGAATTGTTGAACCATGGGTAAAACACAGTATACCCAAAGATTTAGGAAGGAATGGTTAAAAGATGATAAATTTAAAACATGGTTGATGGAAATTCAAGGGGATAGTGCTAAGTGTTTCTGCAAATTTTGTAAGTGTCATTTATCTCCAAAATACTCGGATTTAGAAAAACATATGGGTACTGTAAAGCATAAGAAAGCGGCAGAAGGGCTGAGTGGAAAATTGCAGCAGAAGCCAATAACATCTAGCTTCACTCCACTAAATAATGAAGCCAAAGTAGCTGAGGGAAGGATGTGCCTTTATATTGCTCAGCACAGCACCTTTAGAAGTGTGGATCACCTAAGTGAAATGTGCAAGGAAAGCTTTAAGGACAGCAAATGTACACAATCTTTGAAATTGCACCGAACCAAGTGTGGACAAGTCATTCGAAATGTACTTGCACCACATTTTGAAACTAGTTTGAGAAAAGATATTGGTGAACAGCCATACAGCATATTAATAGATGAGAGTAATGACATCTCTGTCAACAAGTTATTAGCTGCTACAATTAGTTACTATTCAGTGCTAAAAAATGACATTGTAGTTACTTTTTCTTGATTTGGCTGAATTATCTGATGGCACAGCTGATAGCATCTGCAATGCTGTTAAAGAGATGCTTAACCGAAAGGGACTGGATATAAAAAAGCTTGCAGCCATTGGAACTGATAACGCATCAGTAATGGTTGGTGTCAATAATGGTGTGTACAGCAAACTGAAAGGAAGCAGTTCCTAATCTACAACTTGTAAGGTGTGTTTGTCATTCTTTACAACTGTGTATTTCCCATGCTGCATCTGAATTTCTTCCAAGACATTTAGAATTTCTCATCAAGGAGACTCTATAACTGGTTTTCACACTCGGCACTTCGCCAGTCTGTATACAAACAATTATATTGCTTAATCAATGATAATAAATCACCGTTAAAGATTCCACAGGTAAGTCAGACACGATGGTTGTTCTATAGAAGCAGCAGTATCACGAATACTGCAGCAATGGGAAGAACTTAAAACGCATTTCAGTATTGCTCACTCTACGGAGAGGTGCTATACAGCAGACCAGTTGCACATGATGTATGCTGACAAGCAAAATTACTTGTTTCTTCTTTTCCTTCAACCCATTTTACGTGAAGTAAATATGGTTAACTTAAAATTTCAGTCTGAAAAGCAAGACCCAACTAAGTTGCTTGATGATCTGATTTTCTTATTGAAGTCTTTGTGTGGAAAACTTTTAATGCCTGGAATGAAATTTGATGTTTTCTCAGTAGTGATTGAAGACCATTTGGATCCTTCCCCATACTTAGGATACCAATTTGAACTTGAAATGCGCAAAAGCACACTTTCAGAAAATATTGAAAAGGATATGCGCAAAAAATGTGTTCTGTTCTTGAAGGAACTTGTAGCCCAGCTCAGAAAACGATTGCCATCGAACATTGAGATTTTACAGCATATGTCTTTGTTATCAGCATCAGAATGTTTAAGACCACTGAAGGCTTCTGTTGTAAATTTAGCAGCACTTTTTAATTCCGATCCATCTATATTAACGCACATTGATAGGCAATGGCGAAATTTGCATTATGTCAAATGGACTGAAGTTCATGACACTGTAAAACTGTGGTGTGAAATAGCATCATACAAGGACTCAACAGGAGAAAATCCTTTAAGGAACTTTCTGATTTTGCGTTACATGTTTTAACACTTCCACATTCGAATGCAGATGTTGAACGAGTTTTCAGTTATGTAAATCATGTAAAAAACAAAACCAGAAATACAATGAAAACTGACACTTTAGTCAGCATACTGAACACAAAGTTCGGTATGAAACGTGAGGGCAAGTGTTGTCATGAATATGAGCTTCCAAAAGAAGTAGTTGAAAAAATTGCCACAATGGCAAGTTATGACAGATTTACAGAGGGTCAATCATCATCTTCTCAGATGCCATATTCAGATGATGAATTTGAAAACTTTTGAGCAGACTGACTGATAAAACATTGTCTTTATTTATATACTGTAAAATTGTTCAGTTTTCTTACAAAGCTAATCCGGAGATAAATTAATGTCCAAACTTGTAAATTATACATGGATGACAGGAAGTATATTTAAGTCTTCAGCTGTGTAAGTAATACACTAAGAAATTGTTTGAAATATTAATACAAAATTTTCATGTGATGGGGATATATTCCATCTTATATCACATTTTCATTTCTTATGGGTCCTTCAATTAACTCTCCTGCTATTGAGAACTCATATTCTTGCCAAATGTTTAGTATATCATAGCCAGCTATATATAGTATATAGCCAGCTGAATTCACAATATTAACAACATATAAAATCTATATATCCGTTCCTTTAACTACGTCATTGTTTTATTCTCTGAATTTTATTGCATTTGCATATAATTTAACTCTACGTCCTTGGTTTTAACGTTCATTAAAGTTTTAAAAGTCTGCATGTTGTTCGTTTTTTTAACTTTATCATGATTTTATTCTCAGTTTTATTGCATGTACATATTATTTTACTCTAAATCCTTGGGCTTAACATTCATTAAGGTTTTTAAAAGTTTGCATGTTGTTTGGTCTTAGCGTTCATTGATATATATAACTTATTTTTCGTTTCAGACTTGTGTAATACGGCACTGCTGATTTCTTCCTTAAATCTGGTGATTTTCTGGAGATATTTGCTTGTGATTTTGGAGATATAAAAAGTGGATTGTTGGCCGCCCTGGTTGTTTGTGTGTTGTTACAGCTTGTGTGCAGTTTACAGAGTTTCTACATTATTATTATAATATCAGTATCATGTCTGTAAAAAAGCGTAAAGTGACGGACGAGTGTCGAGTGTTTCAAGAGACCTGGAGTGAGAGATATTTTTTTATTGAATACAACAGCAAAGCAACGTGTTTAATTTGCAAAGAAACAGTTGGTGTTATGAAAGAGTACAATGTAAGAAGGCATTATGAGACAAAACATGCTTCAAAATACAACGAATTTTCTGGTAATATGCGAAAAGAGAAAGTAAAAGAACTGCAAAGAAAATTAAAATTTCAACAAAATCTTTTTCGTAAGGTTAACGATGAATCGCAAATTGCGGTAAAAGTAAGTTTTATTGTGTCAAAGATTTTAGTAAAAAGAATGAAGCCGTTTCAAGATGGCGAGCTATTTAAGGAAGCTTCAAGGTAAAAACAACATGATCAACAACATGTGTTACATATTAAAATCATTTGAGGTTAAACTCAGTTTATGGCAGTCACAACTAAGCAATGGACTACTAGCAAATTTTCCAACAATGAAAAGTTTTGTTGAAAGTTCTGAATTCCATGTAAATGTGGCTAAATATGCATCTCTTGTAGTGGACCTTCACAATAAGTTTAAAAGACGATTTGAAGATATAAGAAAATTTGAGGTTGTGTTTGATATGTTTTCTCTACCATTCACTACTGACGTTGCGTCAGTGCCACTAGATTTCCAGATGGAATTAATTGATCTCCAATGTAACAATGAGTTAAAAACAAAATACTCTGAAGTTTCTCTCCTAGAATTTTACAAAAATTACTTACCGAAAGAAATGAAATTTCTCAAAGATCATGCTTTAAAAACGGCAACGTTGTTTGGAAGTACCTACTTATGCGAGCAATCGTTTTCTTTGATGAAACAAATAAAGTCAAAGTGTCGTTCCCGTTTAAGTGATACACTATTGGAGGGAAACTTGCGCATTACCATCTCTAACATTGAACCTGATATTGACAGACTATTGAAAAATAAACAATGCCAAGCATCTCATTAGGAGCATTAGGCTACTACTTGATTTGATGGTCAGTTTGACGATATATTGATTTTAATTTTTTATATACTTTGATGTTAAGAATTCTGTTTTTTGTAAAAATAAAAATTTTACAGCCTTGTGATAGTATTATTTTATTTTATATACCCCTAAACCTTTTCCAGTTAGGAGTAAGTTGATTGTAAATCAGTAACTTGATAACTTAATAACGCAATTTGCCAAAAAACTTCAAAAATGGATTTAAACCATTTAGAGGACACAAAAATGGTATTGAAACACATTTTTTGTCTGCTGGAAAAATAGGTTATTCGGATAATAGTAAAATTAGCTTTAGCGGTAGGGTTTGCCAAGTGCCTATGTGAAAAGGTAACTTGCGGCCCGCCACTTATTATGTAAAAATAAACTTGGCCCCCACTTATAAAAAGGTTGTGCACCCCTGCTCTAAACTGACGCAAAGGAAGTATCGTTTAACGATATACACTGAAGAGCAATTGAATTAGAGACAGCTGACGTTATGCAAATGTGACGCTGTGGGCCGCCCAGTAAACGTAAACGACATGACGTATGCAGCGATCCGACAATATAAGGAGTCATGCGACGGGAATCGGTATGAGTCGGACGCAGTATGGGTAAGACGAATGATATAAGCGCATTTGATCGTGGGAAAATTGTCGGGGCCCGACGAATGGGTCACTCCATCTCGGAATTCGTGCAGGCATTGGGATTTTCACGAGCCACAGCGTCACGGGTGCAACGTGAGTACATCGAATCCGGTAAAACCATCCCTGCAAGGGCCAACTGCCGTGGACAACAGCGTGTGGATGAGCGGGGTCATCGTCGGCTAGCTCGCATTGTAACAGCGGATAGACAGGCCACAGTGCAAGAAATCACTCGGCAATTTAACGCTGGTGCACAAAAACGTGTAATCAGCCACACCATCCAGAACCATCTCCTTGCTATGGGATACAGAAGCCATCGTCCCACGAGGGTAGCGCTGCTGACTGCACATCACAGGGTGCAAAGATTAGCGTGGGAGCTGGAACATCGCCACTGGACCCTAGACATGTGGAAAAATGTTGCCTGGACTAATGAGTCGAGATTCACGTTGGTACATGCAGATGGCAGGATACGAGTACGGCGCAAACCACATGAATCAATGGATCCTTCTAGCCAGCAGGATACTCAAGCTGGTGGGGGTGGCATTCTTGTCTGGGGACTGTTCACGTGGACTGAAATGGGACCCCTGGTACGTGTGACATCGTCCCTCACAGGTCAACGTTACCGGGATATCCTGGACGACCATTTGCTCTCGTTTGTGCGTGTTCGACATCCCACAGGAGACCTTATCCTGCAACAAGACCATGCACCGTGCCATCGCTTCCTTGGCCAGCTAGGTCACCTGACCTCAATCTCATCGAGCACATATGGGATGCCATCGAGAGAGATGTTCGAGGCTCTGACCCCCCTCCATCAAATCTTCGTGAACTGTGGGAGCTTGTTCAGGGGTCGTGGATCCGTATGTCTTCCCAACGCTTCCGGTGTCTTGTCGAGTCCAAGCTGAGACGAATCGCCGCCGTCATCAGGGCGAAAGGTGGTGCTACACGTTACTAGACAGGTATCTCTAATTCAATTGCTCTTCAGTGTAGTATCGTCGGACGGTGGAAATATTATTTGCTTCAAGAAAGAAACGTCAATAGTTTTGTATGACAAATAATTTATCACTCCGCTGGCACCAGCATTGAGCACAAAATTCCAAAGTACCCACTTCTTTTTAAATATTTTAAAAAGACCCATTTGACCCGCAAGAAATTGTTGACCCGTGACCCGTTTCCATCTCTGACTGGTATTACCTCCGGAAACCCTCCGGCATCTGGTTGGGTCGATGCCTCGGTGTGTACAAGCTGTTATTCGCGCTAAAGGATTACCAACACGCTATTAGGTAGGCATCTCTAATGTTTTGTTCATTGAGTATACAAAACTCGAATACAGACATTCACCCAGATGAGGAAACCTCAATCCCATACTGGATAAATGAATGCAGCATTCATTACATCTGCTCTTGCGTTTCATTCTTTAAAACTGTGAGTTTTAATCTTCTTTTCTGCATAATAAACAAGGCTTGCATTTCTACATGCTGTCCTAAATAAATACGTGAGTAGCCAACCCATGAGCTTTCACAATGGTTGTAGTGCATCTTTAAGAAGAAAAATACTGCAAGTTCTGTCTTACAGTTGGAGTCACAAATCAAGATAAAGCTTTTAGGTCTGTAACCGTCGAGACGAATGATTTTAAATAAATTTCCTAGACGAATAAAATGAGGCAAGTTCCATTTTTGCCAGTCTGGACCTCTCCCTTCACGAATGTTCCATTAAATCATAGCCACCGCAACGCTAAAAATACCGAACAGTTTCAGTTGAACAGTCGTGTGTTTTCCCTTTCTCTGATGTAATCAAAAGAGGCAGAAGATTTCGTTGGTAGGAACTCTAAAATGAGGAAAAGTTAGGGCACAAACAGACAGTTTAAACATCGTTCAGTCACGATAAGATGTACCGACCTAAAAGGGAATAGCAGCATTTTAGTTTCTGCTCCCCAGGTCACAAGAAAGTCAAGATCATTAGTGTCGAGAACGCTTACGCACTGCTTTCCAAAAGGTTTATTTCGAATTGACTAACCAGTCTGTCCAGTTTTTAAATCAACTAAATTTAGTTGCCGGCATCTCGAGGAACGAAACAAATAATCACCAACCGTACCTTGACCTAACCACTTTTTATTATATTTGACGACGACATTGACACTGCACTTTCTGACGTGAATTCTAGGCACATAAGAAACCAAGTATTGGGATAAGCTACGGTGAAACAACGAACAGATATATCTTGCCTGT
Source organism: Macrothele yani (assembly GCA_039090855.1). Classification (NCBI taxonomy): domain Eukaryota; kingdom Metazoa; phylum Arthropoda; class Arachnida; order Araneae; family Macrothelidae; genus Macrothele; species Macrothele yani. Next base: position 83,107,729 of record CM077006.1, on the reverse strand, counting down.
GTTTCTTTTACAGAACATATTATTATATTTTTTTTTTTTTTTGATTGGAGGTTTAACGACCACCGTGAGCAACTCAATGGGCTATAAGCAGTCGCCCGTCCCTAATTTAGGGTCACTGGTTCCAGGGAAGGAAGAGAGCCAGTGCCGTAAGACAAACACAACATCCATGCCTGACCGGGATTCGAACCCGGACTCCGTTCGGACGAATGATCAGAGGCCATCGCTTAGACCACTGCGCCACCGGGGCGGCTTATTATAATTTGTGATGAGTTTTATGTTCTAATTCCCGAGTTACTGCCTTCGTTCTGTTGGTGCGAAATACTTTACCTATAGTGCGGTTAATTCGGGTTAACGAACTTTTTCTTCTACGAAGACTCAATTGTTCTTTCGATGTTTAGAATACCCAACACCGTTTAACTACGCGTGCTATAATTTCGTTGCTTTTCAGAAAAATATTGCTAGAATTGACCTCACACATAAAATAAAAATATTGTGCATTTAAATGAAACCTGTATTCAAAGAATGATATCTGGAACCAAAACGCACAAATTTCATACTGACGTTTTGCTAAATCGCGTTAAAAATTGTAATGCTAGAATGAAAAAATTAAACCTTATAATACGTACAGATAATACCTCAGAGATGCATATAGCGTATTAAATCCGTTTATTTTTGTCGTGCAGTAAGCATAAAGATTCGCCAAGCTTTCGCACTCCACTGGAAGGCTTTTTCAAGGCAATGGTTGACATTTTTATGTCTACCATTGCCTTAAAAAAGACACTTTTATGTCTACCATTTCTTGAAAAAGCCTCTCAGTGGAGTTCGAAATCTTGGCGAATCTTTCTTATGCAATCGTAGACATAAAAATGAATCTTCCAAGGAATGGTAGACATAAAATGAATCTTTCAAGGCAATGGTAGACATTTTTATGTCTACCATGGCCTTGAAAAATACATTTTGATGTCTACCGTTGCCTTGAAAAAGCCTCCCACTCCCACTGGAGTGCAAAAGCTTGACAAATCTTTGTGCTTACTACACCACAAAAATAAATGGAATTAGTACGCTATATGCGTCTTTGGAGTATTCACAGTCTCGTGTATTTATAACCACCTTACGTACAAGTAACCTTTATAAGTACAGAGAAATATAGGTGTTTCAATGAAATATTTTTGCTATTTAACGTTTAAGCGAATATAATGCGTAATAACTCTTGTTCGTCCAACAGCCAAAATTCATTTTACTTTCGGTAGATAGATTTAAATGACTTACGAAAATATAGTATCTCCCGAAACGAAAAATTTAAAACCAAGTGTTAACCCCCCCCCCCCAGTACACAAATGCTGGGATAGAAATTCTTAAGCTCGAGTAGAATCAACAACCTGGGCAGCTGATGGCCTAGTGGTCAACATTCGTGAACTGACAAGATCGATCCTAGGCAGGCACGAATGCTCGAACCACTAAATATCCGCCTTGAGTCGGATGGGCACGTTAAGCTGTCGGATTCCGTGTATTGGTTCCCCGGTTATAAATGAGTGAGAGTGTCCTCCTCCCCCTTTCTACCTCGCTTCCGTGTGACTTTTCCATCGGTCACTCTAGCCCAAATCTTCTAACTTCCAATTTGTAAGGGTTGATTAAGACCTGGAGTTAGACACTCCCTTCCGAAAATTCTCTACATAAATCTGTCTCTAATCTTCAATTAAGCCGTCGGACCTGGTACCGTCCCACCGGTTATCAATAAGGGTGTCTTCCTCCCCCTTTCTACCTAGCTTTCGTGTGACTTTCTTGTCGGGTAATGTAGCCCAATTATCCTAGTTTTCTTCTTTTATGGGCTGTTTAAGACCTTGGTTCAGACACTCCTTTCCTAAATTCCTCTACATAAATCTGTCTCTAATCTTCAGTTAAGCCATCTGATGCTGGCTGCTGGCCCCCTGGTTATAAGTAAGAGCTTTTCCTCCCCCTTTCTACCTGGCTTCTGTGCTTGTCGGATACTCTAGCTCAAATCTCCAAGCTTCCTTCTTGTGAGGATTGTTTAAGACCTGGGGTCAGAGACTCCCTTCCTAAAGTTATCTACATAAATCTGTCTCTAATCTTCAATTAAGCCGTCGGACTCCGAGTACTGATCCCCTGGTTATAAGTAAGAGCTCTTCCTCTCCCTTTCTACCTCGTTTCCGTGTGACTTTCTTGTCGGGTACTGTAGCCCAAATCTGCCAGCTTCCTTCTTCTAAGGGTTGTTTAAGACCTAGGATCAGACACTTCCTAAATTTCTCTACATAAATCTGCCTCTAATCTTCAATTAAGCCGTCGGACCGGGTACTGACCCACCGGTTATCAATAAGGGCGTCTTCCTCCTCCTTTCTACCTAGCTACCGTGTGACTTTCTTGTCGGGCACTGTAGCCCGATTCTCATAGTTTCCTTCTTCTATGGGCTGTTTAAGACCTGGGTTCAGACACTCCTTTCCTAAATTCCTCTACATAAATCTGTCTCTAATCTTCAGTTAAGCCGTCGAACCCCGAGTACTGACCCCTGGTTATAAGTAAGAGCTCTTCCTCTCCCTTTCTACCTCGCTTCCGTGTGACTTTCTTGTCGGGTACTGCAGCCCAAATCTCCTAGCTTCCTTCTCCTAAGGGTTGTTTAAGATCTAGGATCAGACACTCCTTTCCTCAAATCCTCTACATAAATCTGTCTCTATTTATAACCGGGGGCGAGCAACCAAGGTGAGACGGCTTAACTGAAGTTAAGCCGTCTGACCCCGGTTGCTGGCCCCCATGTTATGAATAAGAGCGTCTTCTTCTCCCGAGCGTCTTCCTCTCCCTTTCTACCTTACTTCCTTTTTTATATTAAAGTTATCTTTCTTTTTATCATTAAAGTGTATCGTGCAGGAAACGGCAATTGTTTTCAATTTAAAAGCTTTTGGTGCACGAGTTAATTTCTTTATATCTCACTTCCGTGAGATTTTCCTGTCGGGCACTCTAGCCCAAATCTCCTAGCTTCCTTTTCCTAAGGGTTGTTTAAGAACCACTCTTTTCCTGAAATCCTCTACGTAAATCTGTCTCTATTAATAACCAGGGTGTCAGCAACCAGGATCAGACGGCTTAGCTGAAGTTAAGCCAAGCAGAAATCGGACGGGGACAAATCTGTGTAAACAAGTGTGAATTTCAGGCTTATCACTAATTCCATCAATTGTCAACTGCAATGTGGCCTTGTGTTGTCATGATGCAATAAATTTCTTTCATACGTCCGTGAATTTCGATTGACGCGCAACCTTCTAGTGTCAAAATCTCTATTACTGAACGCTGCTTTATACGTAACTCGAGGTAGCACTCATCAAAAACAAACGCTATTACTTAAGGACGTCGAACAGTGACCTGAAACTAAGCTCGATTGCACTGCACATTATCAGCCACCTAACGCATGGGCAAACGTTTTTCTTCCCCGACTACCAGCGACGCCACGCGGTAGGAGATCTTAACTTATCGGTCAACCCTCGTAAATATCGCGACTTCTTGAGTAAGCATTTTCTCACTGAACGGCACATTACTGCCCCGCACAGCTTTTACATTTTGGCAATGCTGAGAGTGAGTCAAAGCAAAGAAATGAGCACGGGTGTAATGAACACGTCTTTTGAATCCGTTCTGACGCGAATTAAATTCATCAAAGCTATTCAAAGTCAATGGAACCAGTATAGAAAATAGTAGTGTCTCACCGAAGTAAGATGTTTTTCAATCGGGTTTTTAATCCCACAGATATTGCTGTAATCGGAATCGTAACCTTACGCCCTCTGGTTGAAGACTTGTGCGTTAAGAAAATATTTTAATTATGTGAGAAACATTTCGCAGCGGAAACGATCTAAAACAAAAAAAGAATTTTTCAAATCGGACTCTTAGAAACAGAGATATCGACAAATATAAGATATGCATCTACGCCCCCTGGCGGGAAAAACATGCATTATTTTAAGAAGAAAGCATTTTCAAAAGTTTTTCGATGTGGGCGGTATCGGTCCAGAAAAGAATTTTTTTCAGTTGCGTTTTCAAGAGCTCAGATTTTGCTACAAATATTGGGTTGTCGGAAAAGTCATGGCGTATTTTAGGCATGTTTTGCAAAGGTCATTCATTGATAGAAAGAACAAAGATCAATCAATGATATAATATCCGTTTTGTTCGATAACCTTTTGCCATTTTTCAGTGAGCTGCAGAATGCCTCGTTCATAAAAGGACCTGTCTTTCGTTGCGAAAACCTATACAAGGTGCTGATTTACAGCCTTATCTGAATTGAATGTTATAAAACGCAAGGGCTGTTGAAGAGAGCAAAACAAGTGGAAGTCTGACGGCGCAGGGTCAAGCGAGTATGCTGGGTGGGGTAACACATCCCACCCAAGCTCCAATAATTTTTGGCGGGTGATCAAACTTGTGTGTGGTCTCGCGTTGTCGTGATGGAACACAACCCCTTTACGATAAACGAGCTCTGGACGTTTCTGGATGATGAATTCGTTCAAACTGTCCGATTGCCGACAGTACACATTCGAACTAATTGTTTGGTTTCGTGGTAGGAGCTCAAAAACACGACACCTTTAAAATCCCACCACACTGAGACCAGAACCTTCCGCTGATGAATGTCTGCTTTGGATGTCGTTTGAGGCGAAGCAGCACGTCGGGACCAAGGCAGTTTGCGCAGCACATTGTTGTACACAATCCACTTTTCGTCACCAGTTATCAGTCGCTTCAAAAAAGGATCGTTTTCCTCAAGTTTAATGAGCATATCGCAGATGTTTATAAGCGCCGTCAATTGAGCTTCTTTGAGTTCATGAGAAACCCACACATCGAGCTTGCTTACGTATCCCAGAAACTTCAGGTGGTCGTGAACGCTTGAATGATGGATGTGCAATGTGTCTGCAATCTTTCGTGTCGGGGAACGTGGGTTTGACTCGATCAATGCCTTGATCTGGTCGTCATCAACCTCGGTGGGCCTCCCGGACCGAGGAGCATCGTTGAGGTCAAAATCACCAGCACCGAATTTTGCGAACCACCGCACTGACGTTCTTGTAGAGCATTATCACCGTACACTTTACGCAACTTTTCACAAGCTTGACACGCGTTCTTCTCTCTACGGAAGTAAAACAGTAAAATATGGCGAAAATGCACAGTTTGGTCTTCCATCTTCAACTTGATGTCAAATCTCCGCAAATCAACCAAATCGCTCACTATTTCTTTTAGACTGCAGCTAGAACTGGCACTTGTCGAATGCCATAGCCATAACAAAGCTGCGCATGCCTCTAGTACTTCCAAAACCGCCCAGCCGCCATCGGGTGCCAAAATACGTCATGACTTTTCCGACAACCCAATACGTCAGAAGCAGAAATTAACACTTATGCCCCTGGTGGGGAAACCATTCTTTACCAAATATTAGAAATTATATGCAAAAGATTTGCCATTAGAAGCTGTATGCGATATAAGAAGAATGTTTAATATCGGGGTTTTGGAAGCAGAAATAAAGAGAAAAACACAATTTACCATTACGCCCCCTAGCGAAAAGTCTGTAATTTACTTGAAATTTTTGAAATTACATTAAAAACATGTCGCACAGGAAACTCTATCCAACAAAGAAGGAATTTTTCAAATCGGGCACTTAGAAGTAGAGATATTGAGAAAAATGAGATATACATCTACGCCCCCTGGATGAGAAACCATGCATTATTTTAAGAAGAAAATATTCCGAAAAGCTTTATCGACGTGAGTAGTATCGGTCCACAAACGAATTTTTTCAATCGAGATTTTAGAAGCTCAGATTTTGCTGCAAATACATCAGAAGAGGAAATTAAAACTTACGCCTCCTGGTGTCCAAACAGTTTTTTTACCAAAAATTAGAAATTGTATTCAAAAGATTTCCCATCAGGAGCTGTATCCAGTGCAGAAAAAATTTTTCAAATCGGAGATTGAAAAGCAGAGATATCAGGGAAAACGTATTTTGCCTTAACGCCCCTTGCGGAAAGTCTATAAATTACTTGAGGATTTTGAAAATAAGTGAAAAACATGTCGCACCGAAAACTCTATCCAATAAAGTAGGGATTTTTTAAATTGGACCATTGGAAGCAGAAATATTGACAAAAAATAAGATATATATCTACGCCCCCTGGGGGAGAAACCGTACAATATTTTAAGAAGAAAATATTCCGAAAAGGTTTATGGACGTGAGTGGCATCGGTCCACGAACGAATTTTTTCAATCGAGTTTTTAGAAGCTCAGATTTTGTGGCAAATACAACAGAAGCAGCAATTATAAATTACGCCCTCTGGTGGACAACCCATTCTTTACCAAAAATTTGAAATTACATGCAAAAGATTTTTAATCAGGAGCTGTATTCGCTGAAGAACACATTTTTCAAATCGGAGTTTTAGCAGTAGAGATATCGGGAAAACGCAATTTACTTTTACGCCCCTTAGTAGAAAATCTATGCGTAACTTGAAAAAGGTGATTATGCTTAAAATAGTCTTGAACATAAATAGAATCGAAAACTAAAATAATTTTTTCAAACTGATGTTTAGAAACAAATATATGGGAAAAAAATTTATTTGGAATTCGATATCGTCTGCATTTAGCAGCGAAATTATATGTCGCAAAAAAAAAAACCGGAATGAAAGATCATAATTCGCATATTTCAAGTTTCCCAATGCAAAAAGAATTTTTCAAATCGGACTAATTGTTCCAGAGATATAGTGTCCACTGACGGACGGATAAACCAATAACATAAGCATGATGGTTTTTTTACAAAAGACATGCTAAAAAAATACGAATTGATATTCTGTAGCGATATTTTGTGTCGATATTTCACTGCGTTGCGATGAAACTTTACTGAAGAACTATTAAATTATGTCGATTTGAGCTTTCATTGGATCCTTCCCAAACAAAGAACTTGAAGAACGGTTGTAAAAACCGTTTTTCATAAAGGTCGAAACCTTTTTTTACGCTCTCTCTGCTTCCGGGAGACATATTTGAAAAGTTCTTTTTGCTTAGCATAGCTTTTTCATGAAGAATATTTTTCGCCTATTTGAAACTGTTTTACTATGCAAAATTCTTTCGCTAGCAGGCGTAGACTTATATCATATTTCCTTCTGTATTTCTTCTTTTAACTATTCGATTTGAAAATCTCTTTGTCTCTGATGCTATGAGAAGCTTTTTGAGCGCAATTTGTTAAATTTTCGTAACATACTTTTTAGCCGCTGATGGAACTAAGCAACTGTTTCTATTTCTGGATGTTTTATCGATTGTAATAACTGGTTCCATTGAGTTTGAACAGCTTTGATAAAATATACTTCGCCTCAGAAATTCAAAAGACGTGCTGATTACAACCGAAAATTCGGTGTCATCTTTCTTGTTTAAAAGATGTGCCAAAAACGTTTTCATGTAATGACTTCAGGGTACAACGAAAGAAGAAACAGAGAAGGGGTTGAACTATTCGACGATGCCTGCTGTAAAGGATCCTGCACATTAATATTCTTCAGAAATTAGCTAGTGTTTCAGCATTTCGTACTTAGTTTAGCACTAAAAATAGTTTAAGGGACAGCTACTTTTCCTCCAACATGTCCTGATAATAATCTAAAGAACATACTTCAAAAGCAGACCACAGGTGGGCGAAATAAACTTTTTAACGGTGAAATTTACATTAATCCCAGTCAACAGACACAAGAAAGGCATAGAACTAACACAAAAAGAAAATGCAAGCTCTTGCAATTAATAAATAGGCCATTGAGCTCTGTGGTTAAAGCTCAGATAAGATGTTTTAGTTTACAAACGCTTAAAATATTACCAACTGAGCTCACAAGGCCAGAAAAAAAAAAACAAAAAAAAACACGCAGGCGTGATTTGCATGTAAAAGAATCTTTGTGGTTTTGTCGTTATGTTCGCAGTCGGGGATTGCCTCGCACCATTTACATGTGTAAAACAAGTCATCGTGGAAATTTTTAGAAACATTCCCTTGAGGGAAATGATCTCAAAATATCCCTGCCGTCTTTACATTCCCTTTTCTAACAAAACACATGACTCGTTTTGGACTTAGAACGTCAAAAAAAAAAAAAAAAAACTCTTTCATGTCTGCATGTTTTGTGGAAGACTTTGTGCTAGGGAAGGGACATTCGAATCTTTCGAATCTTAACCTAAAACACTTGGCGTTTGGTGCTGGTTGTAAAGCGATATTTCTTCGAATTTTTGTATTTTTTCAGCATGAAATCTCCATGGAAGGTTTCTGATTTTTTTACGTTGCCCTGAAAGAGTTTAGTATTTTTATTAACTCTTAAACAAACATGTTTTTGATTTTTCTTAATTTTCTGGAAAAAAATTACTCAATTTAGCGTTCCATGTTTAGTGCTTATCTACATTAACTCTTAAAATAGTCCTCCCAACCTCTACACTTGCTTTGATATAAAAAGGTTTTGGAACTTTTGTTATTAAAGCAAACTGTCAAAAATATGAATTGTTACTTAATTTTTTTTTTGTCAAATTATGTTCAGAAAATGGAAATGAACTTCAAAACTCAAGAGTTATGTACTTCATATAGTAAATGTTAATTATAAATTTCATTTGTATCTTCTTAGCAAGTATGAGTATATTTTTTGAAAACTGTATTCTTGAATTTGTTTTTCATTAAACACAGATTTCAAATTTTGGTTCAGTTAAAAACTTTTAATTTTAAGTAGAAGTCTTTTCCTTCCCATTTTTTTCTTATAATTATTTTTATATTAAGGATTCGGGAGATTCGAGAACCTTTTGGGATTCGGATTCGAGAAAATTTAGGATTCGTCCCACCTCTACTTCGTACCCTTCATGAAGCCGTGTCCACGGTAGGTAGAAACTTATTTTGTGAATATTTCTTACATTTTTGCGATGGAATTTTGGGCTTTAGTGGTTCAATACGTTTTAGCTATTCTCGTGTGAACAACCTTCGGCTCACCATCCCGGTGGCGCAGTGGTCTAAGGGATGGTTTATAACCATTCGTCCGGAAGGAGTCCGGGTTCAAATCCCGGTGAGGCATGGATGTTTTGTTTGTCATACGGTACTGGCTCTCTCCGTTCCCAGGAACCTGCGACCCTAAATTGGGGACGGGTGACTGCTTATAGCCCATTGAGTAGCTCACGATGGTCGTTAAACCTCCAATAAAAAAAGTATGGGTAAGACGAAGGATCAAGTATCACAAAACGAAGTATCACAAAACGAAGCGAACAAAAGGATCCGACTCAGAATCGTTTCCCTAGACACAAATCATTCTCTAAACCGGAAGAATAACCGAACGAAACGAACGCGAAAGGATCCGACTCAGAATCGTTTGCACAGACACAAATCATCCTCTAAATCGGAAGTATCATCAAATGAAGCGAACGAATGGATTCGACTCAGAATCTTTTCCATAGGCACAAATCGTTCTCTAAACCGAAAGAATCACCGAATGAAAAGAACGAACGAAACGAATCGTTCTCTGAACTGGAAGTATCAGCGAACAAAAGAAACGAGTTGGTACGATAGAATCCTTTTTATGAGTCTAATCGAATGGATAGATTCTTTCAAACGAGTGGGTTTGCCCATCTCCAGTCTGAGGGCCGGAGAGTCACGTTGTAGCCTATAGTGAATTTGACCTTTCAATGGCTGAGAGTATGAAAGACGTGGATCCATTACGCAAGTCTCTTATCCCTTATGCTGATTTGTTCCCTGGCCTTTAGTAATTACTTAATTATTCAAAGAGTTTATATAGGCAAAATGCTCTAAAAGATGTGAATGGTGTCTGATATCAAAAAGTTTTAGATCAGGTTTTTAGAATCAGAGATACAGAAAAAAAAAACCCAAAGAAAAACGGTATATACATTTGTGCCCCAAGCTGGTGTATTGTACATGTGCATTTTGAGCAAGAAGTATGCGCAAATTGTAGTTCGTCGTAAGCAGTATTTTATCCAGAAAGAATTTTTTTCAAACGAGGTTTTAGTAGAGTAGATACTGTCGCAAATATATCGGGAACAGAAATATGCGCTTATAATAACTCTATTGCGGCCAAATTGCCCGTGTCAAAACTTTGTTTTTATTATAGGTTTAACAACCACCATGAGCAACTCAATGGGCTTATAAGTATGACGAAACTTCAGAAGTTATACGCAGAGTATCATCAAATTTAATCAATTAAAAAGCAAGTTATGTTTTCCACGCATAAAGAATTATCCAAATTGGATCGGACTTTTAGAAGCAGAGATATCAGGGAAGATGCAGTATACATTTACGACACTAGAAGCTATGCATTATTTGAAGAAACTGAACATAAAATGGTCTTCGCAGGAAAAGGTATTGGAAAAAAGAAAGAAATGTTTCAATTTAATTTTTAGAAGCAATAAAGTGGATTTAAATATTTTTGAGTTCGATATGTTTTACATCTGCCCTCAGTGGAAAGGTTATGCAAAAATATCAAAATGCAGGGATCATCGTTCTCACGGTTCAGACTTCCAATGCAAAAATAATTTTTCAAATAGGACTAATACGCGCAGAGATACGGTATCTACAGACGGACGGACACCGCGATAACATAAGAACGTTTCTTTCTTTCAGAATAAGGAGATTTGTTGAAAGACTATACAAAGCACCGTTTCACGGATAGACCTGGAAAATATAACTTATACAGGGTGTCCGAGAATTATTTGACACATTACAAAATTATATAAAACAAAACATTAAACAGATAGAAAGAAACTGACTGTACTAACTTACAATGTAACTACACAAGTTAATAAATTTCGATGTGAGATCCCTTGGTTGCTCGTAATACGTCCAAGCGATACTCGATTTCGTGCCGCGTATTGGCAAGCATCTGAGAAGTTATGGAATTAATAGCAGCTGTGATACGCTGCTTCAGTTCATGCAAATCAGTATACAGGGCGTCTGATAGACACGATCCTTCACATAATCTCACATGAAATAATCCAATGGAGTTAGATCTGGAGAGCGAGGAGGCCACGGAATGGGACCACCACGCCCAATCCATCTGTTGGGGAAATGCTCATTTAGGCACTTACGTACACACGTTGACCAATACGGAGTTGTTGGAAAACGACGTTGTCATATCTTTTGATCTGGGGTATAGCGAAATTTTCTAGCATATCCAAGTAAATATCACCACCATTTATGATTTTGTCGCAGAAGAAGAAAGGGCCAATCTCTTTTTGATAGGGCGCACCACACATTAACTTTTGGAGAATCACGTTCCAGTTCAATAGCAACACGAGGCGGTTTACTGCCCCATATCCTACAGTTGTGACGATTCACAATACCTGATACATGAAATGCGGATTCATCACTAAAAATTACAGTACTGAGAAAATTTTCGTCGTTTTCCACTCGATTCAGCATATCCACAGCGAAATCGTATCGCAGAGTGTGATCATTTACATGCATCTTTTGCACTATTTGAATTTTATAAGCATGAAACTTTAATTTCTTGTGCAAGATATCGTGAACTGTCGATTTCGGAATGCACAGTTCTCTGCTTGCTTTACGAACGGATTTCCTGGGGCTTCGTCGGAAACTTTCATTAACTTGGTTAACCGTCTCACCGCTGACGCTAGGCCTACCGGCTCCTCCACGATGTTCGACATTGCCAGTTTCTTTAAACTGTTTCATCCACCGCTTAATTGAATTTGTTGACAGAGGATTACAACCATACTCTAAACGGCACCGTCTTTTAACTTCAATGACAGACTTTAATTCCGCAAGCCATAACACACACATCGCCTTCTGCTGTACGGATGACATGACTACTGATTGCGCATTTCTCATACATTCCTTATCAGGCCACACCTAACGCCATCTATCGGATTCTGGGAATAACAATTCCGCAAAACAAAAATATAGAAACCGTGTTAGTAATGCGTGACATAGAAAAAGAGATAATGCTCATAGTTTTTTTTTTTTTGTACATAATTTTGTAATGTGTCCAATAATTCTCGGACACTCTGTATTTTAACCGGCTAGAACGAATTAACTCGGGGTTAGCAAAATGGGCTAAAATCAGCTGAACGAATATATTCGCTGTCTGAAAAGTGGGCCTGACGCGGCAGGAACGAGTGAATCTGATCATCAGAAATCTTCTTTCCCTTTTGCTTTAAAATTCAAAGTGATCATTTAGGGTGGTGGTTGACACATATCCATTCTGTCTACCTTTTAAAATGGCTATACCGCCCCGAAGGCGGAGTGGTATAAGCGTTGGCTTCTGATCATAAGTCAGAGGTCTGTCCTGGTTCAAATCCGGATGAGGCATGGTTGGTGTGTTTATCTTACAGCACTGGCTCTCCTTTCCCTAGATCCAGTTGCAGCAAATTAAGAACGGGTGACTGCTTATTGCCAATTGAGTTGTTCACAGTGGTAGTTACACCCCAAACAAAAAAACATTCTGTAACAATAGCGCAGAACCTGAGAAAGGAAAGAAAATATGTTTGAGTCACTTCTTTATGTCCAGTAGCATGGCATCTATGTTAGGGGGACTAGTATTTCCCCATCACTCCTAGGGATATGGAACAGCAAGTAAAGGACTACAAGAGCTTATCACAAGTGACAGGTATGTGGTCAGTGCTGCTGAGAGGCCAGGGAGAAAGGAATTGTTTTGCTATGGCTTTCATAAAACCTGGTCGCTATGTGAAATCTCTGTTTTGGGAGCGCAAAAATTTGTGGCACTATTTGGTTCAGGTACATCGGCAGCTCAAAGGGTTAACTGATTAAATTTTACGTTTTTTTCTCCACGTAAGAACAAAATGAAAACGAGTTTCATCTCTCATTTTCATTTAAGTGGTATGTATTTATCACATTATTCATCTGTTTCTATCAAATCAGCCTTGCCTCAGGCTTAGTCCAAAATTATATTTCTTGAAAGCTAAAACAAAAGGTCAGGTTTAGTCAAAAATATATTTCCTGGAAGCTAAAACAAAAAAAGGCAGTCTTAGTCTAAATTATACTTCTTGGAAGCTACAGTAAAACAAAAAGCCAGCCTTAGGTCAAGATATATTCTTGGAAGAAAAAACAAAAAGTCAGGCTTTGTCCAATACACATTTTTGGAAGCTAAAACAAAAAGTCAGGCTTAGTCCTAAATATGTTTTTTGGAAGCTAAAACTAAATTCAGGCTTAGTTCAAGATATATTTTTGGAAGCTAAAACAAAATATCAGGCTTAGGTCAAGCTGTATTCTTGGAAGCTGAAACGATAAGTCAGCTTCGTCCCAAATATATTTATTGGAAGTTAAAACAAAAAGTCAGGCTTTGCCTAAAACATAGCTTTGGAAGCAAAAAAAAAAAAAAAAAAAAGTCAGGCTTTGTTCAAAATAGTTGCATGTGACCCTTCGTCCGAGATGAGTCCGGGTTCGAATCCCTGTAAGGCATGGATATGTTTGTCTTACGCACTGATTGTCTCCCTTCCCTGGAGCCAGTGCCCCTAAATTAGTGACGGGCGACTGCTCATAGCCCATTGAGTTGTTCACAGTGGTCGTTAAACCTAGAAAAAAATATAGTTTTGGAAGCTAAAACAAAAAGTCAAGCTTAGTTCAAAATATAATTATTGGAAGCTGAAACAAAAAGTAAGGCTTCGTTCAAAATATATTATATTATGGAGGAGGTTCCGTAATGGTATAGGCCTTTTTTGGATTTAATGGGCAAGGTAATATCTACGTTTTGTCAGGACGTCAAAATACCGTTACATACTAGGAACTTTTAAAAGACAGTTTGCTCCCAATATTTCTTGGAAGCTAAAGCAAGAAGTCAGGCTTAGTTCAATATATATATATATATATATATACAAAAAGTCAGGCTTTGTCTAAAATATAGTTGCCTGTGACCTTGTTTCTTGAAAGATAAAACAAAACGTCAGGCTTAGTCCAAAACATATTTCTTAGAAGCAAAAACAAGAAGCCAGGCTTCTCGCATGGCTTCCGGTCCAACCGGAATTTTGCTTTCCAATAAAAAATTGTAGCCGCATTTTTACATCTTGCTTTCCAATAAAATTGTAGCAGCATTTTTACATCGATGTCAGCGGCCAAATAAATCTGAAAGCAATCGCGAGATGTATCCATGTTTTCTTAAATTTCAGCCTTCGGTCGCGTAAAATGTCAGCACGTTTCTCTTTTTAACTTAAATGAAATCATGCTATCTCTGCAAAGTTCTGCACTGATGCTCCAGATTCACGAATTGCGTGCAATATTCCAATTCGGGCAATATTCTGAAATCATGATCTGGATGGACTAGAAGCGATTTTACAACAATGATAAACAAAACTTGTCCTCGTTGAATGTAATTCTAGGGTACGAGGAAGAATCTCTATATCTTCTTCACACGTGATTTCGTCTGATATATTCGTACTCTGGCCACAAAGTTTATCTGACAATGACTAAATGCTTTATTTCGGGCGTATCTTTCTGCAATTAATCATGTGTTTTTAAACACGTTCGTGCAATAACAAAAAACCCGAGTGGGATCAACAGGGGAAAAAAATCGTGTTTCAGATCTCAGTTTCTTTTACCGCAGTAGCTTTGGGAAATAATTATTTCGTAGTTTAATGACTTCCTTTAGCATCGAAAGTTAGGATGACTCATTCATTTCAAATTAGGGTTAGTGCCTCCAGAGATAGAAATAGACTTATGATCAAAGAGAAAAAAACAGAAAATATTGCTAACCGCGACCCCAGATCTTAACGTGAGAAGATGACGTTCTAGTTTGTCAGACAAAACGAAAAGTTTTCCTCAAGAGTGAATTTTTTTGGATAATCTTCATGTTGTCATCATCATCATCATCATTGTCAACCATTATGAATCCACTGCTGGACAAAGGTTTCCGAAAGTTTCCTCCACAAAGGTCTGTCTTGTGCCAATCTCCTCCATGTCACTCCCGCATGCTTTCGAATTTCATCCACCCATCTCCCATGTAGTCTTCTTCTGGGTCTTTTCCTGTCCCTTGGAATCCAATATAAAATTTCGGCTGTCCATCGATGGTCTGTCCTTCTGGCAGTATGTCCAGCCCATTGCCATTTCAGGGATTTAACTCTGATCATGATGTCTTCCACTCTTGTCATTTTTCGGATCCACGAGTTCCTCTTCTTATCTCTCCTGGTTACACCAAGCATGCACCTCTCCATGCTGCTTTGAGTTGTCTGCAGCCTTTGTATGTCTCTTTTAGTTAAGGTCAACGTCTCTGCACCATACGTAAGCACTGGAAGGATGCATTGATCAAACACTTTTCTTTTAAGGCATAATGGCATATTGCTCTTGAAAATTATGCTGTTTCTTCCAAAAGCTCTCCAGGCAAGTTTTGTACGCCGATTAATTTCTTCATCAATGTGACCCTCACTTGATATCTGCTGTGCAAGATAAACGTACGTGTCTGTTATCTCCAGCTTTTCTCCATCAATCGATAAATCTTCATTTCTTGTAAAAGCATTGAACATCACTTTTGTCTTCTGAAAGTTCATTTTTAATCCCACTTCTTTACTCTTGTCAGGAAGTTCCTGGATCATACTGTTGTACCACCGCGAAATTAATCCTTTACGCGGCACGTACCGAAAATTAGGATGATGCATAAAGCTCAAAATTTTCTGCGCTTACCAAGCTGAGTTGTTCATAAAGCAGACGAATTTTTGAAAGGTACAGCAAAATAATAACTTCCCCTTCATCGCAGCAATACTGACCATAAACCTGTCATTTGTCATAAGCGCTAGCTTCTGGTCCTTTCTTCTCTGCACCATGACCCAAGGAATGATATTGATGGGCTAGTATCCTTAACGCGGACATTTCCTTTTCATCAGGGGTACTCTTTCAGGGTATGAACAAGTGACTCAAATATCTTTTCTCTCTTTTCGTAGATTCACCGCCATTGTTATAGCCTATTTAGCAGGTAATTAGTCAGAAAAAGGGCTAGTGTAAATCGTCCCGTAAACTACGAATCTTCCCAATTACAAGGCACGCATACAAAAGCATCATTTTTCTGTGTAGAGCAGTGGCAGAATTTTGAAAAATTCACTAGATCAGTGTATAACAGAAGTTGGAGGACCGCATTCAGTTTTACAGATTTGCAAATGCTACAAATCCAAAGGCCATTCCATAAAAACTGAGAGAATTTTTTTTTAAGTTGGCAACAGTGTGAAGGGGAAAATAACCACGCAGACGACCAACTGTATTAAGGAAGTCACTATGGCAACGGTTATTAGCCGTGGCAGACGATTCTGCTTTTGATATTGCGCAGTTGCTTTAAGACGTATCTGCGTTTCGCCATACAGCTATGGATATGAGTGATTCAGAGTTAAGAAGTGAAATGCGTAGTGCGATAAAATTTTGCTATCGTTTGGGTAAAAGGGCTCCAGAAACAGTTGATTTAATGAAAGAAACTTACAAAGATAAATGTTTGGGTGAGTCAAAGATTTTTAGATGGCACCATGATTTTGAAAAAAGGGCGTTTGTCGGCAGAACTCACCTGAAAGTGTTGTTACGGAGCGTATTGTTAACACCGTTTGGACGATCCTGCAAGAAGATCGACGAATGACGTATGAAGACATAGCGGCGTCAACTAATATTTCAAAAACTTCTGCATTGTACGTGACAAATTACTACTGCATCGTGTGTGTTCCAGATGAGTACCTCATTACCTGACAAGAAAACGCTACTTGTTAGACAGAGTTCAGGTGTGTCATGAGAGGAAACAAATGATTGCAAATGATCCAAACTTTCTAAACACAGTAATAACTGCCGATGAAACATGGGTCCACTATTTCGACCCTTTCATGAAGCGCGCAACGAGTGTCTGGAAACACACAGGCTCGCCTCCTCCGAAAAACGTCCGCCAAACCAAATCAACCGGGAAGGTGATGATGATAATTTTCTTTGATCATAAAGGTGTAGTCTACCAGCATGCCGTTCCTCCACAAATTACTGCCAATGCTGGGCATTACATTACATTCTTGAAGCGTCTGCGACGACACATATCGATTAAGCGACCGTAACGGGTGGGCAAGTGGACCCTACACCATGATAACGCCCGCCCACATGTGGCTGCTTGTGTTCAACAGTTTCTTACGAAATGCAGTATTGAAATCATGCCACAGCCTGCCTACAGTCCTGACCTCGCTCTGTGCGATTTCTGGTTGTTTCCAACAATGAAGGAGAAGTTCCGTCGCGCAACATTCAACCCAGATGCTGACGTTATTCAAGCAGCGCAGAGGTCGCTAAAGCAGCTTCCACAAATTTCCTTTGCCGCATGCTTTGAGAAGTGGACCGAATAATGAGACCGTTGCATATCATCCGAGGGAAGATACTTTGAGAAAGAATAACATACACTGCCGGAAAGTGAAAAGAGAACACCAAGAAGGAATTGGCGGACGATCATGAAATTTACATATGTTAATGGGGTCGAGTTCACGTAGGTGTGATGTTAATTTCGGGACCAACCGGTGAGCGCTTACGCCACGACACGGCATAATATGCAAATTATCGTCGGTGGTATTTAAGGAGTACGGCGAAGTGAATGTAATCAGTCGTCGGCGTGCGGACACGTGCGAAGACCCTGAAGAAGCTGCAATGCCTGGACATGGAAGACGTGTACAATTTCAGCAGTTATCGGACTTTGAGCGAGGTCGTCTAGTCGGACTCCGCGAGGCTGGGTGGTCGTATCGTCGTATTGCGGAGCGAATTGGACGGGAAGTATCGGTGGTGGTACGATGGTGGCGTAGATGGTCCGAGGAACATTTCCACACGAGAAGACGTGGAACCGGGAGTCACAGACGGACTGATGAGCGGACCGATCGACGCATAAGAACAGCGGCGTTGTCAAGCAGAACATCCACTGCGACGCAAATCCGAGATGCCGTTGCACCTGAGGTGACTGTGCGAATAATCCGCAACCGTCTACTGGATGCAGGACTACGTGCACGTGTGCCTCTGACTCCAGCCCACCGTCAGGAACGGCTGCAGTGGTGTCGCCAACGTGTGCACTAGAGAACGCAATGGCGATCTGTCGTGTTCAGCGATGAAAGCAGATTCTGCTTGGGAGCCTCCGATGGCCGTATGCGTGTTCGCAGACGCACAGGGGAGCGTCTCCACCCTTCTTGCATCCGCCAGCGACACACAGGGCATACACCTGGTCTCCTGGCGTGGGGAGCGATCAGCTGTCACTCCCGTGCACAACTAGTGTTTGTACCGGGTACATTAAACAGCACCTCCTACATCAACAACATCATTCATCCCGTTGTTGTGTCATTTGTAAGGTCGGTCCATCGTGGTGCTTTCCAGCAAGATAACGCACGCCCACACACGGCAGGTGCAACGCAACATGCACTTCAGGGTGTGAGACAACTTCCATGGCCTGCACGTTCACCGGATTTGTCCCCCATTGAGCACGTGTGGGATTTTATAGGACAACGACTTATCTGGTCTCCACGGCCAGCCACGACCATTCCCGATTAACGCGTCCAGGTTGAGGATGCTTGGAACTCAATACCTCAAAC
This sequence comes from Macrothele yani, assembly GCA_039090855.1. NCBI lineage: Eukaryota > Metazoa > Arthropoda > Arachnida > Araneae > Macrothelidae > Macrothele > Macrothele yani. The sequence goes on along the minus strand of CM077006.1, from coordinate 83,089,237 downwards.
TTACATCCAACATCTGTACGACAGACTCCATGCCAGAATTGCACAGTGTGACGCAGTTCATGGCGGTTCAACCTAGTATTAACCATGTTACATGGAAATGTTATTTTTCAGTTTACCAGCAAATACAGCTGTATTTTGCCATAATGTTTTGATCACGGTATCCTCTGTATTCCGTTATTATGCTGTATAAATTTCGTTGGTATCGGACGTCTCCTTCTTGGTGTTCTTTTTTCACTTTCCGCCAGTGTATATTTTGCTGTACCTATATTTCTTCATTTTGTGTGATTTTACTCTTAGTTTTTGTGGAACGGCGCGTTGTATTAATGCATTTAATATGCACACTGTATTACTTTTATTGCCCTTTTCCAACGGCAAACAGTAAGTTTTATTTTCAAATTGACAGAGTACCATATCACAAGTACACATTATGCATATTAGAGTATACACATATTACACACTATTTTCACAGATGTTGCAGTTTGTATTTTAATAAGCATGGGAGTTACATTCAACTTTTTGTTAGTATTTTGATGTGTTATGATGAAGTAAATTTCTCCATCATTTTTATGCTAGGGGCGGGATTCGAACCCACAAGTCTCGGCTCCGGAGCTCCGAGTGCTATCCACTATACTACACTGGCATGTGCTCTCACTGCTTTCTGCCTTTATCTCATGTGCGTCCTCCTGGTGTGGGGAGCGATCAACTATCACTCCCGTACACAACTAGTGTTTGCACCGGGTACGTTAAACAGCACCTCCTACATCATTCAGCCCATGAGCGCCACAAATAGCGCCCATGTAGAGATGTACTGACACTAAAAAAAAAACTTTACTTGTGCACCATGATTGTCGTGCAGTCCCTTTGTTGTACCTGCAATACATTTTTTATACTAATTTTTGTAATGTGGAAAATAATTTATGGACACCCTGTATAACTCATGTACCACTATATGTAGAATCTGTTATTAGCATGACAAAAATTCAAACGTTCACATTTTAATGGCATTCATGGATGTATCTGTATAAAACGGAAACCAGTCTGAAACAGAAAATAGTTCCAGCCCCTTTAATTCCGTCTTATGTTTCACTGTATTTTGGGATTGCAAAAACTCTGTCCTCTTCTTCCACGCTTATTTTAAACCATTTAACATATTTCAGGCAAAATAACAGCAATCTCTGCCTGTTGAGATTTAACCGCCTAGGAAAATTTTAGATCTCGTTCCCAAAACGGCTAAAATGAGGGGTTAGGTTTTCCGCATAAATACCGTACTTCCTGAAGCGAATTTTCAACTCTTAGTACTCATTTAACTGTTTGTAAAACACAATTTTTACTTCCGTTCCGACACTATTACTTGCTCGCAATTTATGCTATGAGAAGTTTTTCTTTATATGCATTTCTTCACGCTACAGTTATGACTCTGTACTTTCCTCTGCATGTATGTCAAGTTATTTTGTTCCTTTCCAATAAACAGTTTGACATAAATATGAACGGAAATTCATTCCTGTTACGTTGAGACAATGACGCTGACTCCTACAGATTTTTCATTGCGTTATTGTTCGTGAGTCTTTGTCTTCTGATTATTTATGCTTACTATTGTTTCCACTATTTATGCCAGCTGCTACTGTTAACCTGCGGGGACGCATTACTACGATGCTCTAAATTTATAAACCAGTTAACGTCTTAAATCAAATTAAACCATCACTTTCCTGGAGAGATGTGGTTAGGAGCAGCAATAAGGCAAACTCTGTTTAACTATTATGTAATTTATTTTAGCTGGAAATGAATTCTAAAGTAGATCATGCAAAGCAAATTACTTTCAGCAGGCTCTGTGAATCATGCGGCTTACTGCAATTAATGCAGTTAAGCACCCATTTCATCCTGAAAACTTCCAATTGACTTTTACTCTATTAAATAAATAACCAAACTGGTGGATGTTTTATTAGGGTAATTGATTACTTTTATTAGAGCAATTGATTCCTTTTATTAGAGAAATTTATCACTATTTATGAGCAGAAATTGCCTATATTTCACTGTAGTTTCTATCGCCTTTTCAGTTCGGGTATACGTAATTTATTAATACACTTTTTACGATTACACGTTAAATATTGAATTTCATATTATTAAAAATACGCGGTTTTTTTTTATACTTTCATACGTGAACCGTTAGGATACAAGTTCAAGAGAATTGAGACAGCATTTTTTTCTTTTCTGCATCTATAATATAATGCATTTAAAACTACTAAATAACGTTCAAACTTTTCTTTTTTCTCTGAATTCAAGAAATTTGAAACAAGCAAGGATTAGTGAAAGTTTTACTCGGTACTAATCCTTAATCAACCGGTAAACAAGCTCTTCTGAAAAGAGCGGTGTTTTTACGTTAAGAATGTGTATTAGGGATATTGAATATAAGATAAATCGTATTCGGGTTTACTACCTAATATTTCAAAGCGAAGGGTTTTTTTTTCACATATTGAAAATATAAAATCGTACAGCATTTCTTAATCTAGTTTTTATAATAAAATCAGAATAAAAATTTAATGCAAAATTCAAAACAAACATAGGCTTAAGGTAGCATACAGAGTATTTACGAATGTATGCCTTACGGTATAAATTAGAGTAATCTAAAATTACGAATTTATTATGCCCCCCATAACGAAGTAAATTTCTCCGTCATTTTTGTCCACGCCGGGGCTCGCACCCGGATCCCCTCATTCCGGAATAAGTCACTCTACCAATTGAGCTACGTGGACGTTCGTTCTGACTGCTATCTGCCTTTATGTCGTGTGCGTCCTGCTGGCAGGTACGTCACCCCCCCCTTTTTTTTCTTTTTTGGCAGCATTCGAGAATGTACAGTAGTATCTAACATTTTGAAATTCCTTTTCTACGTTTTTTATATTTATACGTTTCTTAAAGCCATCCCCTAGAAAAAGAAGTTCCACTGTACATTGCAGAATTTTTATTCATATAAAAATTATGGCATTCTCTAGGATGCCATTTGTAAAAGCCTATGTTATATACAGTGTATATATATATATACTACTACTACGTCCAAAAAGTTCCGGAACTTTTTTAATATTTGCCAAATATCAGTGAATTATCACTCCCCGCTGAGCAAGCGAAGAGCATCATGTGACCTACCAGCCAGTACCGGTTTGATCCAGATCCAACACGTACAGCGCATGTGCGTAGTTCGTGATTTCAGGCATTCGAGGCTCTCCGTCGCGAGGACAACGATGTCGCATTTTGAACAGCGTTCAAGTGTAAAATTTTGTGTTCTGCTCCGAAGATATTTCGCTGAGACTTTTCAAATGTTTAAGTCAGCGTATGATGAGAGTGCAATGAGTCGAACTAGAGTTTATGAGCGGCATCAACGGTTCGAAAACGGGCGACAGAATATCGAGAATGATGAGAGGTCAGGACAACCTTCAACATCCACAACGGATGAACAAATCGCCATTATCAAAGAAACTGCGGAAAATGACCGATGAAAAACTGTTGCAGCGATTGCAGACGTTGCCGGCATCTGAGTTGGAAGTTGTCATGCAATTTCAACAGAGAAACTGGGTATGCATCACGTGTGCCAACAAATTGTTCCCCAAAACCTGACACAAGAAAAAATGGATGAGCGCATGCAAGTTTTCGGGGATAATATCGACGCAGTGAATTCGTATCCCGATGTCTTGAATCGATTGATCACTGGCGATGAGACTTGGTGCTTTCTGTACGACCCCAATCCAACCGACAGTTAAAAGTGTGAAAATCACCGTCGTCACCACGACTAAAAAATTTCAAGGATGACCGCTCCAAAGGAAAGGCCTTGTTAACAGTTTTCTTCGATTGCAAGGGGGTCGTACACAAGGAATTCCTTCAACATGGTCGTACAATCACTAAATAAGAGTACGTCAACGTCCTGAAACGTCTCCGTGAATCAGTGAGACGCAAGCGACCCCATCTTTGGAAGACCAACTCGTGGGTGCTTCATCACGATAATGTGCCAGCTCACAGATCCCTCCTGGTGTCCGATTACCTGTCCAAACATCACATTCCCGTTCTTCCAGAACCAGCTTATTCCCCTGATCTCGCCCCGTGTGAATTTTTCCCCGGATGAAGAATTTGCTTAAAGGGCGACGCTTCTCAAGTTGCGAAGAAGTACAACGAGCTGCGACGGAGGCACTGGAGGATGTGGCAAAAGAAGGCTTGCAAGCTGCATTAAATCTTTGTATGAGGGCTGGCAAAAATGCATAGTTGCACAGGGTAACTACTTCGAAGGAAACACCGCATAAACAGGTATTATCTGTACTCATTATTTGTTTATATAAAAAGATCCGTAATGTTTTGAACGTATATATATATATATATATATATATACATACACACACACACACTAAAACCCTAAACAAAAAGACTGCGTATACCATACACACAAGAAAGTGACATCAAAAATTGCAAAAAATATTACAAAGAAGCACAAGCACACACCCAGACGCGTGATGCAGCAGACCGAACTGTGCTCAAATATACGATATAAAACACATTAAAATCACAAATCCAAAAACACTCAACTCACTTACCTCATCAAATGAAATGCGATAGCCAAAGTAAATAACCAGCCCAAGAAAAAGTATCAAAAATAACATATCATCTCGAAGATTCAGCTGTCATCATCAGGAAGACCTCAGCTGAATATATGGCCTTTCAAAACGACAGCAAAGGCAGACAAAGTCAATACCTGCTGTGTGGGTCCCCTAGGCCATAAATGGAAATAACGATAAACCCAAGTAAGATAAAAAAACAAAAAATACAAAACAAATAAGTAAATAAAGGTAGCAATCCAGAGACACACTAAGAAGTAACAGACAGACCCCCGGATAACTCAACAACCTGTGATAGAAATCCAAGTGACCAACCATGTGACAAATATGCAGCGGAAGAATGACGCATAACGCCGCGGTTGCAGTGTGGTATATATCTATAGTGAGTGACGAGAAATGTTACAGATAGATAGATGTTAACTTAGTCTTCAGCCACAAGAGGCCCATCGAGTGGCACTTAAAGAACTAACCATTTAACATTGTAGGGCCATGGTTAGTACAATTAAATATGTATGGGGACATGTTGTATGCCTTATAAAAATTCTGAGCTTTGGAGTCGTACAATAGCTGTGAAAATAATGTTTTTACATATTGCAGCGGGTATTCATTTTCCTTCAAGATGTTCCACAACTGTATAAGTTCTTTAATTAGTACATCTACTGTATTGCAAATCTCATACAGCCTATGAATCCTCGATATGACAAGATTTCTGCAAATTGACTTGGATACACTAGAATGCCAATTTACGTAATAATTGATATGAAACAAATAATTTCGTCTCTTATCATATAAAGTAGTGATATAGCCGTCTATAGAGTTGCATATCTTCAAATCCAAAAAGTTAATTTGACCGGAGGTGACATTAGTTTGCTCCAATGATAACCAAGGAGGATATATGCTTTTTGCAGATATTGGAAAGGTTTCCCAATTAAAGGCAATGACGTCGTCAATGTAGCGTAACACGACACCTGTAAGGTTTTATTTTCTGTGACATATTTCTGTTCATAATAATGCAAATACAGGTTTGCAAGCACACTGGAATACTTAGATCCCATGGATATTCCATTAATTTGTTGGTATATGTGACCACCAACTCTCAGATAACTATTGTCGAGACATAAGCTTACCATGTATCTCCAATTGGCATGTGACATATCTGATTTGTCTTCGAATTTCTCATATAACCAGTTAGAGATGTTGTACAACAATATATACAACTAAAATTTCAAAAATGCTCGGATTCCAGATGCAAAACTTGTAGAGTTATACATCCAAGGCATTTAAGTGAAGATAGCACTTTGTTGACCAACTTCTGTAACTCGACGGGAGTGGTTTATTCAATCTACTGCAAACAAAGTGCTCTACAATATATAGGGCAAACTGCTGGCCCACTACATCTAAGAATGAATGGACATAGATCCGATGTCAAGCTGTATAAGAAGAAAGATGACGCTGAACTGTCGCATTTTCAAAAATATAGTTTTGATAACATCTATGTAAGCATCTTGGCAATTGAGGATGATTTCAAAAAACGCTTGGAATTAAAAAATCTTTTCATACTACAACTTGAAACAATATATCCTTACGGATTGAATGAATTATTTAATGGTAAAAGTTATTCAAGCGTAAAACAGGAGGAAAATGTATATAAAATGTTTAAATTTAAGCCTTTTGACAGCAGGGGTCATCGGATACCAAGGGGACAAAGAGGTAGAGGCAGGCAAGGTGGCCGTGCTATTGATTTCAATGAACTACTACAGTTTTTAGATGAGAATACACATAGAATTGTCAATAGGTGTAGAGGTGCAATATTTGGATTGAAGGGCAGCAAAATAAAGGCTTTAGTCAAACTACATGCATGATACAAATATCAAAATAATCTAGTGCAACATCTTATCTCTGGATCTCTTGCGATTCAGAATGGATAGTCTAACAACGGTTGCGGAGGATTATAAAAGAGTATACTGTGTTATACACTTTAGAGATAAAATCTTTGATAACTTATGTTTTAACAAAATATTTCGGAAACATGAAACTTGCTTTCCTCTAAATGACTGGAACGTGACAGTTGGTTATAAATATGAACCTACTATTGGACAACAGCTTTATAATTACAGAGACATTGCTAATTATGAATGTAGCAATGGCGATGGCAGTACACTACCATGTTTTTGTGATAATGCTGAAATGTGTGACTTTGTCGACACACATTATGGACATATATTAACAGGAAATATAGATATCATTGCCAACGATATTTTAAAATCAGTCGTCAAAAAAGGTGCCAACTACAGAGTACCCAGGAAACTCAAGTATAAGGAACTTATAAGTGGTATTCTTAAGGATTTGGTAAAATTTGGTAATGGTTGTTCTTCTAGATTTCATGTACCATATGAGTCATTTCTAGAGTGGATAAACAAAGTCCATATGAACATTGATAAACAGCTCACATTCAGCTTTCCTAAACAAATGACATATAAATGCACTGGTCTCCGTAGACAAATACGAAATCTGCGTGATAACTTTGTTATCTTGCCTATTGACAAGGCGAAAAATAAGCTAGCCTTCATATGTAAGAGATTCTACTACGGTCTATTGACTAAGGAACTAAATGGCACTAGTACTTTTGCTCGCATTAACTTGGACAGCAATGTCATTAACAAAAAAATCATTGCACAATATAAGAGACTAAAAATTAAAAACTTCAATTTAAAATTTCCAATAATGTATGCACTCCCAAACTTCCACAAATCACCAACCTCTTTTAGATTTATAACATCAGCTAAGGATTGCTATTGCACGCAAGCTGGTGCCATCTTGGAGTGCAAACTAAAAACCATCTTTAGAGAGATACAAAATGCTTGGTTTATAGGAAATGGCGAACAAGTCCTGGAAATGGTGAAATCTAATAAAAAAGGACAGTACACGCATATTGCAACCTACGATTTCAAAAATTTATTTACTAATATAGACTTGCAAGATTTGCACAGTGTATGTGACTGGTTATATGAGAAATTCGAAGACAAATCAGATAAGTCACATGCCAATTGGAGATACATGGTATGCCTATGTCTCGACAATAGTTATCTGAGAGTTGGTGGTCACATATACCAACAAATTAATGGAATATCCATGGGATCTAAGTATTCCAGTGTGCTTGCAAACCTGTATTTGCATTATTATGAACAGAAATATGTCACAGAAAATAAAACCTTACAGGTGTCGTGTTACGCTACATTGACGACGTCATTGCCTTTAATTGGGAAACCTTTCCAATATCTGCAAAAAGCATATATCCTCCTTGGTTATCATTGGAGCAAACTAATGTCACCTCCGGTCAAATTAACTTTTTGGATTTGAAGATATGCAACTCTATAGACGGCTATATCACTACTTTATATGATAAGAGACGAAATTATTTGTTTCATATCAATTATTACGTAAATTGGCATTCTAGTGTATCCAAGTCAATTTGCAGAAATCTTGTCATATCGAGGATTCATAGGCTGTATGAGATTTGCAATACAGTAGATGTACTAATTAAAGAACTTATACAGTTGTGGAACATCTTGAAGGAAAATGAATACCCGCTGCAATATGTAAAAACATTATTTTCACAGCTATTGTACGACTCCAAAGCTCAGAATTTTTATAAGGCATACAACATGTCCCCATACATATTTAATTGTACTAACCATGGCCCTACAATGTTAAATGGTTAGTTCTTTAAGTGCCACTCGATGGGCCTCTTGTGGCTGAAGACTAAGTTAACATCTATCTATCTGTAACATTTCTCGTCACTCACTATAGATATATACCACACTGCAACCGCGGCGTTATGCGTCATTCTTCCGCTGCATATTTGTCATATGGTTGGTCATTTGGATTTCTATCACAGGCTGTTGAGTTATCCGGAGGTCTATCTGTTGCTTCTTAGTGTGTCTCTGGATTGTTACCTTTATTTACTTATTTGTTTTGTATTTTTTTTTTTATATCTTACTTGGGTTTATCGTTATTCCCACTTATGGCCTAGGGGACCCACACAGCAGGTATTGACTTTGTCTGCCTTTGCTGTCGTTTTGAAAGGCCATATATTCAGCTGAGGTCTTCCTGATGATGACAGCTGAATCTTCGAGATGATATGTTATTTTTGATACTTTTTCTTGAGCTGGTTATTTACTTTGGCTATCGCATTTCATTTGATGAGGTAAGTGAGTTGAGTGTTTTTGGATTTGTGATTTTAATGTATTTTATATCGTATATATATCATCATCATCATCATCATTGTCAACCATTATCAATCCACTGCTGGACGAAGGTCTCCCCAAGTTTCCTCCACAACGGTCTGTCTTGTGCCAGTCTCCTAAATGTCGCTCCCGCATACTTTCGAATTTCATCCACCCATCTTCCATGTGGTCTTCTTCTGGGTCTTTTCCTGTCCCTTGGAATCCAATATAAAATTTCGGCTGTCCATCGATGGTCTGTTCTTCTGGCAGTATGTCCAGCCCATTGCCATTTCAGGAATTTAACTCTGATCATGATGTCTTCCACTCTTGTCATTTTTCTGATCCACGAGTTCCTCTTCTTATCTCTCCTGGTTACACCAAGCATGCACATCTCCATGCTACTTTGAGTTGTCTGCAGCCTTTGTATGTCTCTTTTAGCTAAGGTCCACGTCTCTGCACCATACGTAAGCACTGGAAGGATGCATTGATCAAACACTTTTCTTTTAAGACATAATGGCACATTGCTCTTGAAAATTATGCTGTTTCTTCCAAAAGCTCTCCAGGCAAGTTTTGTACGCCGATTAATTTCTTCACCAATGTGACCCTCACTTGATATCTGCTGTCCAAGATAAACGTACGTGTCTGTTATCTCCAGCTTTTCTCCATCAATCGATAAATCTTCATTTCTTGTAAAAGCATTGTACATCACTTTTGTCTTCTGAAAGTTCATTTTTAATCCCACTTCTTTACTCTTGTCAGCAAGTTCCTGGATCATACTCTGTAGCTCTGATGGGGTAGTTGCAAAAATGACTATGTCATCAGCAAAACGAAGGTGGGTTAGATAATCTCCATTAATCTTTATCCCTTTGTTTTCCCAGTTCAGTGATTGAAAGACATTTTCCAATGTGGCATTAAAGAGCTTCGGAGATATGGTGTCACCTTGTCTCACTCCTTTTCCAATTTTTATGTGTGTTGTATTTTCAAACAGCCGAATCTTTGCACTTGCATTTTCATAGATGTTATTAATAATATTAATGTATGCATATATATATATATATATATATATATATATATATATCATGATCATCATCATTGTCAACAATTATCAATCCACTGCTGGACGAAGGTCTCCTCAAGTTTCCTCCACAACGGTCTGTCTTGTGCCAGTCTCCTCCATGTCACTCCTGCATACTTTCGAATTTCATCCACCCATCTCCCATGTGGTCTTCTTCTGGGTCTTTTCTTTTCCTTTGGAATTCAATCTAAAATTTCGGCTGTCCATGGATGGTCTGTCCTTCTGGCAGTATGTCCAGCCCAATGCCATTTTGGGGATTTAACTCTGATCATGATGTCTTCCACTCTTGTCATTCTTCGGATCCACGAGTTCCTCTTCTTATCTCTACTCGTTACACCAAGCATGCACCTCTCCATGCATTTTTGAGTTGTCTGCAGCCTTTGTATGTCTCTTTTAGTTAAGGTCCAGGTCTCTGCACCATACGCAAGCACTGGAAGGATGCACTGATCAAACACTTTTCTTTTAAGACATAATGGCATATTGCTCTTGAAAATTATGCTGTTTCTTCCAAAAGCTCTCCAGGCAACTTTTGTACGCCGATTAATTTCTTCATCAATGTAACCCTCACTTGATATCTGCTGTCTAAGATAAACGTACGTGTCTGTTATCTCCAGCTTTTCTCCATCAATCGATAAATCTTCATTTCTTGAAAAAGCATTGAACATCACTTTTTTCTTCTAAAAGTTCATTTTTAATCCCACTTCTTTACAATTGTCAGCAAGTTCCTGGATCATACTCTGCAGCTCTGATGGGGTAGTTGCGAAAATGACTACGTCATCAGCGAAACGAAGGTGATTTAGATAATCTCCATTAATCTTTATCCCTTTGTTTTCCCAGCTCAGCGACTGAAAGACACCCTCCAATGTAGCATTGAAGAGCTTCGGAGATGTGGTGTCACCTTGTCTCACTCCCTTTCCAACTTTTATGTGTGCTGTATTCTCAAACAGCCGAATCTTTGCACTTGCATTTTCATAGATGTTATTAATAATATTAATGAGTCAAACCCACGTTACACGACACAAGAGATTGCAGCCACATTGCACATCCATCCATCATTCAAGCGTTTACGACCATCTTAAGAAGCTGGAATACGTAAGCAAGTTAGAGGTGTTGGTTCCTCATGAACTCAAAGAAGCTCAAAAACATCTGCGATATGCTCATTAAACGTGAGGAAAACGATTCTTTTTTGAAGCGACTGATAACTGGTGACGAAAAGTGGATTGTGTACAACAATGTGCTGCGCAAACGGTCTTGGTCCCGACGTGCTTCTTCTCCTCAAACGACATCCAAAGCAGACATTCATCAGCGGAAGGTTCTGGTCTCAAGTGTGGTGGGATTTTAAAGGTGTCGTGTTTTTCCAGCTCCTACCACGGAACCAACCAATCAGTTGGAATGTGTACTGTCGGCAATTGAACAGTTTGGTCCAGAGCTCGTTCCTCGGAAAGGTGTTGTGTTCCATCACGACAACACGAGACCACACAGACAAGTTTGATCCCCCGCCGAAAATTATTGGAGCTTCGGTGGGGATGTGTTGCCACACACAGCATACTCACCTGACCTTGCGCCGTCAAACTTTCACTTATTTCGCTCTCTTCGACAGTCCTTGCGTGGTATAACTTTCAATTCAGACGAAGCTGTAAATCAACACCTAGTAAAGTTTTTCGCCACGAAAGACAGGTCCTTCTATGAACGAGGCATTCTGCAGCTCACTGAAAGACGGCAAAAGGTTATCGAACAAAACGGGCAATATATCATTGATTGATCTTTGTTCTTTCTATCAATAAAAGACCTTTGCAAAACATCTCTAAAATACGTCATGACTTTTCCGACAACCCAATATTTCTTGTGTAAAGAGCTTCATGCTTGCGCAGTCTCGACACATTTTGTTTCTTTATGTGGAGAACGTGTTTTAGTTGTAATTTATTTTTATTCATTTAAATAATTTAATTTTTGAAGTACAATTCCAAATACTCAATAAAGTCTTTCCCCAATTAAGAAAAGTTTTATTTAAAAAACTATGGTAGGTAGAAAAGAGCGGTTTATGGCATGAATCGTGTAAAATAATAGAGTAATTTTTTTTTCATTGTTAGAACAATTCTACACGAACGCCGTTCGTGGCGTGGAACACATCTACTCGGTATTAAATTTCTCACCATATTTAGCTTAACATCTGTTTGGAGATTGTGGGAATAGCATCTGTTATCCTCCTCTGCAGAGTTTCAGTTTCGGACACTGGTGCTGAATAGACTCTGCCCTTGACATAATCCCACAAGAAAAAGTCTAAGGATGTTAAGTTGGGTGACCGTTGCGCTCATGATGTTGGACAGCCCTCCCAATCCGTCGGTTCGGAAATGTTGTATTGAGGAATTTTCGAAAATTTAATTCCCAATGTGATGGGACACCATCCTGTTGGAAAATTATCCATGGCTGATATTCGTCCAACTGAGGTGCAACAAAAAGCTCCATGTGTCCAGCTACAGATTTGCTGTTATTGTGCATTCACACACACACACGCACACACAAAAACGATTAGATGACTGATGTGCATGAGACCACAGCAAACATTCACTTCTGGTCTGTTCCTGTGTTTTTTCAAAGACAACATGGAGATTTTCTGCCCCCATACACTTACATTGTGTCTTTTAACTTCGCCAGAGGTGTGAAAAGCAGCCTCATCCAAAAACCACACACACGCTGGAAGTAGTTGTTGTCGTCGTCGATATGCTGTAAAATCTCAATTGCAAAAGCAGCACGTCGTGGGCGGTCTTCTTCCTGCAAAGTTTGAAAAGTCTGATCTTTGTTCGCATACAAACGAAGTTTGTATCGCATATACGTAACATTTCGTCAGTGTTCGCATATACGTAACATTTTCGTCAGTGTTGTGCGGAGGATTCCGAATTCAAACGAAGCACAGCCGATAGATTTCGAGGGAATCCCTACGAAAGCTGTCCGCACTGCATCATCAGTTTCTTCACTAACACCCGGTCGACTCCATTCGTTTCCGGTCATCAACATTTTCCTTTTGAGTTGCTCACAGTGGTCGTGACCACCTAGAGCAACTCAATGTGCTATAAGCAGTCGCCTGTCCATAATTTAGGGTCACTGGCCCCAGGGACGGTAAAGTAAAGATAACAACTATGGCCACCGGGATTTGAAACCGCACCCGTCTCGGACGAATGGTCAGAAGCCAGCGCTTAGACCACTGCTCCACCGGGGCGTCGAGTTCTTATGTGGGAAAAGATACTAGAAAATGCTCACGATCAAACTTCGAACAAAATGCATTTGAAAATAAACTATTGTTTGTGAAAATTGCAACACCAGGAAGGAATGATGGTAAACACGTGAAACTTACAGGATACGGAGAAAGGCAGGAAATGCAAACGATTAGAAGTGCAGAGCCATTGCGCATGTCTGGGCCCGGCAGCGTCCCATGGACAGTCGAGTGAGGGTATAAAGAGAGGGCTGTTTAGGATACACACTAGTAGAGCCGCGAATGACTTAGTGGTTAGCGAGTCAGACTACCGATGCAAGGTCCTCAGGTTCGATCCTGGGCTGATCTTTCAGAGATGGTGTGATTTACTAATAATCGCTGAATATTCGCCGTGCGTCGGACGAGTACGTTAAATGACGGCCCCCAGGCTGGACCCACTTGTTAAATGGGTATCCTTTCCTATGTCCCCCCTGAAATTCTCTCACCCCTCTATGTGCAGCATCGTTCTTGTACGATGGCTCCATCTACTATACTCTAATCACACTACAAACTGTTCTGTCAAAGTCGCTAAACTAGCTCTCATTCCTTCCGTTTCTGTGTCCTGTCCAAAAGGCGAACTCGCTGTATAGGTGGCTGGGATCTAAATCTACCCACTGTGGACGAAAGTCCTACATGAAAATGAAGACATACACATTAGTAGTGCATCGCGGACACAGAGTTGTAAAAGGGTTTCCAGGATTCAATAATGCCTCGGCGACGACGAAGGCGCAATTACCCCATTCGACAGAGTTTAAACGCGGACGGATGATTAATCTACGTGAAGGTGCATTTTTGTACCGCGACATTGAGCCTCGGACGGAACATAACGTCATGACAGTAATGCACGTGTGGCGGCAGTAGACCGAGGAGAACCAGGTGCATTGACAGTCCGGCAGTGGACTGAGAAATGAGACGACACCGGGGGATGACCGACACCTCATCCGCATGGCAGTGACGAACCGTTCCGCATCTTCGCAAGTGTTAGCACAACTGTGGAGCACTGCAGCACGTGCGGTATTGTCTGCCTCCACAGTTCGACATCTTCTGCTGCACGGAGGACTGGTTGCCTGCGTCCCTTTCTGGCAGATTCCTCTGATCCTCAGCCATGGACGATTCAGGCTGGAATTAGGTTATCAATAGAGTCAATGGCTTGCTGACTGGCAACATGTCGTGTTTTCTGACGAGTCCCGATTCAACTTGGACTACTATGATGTCCGCATACGCATTAGGCGGTACTGTGGTGAGCACCTTCTTCGAGCATGCATTGTCGAGCGTCATACGGGCCGAACGCCAAGTGTGATGGTGTGGAATGCCACTGGGTACCATTCGCGATCTCGGCTGCTACGACTCGAGGGCAATCTCAACAGCGACCGCTACATCAGGGAAGTTGGACAGGCAGAATTCATACTCTTCTTTCAGAGAACTCCTGGCGCTATATCTCAGCAGGACAAAGCCCGACCACGTGCTGCCAGGAATGTGCAAGCTCTCTTCGCTCCACAGCAGGTACTACTTCTTCCCTGGCCTGCACGTTCGCCAGACATGTCGCCTATTGAGCATTTCTGGGATGTGGTCTCTCGGCAACTGGCCCATCAAAGTCCTCCAGCGGTCAGTACCAATGACCTATGGACTCGCATACATGCCGCCTGGCAAGCAATTACCCAGGACACCATCCAACGCCTTTTCGATTCAACGCCACGCCGTCTAGCAGCTCCTATTGCAGCTCGTGGAGGCTTCACAAGATACCGATTTTTGCAGGTAAAAATTGTTGCACTGTTCTTAAAACTAAATCACTTATGCACAGTCATATCAGTAATGTGTGGTATAAATTACGTTTGAATCGCATGGTTTCTTCTTGGTGTTGTAATTTTCACATACAGTGGTGTACATGGATGAATTTCGGCAAAATGACAAATTGGGTTTAACGGCTCCCCGTAAACAAGGAGGCCTCCCCGGTGGTGCAGTGGTCTAAGCGATGGCTTCTGATCATTCGTCCGAGGTGGGTCCGGGTTCGAATCCCGGTGAGCCATGGATGTTGCGTTTGTCTTACGCACTGGCTCTCTCTCTCTCTCCTTTACTTGGAGTTAGTGGCCCTAAATTAGGAACGGTGGTCGTTAAACCCCCAATAAAACAATAAAAACAAACAACGAGATGTAGCAGCAATTGCGCATATACCATTCCAACCCAAGATGAGGCATATATCGGCAGTAGCACGATATATGCCTCATCTTGGGTTGGAATGCATCTCAAATAATTACCCAGAGCCCGTGCCTCTGACCATGCGGCCGTAAGGGTGGAATGTGAACTCCGACCAAGTTGCACAAGGATATCGAGACCTTTCCGTGGAAACAGAATTAGACCCCAGAGACACTCCTCATGTTGATATGAAAGCAGTTATTCGATTTCTTTCGAAATCAACGCAGGTTTGTATGTTTTGTGGGAAATCGCACTTTGAGAGTCAAAAAAATTAATAGCTTGTAAGTATCTGCTATTACAAAATTTTCCCGCCTGGCATGCAAGCATATCTCTGAAGTAAAAGTTGTTGAAATTGAATGAAAGCTTAACAGTGATATCTATGATCGGTGACGCATTGCAGAAATCCTCGTTCAATTCGCTGCAGTTTCACCACGATGAATTCACTCACAGTCACTTCACAACCATAAAATTAGAACGTCATTCAAAGTGAAACCAAAACAATGTGCAAGCAATATCACCCAGCACTTCGGCAATTACGGATCATTTGGTATTTGGATCGCTACGCAGTAGCACCTTTCACAACATCTCTCGAGCCTAATATATCATAATGACACCATTTCTGTCATGTTTCATGCATGCAGAGGCACCCATTGGAGTCGTCATGAATGTTGTCAGCCTGCAAGTATGTATCACACGCGGTCTGAGCGAGCGGATTTCCACAAAAGTCGTCATAAGCCTCTTACGAGAATTACTTCCTTCAATGAAAGTTTGGGGTCACGTGGGATGATAACTTGAGTAGGAAGAAATTCTTTAAATTTATTTTTCCAACTTTCTAAGAACCTAGACCTTACGAAACAATGAAACGTGACTGCTGGTATGTATATATTGTATGAATGCCTTACATCTCAAGATGTGTCAACTTTCTTTTAATACTTAAAAAAAAAAAAATACAGGTAGGCTCAGTTATGGATGAGCCGTCAGTTAGAAAGGTAGGACTACCACTTGAAGATCGGAAAGTTGAAATGAGCTAGTCGAGTATGGTTTCAAAGCGTTTATTTAATTTGTTATAACCAACACAGGTCCATGATATAAAAAGTAGCTTACGTAATTTTTTACAAATAATGCTGGATACATTGCGACAACTCAAAGAGGCATGGAGAGGTGCATGCTTGGTGTGGCCAAGAGGGATAAGAAGAGGAACTCATGGATTAGAAAAAATGACAAGAGTGGAAGACATCAGGATCAGAGTAAAATCCCTGAAATGGCAATGGGCTGGACATATTGCCAGAAGGACAGACCATCGATGGACAGCCGAAATTTTATATTGGATTCCAAATGACAGGAAAAGACCCAGAATAAGAACACGTGGGAGATGGGTGGATGAAATTCGACAGTATGCGGGAGTAACATGGAGGAGACTGGCACAAGACAGATCGCTGTGGAAGAAACTTGGAGAGACCTTCGTCCAGCAGTGGATTGATAATGGTTGACAATGATGATGATGATGACATTGCGAACACAAAGGAGACCGATACACGAATTACCCAACATTGTGTTCCGTCTTCTTGTGCTTGTTACATTCCTCGCCACTTGCTCTTGCCTCTCATTTTGATTTTCCCCACTTTTGCTTGCGTTCATTCTGCGAATTCCGCGGAATTGTGGAAAATGTTAACCCGTTCACATGAAAACATTTTTTTTTAATTTTAGTTTAAACCACTGCGATATGTTCTTTATGTATTTGAATAGATCTCGTCGAGAGCTTTAAAACAATACCAAGCATAGCAGTGTTGCCCTCACGGTTGTCCAGATAAATCGCGATACTGTCAAAAAGTGTTCACTGGTTCACAAGAAAACAATTTTTAAACTGTTCACTTCAAACCACTGCGAAATGTTCTTAGTAAATTTTAATAGATCTCGTCGAGAGCTTTAAATCGATACCACGCACAGTCGTGTTGCGCTCACGATTCCCAAAATAGACTGAGTCAAACGCAGAGGCACATCCAGAAATATTGCATCATCTATTCCGCGCGCAGAAGTTCGCGCGGACGATGTATTGTGCTACACGCGAATTGCACTCCATGCTGTTTACGAATGTATTAAAACAATTAGTGTGCGGCCGGTATTTTTAAAGCTATGATGATTTCAGTTGGGGCCTATTTTTGAAATAGGTGGTCGGCCGTAAGTCGTCCCATACTATCTGCGGAGTTAGACGTAATGCTACGTCAAAAATGATCAGAAGTTATCATTTTCTGGTCTTTTCTAAAGTCTCATTGGTTAAATTCCTTTTGTGCCGACAGGATTGTCGAGCCGGTGTCGTGGCGCATCAGGGCATGGCGCTTCCATACATTGAAACTTTTGTATCAGATCCGTACAAGGAAGCATTCATCAACTGCGTCCCCCAAATTCTTTCGCAAGGGGAGAGGGAGGCACACTGATCCTGTGTTACTTCCGTACAAATGGTGAGAGTCATTACTTTGTTATTCGTTCTTTTAAAATTCAGTCACACAGGGGTCTTGCTTCATCTGGAGATTTTATTTAAACAAAATAGATCGTATACGAGGGCGGCCATAAGGGGGCAAGGTGCCCCCCCGTCTAGCCGTTGGTATAACCAAATTTTTGATAAATTTAAAACACTAAAATATACGAAACCTTTTTTTAAAGCATTTTTAAAAATAATAAAATATTTAATGATTAATTGTATCAAATATTTTTGTTGTATTTTAGTATCTTGTATATTTACTAAAATGTTTGACAGCCTTGAAGGAGGTAAGGATTTTCTTAGCCCCCCCCTAAAAGTACTCATATGGGCACCACTGATCTTATAGTGTTGTTTAAAACTTGAAAAGGCAAGGCTTGTGCTTTCTTCAATGATTTTTGACTCATACAAGGCAAAAGCATGTTCTGCTCACCATTTGTAAACACGCCATTTTTTTAACTGCCGGTCCTAGGCTTTGGCAAAGTGTGAAAGGAAGTTGTCTGATTATGAACTCATGCTGTTATAAAAAAATTGTAATCATTTATGTTTCATCAACATCATCATTGTCAACCGTTATAAATCCAATGCTGGACGAAGGTCTCTCCAAGCCTTTTCCAGAACGGTCTGTCTTGTGCCAGTCTCCTCCATGTTACTCCCGCATACTTTCGAATTTCATCCACCCATCTCACATAAGGTCTTCTTCTGGGTCTTTTCCTGTCCCTTGGAATCCAATCTAAAATTTCGACTGTCCATCGATGGTCTGTCCTTCTGGCAGTATGTCCAGCCCATTGCCATTTCAGGGATTTTACTCTGATCATGATGTCTTCCACTCTTGTCATTTTTCTGATCCACGAGTTCCTCTTCTTATCTCTCCTTGTTACACCAAGCATGCACCTCTCCATGCTGCTTTGAGTTGTCTGCAGCCTTTGTATGACTCTTTTAGTTAAGGTCCACGTCTCTGCACCATACGTAAGCACTGCAAGGATGCATTGATCAAACACTTTTCTTTTAAGATATAATGGCATATTGTTCTTGAAAATTATGCTGTTTCTTCCAAAAGCTCCCCAGGCAAGTTTTATACGCCGATTAATTTCTTCATCAATGTGACCCTCACTTGATATCTGCTCTCCAAGATAAACGTACGCATCTGGTATCTCCAGCTTTTCTCCATCAATCGATATATCTTCATTTCTTGTAAAAGCATTGCACATCACTTTTGTCTTCTGAAAGTTCATTTTTAATCCCACTTCTTTACTCTTGTCAGCAAGTTCCTGGATCATACTCTGCAGCTCGGATGTGGTAGTTGCAAAAACGGCTACGTCATCAGCAAAACGAAGGTGAGTAAATAATCTCCATTAATACTTATCCCTTTGTTTTCTCAGTTCAGTGGTTGAAAGACATTTTCTAATGTGGCATTAAAGAGCTTGGGAGATATGGTGTCACCTTGTCTTACTCCCTTTCCAATTTTTATGTGTGCTGTATTCTCAGACAGCCGAATCTTTGCACTTGCATTTTCATAGATGTTATTAATAATATTAATGTATGCATCTTCAATACCGCAGGATTTCAGAGCCGTTGTAACTGCTGTTGGTTTCACCGAATCAAAGACTTTTTCATAATCGATAAAAGCCATGCACAATGGAAGTTCATATTCCCTCACTCTTTCAATTAGTTCTCTCAGTACGTGGATATGATCTATTGTGCTGTAGCCACTCCTGAATCCAGCTTGTTCTCTCGGTTGATTATGTCATGTTTAAGGCAAAATTCAGTCCCACGGGGATTAATGATACCTTAAATAATTCGGATTATTTCGTAGAAAAATAAGTATTTTCGAATTGAAATAGATCTTATATATTTTAAGTTAACATAAAGACAGCAAGGCCAAAGAGAACCGGCAGTAGGGATGAGCAAAAAACATCGATGTTTTCCACGGAACATCGAGTATTGAATACTCGATGCTTCACTCACCGATAGTATCGGTGAAACATCGATGTTTTGTGACCGATGTTTTCTACCTTCGTTATGAAATCAACGACCACTGAACTAATAATGATTAATTTTGCTGCTTGCTGTCTGGCTTAGTTAGCAAGTAGCAAAGTAATACATAAACGCTCGTTCAGTAGTTGCTGATTTCAAAAAGAAGTCAGACAACGTCGGTCTCACGCAGACACAAGTAGCAAAAGTAATACAAGTTGAATAGTTGTTACCATCGGTCAGAAAGCATCGAATATCGATGTTTCATCGATGTTATCGGTGACCGTAACGCGTACTAACTGTAAGCTAACGGGTATAACCAATTTTCGTAAAGGTATTTCTTTATTGTCATCAGAATTTTTACTTCATTTCTGTTCAGAGATGTTTGTCTAGCTTTGAAAGTTTTTGTAGAACAGCGTTGAAACTCCAGTGGTTTTCAGTTCGGGTGTATCATTTTGAAAGTTTTTTTTTTTTTTGAGATTGGAGGTTTAACGACCACTGTGAGCAACCCAATGGGCTATAAGCAGTCGCCCGTCCCAAATTCAGAGTCACTGGTTCCGGGGAAGGGAGAGAGCCAGTGCCGTAAGACAAACACAACATCCATGCCTCACCGGGATTCGAACCCGTACCTCTTACGGACGAATGATCAGAGGCCATCGCCTTAGACCACTGCGCCACAGGGGCGGCCATTTTGAAAGTGTGTCTTAAAGGTCGTTTGCAGGGGCCAGATCAAACATATCTTTATTAACACAAAAACACACAACACGAACAGCAGACAAACATTACAATATTTACAAAATTATGTATATACATTATCAAGTCATCAAAAATTTCGACAGACCTCGGATACCCGCTGCAGTTGCAATGAGTACTCAGTCACTAGAGTCAGTAGTTACTCAGTCCCGATGTTTTTCACCGATTTGTGAGGTCAACCGTACTCAATGCGCAGAGTACGTACTATTAGTCAGTAGTTACATTGTATTATTAGTCAGTAGTTACACTGGAATAACCCTGTATGTAACTTCACAGCCTTTCCTTCCGACATAGCACTTTTATCAACAAGAATAAAAAACATCGATGCTTCCACCGATACATCGAAAACTTAGACCGATAACATCGAATATCGATACTTTTGCAATGAGTACACACCGATGTTTAACATTTATGTTTTTCACTGATGTGTTCATCTCTATCCGGCAGGCATCTAATGAGTACGAGGAAGTTCAATTCTTTTTTGTACGAACTGACACAAAAACGGTAGGCTGTAGGAGATCTCAAATACGAAGAGTAATTAGCATTACATTTGTACGGAAGTGACGCTAAAATTTCGATGAACGTAAGTGCCATGTCAGGATCTGCCAGTAAACCGGTCGAGCCGTCTGATGACAATTAGTCCAAGGTGGGCTTGGGCAAAACCCCCTGGAGAGTAAGCCTGGGCCCTTAGCCAAAATGAAACATAGCCTGTTCTATGGAATATTCTCTCTGCTCCTTGTTCGAATCAGTGACTCCAAATTAGGAACGTACGACTATACACTGAAGAGCAATTGAATTAGAGATACCTGTCTAGTAACGTGTAGCACCACCTTTCGCCTTGATGACGGCGGCGATTCGTCTCGGCATGGACTCGACAAGACACCGGAAGCGTTGGGAAGCCATACGGATCCACGACCCCTGAACAAGCTCCCACAGTTCACGAAGATTTCATGGAGGAGGTCATCTCTCTTGATGGCATCCCAGATGTGCTCGATGGAATTGATGTCAGGTGACCTAGCTGGCCAAGGAAGCGAGGTCACGTCGGTGGAGTGTTCATTCAACATCCAACCATTCGGATACAATTCGGGAGCTGCATTGTCTTGTTGCAGGATGAGGTCCCCAGTGGGATGTTGAAGACGCACAAACGGGAGTAAATGGTGGTCCAGGATATCCCGGTAACGTTGACCTGTGAAGGACGATGTCACACGTATCAGCGGTTTCATTTCAGTCCAAGTAAACAGTCCCCAGACGAGAATGTCACCCCCACCAGCTTGAAGAGTACCCTGCTGGCAAGAAGGATCCATCGCTTCATGTGGTTTGCGCCGTACTCGTATCCTTCCATCCGCATCATCATCATCATCATTGTCAACCATTATCAATCCACTGCTGGACGAAGGTCTCCCCAAGTTTCCTCCACAACGGTCTGTCTTGTGCCAGTCTCCTCCATGTCACCCCTGCATACTTTCGAATTTCATCCACCCATCTCCCATGTGGTCTTCTTCTGGGTCTTTTCCTGTCCCTTGGAATCCAATCTAAAATTTCGGCTGTCCATCGATGATCTGTCCTTCTGGCAGTATGTCCAGCCCATTCCCATTTCAGGGATTTAACTCTGATCATGATGTCTTCCACTCTTGTCATTTTTCGGATCCACGAGTTCCTCTTCTTATCTCTCCTGGTTACGCCAAGTATGCACCTCTCCATGCTTCTTTGAGGTGTCTGCAGCCTTTGTATGTCTCTTTTAGTTAAGGTCCACGTCTCTGCAGCATACGTAAGCACTGGAAGGATGCATTGATCAAACACTTTTCTTTTAAGACATAATGGCATATTGCTCTTGAAAATTATGCTGTTTTTTCCAAAAGCTCTCCAGGCAAGTTTTGTACGCCGATTAATTTCTTCATCAATGTGACCCTCACTTGATATCTGCTGTCCAAGATAAACGTACGTGTCTGTTATCTCCAGCTTTTCTCCATCAATCGATAAATCTTCATTTCTTGTAAAAGCATTGAACATCACTTTTGTCTTCTGAAAGTTCATTTTTAATCCCACTTCTTTACTCTTGTCAGCAAGTTCCTGGATCATACTCTGCAGCTCTGATGGGGTAGTTGCAAAAATGACTACGTCATCAGCAAAACGAAGGTGGGTTAGATAATCTCCATTAATCTTTATCCCCTTGTTTTCCCAGCTCAGCGACTGAAAAACACCCTCCAATGTGGCATTAAAGAGCTTCGGAGATATGGTGTCACCTTGTCTCACTCCCTTTCCAATTTTTACGTGTGTTGTATTTTCAAACAGCCGAATCTTTGCACTTGCATTTTCATAGATGTTATTAATAATATTAATGTATGCATCTTCAATACCGCAGGATTTCAGAGCCATTGTAACTGCTGATGGTTTCACCGAATCAAAGGCTTTTTCATAATCGATAAAAGCCATGCACAATGGAAGTTCATATTCCCTCGCTCTTTCAATTAGTTCTCTCAGTACGTGGATATGATCTATTGTGCTGTAGCCACTCCTGAATCCAGCTTGTTCTCTCGGTTGAGCCATGTCCAGTGTTACCTTTAAGCGGTATGAAAGAACTTTAGTGAAGATTTTATAAACTACTGATAGGAGGCTGATAGGTCTGTAGTTTCCGAGATCCTCAATGTCACCTTTCTTATGTAGCAGGATCATTGTAGCGGTGTTCCAATCCTCAGGAATCTTTCCTTCATTAAGGCATCGAGTGAAAATTTGGGCGAGTACTGTTTCGATTTCTCCACTTGCTTCTTGTATGATGTCTACAGTAATTCCATCTTCTCCTGGAGCTTTCCCCCGCTTCATGTTCTTGATTGCATGTGCAACTTCTGCTGGAAGGACTGGAGGAACTCTGGTACTGGTATCTTTCATGATGTCTGGAGTGCATGTATCGCATATACCAACGTAAATCTCGACTCATCAGTCCAAGCAACATTTCCCCACATGTTGAGGGTCCAGTGGCGATGTTACCGCGACCATGCTAATCTTTGCACCCTGTGATGAGCGGTCAGCAGCGGTACCCTCGTGAGACGATGGCTTCTGTACCCCATAGCGAGGAGATGGTTCTGAATGGTGTGGTTGCTTACACGTTTTTGCGCACCAGCGTCAAATTGCCGAGTGATTTCTTGCACTGTGGCCCGTGTATCCGTTGTTGCAATGCGAGCTAGCCGACGATGACCCCGCTCATCCACACGCTGTTGTCCACGGCAGTTGGCCCTTGCAGGGATGGTTTTACCGGATTCGATGTACTCACGGTGCACCCGTGACACAGTGGCTCGTGAAAACCACAGTGCTTGCACGACTTCCGAGATGGAGTGACCCATTCGTCGGGCCCCGACAATTTGCCCACGATCAAATGCGCTTAGATCTTTCGTCTTACCCATACTGCGTCCGACTCTTACTGAATCCCGTCGCATCACTCCTTATATTGATGGATCTCTGCATACGTCATATCGTTTCCGTTTACAGGGCCGCCAACAACGCCACTTTTGCATAACGCCAGCTGTCTCTAATTTAATTGCTCTTCAGTGTATTTAGTACCTTCAGAGCTGCTCACGGCTGCGAACCCCTCACTATCACCCCCCCCCCCAAAAAAAAACAAAAATTACTTTTGCATCCTATAGACACAAGCGCTCTCAAATTTCAGATAGCTAGCGACACAGATATTTTCCCATATTCGTGCGTAAATGTGTAATGCCGTTTTTAAGAAGCAGCGTGCTTAGAAAAGGGATTAGATAATTTTACATGTACAAAATATTCTGGTTAATTGGTTTAACTGGTTCAATTAAGTGGCTGCTCCACTTACGCGAAGCTTTATCCCAAAGAGCTAATTTGGGATGTCCTTCAAGAATTGCCCCAATAAACGGCTGTGCCGTTTGTAGCACAATTAACAGGAATCCACTTTAATCATAGAGAAATAAAAAGAAATTTACTGTCTTCATTAGGGATATTAATACGATTCTTCATTAATACGATTACTCTTCGTATTAACCTGCAAAAAGAGTTTTATCTCATCCCTCAACTCAAATACTCTTGTAAGTACTATTCAGAGGAAAAGTCAAACCCCTTTCTATGTAGAAAAAGAAAACAAAGTTTGATTCCTATTTTTATGCCAATAAATTCGGATTATAATACTAATATAGTTTTTACTATTCCACACCTAAAAAATTAAGAAAAAAATATCTTATTTGCACTAGGAATCTTGCTCCCCCTAAATGTTGGATCCTAGGCTCAGGCCTTGTTGGATGAGGAGGAAATATTTTCTGTTGAATTATTTTTAGTAATGACGTCGAGGAAATACGACTATTCCTTGTAATCACGGATCAGAACGACATGAACAAAAGGTGTGAGAGAAGTAATCTTACTAAAATCTCACTGAGGTGGCACATCAATCGGTCCACTCTCAGCAGTGGCAAAAATCCCCATTATTTCCGCTGTTTCTTTCCCCGAAGTTTGCAGTGGAATGATCCTAGGTAGAGGTACTATTGATGGCACTATCGATAGTTTTGTCCAACTCATTACATCGATAGGGCATAGATAGTTTTACGTTTTTCAACACTGTAAGTGTAAACTATTACGGGAGACGCGGATTCGATTCCCACTCCAGGAATACGAGATATTCAAGTTTTCAGATATTATCTGACTTAACATCCACGTTATATTTACACCAATAAACGGATTCACATTTTCCAAATTTGTGTTATTCATCTTCCACTGATGGCATTGATGATCGGAACACTCGCATTCACCTCATTTATACACAATCGAGTTACATTATTGTGACCGCCTCTTACTTTTGATGTCAACCGAACGTAGCCAATGAAACAAGGCACGTGTCGTGAGCTGCCTTAAAAGGGTATACAAGTTGTGCTGTAAGCACTCCAAAACGTGCTGGACTGCCGTATTCTGCGACGAGGCATCAGGAAGCTTCCCACGCACAGGTCCAGCAGCACAACACACTTCCACTACTTACATCCCGCCTTCTGTGGACCCTTCTTATAGTGCTTCTCGGTAGCGTGCCGGGCGCACATGATTTGCATATGCCCTGCAACGCTAATCCTTTGCATGTCCTCTCACGGGCGACGCATGCTGCGAATTTCAGGCCAATCGGATGCTTCCTTCTTGGTGTTGCATTTTGGGTGGCCAGCAGTGTGGTATGGGATAAGGGCAATGGAATGGATCCCTATCCTATGTACTGACCTTTGACCCCCTTTCGTCCATTTTCAATAAGGTTCGTCCCCAGGTGGTCCCCTGCTACATACTAAAATTTCATCGAAATGAAACCATTTTTACGCGAGTTATCGTGCGGACAGACGGGCAAAGCTGGAGCATATACGCTTCTTCAACCTACGGTTGGAAAGCGTAAAAAAAGACATACAAAGACTGTAGACAACTGAAAGAAGCATGGAGAGATGCATGCTTGGTGTAACCAAGAAAGATAAAACGAGGAACTCGTGAATAAGGAAAATTACAAGAGTGAAAGACATCATGATGAGAGTAAAATCACTGAAATGGCAGTTGGCTAGACATATTGCCAGAAAGACGGACTACCGATGGACAACCGAAATTGTAAGTTAGATTAAAGGGATAGCAAAAGACCCAGAAGAAGACCACGTGGGAGATGGGTGGATGGAGGAGACTGACAGTCCATTGTGAAAGAAACGTGGGGAGACATTCATCCAGCACTGGATTGATAATGACTGACTGAATGATGATGATGATTATTATAATATATTCGAATTTAATGCTATGTGCCTCCGTACATATTAACATCATGGCTGGAGGAATATTCCACGGATTTTTGGCATATTTTCACTGTATTCCATGTACTTACTTCATTCAGAAAACTTGAAAAATTCCACTGTCCTGATTTCCGGTCGAGCATGGAATTTTTCAAGTTTTCTGAATGAAGTAAGTACATGGAATACAGAGAAAATATGCCAATAATCCGTGGAATATTCCTCTACCCAAGATTTGGTGATTGTGGATGTGTGCGGAGGCACATTGCATTAAATGCAAACCATGTATAAATGAAGAATTATTTCTTCGGAGAAATTCGTTTCTCAAATATATATTCGAATTTATTGTGTGACGTACTACAGAGGTGAAAACATGTGTCAAGACGAAAAATCTGCAGCGAGATATTCTGTCCGCGTAGCTCAGTTGGGAGAGCGACTTACTCCGGAGTGAGGCAACACGGATTCGATGTCCGTCATGGACAAACCTGTGTTTTCACAATTGTTCAAAGCAGATTTTCTCGGGTCGGGTCAGGTTCCAAAAGATTTGACCCGTGTCTTACAGCACTGGCTTATCCCTTCCCTAAAACCAGTGGCCCTAAATCAGGGACAAGCGATTGCTTACAGCCCATCGAGTTTGCTCACGGCGGTAGTTAAACCCAAAACCACAAAAAAAAAAAAAAAAAAAATAGGTTAGCTTCAAAGTTTATCGGAGCTTAGCTCTTTCACAATGTGGAAAGGTTAGAGAACTTCTTGTCAGAAATGATTTTCCATGCCGGAAAACAAATTTTCTCCCGAGAAACAATGCTAACACCCTATCGATAGTTATTGAGTGTTATTTTTTGAGCATCGAGTTCTCCACCTCTAATCTTAGCCTGTAACACAGAGGCAAGACACTATCAAATGAGACGCCATAACGATTTCGTTCTGATTTCTAAATTGCGCAATGCCATTACGAGGGAATCTAATTTCGCTTTTTTTTTAATTTTAATACTTCTCTAGCGCCGTCAACACCAAATTAGTTTTACAGATTCTCTTTCGTATTCCTGGAATCGTTCAGCTAGACACAGAACGGTAATTTTATCTTATGGTATGTGAATGTGGTGTACAATAAATATACCGTGAGTTCCTTTAATTCTGAAAACCATCGCAATTACATTGCAGTCTATTTATGACCTGCTTCTTCCACCAAGCAATTGCAGGCCCTGGATCTGCAAAACAATGAGCAATTTTTTTAATGGTGCTTTAGGAACACCTCGAATTAGAAAACATTTTGGAATTTGTGTCAGCTTGTCTAAGCACGTTGCCTAGAAACCGACTTGCTCATTGTTTGCCTACTTTATTTAGGCTATCATACGCATATCTAATAGGGAATGATAGTTAAGCAGGGAACCTCTTAAACAGGACATTAACTAGTAATTTGTTACAGGGAAAGAACAACCTCGCTGAAGTGGGACAAATATTATCACAACAGAGCCGTTTGGTTTCATTTTTCAACACTCGAACAGATTGATGGGTTCTTTCTCAACCCATTATACGCCCACGACAAAAATCACAGCAACTCTTCCACTAAACCCTTTCTTCTCTATTTAAATCTGCCCTTTACCTTCAAGGTTCACTGAAGTCATTTTGAGATGCTATCACCACCTTTTTAGCAGAAGACCTTTGTCCGATTTCGGGTGAGATGTCTGAAGTTGGTAATAACGATTTCCAGTTGCATATTTGTTTGTTAGAGGCATGTGCTGCCGAACACATGGAACTCACATGAATTGGAAAGGCGTTATCCATTTTATTGCCTGTCACTTTTAATCTTCAAAGCATTCTCTAAGACAGAATAATACCAAAATGATAACAACTTCTATCCGTTTGTCCCTTCATACTAAATTCTTCTGTCTTAAATGTTTTTTTTTTTTTTTTTTTTGTCGTAGTACTACGTCTAATTCCGCAGATAGTATGGGGCGACTTACGGTCGACCACTTGTGACAAAAATAGGTCCCAATTGAAATCATTATAGCGTTAAAAATGCGTGCCGAACACTATAATCGCGTTCGCATATTCATAAACAGCTTGGAGTCCAATTCGCGTACTGCGCAATGCATCGTCCGCGCAACACTCCCCTCTCTCCCTGTCCGCGGGGGAGATGATGCAATATTTCTGGGGGTGCCGCCGCGTTTGACTGAGCCTATCTCGGCAACTGTGAGCGTAAAACGACTGTGCGTGGCATCGTTTTAAAGCTCTCGACGAGATCTATTCAAATGCATGAAGAATATTTCGCAGTGGTTTGAACTGAACAGTTTAAAAAGCTTGTGAACAAGTGAACATTTTGACAGTGTCGCAATTTATGTGGACAACCGTGAGTACAAAACGACTGTACTTGTATCGTTTTAAAGCTCTCGACGAGATCTATTCAAATACATAAAAAACATATCGCAGTGGTTTAAACTAAAATTTTTAAAAATTGTTTTCATGTGAACGGGTTAACATTTTCGACAATGCCGCGGAATTCGCAGAATGAACGCAAGCAAAAGTGGACAAAATCAAAATGATAGGCAAGAGCAAGTGATGAGGAATGTAAGAAGTCCAAGAAGACTGCAGCCCAACGAACTAAAGAGTATCGAGAACGCCTGAAACAACGGTCGCAAGCAAAAATCCAAAGCTCCAATCGAACCCGTACCCGGCCCATCTCCGCTCTGTGTTCTCAATGTATCCAGCATTATTTGTAAAAATTATGTAAGCTACTTTTCATATCATTGACCTGTCTTGGCTATAACAAATTAAATAAATGCTTTGAAACCATACTCGACTAGCTCATTTCAACTCTCCGATCTGCAAGTCGTAATCCTACGTTCCAAACTGAAGGCTCAATCAGAACTGAGCCTACCTATATATATATATATATATTTATTTATTTTTTTGAATTTTTCTTCGTGTCCAGGTGTTTTTGATAAAAAGAAGAAAATACGGTTTATTACGTATAGACATGCGTTCGTCATATAAATGGCTCAATCGTACAAGCAAGACAGCACGTGATCGCAGTATGCGGTATAAATTAGACAAATCAAATCGTCGAGCATCAGGTAGTGTTCTATTGAGGATATGAATGGGGAAAACGAGTGAACTGAGCGACTTCAAACTTAGCATGACAGTTGGCGCGAGACGTGCTGGTCAGGGTCGCAGCTAGCAGGGAAATAGAGGAGGCTCAGCCCCTTCGTAAAGCAAGCAAATCCTCCTCCTTCCTGGTAAATAGTTTTTGCTGTCAATTCTCTGATCGGTATTTATGAAAACTACCTTGGTATATCATTATAAGAAAAAATACATTATTTTTTTTTCGCATATTGCACTATTTCTTTAAAAACGCAAAATTGAGATGCTACAGTGCAAGCGAAAGATAACTCAAAAGAAATGACTTCTCGATGTGAATCAGTAGGAAAAGCTGCGGTAATAACTCTGTGCCACATGGATACAGGGGTGTCAAGGGTCAGAGAAGAGACAAATGCCGTTTTTCAGGGGAAACGTAAAATTTGGATGATAATTATTAAAAAAAAAAAGACGAAGGTGGAGGCGTAATCACGTTGAAGTCCATAATCTTGTTTCTCACTTGGTAAGGAGCTACTAAATGATAAGCTGCTGTTAAAAATCTTCTTTCTAGTTAATTATTATCAACAAAGAAGTATCGTGGGGAATGTATCCCTCTAAGCTTTGGAAAATAGTATCGAAGGGAAATCATTCTGTGAGAGTAAGAGAGAGAGAGAGAGAGAGAGAAAGATATAGAGACAGACAGAGTGAGAGACGCTGAGAGACAGAGAGAGACAGAGTGAGAGACACTGAGAGACAGAGGAGAGACAAAGAGAGAGATTGACTGAGAGGGAGACAGAGAGAGACAAAGAGAGGGATTGACAGAGAGAGACAGAGAGAGACAAAGAGAGAGAGAGACAGAGAGAGACAAAGAGAGAGATTGACTGAGAGAAAGACAGAGAGAGAGAGAGAGAAGGCATTCAACTTTTTCCTGTTCATTACTTTGCTATAAGTACGAGTGCAATGAAATATTTGCTGCGTTTATGCAAAAAATGTAATGAAATATTGTTGCTGAAGAGTACAATGACGTAATGTTGCGCAAAAGTGATACAAAATATTGTTTCATGGGCTTGTGGCACAGCAAATCGCAAGATTAAATTTCAACAAGCTTTACAAATTAATTAAATTGTTTAAAATTTTGTAAACGGTCTACGAGAATCACACACTCGTATGCCCTGCAGGTTTCTTCTACATTTCAAACTTCTACATTCAGTAGTTTCCCCTGTTAGCGACTGACAGACAGACACGGTAATTTTATTAACGTAGGAATTACAGAGTCCAAAGATTATAATCATCATTCTATGAAAAGAACCCTTAAGAGAGAGAGAGAGAGAGAGAGAGAGTTAAAAAATATCTGGCAATAAACTCAAAATATGCCAAGCACGACTCTCTGGTGATGACTTCCTTTAGAAAAATCAGTTCGTGTGTCTTGATGTCCGCCTATGATATTTGATTATAGGGCTCTTATTAGGATATTTCTATACACAATAACCGACACAAAGAGATAAAATCTGTATTAGATTCTTACATTGCTCACAATAAAGCAACGACGTCACTGAAGTCCGAATGGCACAATTTTGTGCTCTTATCTTTTCGTGTTTGTAACTACTGTTTCCTTTCAAAGGGAATGACTTCTGTAAAATTCGAAACTTCCTTGTACACGACAGCTTCGCAGAATGAGGAGATTTAATCTCTGGGGTTGTGCGATTAAACGGCATTTTGGCTCGATTGTTCTGCTTTCCGACTTTCCCCACTAGCGATATTAAATATCGTTTAGGTTTGCCACAGAGTTTTTAGGCTGTCTTCACGTTGTTGTTTTTTTCTACATACTTATATGTGAAGAACAAGAAGAATCGAAAACAAGATGGAATTTAGCATTTAAACGCTTTGCATCTTTTAAAACTCAATTTTCGAGCTTCATTGTCTGCACGAATTCTACACAGGTGTTCAAAATTGAAGTCCTGAAGGCATTTGCAGGGATAAAAAAGATAAAAACACGTAATAGCAGGTAGAGACGTTTGGCACATTTTAATGTTCGTTTAAGTATAGCTGACTGAAGACTACATAAGAATTTCACCAATAGTGAAACAGGAGTCGTTCAAGTAAACGTCGAGAAAAAGTTACTTATATATAGTCTTTATTCAGCCAATACTTCGGCACTTCCACAAGGTTATAATCAAACGAACGTGAGTTAATAGTAATAATAATACTTGGTTAAGAGAACAATACTAACACTAAAGTATTATAGAACACGCAGTCTTTAAATCACTCAAACTTCAATTTAACAAAGGTTTCTTCCACAATTAGTACGATAACTTCCATCATCATCATCACATACAGATGCTTTTCAAACATTTGTCTAAGCGATGGCTTATGACCATTCGTCCGAAATGGGTCCGGGTTCGAATCCCGGTGAGGCATGAATGTTGTGTTTGTCTAACAGCACTGGCTCTCTCCCTTCCGTGGAGTCAGTGGCCGTAAATTAGGGACGGGCGACTGCTTATAGCTCATTGAGTTGCTCAGGGTGGTTGTTAAACCTCCAATTTAAAAAAAAACCATAATATATCGTTCTGTTCTCATCTGACTCATCCACACGTCACACGTTCCGACCTCAAGGTGTTGCCAACCATTCTCTTGCGAGAGAGAAGTTATAACGTTAAGTTTGATAACGCTAAGGAAAATGAACGCAAATTTGCATAGAAAAAGAAACTAAAAGGGAAAGTTAAATTACTGTACATCACAACATAGAGAGACACAATTATAAGGGTAATAAAAATGTATAACAAAAGACAAATATGTACGCATTTTGAGTGTACAGGATCACATCCGTAAATGTCACCAAGATGAGATATAAGAATGTAACCTAAAAATGTCTTAATAAGGAATGTGATCACCTCGCACTGACAGACAACGACGATACATAGCTCTGGAGCCAAAGAATTCATTCCTCGATAACGGCGATGCGTAGCTCGGGAAGGGTTTTGGAAGGGGGGTGACAAGCTCCTACGTGCCGTCCCAGAGCAACAGGGTTTAGATCAGGAGACTTGGATGGCCAGTCCATAAGCCAAATATCTCGCTCAACAGAAAATCATCGACAAGCTGAGCTCTGTGTGGGCGCGGATTGTCATCCATTAAAAAGAACTGAGGACCAACAGCTCCCCGAAAATGCCTGACATAGGGCTCTAAAATCTCGTCTTTATAGAGATCAGCATTCACATTGCCTCCTGCGAACACGTAGAGTGGTGTGCGGCCGTTGAACACAGTGCAACCAAACACAAGCAGACCACCGCCTCTGAAGGAGTATCGCTCGTGGACGTTTGCAGGATCATTACGGGCTCCCGTTCCCTCCAGATGAAATGCCGACGAGAAAAACTAAAAGAAATTAACCCCGGCCCACTCTTCTAGGGTCTACGACCGATGTTTCCTGCGAGATGCGGTTAGCGGGACACAAACCTTGGGTCTCCCGGCATAAAGCCCACTTGGATTAAGCTTTCAATATATCGTTTGCCTTGACGCTTAAGTCCGTTGCCTTTCCCATCTGAAGAACAAGAATAACACTGATTGGCAGAGCTCTGGAAAGGGTGTTATTTATACCCTTCGATGACCTTCACACGCGTCGTCATTTACATGCAGTCGCTTCGATTTTCATTAAGACCAGCTGGTCATAATGTTTTGGTTCTTCGGTGTCATTTTTAATTGGCAATTAGGCAACTCCTGTGCCCGGTCGGTCTGAAGCGTTGGCTACAGATCATTCGTCCACGATGACCCCCGAGCTCGAGTCCCAGATTAGGCATGGGTGGTGTGCCTTTGAGGTGCTTTCTCTCACACTCTTTCTCTCTCTCTCTCTCTCTCGCCTTCTCTGTCACTTTCTCTCTCTCTCTCTCTCTCCTTCTCTCGCTTTCTCTGTCACTCTCTCCTTCTTTCTCTCTCACTCTCTCCTTCTTTCTCTCTTACTCTCTCCTTCTTTCTCCCTCACTCTCTCTCCCACTCCTTCTTTGTCTCTCTGTCTTTCTCTCACTCTCTCTCTCTTACCTTCCTGGAACCAGTAGCCCCCAACTACGAACGGGAGATGGTTTATAGCTCTCAGATTTGCGCGTGGTGGTGTTTAAATACAGAAACAATTGATAATAATAATATTATTAATAATAATAATAATAATTTACTGGTCATTATGCAGAAAGCACAATCTGCCAGCATCGAAAAACTCATGGGAACACAAGGCTGAGAAAGTAATAGAAAATAATGAAGTCAAGATCTTGTGGGATTTCAGAATTCAAACCGATCGACACATAGAACATAATACACCAGACATAACAGTCATAGAAAATCGGAAAGTCTGGCTAATTGATATAGCGATCCCTGGAGATGCCAGAGTCAATGAAAAAGAATTGGAAAAAATGACTAAATATAGAGAACTGGCCATAGAAGTTACCCGGTTATGGACTAAACACACAACGGTAGTCCCCATTGTCATCGAGGCACTTGGAACAAGGTCAAAAAAATTTTAGGAATCATTTTTAAAAATTGCAACTTTCTGATATGCCACTTACAGAACTACAGAAGACAGCTTTACCTGGGACATCATATATTTTACGCCGATTCTTGACTGATAGCTAGATCTCCGGTGGAAACTCGTATCAGTTCAACAATACCAGTCAATGATAATTTGCTGTTTATTTTGTTTGTCATAGGCTGTGATTCGTATATTTCGAATAAAGAAAATAATAATAATAATAAATGTGTTTTTGAAAGAGATACAGCTGGGCATGATTTTGGATAAATGGTACATCAGAAAATAAAAGAACGCTGCATTGTGGCAGTTTGTGCACGCAATATCTCAGTTGAGAAGAATTCGCGTGTCTGTGATGCACAGTCCAGTTAAAAAATTATGACCACCTGTTAGTATGAGGTATGACTTCCTCGTGCCGCCAGTACCGCAGATATGCGGCATGGCATTGATTCAATGAGATCTCTGAACTTTTGTGTAGGGATGCCATACCAGGCAGCCACCAGAGCTGCTCGTAGATCACCAAGTGTCATCGGTGGTAGATCCATGCGTCGAACCTGTTGGTTAAGATAGATTCACAGATGTTCAATGTGATTGATGTCCGGTAAGTACGGTGGCCAGGACAGTAAGCTAAAGTCACTGGAACGCTCCTCAGATCATTCTAGCACGCGCATAGCAACACGTCCAGGGGCCTTCTCTTGCTGGAAGCAACCCGTGCCATCGGGGAAGACAGTCATAATCAATAGGAGCGCCTGATCCGCCTCAATAGGACTTTATTGTTCCTTCAGTTATTTGTTCAGTTGCTGCTTACCATCTTTCGTGAATCCCCAGCATTGTGCGGGGCTCCAAGAAGCAACCTGCCAAGTGGCTTAGTAGTTAATGTATGTGAGTCTGGAGGAATTTGAGGCCGTTGTGGTGCAGTGGAAGCATGTCCGGTGCGTAACTGGAAGACCCTGGGTTCGATTCCAGTGGCGGCCAATGATAATTTTTCCGTGACTCACTTATAAACGTAGAAAGAGCGATGAATTATGTTTGATGTTCCTAGTCCACGCTAAATGTTTGTATTAATTAGCATATTTATCGGCGATGTCTTATTTCCTGTTTCATGATTAAATAAATTTTGAAAACAAAATAAATTAACAACTTTTACGAATAAATATAAGGCCATTGCTGTAAACAAACATATTGGGTGCAGTTCGCATAAAGTTAGATTTACAAAAGCTTAATGTCAGCGCGAATGTGAATTCTTAAAATTCCAAATAATTTAAAGGCTAGCCTTTCGATTATCAGCTCATCAAGTAGTTCCGTTAACGAGCTGAACAAACAAGAATTAGATGACATGTAACTTATTATTCAACGTTTCATTTCTACAAAGCAGATCTTATTATTATTTAGAGAATTCCACTTATTAGCGTTCTTATCCAAACAAAAAATCGCACGAAATGTACGGAAATACTATACCGTGCAAATTAATTGGGACAAACTATTTTATTCTCAGAATTGTAATGTGATCGCCAGTTGATGTAAAAAAACCCGTTAACCGGTTTTATCAGCTGTGAGGTGGCGTGACTTGATAGTAAGAATGTGGTTTGACCGGTTTTAAACAGGAAATAGGCACTTAAGCTTCAGTTGTGAGCTTTCGTATGTGGCAGGTGGATGTTAGTTTTTGCTCTCTGTGAGTACATGTTGCTTTTGTGCATTGAAAAATGAATATTTCCCCAAGGAAGCGTGCAAAAATAATTGCTCTCAAGGATCACACCTCTATGACAGTGAGAGATATCGCTCCTACAGTTGGTGTAGGCAAATCAAGTGTATCAAGACTGCTAACGCGATACAATGCATCTGGATCATCGTCTCCAAAAAGGAGAGGTAAATGTGAAAGAAAACGAAAAACAACTCCACGAACCGATAAATATATAATCAGAAAAATATATAATCAGAAAGAGTACAATTAATCCAAAAAAAAAAAAAAAAAAAAAAAAAAAAAAAAAGCGCCGACCTTCAAAGAGAATTATTAGCTAGTGGTTGTGATGTTATTGATTCAATTGTACGCCGTAGGTTTCTGGAAGTTGGCCGGAAGGCAAGAACAATGAAAAAACAATATTTGAATGCGAAAATGAAGATAAAACGTTTAGCAGGGGCGAAAAAATATAAATCATGGACTGCTGACGACTGGAAAAAGGTAATTTTCAGTGATGAAACTCATTTATTTGTGCAGGGTTACCAAGAAAATGTCGTTAGACGAAGCAACTGTGAACTCTTAAGACCTGAGCATGTAAAACAAACTGTAAAACACCCTGTGAAACAGATGTTTTGGGGGTTTTTCACATCAAATGGCACTGGAAGCTTAGTTCCTGTTCCAGGTATGATGAATTCAGCGAAGTACGTAGAAATATTACAAAGTGGGATTGTTCCATTCTTGCAAACTTCTGACGGGACATTTCAACATGACTTGGCCCCATATCACAATTCGAAATTGGTCAAGAAATTCATGCTGAAAAATCAAATTCATTTGCTTGGTTGGCCTAGAAATTTACCAGACTATATTTTGAAGAGACGTTTAGGTAAAATGGACTGTACAACCGAAGAACGCGTGATAACGAATGCTATAAAAGTGTGGTTTATGAAGTCAAAAATTTGTGCACTCAATTAGTGGAGTAAATGCCAAAACGAATTCAAGAGGTCATTTCTGCTAAAGGAGGACATACTTCATACTAATACAGGTATTTATCAGTGTATATCAGGGGATGTAAGGTCAGGTGATGCATAACATCACAGCCTCTCCTTGACAAATGTCAACCCCGCCTTCTCGTGGTACATCCTGTTCCCACTAAAGGGGCTCTGACGACCGCCAATAGCGGTATAACTATACCATCGGGATTAGAGGAAATGCTATCCCACACTCACCAACCCGCTTGGCCAGCGTGGTGAGTTATGGCCAAACCCCTCCAAAATGACTCCACAACTTAAATCTTGGCCCTCAGTCTCCGGCAGCTGGAATGTACCTGGCCAAGGCAGCGGCCAGTGCGACATGAAGGCAGAGGGTGCTAAAAATCCCCGGAGGACCGGACTAGGCTGCCATCTGATGCTGACCTTGGCTACGTATAACGGACGCTCCCTATCTTCTGATTCAAGGCTTCTTGAATTGGAAGAGGAACTACAAAGGATCAAGTGGGACATCGTCGGGCTAAGTGAGGTAAAGAGAAAAGGAGAAGATCTCATTGAACTGAAAAGTGGACATCTCTTCTACTATCGTGGGACAGATACTGGCAGAACTAGTGGTGTTGGATTTATAATAAACAAGAAACTGAAGGATAAAGTTGTAGAAGTTGAAAGTTCCTCTGACAGAGCTGCACGACTTGTTATCCAACTCTCGAAAAGATACCAGGCTCAGATTATTCAAACTTATGCACCCACCACAAGTCATCCTGAAGAAGAAATTGAAGAATTTTATGAGGAAATTTGTCATCTAAATAATAAAGGTAAGCAGCACTTGAAGATAATTATGAGAGATTTCAATGCAAAAATAGGGCAACGGCAACAGAATGAAACTTCAGTAGGTAAATTCGGTCACGGCAACAGAAACCAACGTGGAAATACTCTCGTAGAGTTTGCAGAGGCAGAAGGGGTTTTCATCTTGAACTCCTTTTTCAAGAAAAAGCCACACAGGAAATGGACATGGAGACATCCAAATGGGATGACAAGTGAAATTGATTTTATTATGTGTAACAAAAAATTCGTCATAGAAGACTACAATGTGCTAAACAAGTTCAACACAGGCAGTGACCATAGATTGGTGAGATGTAAGATGCACCTCAACACTAAACTCGAACGTAGCAAGCTCATAAGACAAACAAAATGTATTGACATAACCAACCTTAAAAAACACCATAATACCTTCAAATTGGAACTGAAGAACAGATTCTCTGCTTTAGAAGGCCTAACATCGGAAGAAGTGGATATTTCTGAAGTTAACAGAAAAGTAACCAAAGCTCTTATGGAAACAGCAACAAAATTAGCTGGGTCTAAGAACAAATTGCATGTGAACAAATTATCAGGAAAAACCAAAATGTTGATGCAAAAAAGAAGAGTGATGAGGACAACTAAAGAAGATGTGACTTCCAAAGTGGAATATATAGAGCTATGCAAGACAGTACGAAAAAGTATCACTGAAGACGTAAGGAAATTCAACTGTGAACTAGTAAGGAAAGCAATTGAAAACAACCAAAGCCTAAAGATAGCAAAGGGACATCTCAGTAAGGGGAAAAGAAGATGGTTCTGTAACAAGAAATAGAGGCGAAATTTTGACAAGAGTGAAAGATTTCTACTCCAAATTACATGAAAGGGATGATACATGTACTCCAGACATCATGAAAGGTACCAGTACCAGAGTTCTTCCAGTCCTTCCAGCAGAAGTTGCACATGCAATCAAGAACATGAAGCGGGGAAAAGCTCCAGGAGAAGATGGAATTACTGTAGACATCATACAAGAAGCAAGTGGAGAAATCGAAACAGTACTCGCCCAAATTTTCACTCGATGCCTTAATGAAGGGAAAATTCCTGAGGATTGGAACAACGCTACAATGATCTTGCTACATAAAAAAGGTGACATTGAGGATCTCAGGAACTACAGACCTATCAGCCTCCTATCAGTGGTTTATAAAATCTTCACTAAAGTTCTTTCACACCGCTTGAAGGTGACACTGGACATGGCTCAACCGAGAGAACAAGCTGGATTCAGGAGTGGCTACAGCACAATAGATCATATCCAAGTACTGAGAGAACTAATTGAAAGAGCGAGGGAATATGAACTTCCATTGTGCATGGCTTTTATCGATTATGAAAAAGCCTTTGATTCGGTGAAACCATCAGCAGTTGCAATGGCTCTGAAATCCTGCGGTATTGAAGATGCATACATTAATATTATTAATAACATCTATGAAAATGCAAGTGCAAAGATTCGGCTGTTTGAAAATACAACACACATAAAAATTGGAAAAGGAGTGAGACAAGGTGACACCATATCTCCGAAGCTCTTTAATGCCACATTGGAAAATGTCTTTCAATCACTGAACTGGGAAAACAAAGGGATAAAGATTAATGGAGATTATCTAACCCACCTTCGTTTTGCTGATGACATAATCATTTTTGCAACTACCCCATCAGAGCTACAGAGTATGATCCAGGAATTTGCTGACAAGAGTAAAGAAGTGGGATTAAAAATGAACTTTCAGAAGACAAAAGTGATGTACAACAAAAGTGATTTTACAAGAAATGAAGATTTATCGATTGATGGAGAAAAGCTGGAGATAACAGACACGTACGTTTATCTTGGACAGCAGATATCAAGTGAGGGTCACATTGTTGAAGAAATTAATCGGCGTACAAAACTTGCCTGGAGAGCTTTTGGAAGAAACAGCATAATTTTCAAGAGCAATATGCCATTATGTCTTAAAAGAAAAGTGTTTGATCAATGCATCCTTCCAGTGCTTACGTATGGTGCAGAGACGTGGACCTTAGCTAAAAGAGACATACAAAGGCTGCAGACAACTCAAAGCAGCATGGAGAGGTGCATGCTTGGTGTAACCAGGAGAGATAAGAAAAGGAACACATGGATCCGAAAAATGACAAGAGTGGAAGACATCATGATCAGAGTTAAATCCCTGAAATGGCAATGGGCTGGACATACTGCCAGAAGAACAGACCATCGATGGACAGCCGAAATTTTAGATTGGATTCCAAGGGACAGGAAAAGACCCAGAAGAAGACCACATGGAAGATGGGTGGATGAAATTCGAAAGTATGCGGGAGTGACATGGAGGAGACTGGCACAAGACAGACCGTCGTGGAGGAAACTTGGGGAGACCTTCGTCCAGCAGTGGATTGATAATGGTTGACAATGATGATGATGATGATCAAGGCATAGAATGGATATAAAAGCATAGTTTTGGGAAAAGGAGGGATTTTTTACTTTGTCCCAATTAATTTTTTTTTTTTGATTGGAGGTTTAACGACCACCGTGAGCAACTCAATGGGCTATAAGCAGTCGCCCGTCCCTAATTTAGGGTCACTGGTTCCAGGGAAGGGAGAGAGCCAGTGCCGTAAGACAAACACAACATCCATGCCTGACCGGGATTCGAACCCGGACCCCTTACGGACGAATGATCAGAGGCCAACGCCTTAGACCACTGCGCCACCGGTGCGGCCCCAATTTATTTGCACAGTATAGTACTTGATGCGCTGACAGTCGGAATGCTAGCCTATTGAATACGAAAGGTTTCCACTGCTCGTTTTCTCACTTTACGTCCATGTTATTTGTTTGCTGCAGGACTAACATTTACAACGTTAGGAATGAATGATGACGATTCATGAGGATTAGCAGTTGTAATATGCTTACGGCCAATACCTGGAAGGTTGACTGTAGATACAGCATCTGTTATCAATTTCTTTTTGACAAGTAATCCAAGTAATTCTGATTTTAAGTCACGAATATAAAGTTATAATTCTGATTTTAAGTCACATTACTATGTTTAGAGCAAATTCTTTTATTTTTGCTTTAAAATTATTTTTCGTTGACATTTCAGTACCCGGATTTTTTTCAAACCAAGATCTGCAGGAAAATAATGTTAAACAATACCCGAATCTTTAGTCTTCCGACTGCAGGATAAACATCCTGCTACTTCCCATCCAGGCGTATTGAGCTAAAATGATTTAAGACAACAATAAATTGGGAAGAAAAATAACGAATTATGAAGAAGCAGTAATTGCGAAATAAATATCCATACAGGCCTACCCACCGAAGCGAAATACTTTCCGAAACATTTGAACGAGTTTGCACCTTTGTTGTATTCGGCAAGATTATGAATTATGAAGACACAGTAATTACGGAACACCCACACAGGTCTATTCACCAAAGCGAAATGTTTTTTCTAAGCACGTGAACGAGTTTCTCGCTTCGTTAGTCGGCGTCGTGTTTGCTTCTTGTGTAACGTCATACGCAAATCCCAGAAAACGGAGATTGCAACTGCGCATCGAAATGGCACCCCCCTCTGCGCCACACGTTGGTTGGATACCTAGTACACCTCACTCTGAAATGGACTCGCCCTCCCAACTACATGCGCCTGCGCAGTAACGAGGACATGAGCTGTCGCTTCCAAGGAGGTTAAATTGCTGGAGACAACACTCCTATCCACGCAGCATTGGCCGCCATAAGTCACCGTCCGTGCTGCAAATGACGTCATGAGCAGGTACGACGCAGCCGCAGTAAAGAAGCTGCTTTGAAACCAATGGAACAAGAGCTTCTAAAACAGATAAAATGAGTAATTCAATAATCTTTATCAATGATACACAAACTTACTGTTTCATCAACGGTATAAATCAGTTCATTTTGCCTCCTTGTGACGTCACACCACAGATTACCTGTGACCTATGGCGGCAGAGCCAATGGTGTCTCCAGTAATATAACCTCCTTGGTCGCTACCCGTAGGTCTAGTCACGAGGTTTTCGAAATTGCAGCAGCGGTGTTGGATGAAAATTCAAAGTGCCAGAGGTCGTACTGCACGACAGTGTCATCAAGGACTTTTAGAGGCTTCTCGGAAATCTGCATTACCGTACAGAACAGTTGCAAGATGGTTAAAAGCCTTAAATGATGAACGCCAAAATGTGAAATATGAGCCACTGCCAGGTCGTCCCAGTGCAAGTGAAGAAAAAGTGAGTGCTGTTTCCGCATTACTGGAGACAGATGGGCGCTTTACGATTCGTCAGTTAGCCAATCAGGCAAGAGTGTCGCATACAACTGTGCTACACATAGTGACGGGACGCCTGTGAATGAGAAAACTTGCATTGCGATGGGTTCCGCACGCTGTGACTGAGATCCAGAAAAGGCAACAATACGAAGCTGCTGGTATCCACTTGAAACGCTACGAGCGCGAGGTTGAAGCTTTCCTTCGCAGTATCATCACGCTGGACGAGTCATCGGCTACATCATATCAGCCTGAAATGAAACGCCAACCTAACGACTGGCGTCATTACGGGTCACCGCGCAAATCCAAATTTCTTTGGAACACCGGAAATGTGAAGGCTATGGTTGTTCTCGTGTACGACTGCGATGGTGTCATCCTGCGAGGCATGCCATACTCTAATGCCAAATCGTCACTGCGCAGTATTACTCTACATTTCTGGAACAAAATCTGCGACCAGCTTTGAGGAAGAAGAGCGGAATACACTTTATGCAGAACCCATTTTCCATGACAATGCTCGAACGCGTGTTGCATATGCTGTGGATCAGTTGTTCACTCAATGGGGCTGGGAACTGCTCTATCACCCGCCGTACTCTCCTGACTTAAGCCTCTGTGACTTCGACTTGATCCCTAAAATGAAGGAACCATTTGGCGGCATTCGATTCAGAACAGTGCCAGACATTCTTCACGCAGTAGACCGCTCAATACAAGCGATCAACCGAACAGATACTGATAACGGCATTCTACGACTTCCACATGGCTGGCAACGGGTGTTACACAATGCTGGTGACTACACTGAAGGACTAAAATATTGAAACACGTACGCGTTTTGTATCTGTAGTAATTATGCAGTTGCCACTATTAAAATTCCAAGCCTCTTACGATACTCATTTCACTATAATTATCATTTTTCATATCATTTATCTTAGTCCATCTTTATTAGAGGTCTCGTCAAAATAAAGGATTTATTTCCCAGAACCATGAGAACCTCACTGTAATTTAATATGCCTGTATCATTAGCCTAGACACAATAAAGGACGAGTGGTCCACATAGGTTCGCGATGGCGAAGAAATTTCCCAGCCAGTAGCACTTTAGAATCCCTGCTCATTGGCACGTGGCACGTACGGTGGCGGGAATTGGTGGTCCCGTGGGCGCAGTATGGACTGACTGGTTCCCCGACCGATCCTGCCCCGCTGAAAACCAGTCGAATCCTGGCACGATTTCTCACCCAACGCCTTCACTTTAGTAAGTAAGCAAGTATGAGTCATTTTCTTGTAGGACTTCCGTCCACAGTGAGTAGATTTTAGGTCCCACCCACCTACAGCGAGTTCGCCTTTTGGGGCAGGACACAGAAACGGAAGGAATGAGATCAAGTCTAGTGACTTTGACAGAACAGTTTGCAGTGAGATTAGAGTACAGTAGATGGCGCCACCGTACAAGTACGATGTTGCTCATAGAGGGGTGCGAGAAAGTCAGGGGGGCGTAGGAAAGGATACCCATTTAACCGGTGGGTCCAACACGGAGGCCGTTTTACCGGTAGACCATATTGGTGTCTTAAGCACGAAGAACAAAGCATAACCCATTTCAACACGAAATAAACCAAGTCGAATCATAGCAAGCTGTAAAAACATCTTTACTTACAAAAATTAAAACTTTTTAACAAGTTTTAATTTTCGTAAGTAAAGATGTTTTTACAGCTTCCGATGATTCGACTTGGTTTATTTCGTGTTGAAATGGGTTATGTCTTGTTCTTCGTGCTTAAGACACCAATATGGTCTACCGGTAAATCTTATTTTTTTTTTTTTTTTTGATTGGAGGTTTAACGACCACCGTGAGCAACTCAATGGGCTATAAGCAGTCGCCCGTCCCTAATTTAGGGTCACTGGTTCCAGGGAAGGGAGAGAGCCAGTGCCGTATGACAAACACAACATCCATGCCTGACCGGGATTCGAACCCGGACCCCTTACGGACGAATGATCAGAGGCCAACGCCTTAGACCACTGCGCCACCGGGGCGGCCCGGTAAATCTTAATTAGCACGACAAAAACTTCTACTCACCGGGGGGCCGTCATTTAACGTACTCGTCCGATGCACGGCGAATATTCAGTGATTGTTAGCAAATCACACCAGCCGCCC
The DNA here is from genome assembly GCA_039090855.1 of Macrothele yani. Taxonomy (NCBI): domain Eukaryota; kingdom Metazoa; phylum Arthropoda; class Arachnida; order Araneae; family Macrothelidae; genus Macrothele; species Macrothele yani. Next base: position 83,045,490 of record CM077006.1, on the reverse strand, counting down.
CGCCCCGGTGGCGCAGTGGTCTAAGGCGCTGGTCTCTGATCATTCGTCCGTAAGGGGTGCGGGTTCGAATTCCAGTCTGGCATGGATGTTGTGTTTGTCTTACTGCACTCCTTTGCCTTGGAACCAGTGACCCTAAATTAGGGACGGGCGACTGCTTATAGCCCATTGAGTTGCTCACGGTGGTCGTTAAAACCTCCAATCAAAAAAAAAATCACACCATCTCTGAAAGATCAGCCCAGGATCGAACCTGAGGACCTTGCAGATCAGCCCAGGATCGAACCTGAGGACCTTCCATTGACAGTCTGACTCGCTAACCACTAAGCCATCAGCGGCTTCTTCACTTTAGTATTTTTCAAACAGTTCTATTTATATCTGCAGAGCCATCATTTTGGGGATGCAAACTAAATCATCAGATGAGTACAGATATAAGAAGCGGCAATGAGTGACGCCTTGCAAGAAAGGCCAATGCCGGAGGAAAATAAGCTATCTGCGCTAACGCCAATTTTACCTTGTAGTAGATCCCTTTTGAAAAAAATTCACGGAAACATGCAATTTAATCCAGCAGCCAAATTGGGGTTTTCCGCTGACCCTTGTTTTTACTTATTTTTGTGTATTGTTGATATACACAGTCGTGTCACATTATTGTGACGTCAACAAAGGCACGTGTCGTGAGCTGGCTTGGAGGGTATATAAAGTGTGCTGTAGGCATTCTGAAAGCATATCACTCGTTGCTGTCATGGGTAAAATGAGCGATTTATCAGTTTTGCAAAAAAAGCGATGATTATCGGTTTTCGAACAAAGGTGGCAATGTTTCTAAAACAGCATACTTTGTGAACTGTTTGCGCGCTGGTGTGGTTAAAGTGTATCGAAATGGCACCATTGCGAATAAGCGACGTGGAAACTGCGGAGCAGCACGTGCCATTGATGTGAGAAGTGAACGTCGGCTTCGAAGGTGCGTGAGGGACGATCGACACGCTACAGTGGAACAACTCACTAGCCGAAAGAAACCAGGGGGCTACCGGAAGTGTGCCTAAAACGACAGTTCAGCGAACCCTGCTGCGTATGGGGCTCCGATGCAGACGGATGGTCACTGCACCTATGCTAACGAAAGTGCATCGGTAGAAAAGGCTTACATTTGCACGACAGTATCGGAATTGGATCTCCGCTGATCGGCAAAGGATTGCCTTCTCCGATGAGTCATGTTTTCTGCTTCAGCGAACGAATGGACGTTGGCGTATAAGGGGAGAAACATCGGAGAACAAACACTCTTCAACCACTGCTAGAACACAAGCTGGTGGGGCCAGTGTTATGGTCTGGGGACTGTTTCCGTGGGGTTCTCTGGGTCCAGTCATACCTGCGGAAGGCACTATGGACCGAATTCGTTATGAATCCATCCTTGCAGACCACGTACACCCATACATCTGATTGTCTTTCCTGGGGAGGTTGGGATTTTCCAGAATGACAATGCGACGTGTCACACAGCTAGAAATTTCCGAGAGTGGTTGGAAGGCACGATGAAGACTTCAAAATACTTCCTTGGCCCCCTAATTCCCCAGATTTAAACCCAATTCAGCATCTGTGGGACCACCTCGATCGTGTTAGCTCAATGGATCCTCCACCACGCACCCTCTAGCAGCTGTCAGATGTACTGCAGTCAGCATGGATCCACATGCCTGTGAACACCTTCCAGCACCTTACTGAGTCACTCCCAGCCCCTTTAGCTGCTGTCCGCGGTGCACACGGCGGTTACTCTGGATATTAGCTGGTGATCAAAAATGTGACTCAACCGTGTATCTTGTTTAGGGTATTTAGATTCATAAAATTAGGGGTACCACTTGAGTACCTTTGGGAAAATCCCAGAATTCACTAAAAAAGAAACCCCACCTTTTCTCCATATTTACTTAGTCTTGATCACTACTCCCGCAAAAGAAGACAAGTTACAGTTCAAGAAAAATAGAAAGCTTACTAGTATGGCTCCACATACCTGTGGACACTTTGATCAGAAGCTATCGTTTAGACCACTGGTGGCGCAGTGGTCTAAACGATAGGTTCTGATCATTCGTCCGAAAGGGGTCCGGGTTCGAATCCCGGTGAGACATGGATGTTGTGTCTGTCTTACGGCATTGTCTCTCTCCCTTCCCTGGAACCAGTGAGAATAGAAACAAAACAAATTTAATAGCAGTAAAAATTGAAAAGTTTTGTGCACGACGATGACCACTAAGGGGCTCTACCTTTGACGCTAGGGATGAGATTGAACCAAAAAGCAATAAAAACGACTTCAAAACCTGAAAAATAAAAAAGATCTATGTGAACGAAGACGCCATCTTGAATTGGGCAAGCTGCCCAAAAGTTTCGAAGTGGTACCCGGTATTTCTTGGCTCTTTGTACCATATACTAACACTATCAACAGTAAAAAAAAAACTTAATAAGTCAAAACCAGGTACAGCTCTCATCTGCCAGACTAATTATTTCTACTTAAAGGAAACATCTGAAAATTGTTAATTACCTGTTTAATCCTTTAAAAAATGAGCTGTCGTGATCATTACACGCCACATCATGAATTTTCTCTGTCCGGAACGTGGTAAAGAGTGTTGATTACCTACTCAAGGTAGAATTTAATGGCTGCTCGAGTTCAGTACGCTATATCCAGATTTTTTTAAGCTGCTCGAGTTCAGTACGCTATATCCAGATTTTTTTAAGCTACTAATAACTCCGCCGCCTTGTTGAATTTACTATTTATTCATTGCACCCAAAGATCATTTCCACACATCATGATACCTCGAGCTCGGAATGGAAACTGAAGTACATATATATCTTCTCTATACTAATATAAGTACAAATGACCAAAAAGGGCATTCTGCAAGTCAGCACAGTGATGAACAGCCAAGCAATCATCGAAGCACTAGTAGGTTTTAATAGCCATTAGCACACAAAGGAGTTCAAGCACTCAATCACCATAAAGTAACAATGACTAGGGGCAAAGTTGTTGCTTTTACACCTGGCGCATCGAAATTAAGCGGGCATGAGCTGCATTACAAATTAGATTAGGCGTCATTAACACGACCATATATCAGTAGCTACACTCTCTTTCTCACAACAGTCTGTCCACACTTGATCTATAAAACTCGAGTTCGAGAACTGATAATGAATCATGTAAGTACCTTTTAAAAGCGCATTTTTAAAAGTTCGATTGATAAATGGTGTTCCTAAAACTGTATGCCGATGCAAAATATTTTGGCATTAAATAAAACTAAAACACCGTGAGCGTGCATTCACTTTTCCGAAAGCAAGCAAAGCCTATGGCATTCTCTTACGTGTAGTTTTTTTTATCTAGATTTCCATGAATCTTTATTATTTGTTTCTCCCAGAAAAAGCGCTGAATATCTTCTAAAGTTCTCCTATTCAAGGTAAGGAGTACTGTTTAGAGGGGTATTTTCTCATTTTTGAATGTTTTTGAGGAAAGAAGAAAAAGCACTTGTATGTCATACAGCCTTCAGTTTCTAAATATCTTAGCTTTATGTAATGCGACCTTCAATTCATTAAGATCATAGCTTTAGTTTTATGTAACACAGCCTTCAGTTCATTAGCTTCTTAGTTGTAATTTCATGTAATAAAGCTTTCAGTTAATTAACATCTTAGCTTTAGGGTTATGTAATACAGCTTTCAGTTCATTAGCTTCTTAGCTGCAATTACATGTAACGGTTTTCAATTTATTACAATTTCATGTAACGGCTTTCAGTTAATTAGCATCTTAGCTTTATGTAATACAGCCAATATAGCTTTTTTTATGTAATACGGCCTTCAGTTCATGAACAACTTAGATTCAGTTTAATGTAATACAGCCTTCAATTCATTCACATCTTTACTGTAGTTCTATGTAACATGGCTTCCAGTTTATTAACATCTTAGCTTTATCATGAAAGAAATACGGACTTACATAATATAAAACAAATTTTGAAGATGACAATCCGATTTTTGGTGTAAATGTGACAAGGATGGTAAAGTGAGATAATACCCGAAAACTTACTTGAAAATTTCATCGTCCTGGAGCGAGACCGAAACCGCGTCTCCCAGATAGCGCCCGGTATGCTAACCACTACACCACCCAGAACGACCAAGTCTCAAGTTTCCGATTAATTTGAATATAACCATCACAGGATTCGCTAGTCGAAGCAACCGGCATTCATGTTTAGCGAATCTGGAGGTTAGGAATCCTATCCGATGATTGCCCGGAGGAGCAGATAAATCATGAAAGAAATACGGGATTACACCATATAATACAAATTTTGAAGATGACAATCCGATTTTTGGTGTAAATGTGACAAGGATGGTAAGTCAGATAATATCCAGCACGATGAAATTTTCAAGTTTTCGGATATTATCTGACTTACCATCCTTGTCACATTTACACCAAAATTCGGATTGTCATCTTCAAAATTTTTATCTTAGCTTTAGTTTTGTGACTCCGCTTCTATTTTGGTTTTTCTAAAGTCGTGTTCAATGAGTCGCGGGCATTACTCGCTAAGGTGAATAAAAAGTTATTTTCAATCAAAAAACAGCGAAATGATAAGGGAAAGAGAGAAATACAGTTCAGCTATTGACCTCCATTAGTTTTTTTCTTCACGGTTTAATTACCACCATGATCAACTCTTTACGATATATGTAGTCGCTCGTCCCTAATTTGGGGTAACTTGTCCCAAGAACGGGACAGAGCCAGCGCCATTCGGCAACCGCTACACCCATGCGTCGTCAGTGATACGAACCCGGGCTCTTCTCGGACGAACGGTCAGAAGCTAACGCCTCAGACCAATCGGCCATCGAGAGGGTCCTCAAGAATTGAAGAGAGAGTGCAGACCTATTGTTAAACAGCACGCTCTTTCATACCGAAACTTAAAGACAAAATCTCCAGTGTGCAAACATATACGTACACTGTGGAAGGTTTCCTTTCGTTTCGAGTTTAACATTCTTCCATAAACACCTAAGTCTAGGAGAAATAGTCCGTCACTGATGATTTAGGGTACTGGTCGAAGAAAAGAAAGATAACCACATCCATCGGGGAAAACATACACCCATATCTCAACAGGATTCCAACCTAGATTCAACGGCACAACGAGGAACCCTTTACCTCAAATCACTCGATTTCCATACCTCAAACCACTCAGTTTCCATAGCTTTTCCATGCCTTAAACCACCCAGTCAGTTTCCATACTTCAAACCACTCGATCGGGTAATTGGAATTTTGCTGCGACTGCGTTGAGATATTCAGTTTTAGATTCTTAATTTAGAAAGAAAATGGCGCCAATTCCAAGACAGTTCTGGAGTGTTTTACACACTTTGGAGAACTGATTTGACAACAAGGTGGATACAATAATCAAACTGACTTGCGCATATATTCACTTTTCAGTTTACACAGCGACGTTACAGAGAAGGCAGTTTAAAAGCAGAAAGGGATCTAGAAACTTTGCTTAGGGGATGCAATGGGCAGTTGTCCGGTGGAAAATAAACGAGCGAACGACTTTATGTATTAGCCTATATAGTAGATGAAGCTACAAGAAGGGGACAATTTTTGCAGTAGAAACAATTCTTACCTTCTGGAAATTGCATCTATCTTGGAAATCTTTCCAAATGTGAGAAATTTAAATAACGTCGTTCTTTTTATTTTTTCGATGCTTTCTATGCAGTGAAAAGGGAAATTTCTACCCAGGAGGAGGCTTTCATGGTGATTCTAAGGGTATGTGCGTAGTTAAGACGGCAACTGCCTTCCCGATGTAATCCCTGCTGGCTGCTGTACGTTAAGGTCGGAAATGTTGCTTCCAACCTTAACGTACAGCAGGGATTACATCGTGCAGCAGTGGGAGCAATAACAGCACATTCTATCTCACGGTCTTTACGTTTTCACTTCGCTAGAACATTTACTTTGCCAGTTAGAAAAGAGATCTCAAGTTTTATGCTATTTTAGGAGGCATGTCAAGCATTAAGAATGAAACTACTGTCGAACTAAAACACCGATTGAAGTGAGAGCTGAGGAAATTCGGGACGCTTTGTTCGAGCTGTTTCCCTGAATGTTAGAAACTTCAGTAAGCAAATTGAGAGTACGATAAAAGGCTATAGGTGAAATGTACCAACAAGTAGAAATAGAATATCCTAACGCATCAATGTTCAAAGAGCGCCATACGCTTCAACCTGCCCTGTTAAACTGGGATTAAATTTGAGTGTAGTTTGCACAAACAGAGGCGCATGTTATTCACAAGTGCAATCACGCAACAAGTATATCTTGTGAGGAACCACCGTGTCCTTCCCTATTTCCAGTAACTAATTATAACATACCGGAACAACAAAACAGAACAAACTAAATCCATTGCTCTGCATGGTCAGTCTAATTCTCTTTTTACTTTCGCTCTCAGCTTTCTCTGTTTCTGAAGCTCTAGTGTTTTCCCCCTTTATATTGAAGTTAGAACAGAACATTTCATCTCAAATTCAGATATACATTATATTGGCAAAAGTCACTGGACACCCCTTCAAAAGCAAATGAACGGATCCGCTGCGTTGTTAAGATGCGCAGTACAGCTCCAAACGGTATAAAAGCAAGCCTGCTGCTGAAGGCGATCGTATCGCACTGTGAGGTTGAGTGAAAATGTCGCTGCGGGAGAGAACTGACTTTGAGAAAGGAAAGATTGTTGGGTGTTATATTAGTGGGTTGCCCATAAGAGAAACCGAGAGGCGCTTAAACATACCCAATCCAACTGTTTTGGATGTACTGAATAAATGGAAGACACATGGTGTGCCTGAAGCAGCAAAATGTATCGGCAGACTAAAGAAATTCAGTGATAGAGGACGTCAGTGTACAGGTGAGTAAAAATATCCAGCATTTTTACTCACCTATACCTCGGCGTACAGGTAAGTAAAAATGCTGGAACTTCGGTACACGTACCATTCGCAGAGAACTTCATTCCATGGGTTACCGTGGTCTCATAAGACTTTCATCTCCAATCGGAATGCTACTCGTCGTTTAGCATGTAAAGAACATTAATCGTGGACCGTAGATCAATGGAAACGGTTCCTATGGACTGATGAATCCAGATACACGATTCATCAGTCTGATGGCCGTGTGTGGGTATGGCGGCAGCCGAGGGAACGCTATTTACCACAGTGTACTGTTTCTACGGTCAAGTTTGGAGCTGGCAGTGTACTCGTGTGAGGGTGTTTTGTATGGTATGGTCCTGGCCCATTAGTTATCGTGGACAAACCTGTTAACCAGCACGTCTACCTCGATATTCTGGAAAATTATACCCTACCAACTCTGTGGCAATACTATGAAACCGTGCCTTGTTGGTACCAGCAGGATAATGCACCGAGCCATAAAGTAAGGACTGTTACGGCGGGGTTTGATGATAATTCCGTATATGTGTGGACTGGCCAGCACAGAGCCCTGACCTTAATCCCACAGAGCACCTACGGGATGAATTGGAGCGCCGTATAAGAAGTTTGGAACCAAGGCCTACTACTAAGCAACAGTTAGCGGCAGCTTTATGTACTGTATGGAAGCGCATACCTAACGCTGTATTCCAAACCCTTCTCGAAAGCATGCCTCGAAGGTTCAGTGCATGCATTAAGGCCAAAGGTGGACCGACACCGTACTAATGTGTGCCAATAAATGCTATGTTGTGTTTCTCTTCCAGGTGTCCGGTGACTTTTGTCAATAAAGTGTATATTCACAGCGAATTTCAATTGTTACAAAATTTTACGAAAATCTATGCGTGTGTGTGTGTATTTGTTTGATTTAGGTGAGGAGGGGCTATCACGCCAGTCACAATCCGCTGGATCCACCACTGTCTGAAAGGTCATGGTAACTTTTGTATATTATTCATGATTTAATATTTGGCCCGTCTTTTGTAAAAAAGTTCGTACTAATGTTATCGGTTTGTTCGTCCGTCTGTAAATACCATATATCTGCAAATGTTCGATTTGAAAAACTGTTTTTGCATTGGGAAGCTTGAAATGTGAGAATGATGATTCTTGCATTCCAGTTTTTTTTTCGATACACAACTTCTCCGCTAGAGGGCGTAAATGCAGATGATATCAAATTCAAAATACACTTTATTCTATGCATTTGCTTACTAATATCCGTTTTAAAGAATTATTTCTTCCTTTTGATGTCATTTATAACGAAGACTATTTTAGGCATAGTTTCTTTTTCAAGTTATGCATAGATTAGGGGTGTAAAGGTAAATTGCTTTTCCCCCGATATATCTGCTTCAAAAAGTTCGATTTTAAAAATCCTTCCTGCATCTGATACAGCTTCTCATGGGAAATTTTTGCATACTTTTTCAAAAGTAAGGCCTCTGGGCCTAAAAAAAGTATTTAAAAACCTGTATATCATAAAAGCTCTTATGGGAACAGTAACAAAATTAGCTGGGTCTAAGAACAAGTTGCATGTGAACAAATTATCAGTAAAAACCAAAATGTTGATGCAAAAAAGAAGAGAGATGAGGACAACTAAAGAAGATGTGACTTCCAAAGTGGAATATATAGAGCTATGCAAGACAGTACGAAGAAGTATCACCGAAGACGTAAGGAAATTCAACTGTACTAGTTAGTGAGGAAAGCAATTGAAAACAACCAAAGCCTAAAGATAGCAAAGGGACATCTCGGTAAAGGAATAAAACAGATTATGACACTGAGAAAAGAAGATGGTTCTGTAACAAGAAATAGAGGCGAAATTTTGACAAGAGTGAAAGATCTCTACTCTAAATTATATGAAAGGAATGATACATGTACTCCAGACATCATGAAAGGTACCAGTACCAGAGTTCTTGCAGTCCTCCCAACTGACGTTGCACATGCAATCAAGAACACGAAGCGGGGAAAAGCTCCAGGAGAAGATGGAATTACTGTAGACATCATACAAGAAGCAAGTGGAGAAATTGAAACAGTACTCGCCCAAATTTTCACTCGATGCCTTAATGAAGGGAAGATTCCTGAGGATTGGAACAACGCTACAATGATCCTGCTAGATAAAAAAGGTGACATTGAGGATCTCAGGAACTACAGACCTATCAGCCTCCTATCAGTGGTTTATAAAATCTTCACTAAAGTTCTTTCACACCGCTTGAAGGTAACACTGGACATGGCTCAACCGAGAGAACAAGCTGGATTCAGGAGTGGCTACAGCACAATAGATCATATCCACGTATTGAGAGAACTAAATTGAAAGAGCGAGGGAATATGAACTTCCATTGCGCATGGCTTTTATCGATTATAAAAAAGTGAAAAAGCCTTTGATTCGGTGAAACCATCAGCAGTTACAATGGCTCTGAAATCCTGCGGTATTGAAGATACATACATTAATATTATTAATAACATCTATGCAAGTGCAAAGATTCAGCTGTTTGAAAATACAACACACATAAAAATTGGAAAGGGAGTGAGACAAGGTGACACCATATCTCCGAAGCTCTTTAATGCCACATTGGAAAATGTCTTTCAATTACTGAACTGGTAAAACAAAGCGATAAAGATTAATGGAGATTATCTAACCCACCTTCGTTTTGCTGATGACAGTCATTTTTGCAACTACCCCATCAGAGCTGCAGAGTATGATCCAGGAACTTGCTGACAAGAGTAAAGAAGTGGAATTAAAAATGAACTTTCAGAAGACAAAAGTGATGTTCAATGCTTTTATAAGAAATGAAGATTTATCGATTGATGGAGAAAAGCTGGAGATAACAGACACGTACGTTTATCTTGGACAGCAGATATCAAGTGAGGGTCACATTGATGAAGAAATTAATCGGCGTACAAAACTTGCCTGGAGAGCTTTTGGAAAAAACAGCATAATTTTCAAGAGCAACATGCCATTATGTCTTAAAAGAAAAGTGTTTGATCAATGCATCCTTCCGGTGCAGAGACGTGGACCTTAACTAAAAGAGACATACAAAGGCTGCAGACAACTCAAAGCAGCATGGAGAGGTGCATGCTTGGTGCAACCAGGAGAGATAAGAAGAGGAACTCGTGAATCCGAAAAATGACAAGAGTGGAAGACATCATGATCAGAGTAAAATCCCTGAAATGGCAATGGGCTGGACATACTGCTAGAAGGACAGACCATCGATTGACAGCCGAAATTTTAGATTGGATTCCAAGGGACAAGAAAAGGCCCAGAAGAAGACCACATGGAAGATGGGTGGATGAAATTCGAAAGTATGCGGGAGTGACATGGAGGAGACTGGCACAAGACAGACCGTTGTGGAGGAAACTTGGGGAGACCTTCGTCTAGCAGTGGATTGATAATTGTTGACAATGATGATGATGATACACTATATTGACAAAAGTCACCGGACACCCCTTCAAAAGCAAATGAACTGATTCGCTGCGTTGTTAAGATGCGCGGTACTGCTGAAAACGGTATAAAAATAAGCCTGCATCTGACCGCGATCATATCGCACTGTGAGGTTGAGTGAAAATGTCGTGGCGGGAGAAAACTGACTTTGAGAAAGAAAAGATTGTTGGGTGTTATGTTAGTGGGTTGTCAATAAGATAAACCGAGAGGCGTTTAAACATACCCAAGTCAACTGTTTTGGATGTACTGAATAAGTGGAAGACACATGGCGTGCATGAAGCAGCAAAACGTACGGGCAGACCAAAGAAAATCAGTGGTAGAGGACGTCGAAGCCTCAGGAGAGTCGTTATAGCTAATCGACGGAGTACTGCACAAGACCTCAGTGTACAGGTGAGTAAAAATGCTGGAACCTCGGTATGTACACGTACGATTCGCAGATAACTTCATTTCATGGGTTATCGTGGTCGTGCGGCTGCTCATAACTCTTTCATCTCCACTCGGAATACTACTCGTCGTTTAGCATGGTGTGAAGAACATTTATCGTGAACCATAGATCAATGGAAACGGGCCCTATGGACTGATGAATCCAAATACACGATCCATCCGTCTGATGGCCGTGTGTGGATATGGCTGCAGCCGCGGGAACGCTATTTACCACAGTGAACTGTTCCCACGGTCAAGTTTGGAGCTGGCAGTGTTCTCGTGTGGGGGTGTTTTTCGTGGTATGCTCTCGGCTCATTAGTTACCGTGGACAAACCTGTTAACCAGCACGTCTACCTCGATATTCTGGACAATTATGCCTTACAAACTCTGTGGCAATACTATGGAACCGAGCCTTGTTGGTACCAGCAGATAATGCACCGAGCCTTGTTGGTACCAGCAGATAATGCACCGAGCCATAAAGCAACGACTGTTACGGCGTGGTTTGACGATAATTCCGTATCGTGTGTGGACTGGCCAGTACAGAGCCCTGATCTTAATCTCATACAGCACCTATGGGATGAATTAGAGCGCCGCATAAGAAGTTTGGAACCAAGGCCTACTACAAAGCAATAGTTAGCGGCAGCATTATGTACCGAATGGAAGCGCATACCTATCGCCGGGTTTCAAAACCTTGTCGAAAGCATGACTCGAAGGTTCAGTGCATGCATTGAGGCCAAAGGTGGACAGACACCATACTAATGTATGTCAATAAATGCTATGTTGTGTTTCTCTTCTAGCTGTTCGGTTACTTTTGTCAATATAGTGTATGTCACATTTTATTACATCAGCTGGGCCCAGGAATGTCATTAAGTCGCAACTTTCACGCTAGCGTGTGAAAAACCACTTAAAAACAGTCGATGGAATGCATGTTCCTGCCATGCTTGAAGGAGTTTAAAGAAAAGGTTAATTTGTATCTCGTTTTTTTTAAGACACCACACTGAAAAACTATTTTCTGCTGCCTTTCATTGCGGACAAATTAACAACGATGGCATTCGTTTTCTGGTCGTTGGAGTTCCAGTCTCATAACTTTCGAAGCAACTCATGCAACACTCTTTATTAAATCAAATAAATGTTTCTTACAGATTTTGGAACTTGAAACCGAGAAAATTAATCAGTCGCAGCTGGTGATCCACAAATAATAATCTCCGGCAGCTCACAAACTTGACGAAATCAGTAGGTTTGAACAAAATGGAACAAAAACTAAAACCTAGAGCCACTAATAACCGAAGCGACAGATTCCACACGACAAACAGTTCGTGTAGTTTGTAAGTACAAAGCATAGATAATGCTCTATAGCTCATTGGATAATTCGTGCGTTTCTTAATTTTGCCGACTCTTGGTTGGAATGTCCATTTATTTCCAGCATACTTGCGTGTCGAGATGTGTATCAAGATAGCTAGTGCTACCTAACGTCGCTCATGACGCTAAAGGGGGAAAAAGAAGGGAGGCGGAACGCATAATAAATCCAGTAAATCCTACCGGCATTTTTTCCCTAACAATGGACATAACCAAATAAGTAAAGCACCTCTACACGGAACGGAAGTCGTGAGTCAAGATCGCGATTATAAATGACGATAACGTTTTAAAAAAGGCACTCCGGTGCAAAATAGACTTTGGGAATTCCCCCGTGGAAGCTCAACATCAAGATAAAAAGGTAGATCACTTAAATGCTTTTGTTGTCTGGGCGTGTTCTTCCTGGCATGACGAAGTGCTTCATGGGGGCAGTTTTCATCTCCTGACGAAAGGGAGTAAATTTTTTCTTTTCCTCAAAGCTCTCCGTTAAAGCATCCGGGCGTGGCGAGAATGCAAATTGATTTCACTTCACTTTAGTTTCGTACATGGAGAATGCTAACTGCAACGCTTCATTGAAAGCGGTTTCTCCATCGAAGCTACTAGACGGTCAATTTGTGCTCATTCCCAGTTGAAGAATCTTGAAACTAACACATTCGAGAGAGGAAACCGTAACAACAAAGACCAAGAAAAATAGTTTTAGAAAGTGTTTTAATATTAAAGGTATTTACCTCTTGGGTAAAGATAATTTTTGATGAGTATTTTTATTGCTGCCCCATTTTGAAGATTAAGGAAACAAAAACGGATTTTTCTTTTTGTTCTACAATTTATCGCCCACCATTTCATTTATTTAGGGGTTTAACGACCACCGTGAGCAACTCAATGGGAATCTCGTGTTTACCACCAAAGAACTTTCAAGTTCACAGATTTTTTGGCAAACTTTCAAAACGAACGCGAGCAAACAAAGTATATGCAAAATATTATCACCGCGGTCTAAACGATGGTATATGATCATTCGTCCGAAAGGGGGTCCGGGTTCGAATCCCGGTGAGCCATGGATGTTGTGTTTGTCTTACGGCGCTGGCTCTCTCCCTTCCCTGGAACCAGTGACCCTAAATTAGGGACGGGCGACTGCTTATAGCCCACAGAGTTGCTCATGGTGGTCGTTAAACCTTTATTTAAAAAAAAATAAAAATTCTAGAGAAAGCTGTGTGAAGGAACTTCTGTGTGATGATTTGTGGGGCTTAACTAGCACTATGAGGAACTTGATGGGCACACACGCCCATCCTTAATTTAGGGCCACCAATTACAAGGCAGGGAAAAAGCTACTGCCATAAGACAAATATGCTTCCCCTGAGATTCGAATCTGGAACTATCTCGGGCGAATGGTTAGACGCCAAATCGTGCCATTTGCCCGCCGGGGTGCCAAGACCTTTTCCAGAAGTGCAATGTTTAGAGGCAGGATAGCAAGGAAGCATGCTACACCAACACGCTCCCTAGGAAGAAATTGTACATCATTTAAGGTGGATTCGGAAGTTGACAAATCCCACTTTATTTTCACCCCTAATAAGAACAATTTTCTGGATATGAAACTTTCACCCCTAATAACATTTATCATGGACAATGAAATTTGCGCACCAAGAAGGAAGCATCGGATTGAACTGAAATTTTAATGGGCCGCCCCGGTGGCGCACTGCTCTAGGCGATGGCCTCAGATCATTCGCCCGATAGGGGTCCGGGTTCGAATCCCGTAAGGCATGGGTGTTGTGCTTGTCTTACGGCGCTGGCTCTCTCCCTTCCCTGGAAGCAGTGACCCAAAATTAGGGACGGGCAACTAGCCCATTGAGTTGCTCCCGGTGGTCGTTAAACCTCCAATAAAAAAAAAAAAAGTTGTCAGTTTAAAGTCTCGAGTTCCAAAGCATTGTTATTTCGAAAAAAATATGTAATTTGTAATAAATCCCCATACAGAAAAAATAAAATTATTACAAACGTATTTAGGAAAATAATAAGGTCCAACAGAAAATAAAATGACTAACTCACCTACATTAATAATAAAAACAACTACTAAACATCGTGCAATTAGTGCTGTACCTTGCACGCAAGGGATGTTAACTAGAATTTGTGGCTCCGCGGCAAAACACCCGCTTCTTTTTTTTTTTTTTTTTGGATTGGAGGTTTAACGACCACCGTGAGCAACTCAATGGGCTATAAGCAGTCGCCCGTCCCTAATTTAGGGTCACTGGCTCTCTCCCTTCCCTGGTTCCAGGGAAGGGAGAGAGCCAGTGCCGTAAGACAAACACAACATCCATGCCTCACCGGGATTCGAACCCGGACCCCGTTCGGACAACACCTGCTTCATGATCCAAAGGTCGCTGGTTGAAATCCCGACAGCAGCTAGTGAGCACGGTGTGGGCCGCCCTGGTGGCGCAGTGGTCTAAGGCGCTGGCCTATGATCATTCGTCCGTAAGGGGTCCGGATTCGAATCCCGGTCAGGCATGGATGTTGTGTTTGTCTTACGGCACTGGCTCTCTCCCATCCCTGGAACCAGTGACCCTAAATTAGGGACGGGCGACTGCTTATAGCCCATTGAGTTGCTCACGGTGGTCGTTAAACCTCCAATCCCAAAAAAAAAAAAAAAAAGCACGGTGTGGTTGTGCCAGACTGGTACGCTGGAAGGACGAATGTCCCGTGAATTCACGCCACTTTTGCAGTGTAGCACAGGTCTAGAATTTTTTTTTGGAGGTTTAATGGACAATCGGCGCCCCAGATTCGCCCGAAAGGGTCCCAGGTTCGAATCCCAGTGAGTCATAGATATTTTTTGGACCATTCGTCCAAGATAGGATTTAGATTCGAATCCTGATGAGGTATGGATGTTGTGTTTGTCTTATGGCACCGGCTCTCCTCCCTTCCCTGGAAAGTGAAATTAGAAACAGGCGACTACTTATAGCCCATTGAGTTGCTCACAGATTAGAAACAGGCGACTACTTATTAGAAACAGGCGACTACTTATAGCCCATTGAGTTGCTCACAGTGATCATTGAGTCTCCCAAACAAACAAAAGAAACCTAACACAAACAACGAATTTCTTGTACCCATATGCAAAACATTCTTCCAAATTATCTGACTTAAAGTAAATTAATTTGGCTGCCCAGGTGGATTAGTAATGTAAGAGCTGGCTTCAGACCATTCGCCAGAGGTGGGTCCGGTTCAAATCCTAGCGAGGCATTGATGTTGCATTTGTCTTACGGCGCTGGCTCTCTCCTTTCCCTGGAACCAGTAACCCTAAATTAGGGACGGGCGACTGCTTATAGCCCACAGAGTTTCTCATGGTGGTCAGTACACCTCCCAAATGGAAACAAAATTAAGTTGCCTTGTCTATTCTTTTTTTTTTATTGAAGATTTAGCGACCAGTGTGAGAAACGCGATGAGCTATAAGCAGTCGCCCATCCATAATTTAGGGCTACTGGTTCCAGGGAAGGGAGAGAACCAGTGCTGTAAAACAAACAACATCCATGCGTCTCCAGGATTCGAATTTAAATCCCATCTCGGACGAATGGTCAAAAGCCAGCGCTTAGACCACTGCACCACTGGGACGGCATTTGTCCGTTGTATAAGTGTTAATTTTTGGAGAAGCAGGCCTAACATGTGCCCTCTGAACAGATTCGTCCAAAGTTCCACTAATATATTCGAGAAATTATCATTTTCTGTTTAGTAGTTCATCAAGGCCACTGAATGACAAAAAACAGTTAAATTCACAATTCTATTTACTTTATGCTAACAAATTATATTTTCTGGACTTCATATACAGTTCATGACGTTATATGAGTAATATTGGGAGCTCTAACACAACTGAAAATCGAAATTTAAAAAATATTGATCATGCATCGTTATTTTCCTAAAATAATAGTGCTCCTCACTGGAAAAGGAACAATGTTTTACTAGAACATTCCACAGAATACCATTAGTGGATTATAACAAAACACTTACAAGGTACTTAACTCACAGAACGTAATAATGACTCTACAAATGATAATAATATATTTGGTAAATGATGAGAACTATGTGTATAAGATGACCAGGGAGACATCAAAGAACACGAAATGTTTGCACATAAAATAAAATAGCTTAGAAACAAGGAATAATTTATGGTGTATTATTTCTGAGTGAATTGTTTATTTACTGTCTATTCCACTTTTTTTTTTTTTTTTTGGAGGTTTAACGACCACCGTGAGCAACTCAATGGGCTATAAGCAGTCGCCTGTCCCTAATTTAGGGTCACTGGTTCCAGGGAAGGGAGAGAGCCAGTGCCGTAAGACAAACACAACATCCATGCCTCACCGGGATTCGAACCCGGACCCCGTTCGGACGAATGATCAGAGGCCATCGCTTAGACCACTGCGCCACCGGGGCGGCACTAACTTTTTAATTTCAGTTATTATAAGCCATTCTTGAATCACAATATATAAATTATTTTCAACTTAACTGCTGTTCTTGAGCTGCGGATGGCTTAGTGGTTAGTGTTTCAGATTATCGATGCTGGGTCCCCAGGTTCTAGCCTGGGCTGATCTTTCAGAGATGGTGTGATTTACTAACAATCGCTGAATATCCGCCGTGCATCGGACGAGCACGTAAAGTGACGGCCCCCAGGCTGGACCCACTGGTTAAATGGGTATCCTTTCCTATGTCCTCCCTGAAATTCTCTCACCCATCTATGTGCAATATCGTACTTGTACGGTGGCGCCATCTACTGTACTCTAATCTCACTACAAACTGTTCTGTCAAAAGTCGCTAGACTTGCTCTCATTCCTTCCGTTTCTGTGTCCTGCCCAAAAGGCGATCTCGCTGTAGGTGGCTGGGACCTAAACTCTACTTCCTGTGGACGGAAGTCCTACATGAAAATGACAAACTGCTGTTTTTGAAGTACAATCATATTTAAACATCTTGAGAGAAACATTTTAGTTACAACAGAGAAGCAGGAACTGTCTGACACTTAAAATTAATCGATATGCTAACTTTGTGTTTGGAATATGAATGATCAATACCTTTTGAAACGTTTCTTTATCAACTTTAATGCATTTGAGAAAGAAAACCTGACCTCAAATGGCTTAGTCCCTTCTAATGTTGTATCCCTCAAGCTGAAAAATGCCGGTAAATAATCGGTTCATAGGTTAAAAATCATGTTACTCTTCAAACAGTTAACATTGCTATGTTCTAAACAAACATCTGATTTTCAGTAAGCCAGAACATTTCTTAAAAAAATATATCCAATTTCAACAATGGACAGCCTTTCCACTAGGGGAGTGCCTGTACAACAGTTTTCTTGCTGTCTCTGCTTCTAACGACAGTACTTGGAAAATCTTTTCTGTCACATAGCTCTCACTATAAAGCATGTTTTTAAATTTTCATAATGCATGGATAACGTGTTTGTGAGCATCAGTGTATATTTTTGTCTGTAAAAATATCTGTGCTTCTAAAATTCCAATTGAAAACATCTGTTCTTAATCTTTTGCCTTTAAATATCTTATGCTATGAGGAGCATTTTGTGCATAATTTGTGATTTTTTATCACATTTTCGCTATTTCTACTTACAAAAGCTTTACCGATTTCAAAAATGAAATTGAAAAAAACTTTTTTTAGTCATTTTATTCACTCTGCTCATTGTGAGCAAAGTGAATAAAATATAATACTTTTGCTAGTTTTTTCCCTTTTCCAAATATTGGCTTTCAAAAGTTTTTTTTTTCTTTTTTGTTGTCCAGCATTCAAAATATGTGCTCATTACACCTGAGCATTCAGTGCTTCTCCCCCCCCCTCTTTTTTTTTTCTGTAACTGGTAACAATAATTTTAAATTGCACTGCATATAAACTTTATCAGTGATTATGCAAGTTTTCAGAAGGGAGCAATTTAAACTTTTTGTGATTTCTACTTTTGTCACAGCAGTTTTCCAAACCATATAGAACATATGAGATTGACGAAGGGAAAGAAAAACTGAACTTTTTAACAGCATGGGTGAAAAATAAAAACGTGCTGCAAAACAGTGTGAAAATAATGTGGTGTGAGCAAGACAAAATTGTTCACTGAAATTTATTATGTAAACATTAAGTTGGAGCACATCACTGTATTCAATATACGTATATACAGGGTGTCCAAGAATTATTGGACACATTACAAAATTATATAAAACAAAACATTAAACAGATAGAAAGAAACTGACTGTACTAACTTACAATGTAACTACACAAGTTAATAAATTGCGATGCGAGATCCCTTGGTTGCTCGTAGTACGTCCAAGCGATACTCTATTTCATGCCATGTATTGGCAAGCATCTGAGTTATGGAATTAATTAGCAACTGTGATATGCTGCTTCAGTTCCTGCAAAAAATGTACAAGGCATCTGATACACACAATCCTCCACATAACATAAAATAATCCAATGGAGTTAGATCTGGAGAGCGAGGAGGCCACAGAATGAGACCACCACGCCCAATTCATCTGTTGGGGAAATGCTCATTTAGGCACTTATGTACACACGTTGCCCAATGCGGAGATGCACGGTCTTGTTGGAAAACGACATCATATCTTTTGATCTGGGATATAGCAAAATTTTCTAGCATATCCAAGTAAATGTCCCTATTTATGTTTTTTTCACAGAAGAAGAAAGGGCCAATCACTTTTATTTTTGATAGGGCACACCACACATTAACTTTTGGAGAATCACATTCCAGTTCAATGGCAGCACGAGGCAATTCACTGCCCTATATCCTACAGTTGTGACAATTCACAATACCTGATACACGAAATGTGGATTCATCAATAAAAATTACAGTCCTGAGAAAGTTTTCGTCGTTTTCCACTCGATTCAGCACATCCACAGCAAAATCGTATCACAGAGTGTGATCATTTACATGCATCTTTTGCACTATTTGAATTTTATAAGCATGAAACTTTTATTTCTTCTGCAAGATATCGTGAATTCGGAATGCACAGTTCTCTGCTTGCTTTACGAACAGATTTCCTGGGGCTTCGTCGAAAACTTTCATTAACTTGGTCAACCGTCTCACCGCTGACGTTAGGCCTACCGGCTCCTCCACGATGTTCCACATTGCCAGTTTCTTTAAACTGTTTCATCCACCGCTTAATTGAATTCGTTGACGGATGATTACAACCATACTCTAAACAGTACCATCTTTTAACTTTAATGATATTTTAATTCCGCAAGCCATAACACACACATCGCCTTCTGCTGTACCTGTACGGATGACATGACTACTGATTGCGCATTTCTCATACATTCCTCATCAGGCCACACTTAGTGCCATCTATCGGATTCTGGGAATAACAATTCTGCAAATCAAAAATATAGAAACCATGTTAGTAATATGTGACATAGAAAAACTTACAATGCGCATAGTTTTTTTTTGTACATAATTTTGTAATGTGTCCAATAATTCTCGGACACCCTGTATATTTTACATTTAACAGCAACGCAGGATAAATGTAACATCGCGGAGAAAAAAAATTACAACTACCTGCGAAATCTACGCTCTGTGTAATTTCTGTTTTAGAAAGTTTTCCTCCATTTTGAATCTGCAAAACAAGTATTCATGGAATAAAATTATATTTAACAATACTACTGGATAGAAGAAACATCGCAAGTAAAACAGATTACGATTATGGGAGGAACTTTCACTCCATCTAACTTCTGTTTCCGAAAGTTTTTAAAGTCGGAATTCCGCTTACAGACAGAAAATAACCCCACCACCATCAGTACCACCACCATCAATCCCTTCCAAATTTCTGTTCAGTTCCGCATCGATCTCGAGTACAATCAAAATGACGATGGAAAAGGCGGAATTCTTCGAATCCGCCGAAGAATCTCGTGACTGAAGATCACCGGGAAATTTTCGCGCCAACTTCCGTTTTCGGAATTTTTTCTTCCATTTTCAAGCTGAAATGCAAATATTTATGCAATAAAATTACATTTAACAATAATACTGCCCACAAGAAACATCGCCGAGAAAAAGAAATCACGATTACGGGAAACATTTTCATTCCTTTAACTTTGGTTTTCAAAAGTTTTGAAAAACAAAATACCATCACACAGACCAAAAAAACGACACTCCCCCCCAAACTAGTCCTCCAAAATTTCTCTTCAGTTTTGCATTGATTTCGAGAATAACCTATATAATGACAAAAAAAGCAGAAATCTGCGGAAAAATCTCGTGTGTATAGAAGGAAATGATTTTTGAAAACTTTTAGAAGCAATATCAGAATTGTACCAAAGTATGTTTCCATAAACTGAAAACTTTTAATTTTAAAATAAAAAGTCAATCACAATACAATAATCATGAAACTATTTGCTTCAAGTTTTCTTACCACTAAAACCATTAAAAGAGAACAGGTAAAACAATTTCCTTTCAAAAACATAAGAAAAATTGATTTCCCAATCAAAACATTTGTATTAGATTTTAGAAATGTACAACTGACATACATTTTGGATTAACAGAAGATACATGTTGCAAATTTTAGAAGCAGAAACAAAACATGTGCATATGCAACAATAAGTAAACCAAATCTTTAGGAGCACAAAATTTTTATTATAAATTATACATAATTCCAGGATAATGAGTAAATAGAAATAATTAATATTTTACATGTACAACTGGAATTAACAAATACTTTACATCAAGAACACAACTTTTATTTACATGCAACATATGATGAAATGCAAAATATGGTGCAAAAAAAAAATACAGTCTGGTAACAGATTAAAGATAAATCTGAATGCCACATGAAAAATGAAACAAAAGTAAAAATCTCAGAAATGAGTTAGTTTTATGATGTAGAACGTCTGGTCTTTTACACCTGACCACAGATACACAACAACAGCAGTATGACATCTGATCTGAAGCAAATGAACTACAACCACAGAACATAGCTAATTCACTAAGGAATTTCACTACAAAAATTACAATTAGAGTTAATAAAACACAAGTTCTGGTATGGAATTTTTCTGTTTACAGATATACATTTGTAAGAAATAAAAATGTCAGATGTAAAACAACAGCAGTGCTGTATGGGTTCTTCAGTTATACAATTGATAATATCCCTTGGAGTGTGTGCTGTTGAACACTTAACACTATGGAGAGGACATTACTTCCAGTCAAAAAACTTTAAATACTCTGTAAAGAAAGAACATCTGTACAGATTTTGTATAAAAAAAAAATCATCAACTAAAACCATATTTCATTACAAATGCCATTAGGCACTGTACAACAATTGAAAAATAAAATACTGGCCAAAAACTTTTTTCCAGTTGTGCTTCCAAACCTGGCCCACTCTCTACGACTTAGGAGTCAGTGCTGATGTGCTGCCATCTATTGGATGCTGCAAAGATGCTGTGTGTGAGTTGTGCAATAATCCTGTTTGACTATTTTGGCTGGCCCTTAAAAAGAGAATGATAATTGTTTCCCTACTCTGAATCTGAAGAAACATTTATTATGACAGAAAAGTTTACTTTCTTCATGAATGGGACGGTGTTTATTTGGCAGAATAAATCAATTGATTACGTGAGCTTAAAATAAATTGATTACGCACCAGGGGAAAACTGTCCGATGATGCAAATCAACACCTCAATGGAGTGTTCTGAGGGAAGACTACAATTCCGTTCTGCTAAATGAATATTTGTATTTCCCTGTATTAGCTTTTGTTTGAGGGGATGCCAATTACTCTCCACGTGTTGAGTGCGAGTCCCTTTAAATGGACCAGTGAAATTAAGGCAGTGGCTGACTGTTAGATGTTGTAATCCTAAGCTTGGCAGGTTACAGTACGCAACCCACTGATCTGTCATGACTGTACTTTCAGGCTGCACATGGTACTAGATGAAGGGAAGCAGTGTTTGAGCAGATTGGTCATTCTCAGGGCAGATCTCCACCCTGATTCACTTGGTATCTCATTCAAAGACACCAGGGATACACGTGCTCTCAATTAGGTGACCGCAGTTAGTTATATTTGCACTTGCAGACTTTTGCTTCATCCACTTCAATAATGACTCCTTCACCACCAAGCCTTCTTTCATCACACTGGGAGGCTACCGTGAACTCCGAGACTAGATGCTAGTCCGACATCAGTCGCTGTCTCAGAGGACGTGGTAACATCCCCTTGTGACGATTCCTCAATTGCCTCATCACAGGACCCTTTGGCGATACAATAGGTAAAACCTTGAAAATCCAGCAACTTCATAAATCTGGAACTTTTCCGGCAAATTCAGCACACTTCTCATTTCGTTTTCGTGATAAAATACAATGTTTCCCCAATAACCATGGAAATCTCCCGATGTACTGCCTCTACAACACATCGTGAGATCATCTGATCTCACTGTGCGAACTGCCACTGCTAATGTGTAGGTAGCATCAGAAGGTTTCTCAAATTCGTAATCTCATTGGGCCATGCTGAAGTGATGCGGACCAGAGGTGATGAATCGGTGAGAACGTTTGAAATGTGTGTTGACTGTGTGACGATGATCTGTGCTTGGTGGTGGCAGTGTATGGATTCGATCGTGTAATGACATCTACATTCATGATGCATTGCGGTAATCACCTTACCGATGTATCATAGTTTCGTCGGTTGAAAAACCGTAATATTGAGGTAAAATTCACATCGAATTTTTGCAATGTATCAATACATCGCACAGCCCTAGCGGTTGTCCTGGCTTTTCCCAAGTTTTTGCCCAAACATTTGCCAAATTCAATTTTTTTGGACAGAGTTTTATATTAAATAGTACAGAAAGGTAATCGCCAAAACTTTTTTCCATTGCCAAATTGCGAAGAATGTGATTGGTATAAAAGGCGTAGATGCACAAACTTTTGTTAAAGTGACCTTTTACATGTAAGTACGTGCTTTATGCAAATGCCCATTACACAATTTTTGGATAGCTTCAGAAATCAGGAATTTTCATAAATCTGGCACTAGTCCGCTCCTGTCATACCGGATTTCCCAGGTTTTACTGTACATCTGAATCATCACCATATCCAGAGGAATATGAGCATTATGGACCACTTCCCAAGTATATGTGAACACAGCTCATCCATCCCTGAAATATGCATCTTCCAACACACCTGAATTTTCCAAAACGATGAGAAACATCCACTCACAGTCATTGCACGATCCTGAAAACATCTTGAAGTTGGAAGCATTCCTTGGTGTTCACACCAGGAATATGCATCTTCCAACACACCTGAATTGTCCAAAAAGATGAGACACATCCACTCACAGTCATTGCACGATCCTGAAAACATCTTGAAGTTGGAAGCATTCCTTGGTGTTCACACCAGGAATGTGCATCTTCCAACACACCTGAATTGTCCAAAACGATGAGGCACATCCACTCACAGTCATTGAACGATCCAGAAAACATCTTGAAGTTGGAAGCATTGCTTGGTGTTCACACCATGAATATGCATCTTCCAACACACCTGAATTGTCCAAAACGATGAGGCACATCCACTCACAGTCATTGAACGATCCAGAAAACATCTTGAAGTTGGAAGCATTGCTTGGTGTTCACACCAGGAATATGCATCTTCCAACACACCTGAATTGCCCAAAAAGATGAGACACATCCACTCACAGTCATTACACGATCCTGAAAACATCTTGAAGTTGGAAGCATTCCTTGGTGTTCACACCAGGAATATGCATCTTCCAACACACCTGAATTGTCCAAAACAATGAGACACATCCACTCACAGTCATTGCACGATCCTGAAAACATCTTGTAGTTGGAAGCATTGCTTGGTGTTCACACCAGGAAATACATGTAGCCTCGTTCCTACCAATTTCTTCTAAAAATCTCTTCCAATTCCACATCTTACCACACAGTAAGAAAAAAGAACTTACAGGCTCCTGTTACAAAACACAAGCTTAAGAAACACACCAGAACTAATAGCTACTAAGCAAGAGAGCACACACAAATGAAAGAGATACTGTGCTGCTGTCTATCGGCCAATCTAAAATCACAATATTGAAGAAATTTAAAAAAAAAAAAAATCTCAATATTTACCTAAAAGCTCAAGGCTCACAATGAAAAAGAATATTGACTTTTAAAAAAATAACCACTTGCCATCTGCACTGATCAATCGGACAACCGAATAGTTAACCACAGATTGTCATACAGATATATACCGATGAGCCTTACATTATGACCAACCCCAGCCAAGAGAAATGAGCATGCCTGGAGGCAGAACAGTGGCGTAGGTGAAGCTCACAGAGCAGTACGTTATATTATAGAATACCTAGTTATTTCATGAAATATCTGATCAAGTCAGTTAAAGCGTAAACCTCACTTGTATTCTATGGTTTAACTAGTTTATTCATAGAATAACGATCTACACCCGTTAAAGTATAAAATAACCGAGTAAATACATCCCACAGTCAAAAGGCTGTAAAGTGAAAACCACTGGTCAGAAATAGCACACCATTTTCAACCCACTATAAAGTGTTATATAATAATAATGATGATATTAACTTTTATGTTTCGTTTTTGTTCGACATGTCATGTTTAGAAGACTATGTTTTGGAAGACAAAGTTGTACAGAAGATCTACAAATTGTGTTTTAATGAACTGAATGTTTAGAGGGAAAGACAAAACTCTAAAGAATGTTTGGAAATTCAAGCTAAGAAGATGAAATTAATGTCAGATAAATCTCATTCTGAAGCCTCTGTGGGGCTTACAGTCCGTATCCCAGTACCTCAAGTTGACAGAGGAAGGGGGTGACGCCACATCTAATTTAGCTGTTATCCTCAGGGCACTCCGTAGTAACAATGGCACACACAACAGCAACTAGGGCCTCTGTGAATTTTGGAGAGGTGCAAGCTGGTTCTGTGTGACATTGGCGAAAAGACCCCAACTCACTGGGTTTTGTTCCAGAATCCTTAGGTTGAATGACCAACTGGAACCCTCAGCTGTGGGCTAATCCCCCACACTGATGTACTTACCTGATTAAAAAGACAAAAAGAAATATTAAGAATGACTCAAGTGTGGGCCATGGTGGACCTACCACACTTGAAAAGGACGGTCCACCACGGAATCGACCTGGACTTTCTAAACGGCGTATGAGAAAGAGATCTTGGCTGAGTGAATGTAAGATTGGTGTATCGAATACTAGAGGTATAAATGGCAAGATGAGTGAGGTGATTGAAGAGATGAATAAGTATAGACTGGATGTGCTGTGTGTAAGTGAAACCAAAAAGAAGGAAATTGGGGTAGAAGAAGTGAATGGCACAGTGAGTGTGTGGTCTGGAGTATTGGATAATGTGAGAGGACAGGCTGGTGTAGGTGTGATTTTAAGTGAAAAGATGAAGAAAGAACAACTTGATTCACTATAGTTGCATAAGTGAGAGAATTCTCTGGATTCGTTTGAGAGTGAAACTTCAGAGAATTGTAATTGTTGTAGTGTATGCTCCTTGTGACTCGGAACCTCCTGATAAGAAGGAAGATTTCTGGAATGAGCTAAAAGCTGTTTTGAGCCAGTCTGGTGCTAAAGAAAAAGTTATAATAGCAGGGAATTTCAATGCTAGAGTAGGTGTGCAGAATACAATTTCTGACAATGTTCTGGGTAAGTTTAATGATCCTTGTGTGAATGATAATGGTGAAAGATTAATTGAACTCTGCATTGAGAATGGTTTGTGTGTATGTAACACATTTTTCAACCACAAGTATATCCACACATATACTTGGGAAAATTGTACTCTTGGTCAAAAGAGTGCGATAGATTTTGTTGTCTACGATCAGCGTTTGAAACACTTAGTTGTTGACACCCGTGTGATGAGAGGTGCGGATGTTGGTTCTGATCATTACTTGGTAGTGTCACGAGTGAAACTTAATGTTGGGTGGAGGAAAAGGAATAGGAAGAGACCCAGGATAGAAAGAATAAAGGTTGATAGGCTCCTTGAAGATCATCAGCGGTATTCTGACTTACTCAGAGAACGACTGAAGGATCTGTGAAGTCTGGTGAGAGGGATGTAGAAAAGAAGTGGGAATGTTGTAAGAACTGTATTGTCACTGCTGCTAAAGAGGTCTGTGGCACCACAATAGTGGGTAACAATAGAAGTGATGCTTGGTGGAACAGTGAGATTGAAGAGGCAGTAAAGAGAAAGAAGGAAGCCTATTTGGGGATGTTGCAAGGTAGAGTCTCTGTGGATGAATATCGCTGTAAGAAGCGTGAAGCTGCTAAGCTGGTTTGCCACAGTAAGGCAAAAGATAGGAAGGAGAAAGTGGAAAGGCATGAACTGGCCTTTTGGAAAGATAGGAAGTCCTTCTGGAAGTACATGAGACTCAGGAAAAATAGGGGAAACAAAGTTGTAAGTTGTGTGAAGAATGAGATTGGGGAAATGATATGGGAGCCCAATTAGTTAAGTGAGAGATGGAGTGAATACTTCTGTTTGTTATTAGATCAGGAAAGCAAAGATGATTCTGAGACAGATGCAGATGATGTCACAATGAGGGATGAAAGCACAGGAGAGATCTCAAGAGAAGAAGTGTGTAAAGCTATAAAATCTCTTCAGAATGATAAGGCTCCGGGAGTTGATGGCATAACTGCAGAGATGTTGAAATATGGTGGTGACTCTGTAATTGACTAGTTAACTGAAATTTGCCAGTTGTGCTGGGAGTTAAGAATGGTCCCTCGGGATTGGAAGGATGCTATCTATCATTGTTCAATTGTATAAGGGAAAAGGTGATCAGACTGAATGCAAGAACTATCGTGGTATAAGCCTACTGAGGGTGCCAGGGAAAGTGTTTGGTAAGGTTGTTATTGAAAAAGTACGGGGTCTTACATCATTGAAAGTGTGGGATGTTCAGAGTGGTTTTATGCCTGGTAAAGGCTTCACTAACCAGATTTTTGCAATATGCACGATGATTGAAAAGTATTTGGCTGTTGGGATGAAAGTTTTTGCTGCCTTCATAGATTTAGAGAAAGCTTACGACCGAGCGAATAGGACACTTTTGTGGAAGGTATTGAATGAATATGGTGTTACTGGGAATCTACTTAATAGTGTAAAAGCCATGTATGCTGGTAGTAGAGCTTGAGTACGAGTCAATGGTGGTTTATCAAAATGGTTTTCCATTGGTGCAGGAGTTAGACAAGGTTGTGTAATGTCATCATGGCTGTTTAATATATTTATGGACGCATGCATGCGTGATGCCAAAATAGATAATAGTGGTTTATGTCTTGGTGATATCTGTGTGTGCAGATTGCTGTATGCTGATGACACTGTCCTGTTGGCAGATAGCAAAAGTGAGTTGCAGAGTATGTTGACTCGGATGCACGAAGTTTGCATGAAATTCAAACTGAGTATAAATAAGGGAAAAACCAAAGTTATGGTGTTTGAGAGAGGAACAGGTAGCACTGAATGTAATGTAAGTATAAATGGCACTGTGATTGACCAGGTGAGTGAGTTTGTGTATTTAGGAAGCATGTTTGACAGAGAGAACAAGTTGGATGGTGAAATCAGTAGGAGAGTGAATTCTTCTTTGAAGGTCATAGCTGCTCTGGGAGGTTTTCACAGGAATGATGGGTTCTCTAGAGAGTCCCGCATGGCTGTGTATGAAACTGTAATTGTTCCTTTTCTGATGTATGTCAGTGAAACCTGGGTACTGCAGAAGAAACATAGGAGTCGTTTGTGTGCTGGAGAAATGGGTTTGTGGCAAGACACGATATGATTGTGTGAGAAATGAAGATGTATTGCAGTTGTGTGATGTGAAGCAAAATGTTGTTAGCAAGGTGGAGACCAATATGCTTCGGTGGTTTGGCCATGTTGAAAGAATGAGTGATGAAATGCTTACTAAGAAAATCTTCTCAGCCCAAGTGGCAGGAAGGAAAGGATGAGGAAGGCCAAGGAAGATATGGGTGGATCACATTCAGGAGTGTCTGCATGAGAAAAAGGTTATGAGTATGAAGTATAAAAGATCTTGTGTACGGCGTGTAATGGATATTAGTGAAGCACGAGTTGTATGTCAAGATCGCTGTAAATGGAGGAGTTTGATACGACAACAATAAGTAAAAATATCTGGAAGTTTGTATTTCTTTTTGGAGCTAAACTCAATCTCAGAGAACAGCTTAGTGATATGTATGTATGTATGAAAATAACCGAAGAAGGATTTTTTTTTCAATTGGGAACAAGAAACGGCCGCATAAAACAGCTATATTTCCGATTCCAGTTCAGCGTCTGTGAACAAAAACTAATTCAGATCGAAGAAGTGCCGGATATAGAGAAATCACTCCGGTCTGTTGCTACAGCTCAAAGTTTAGGTACCAGTCAGGGATTTAAAAAATGTTCATGTAAAACCCAGTGTGTCAACAAAAAAATGTATTTGCTTTAGAAATAATGTTTGATGCAATTCCAAATGCCATTTTAGTAATCCCTGTTGTAACAAATGATTTTATTGTCTTTATATAAATAACATTTTGTATGCTGTATAATTCAGTCAAATTGTTTATTTTACACTTTAACTGTCTATCATACCATTAGTTAATTTATAGAATACCTAGTTATTTCATAGAATAACTAGTTAAAGTGTGGAATTATTAATTTATAACATGCTTTAACTAACTTGATCAGTTATTTCATGAAATAACTAGGTATTCTATGAAATAACTGAATTATATATTTTAACGATAACATATATACACTATCTACCAACAAGTAATTGGACACCTCTGATAGCAAAGGAAAATGAAGTTTATTCACCTTCAATAGTTGGTGGAGCCTCCACGAGCGGCGATTACAGCTGCGACCCTCCGGGGCTTACTCTTAACCAGGCGTTGTACGATAGCTAGCGGTATTTTCTTCCACTCGGCTTGGAGAAGACAGGTCAGTTCCTTCACCGATTTCGAACGGTGGGGGTACCCCTTAAGTTGACGCTCCAACTCGCCCCAGAGGTGCTCGATAGGGTTAAGGTCTGGGCTCTGCGCAGGCCAGTCTATTCAATTAACCACATTGTCACCATACCAAGCCATGGTGGACCTCGCAACATGACAGGTGGCATTGTCGTCCTGAAAGTAACATGGGTCCACCCTGTAAAACTGCCACAACGTAGGAAGCTCATGGCTTTCCAAAATGCTGCAGTAGTCTCGGCTTTGAGTCTACCAGGAAGTGCGACCAAGGGTCCTGTGCCATACCAGGAGAAACACCCTCATAGCATAATTCCACCGCCGCCGAACTTCACAGTTGGCACAATACATTCCGGCAGGAGGCGTTCTCCAGGCAGACGCCAAATCCAGACTCTGCCATCCGAACGGTAGAGGGTGAACCTTGATACGTCGCTCCAGAGAAATTGTTTCCACTGTTCAACGGTCCACTGTCGACTTTCTTTGCACCACGTTAGCCGAACAGCGCTATTGGACTTGGTGATCAAAGGCTTGTGGGCAGCAGCACGTCCATGATAACCGAGCAGATGGGCTTCTTTGCGAAT
This sequence comes from Macrothele yani, assembly GCA_039090855.1. Classification (NCBI taxonomy): domain Eukaryota; kingdom Metazoa; phylum Arthropoda; class Arachnida; order Araneae; family Macrothelidae; genus Macrothele; species Macrothele yani. The sequence goes on along the minus strand of CM077006.1, from coordinate 83,015,906 downwards.
TGTATTTATCGAAAGAACACTTCTGGATGCCTGTTGAAACTCCTCGCGGATGTGGCCCATCGATTTGGTGCAGTTCTTCCGAATTTCTCTGGCCAGCACCCGTCGGTCTGCAACTCCCAGTTTTGTGGGTCTGCCGGGTCGGGGCACATTCCGACAGTCACCTCTCATCTTCCACTTGCCAATCACGTAGGCCACTGTCGATTTTGGGTACTTCAACTCGCTGGATATGTCACGTATGGATCGGCCATTTCTGCGATACCTTTCTCGAAATCAGAGAGCTCCAAACTGCGTAACATCTTGCATGCCATTGGTTGCGTTGTTGTTTCCCACACGATATTTAACGGCGGCGGCTGTGACGTATATCAGGACCGCAGATATCGTCGATTTCAGGGGTGTCCAATTACTTGTTGGTAGATAGTGTACAACCCGAGGACCGGCTTTCGGTTAGTAGTATGTTTGTTGTCAGAATAGTAAAAGCTGCCAATTTATTGGAGTTTGATAAAGGACAAATTGTGATGACACAGCACTCGGAACTACGATCTCGGAAATGGCACAGCTTGTGGGTTGTTCACGTGTTGCTGTAGTGAGCATGTATCAAAAGTGGTGCACATAGATGGCCAAACAATGAAATGTCTTCCAACTGTGTGTCGTTCGCAGCTCATTGATGTGGGAGGGGAATGGAGACAGTCACGCATTGTTCACAGCAACTGCAGGGCATAGAGTGACAAATCACCCGCAGCTACAACAGTGGTGATCAGGGCAAGGTGTCACAGCACACAGTTCATCGCAGCCTTCTGCGCATGGGCCTGCATTAGCTGAAGACCCAGCCGGGTCGCCGTGCTCACTGCACGTCATTGTCAACAGCGCATGAAACGGGTCAAGATCATCAAGATTGGATTGTGGATGATTGCAAGAGAAGTGGCCTGGTCAGATTCCTGGTGCATCACGTAGACAGCCGAGCGCAGATACGCCGATTACCAATGGAGGCTATGGCACATGGATGCACTGTTGGTTGGAAACATGACAGCAGTGGTGGTGTTATGCTGTGGGTGAGGCTTTCTTGGGACACTTTAGGCCCCATTATCCCAATCCCTGACAACTGTTAGGTATCTGGACATCGTTGTGGACCAAGTTCACCCGTCCATGGCAATTCTGCTCCCTGCTGCTGATGTCCATTACCAACAGGTTAATGTGCCGTGCCACACTGCCAGAATCATCAAGGAGTGGTTCGAGGAACAGGCTGGTAACTTGCTGTTAATGCGCTGACCTCCAAATTTACCTGGCATGAACCCAATCCAACATTTGTGGTTCAACTTGGAAAAGCGGATTCGAGCTAAATCACCATCATTCCAAAATGTATGGGAACTGGAGAACCTGCTGTGGACATTATGGTGCTAGATATCCCAGGATACCTATCGCCACCTCATCGAATCGATGCCTCGCCAAGTGGCTGCTGTTTTGCAGGCCAACAGAGGATTGACTGAGCGAACAATCCGCAACTGTCTACTGGATGCAGGACTACGTGCACGTGTGCCTCTGGCATGTGTACCTCTGACTCCAGCCCACCGCCAGGAACGGCTGCAGTGGTGTCGCCAACGCCTGCACTGGAGAATGCAATGGCGATCTGTCGTGTTCAGCGATGAAAGCAGATTCTGCTTGGGAGCCTCCGATGGCATATACGTTTTCGCAGACGCACAGGGGAGCGTCTCCACCCTTTTTGCATCCGCCAGCGACACACAGGGCCTAGACCTGGTCTCCTGGTGTGGGGAGCGATCAGCTATCGCTCTCGTACACAACTAGTGTTTGTACTGGGTACGTTAAACAGCACCTCCTACATCAACAACATCATTCAGCCCGTTGTTGTGCCATTTGTAAGGTCGGTCCATCGTGGTGTTTTCCAGCAAGATAACGCACGCCCACACAAGACACGTGCAACGCAACATGCACTTAAGGTTGTGAGACAACTTCCCTGGCCTGCACGTTCACCGGATTTTATGGGACAACGATTTATCCAGTCTCCACGGCCAGCCACGACCATCCCCGATTTACGCGTCCAGGTTCAGGATGCTTGGAACTCAATACCCCAAACTTACATCCAACATCTGTACGACAGACTCCATACCAGAATTGCACAAGATGACGCACTTTATGGCGGTTCAACCTCGTACTAACCATGTTACATGGAAATGTTATTTTTCAGTTTACCAGCAAATACAGCTGTATTTTGCCATAATGGTTTGATCACATTATCCTCTGTATTCCATTATTATGCTGTATAAATTTCATTGGTATCAGACGTCTCCTTCTTGGTGTTCTTTTTTCACTTTCCGTCAGTGTATAATGGCTCATTGGTGTATCTTAACATCACAGAAATAACAATTGTTGGACAAATTCCAGTTAAAATCAAAATCGTTATCAGATTCAGAATTATTAAATTAGCAAATAGTTATGCCTGCATTACAAGTATTCACTGTTCAACTTGTGACATCAAACACATCTGAAGACTTGAACATTACACTGGTCTGGAAAGGTAATCAAATATCCGATTAACCTGTAAGGTGGGGTTACAGAAACCCCAAGGCATTTTTTTAGATGGCGCTGCAATCAGAGCTGGTATAGCAGACACACAAGGCTCCATGTAGCTTTCAGACAGTAGGTTGGCAATCACGTAAGACGCAAGTTGTGTATATATCCAAGAACAAGAGACTACGAAATGAGATTCACTGATGCTGAATGCAAAATTGTTTGGTATGTGCTGTAAAAGCATGTGTGCCGACGGCACTTCTTAAACGTGCCTAAATTTTAGTTTAAATAATATCAAATATGTCTTTTTAATGTTTTCACTATTCTCTATTGTAACTATTAATGTTTACCTTTTTCTGATTTATATATATATTTTAAAGCTAAAAACTGTAGTAAAAGAGTTATTGTCATTTTTTAGCATTTTTCTCCAACCTTTACTTAAAAACTAGTAAGTAAATAAGTCTCGGTAACACGCGATTATTTCACTGTTTTTAATAATATTTACATTAAAATGTTGTTTTACAATTATAATTCATCATTTGGGTTATTTATAAATTATATTTTTCTATACAAGGGAAATTTTGTTGGGTTTTGTCAAATCCCAACTCACGAGTTATGTAATGAAAATTCCACCTCACCGGTTATGGATTTATAGAAACAATGGCATATAAACAGCTTCTGAGAAAACAATATGATGAAGTTGGCAGAAGAAACAATCACACAGGTGAGAATTACAAATGTTGAGGAAAAACTACTGACTGCAAAAGAAGCATACAAAGCATTCCAATTTCTTAGAAAAATGTTGAAACATAGTGAAAGCTAATGTAAATCTCGTGAGAAGTTTAACATGAACTTCAAGAAATGTGATACACGAAATCTCATCGGAAAAAGACTTGCCAACAACAGATAAATTTTTGGATGATGACACTCCCTCCTTATGTATAGATCCCTTGAAGGTATGCATGCCATTTTGATAAACTCATTAAAACAAAGATGTCATCATCATCATCATCATCATTGTCAACCATTATCAATCCACTGCTGGACGAAGGTCTCCCCAAGTTTCCTCCACAACGGTCTGTCTTGTGCCAGTCTCCTCCATGTCACCCCTGCATACTTTCGAATTTCATCCACCCATCTCCCATGTGGTCTTCTTCTGGGTCTTTTCCTGTCCCTTGGAATCCAATCTAAAATTTTGGCTGTCCATCGATGATCTGTCCTTCTGGCAGTATGTCCAGCCCATTGCCATTTCAGGGATTTTACTCTGATCATGATGTCTTCCACTCTTGTCATTTTTCGGATCCACGAGTTCCTCTTCTTATCTCTCCTGGTTACACCAAGTATGCACCTCTCCATGCTTCTTTGAGTTGTCTGCAGCCTTTGTATGTCTCTTTTAGTTAAGGTCCACGTCTCTGCACCATACGTAAGCACTGGAAGGATGCATTGATCAAACACTTTTCTTTTAAGACATAATGGCATATTGCTCTTGAAAATTATGCTGTTTCTTCCAAAAGCTCTCCAGGCAAGTTTTGTACGCCGATTAATTTCTTCATCAATGTGACCCTCACTTGATATCTGCTGTCCAAGATAAACGTACGTGTCTGTTATCTCCAGCTTTTCTCCATCAATCGATAAATCTTCATTTCTTGTAAAAGCATTGAACATCACTTTTGTCTTCTGAAAGTTCATTTTTAATCCCACTTCTTTGCTCTTGTCAGCAAGTTCCTGGATCATACTCTGCAGCTCCGATGGGCTAGTTGCAAAAATGACTACGTCATCAGCAAAACGAAGGTGGGTTAGATAATCTTCATTAATCTTTATCCCCTTGTTTTCCCAGCTCAGCGACTGAAAAATACCCTCCAATGTGGCATTAAAGAGCTTCGGAGATATGGTGTCACCTTGTCTCACTCCCTTTCCAATTTTTATGTGTGTTGTATTTTCAAACAGCCTAATCTTTGCACTTGCATTTTCATAGATGTTATTAATAATATTAATGTATGCATCTTCAATACCGCAGGTTTTCAGAGCCATTGTAACTGCTGATGGTTTCACCGAATCAAAGGCTTTTTCATAATCGATAAAAGCCATGCACAATGGAAGTTCATATTCTTTTGCTCTTTCAATTAGTTCTCTCAGCACATGGATATGATCTATTGTGCTGTAGCCACTCCTGAATCCAGCTTGTTCTCTCGGTTGAGCCATGTCCAGTGCTACCTTCAAGCGATGTGAAAGAACTTTAGTGAAGATTTTATAAACTACTGATAGGAGGCTGATAGGTCTGTAGTTTCCGAGATCCTCAATGTCACCTTTCTTATGTAGCAGGATCATTGTAGCTGTGTTCCAATCTTCAGGAATCTTTCCTTCATTAAGGCATCGAGTGAAAATTTGGGCGAGTACTGTTTCGATTTCTCCACTTGCTTCTTGTATGATGTCTACAGTAATTCCATCTTCTCCTGGAGCTTTTCCCCGCTTCATGTTCTTGATTGCATGTGCAACTTCTCCTGGAAGGATTGGAGGAACTCTGGTACTGGTATCTTTCATGATGTCTGGAGTGCATGTATCATCCCTTTCATATAATTTGGAGTAGAAATCTTTCACTCTTGTCAAAATTTCGCCTCTATTTCTTGTTACAGAACCATCTTCTTTTCTCAGTGCCATAATCTGTTTTCTTCCCTTACTGAGATATCCCTTTGCTATCTTTAGGCTTTGGTTGTTTTCAATTGCTTTCCTCACTAGTTCACAGTTGAATTTTCTTACGTCTTCAGTGATACTTTTTCGTACTGTCTTGCATAGCTCTATATATTCCACTTTGGAAGTCACATCTTCTTTAGTTGTTTTCACCTCTCTTCTTTTTTGCATCAACATTTTCGTTTTTCCTGATAATTTATTTACATGCAACTTGTTCTTAGACCCAGCTAATCTTGTTGCTGTTTCCATAAGAGCTTTGGTTACTTTTCTGTTAACTTCAGAGATGTCCACTTCTTCCGATGTTAGGCCTTCTAAAGCAGAGAACCTGTTCTTCAGTTCCAACTTGAAGGTATTATGGTGTTTTTTAAGGTTGGTTATGTCAATAGATTTTGTTTGTCTTATGAGCTTGCCACGTTCAAGTTTAGTGTTGAGGTGCATCTTACATCTCACCAATCTATGGTCACTACCTGTGTTGAACTTGTTTAGCACACTGCAGTCTTCTATGACGAATTTTTTGTTACACATAATAAAATCAATTTCACTTGTCATCCCATTTGGATGTCTCCATGTCCATTTCCTGTGTGGCTTTTTCTTGAAGAAGGAGTTCAAGATGAAAAACCCTTCTGCCTCTGCAAACTCAACGAGAGTATTTCCACGCTGGTTTCTGTTGCCGTGACCGAATTTACCTACTGAAGTTTCATTCTGTTGCCGTTGCCCTATTTTTGCATTGAAATCTCCCATAATTATTTTCAAGTGCTGCTTACCTTTATTATTTAGATGACAAATTTCCTCATAAAATTCTTCAATTTCTTCTTCAGGATGATTTGTGGTGGGTGCATAAGTTTGAATAATCTGAGCCTGGTATCTTCTCGATAGTTGGATAACGAGTCGTGCAGCTCTGTCAGAGGAACTTTCAACTTCTACCACTTTATCCTTCAGTTTCTTGTTTATTATAAATCCAACACCACTAGTTCTGCCAGTATCTGTCCCACGATAGTAGAAGAGATGTCCACTTTTCAGTTCGATGAGATCTTCTCCTTTTCTCCTTACCTCACTTAGCCCCACAATGTCCCACTTGATCCTTTGTAGTTCCTCTTCCAATTCAAGAAGCCTTGAATCAGAAGATAGGGAGCGTCCATTGTACGTTGCCAAGGTCAGCATCAGATGGCAGCCTAGTCCGGTCCTCCGGGGATTCTTAGCACCCTCTGCCTTCATGTCGCACTGGCCGCTGCCTTGGCCAGGTACATTCCAGCTGCCGGAGACTGAGGGCCAAGATTTAAGTTGTGGAGTCATTTTGGAGGGGTTTGGCCATAACTCACCACGCTGGCCAAGCGGGTTGGTGAGTGTGGGATAGCATTTCCTCTGATCCCGATGGTATAGTTATACCGCTATTGGCGGTCGTCAGAGCCCCTTTAGTGGGAACAGGATGCACCACGAGAAGGCGGGGTTGACATTTGTCAAGGAGAGGCTGTGATGTTACGCATCACCTGACCTTACATCCCTTTAAAACAAAGATGTATTGTATTTTATATGCAAATTAAATTATTAAAGATGTATTGTATTTTAATTACTTATTTGCTTTAAAAATACATCTCAAAATAACTACAGGTAGCCCTTGATTTGTACCAGTCCAATTTGCATTGATTTTGAAAATCAGAAAATCAAAAAGTGATATATAACATTATAATGTTTTAAAATTTTTCTCATACTGCTTCTTATTATGCTGATTTTGAGAAAAAATGATAAATACAGTCATCTTAGAATTACGTATGTTTTGTTAATGCGAATTAAACCCAAATTGCTCTAATGAGATCGATGAATCGGTAAAAGCTGTCTGCAGGATGCAAACTTTTGCATATGTGATTTTTTCTTTAATGTAATTTCATTCCTGGCACTTCAACCTTACAAAGAGATCAGAGGAATCAGAACATTCAGGTGCCATAGTCCGTTGGGCTAATTATTCTCTCTCTGAAAAACAAAAAAAAATTTCAGGTTATATACATACACTATCTACCAACAAGTAATTAGACACCCCTGCAATCGACGATATCTGCGGTCCTGATACACGTCACGGCCACCGCCGTTAAATATCGTGTAGAAAACAACAAAGCAACCAGTCGCATGCAAGATGCCAAGCAGTTCGGAGCTCTCTGATTTCGAGAAAGGTGTAATCGTCGGGTATCACAGAAATGACCGATCCATACGCGATATATCCAGCGAGTTGAAGCACCCAAAAACAACAGTGGCCTATGTGATTGGCAAGTGGAAGATAAGAGCGGAATGTGCTCTGACCCGGCAGACCCACAAAACTGGGAGAGAGACCGACGGGTGCTGGATAGAGAAATTCGGAAGAACCGCACCAAATCGATGGGCCACATCCACGAGGAGTTTCAACAGGCATCCGGGAGTGTTCTTTCGATGAATATCATCTGTAAGGAAGCCCATCTGCTCGGTTATCATGGACATGCTGCCGCCCACAAGCCTTTGATCACCAAGTCCAATAGCGCTGCTCGGCTAACGTGGTGCAAAGAACGTAGACAGTGGACCGTTGAACAGTGGAAACAGGTTCTCTGGAGCGACGAGTCAAGGTTCACCCTCTACTGTTCGGATGGCAGGGTCTGGGTTCGGCGTCTGCCTGGAGAACGCCTCCTGCCGGAATGTATTGTGCCAACTGTGAAGTTCGGCGGCGGTGGAATTATGTTATGGGGGTGTTTCTCTTGGTATGGCTGGGACCCTTGGTCGCAATTCCTGGTAGACTCAACGCCGAGACCAACTGCACCATTTTGGATGACCATGCGCTTCCTACGTTGTGGCAGTTTTACGGGGTGGACCCATGTTACTTTCAGGATGACAATGCCACCTGTCATGTTGCGAGGTCCACCATGGCTTGGTATGGTGACAATGGGATTAATTGTATGGACTGGCCTCAAGGTTCACCCTCTACCATTTGGATGGCAGGGTCTGGGTTTGGCATCTGCCTGGAGAACGCATCCTGCCGGAATGTATTGTGCCAACTGTGAAGTTCGGCAGCGGTGGAATTATGCTATGGGGGTGTTTCTTCTGGTATGGCACGGAACACTTGGTCGCAATTCCTGGTAGAGTCAACGCCGATACCTTTTTTTTTTTTTTTGATTGGAGGTTTAATGACCACCGTGAGCAACTCAATGGGCTATAAGCAGTCGCCCGTCCCTAATTTAGGGTCACTGGTTTCAGGGAAGGGAGAGAGCCAGTGCCGTAAGACAAACACAACATACATGCCTCACCGGGATTCGAACCCGGACCCCGTTCGGACGAATGATCAGAGGCCATCGCTTAGACCACTGCGCCACCGGGGCGGCAACGGCGAGACCTACTGCACCATTTTGGATGACCATGCACTTCCTACGTTGTGTCAGTTTTACGGGGTGGACCCACGTTACTTTCAGGATGACAATGCCGCGTGTCATGTTGCGAGGTCCACCATGGCTTGGTATGGTGACAATGGGATTAATTGTATGGACTGGCCTGCGCAGAGCCCGAACCTTAACCGCATAGAGCACCTCTGGGACGAGTTGGAGTGTCAACTTCAGGGGTGCCCCCACCGTCCGAAATCGGTGAAGGAACTGACCTGTCTTCTCCAAGCCGAGTGGAAGAAAATACCGCTAGTTGTCGCACAACGCCTGGTTGAGAGTATCCCCGGAGGGTCGCAGCTGTAATCCCCGCTCGTGGAGGCTACAACTATTGAAGGTGAATAAACTTCGTTTTCCTTTGCTATCACAGGTGTCTAACTACTTGTTGGTAGATAGTGTATATATGGAGCTAACCTATCTGAAAACTTAAAAAAATATATATAAATATATCACTCCATAAAATAACCGTAAAACAAATACAATTTCTGTAAATTTTAAGAGTAAACAATAAAACTTGGCAGGTATGCATTTAGTATATTACTCATCAATGTGTGGGTGCTGGTAATGCATGTCATAGACTTCCCATTGATTTACATTATAAAATCATCTCAATTTACGTAGGTGCGAATTATTCCGGCTCATTGGGGAATGCACCCCTGGCTAAAATCAAGGGCTACCTGTATTTTACAAAATAAATTTCCATAATTATATAATTGGAAAATTCCTATTTAAATGATTTGTTAAGCAAGAAAACTTTCTAACAAAAAATAACTTATGTAGAATGCAATTATAGTATACACGTAGTGAAGCACTAAACATATGCATTTGAATATTTAAAACCAAATCTGCTGCCTTTAAGACTCAGCCACTTATAAATGTCAAAATGCTTAGTTACAAATCTGAGTCTCATAAACAGCAGTCACTGTATACAGGGTTATTACAAAAGTAATACAGACAGTTTCAACAGGAACATCAAACATTAATGCACCAGGAATCTTGATTCGTCAGACTAGGCCACTTTCTTCCAATCATCCACAGTCCAATCTTGATGATCTTGGGTCCATTTCATGCGTAGTTGGCGATGACGTGCAGTGAGCATGGGGACCCAGCTGGCTATGCAGGCCAATGCGCAGAAGGCTGAGATGAACTGTGTGCTCTGGTGCATTGCCCTGACCACCACTGTTGTAGCTTTGGATGATTTGTCGCACTGTGGTCACTGTGAACAATGCGCAATAGTCTCCACTTTCTAGCATCAGTGAGCTGCGGACGACGGTTTGTCGTTTGGCCAACTGTGCACCACTTTTGATACCAAATAAAGGTAACTTGATCACGCTAGTTACGTTAAATGAAAACTTTTACAGAAAGTTCGTAAGTTGGAAGCTTTCGACCTTATCTTAGGTCTTCATCATGCCAATGGAGGACTAAGATTGTTGCCAGAATTCTGCATTTGAATTTTGATCTCTCCATTACTCGTTCCGTCTAACGCTGATCTCTCCATTACTCGTTCCGTCTATCGTAAACCTTATGCGGCCACTAACATCTTTCCCTACAATTATTTCACCCTGCATCTCTACAAGCTTGCAGCATTGAAGTCCTACATCCACAGGGCTCATATCATTTGCAACAACCAACTCTGTCTTCAAGAAGAACTCTCCAAAATTTCTACAATAGCCCTCTCCCATGGTTTCCCTGCTGTTACAGTCAACTCCCTCATAAAGAAATATGAAAACCATTCGAAAATCGAATGCCTCCTTCCTCAAAAGAAAGAAGACCTGAAATTCTGTGGTTCTGTTCCTTACCATCCTTCCTATGCTTATAAGTTACAGATTCTTTTTAGAAGTTTTGGTTACCATCTTGCCATTAAATCTACCCCAAACATCTTGAAACTTCTACAAAGGGATAGGGACAAAGTTGAAAGCCTGAACCTCCCAGGAGTTTACTGCATTCCTATCTCTTCTTCTACTGGGGATAACTTATACATTGGAAGCACATACAGTAGCATTAGCCATAGAATTTTAGAACATAAAAAAGATGTTTCGAAAGCCAATCCTAATACTGCCTTGTCTATTTTGACAATGGAAGACACATCTGCAGTTCCCCACTGGAACGAAGCAAAACGAATTGCTTCTTTTGACAATCGTTTTGCCCTCCGTTACCGTGAAAGCCTGGAAATTACTTCCAACTCAATGACTTGCAATTCCGAATCTCCTCTCTACATTCCGATGATCTGGAGATCAATTCTAAGTTTTGGCAACAAAATTAGGAAAAATTCAAATGCAGAATCTGGCAACAATCTTAGTCCTCCATTGGCATGATGAAGACCTAAGATAAGGTCGAAAGCTTCCAACTTACGAACTTTTCAGTAAACGTTTTCATTTAACGTAACTAGAGTGATCAAGTTACCTTTATTTGTTAATATTGTTACGTGTTTTGCCCATCATCGTCACACTTTTGATACGTACTCACTACAGCGGCATGTGAACAACCCACGAGCCATGGAGTTTCCCAGATCGTAGTTCTAAGAAGCCGTACCATCAGAATTTGTCCTTTATGAAACTCCGATAATTCAGCAGCTTTACCCATTCTGACTCTGAACACTCTACTAACCGAAAACCAGTCCTCTGATTTCGGTTAGTAGAGTGGCACAGGTGAAGTTCACAGAGCAGTATATATATACTGCTCTGTGAACTTCACCTGTGTCACTGTTTGGTCTCTAGGTGTGCTCACTTATCGAGGCTGGGGGTGGTCATAATGTAATGGCTCATCGGTGTATATTACTGCAGTATGGGGTCATTTTTTTTCCATCCAGAACCCTTGAGCTTTGCCTGCTGGTGGATTGTCTATTAATTTTGGAACAAGTCACAAAAGAAATAATCAAGATTTGGGGAAGTCTTAAATACCCATTTAACATTATTTTTCTAACAGTCCTGCTTTATTCCAAAGATTTTTTAAAAGCAAACATCTGCACACTTGCTAATTTTATTCACGCACCCTTGCGTTTACGCTATATCATAACCATAAGCATTTTTAAAAATAAAACCTTAATATTATTTTCAAATATTTCAACCTGTAAAACCATTCACTGGACAAAGGAATCAGTGGATCAACTAATAATTATTTATTCTAGAGATGAGCCTGTTCTTTCTGTGAAGCTACAGGTAAGTAGAACAACAGCAACTCTGTGGAAATAAGACTTACTGAAGAAAATATGTAATTATCATTACAACACTATGAAAAAACAAAAAAAAACAATGAAGCCTCACATACCTGTTCAATAAGTAATTATCATTACAACACTATGAAAAAAAATAAAAAACAACAAAGAAGCCTCACATACCTGTTCAATAAGTAATTATCATTACAGCACTATGAACAAAAGTAAAAAACAACAATGAAGCCTCACATACCTCTTCAATAAGTAATTATCATTACAACACTATGAAAAAAAAATAAAAAACAACAATGAAGCCTCACATACCTGTTCAATAAGACACACAGTAGCAGCAATGTTTACTTCATTAATGAGATGCTTCCAGCTTATTTGTAAACATGTAAGCTTGTAGTTCCTAAATAGAAATACAAAAACAAGTAAATGAACACTCAAATTCTGTGGTGAATACAAGGGGAAAAAAATTTTTTTTATGCTAAGAGCAATCTAAGCAGTCACATCCAATTTATTTCATTTAAGATTTGTATGAATAATGTTAAAAATGTGCACAACAAAAGTGTGTGGCCAGTATTTATTGGATGATGAAATTTTCTATACCAATGAAACTAATATATGAAAATCAACTGCACATGCCAAATACTATCTCCCAAAATTAGCATCTCTTCAGTAATATTTCTTTCCAATAAGTTTTGTTTCAATGGATGTGCAGATAGATGGTGAAGCAAACTGTAACTATACAGGAAACTAACCACTCAACTATTATGGCAAATAATTGCGCAAGGCTGCTTCAGCATGACTATCGAGGATGGTTGGACTGTATGCCACTGATCATCTTATGAATGCATAAAACACTTTATATCTACATGCCAAACGTACATTTTAAATATTGGAATAATTTTCTGCAATAATGAACTGTAAATAATCATTTTAAAAAGAGGCATATGCTGATGTAACAAAAACAAAATGAAATGCTAGTATCTTACTGTATAGCTGCATCAAATTATGTAGATATTACATTACAAAAATGTAAAGATACACTATTTGACAAAAGTCACCAGACACCTAGAAGAGAAACACAACATAGCATTTATTGACATACATTAGTACAGTGTTGGTCCACCTTTGGCCTTAATGCATGCACTGACCCTTCAAGACATGCTTTCGACAAGGTTTTGGAACACAGCGAAAGGTATGCGCTTCCATTTAGTACATAATGCTGCAGCTAACTGTTGCTTAGTGGTAGGCCTTGGTTCCAAACTTCTTATGCAGCGCTCTAATTCATTCCATAGGTGCTCTATGGGATTAAGATCAGGGCTCTGTGCTGGCCAGTCCACACATGATACGGAATTATCGTAAAACCACGCCATAACAGTTCTTGCTTTATGGCTCGGTGCGTTATCATGCTGGTACCAACAAAGCTTGGTTCCATAGTATTGCCACAGAGTTGGTAGGGCATAATTGTCCAGGATATCGAGGTAGACAAGCTGGTTAACAGGTTTGTCCACAATAACCAATGGGCCGGGATCATACCACAAAAAAACACGTACACACAAGTACGCTGCTAGCTCCAAACTTGACTGTAGGAACAGTACACTGTGGCAAATACCGTTCCCCCAGCTGCTGCCATACCCACACATGGCCATCAGACTGATGGATCGTGTATCTGGATTCATCAGTCAATAGAACCCGTTTTCATTGATCTACGGTCCACAATAAATGTTCTTTCCACCATGCTAAGCGAAGAGTAGTATTCCGAGTGGAGATGAAAGACTTACGAGCAGCCGAACCTATGGAATGAAGTTCTCTGCAAATGGTACATGTACATACCAAGGTTCCAGCATTTTCACTCACCTGTGCACTGAGGTCTTGTGCAGTACTACGTCGATTAGTTGTAACGACTCTCCTGAGGCTTTGACGTCCTCTATCACTGATTTTCTTTGGTCTGCCGGTACGTTTTGCTGCTTTAGGCACGCCATGTGTCTTCCAATTATTCAGTATATCCAAAACAGTTGATTTGGGTATGTTTAAATGCCTCTCGGTTTCTCTTATAGACAACCCACTACTATATTACCAGCCAAAAATCTTTCCTTTCTCAAAGTCAGTTAAATGCTGCCGCGACATTTTCACCACTCAATCTCACAGTGCAATGAATGCGGTCAGCTGCAGGCTTGTTTTTATACTGTTTGCAGCTGTACAGCACATCTTAACAATGCAGTGGATTCATTAATTTGCTTTTGAATTTGCTTTTGAAGGGGTATCTGGTGACGTTGTTATAGTGTATATCAGTCATGAGTTATATAAATCTCCCATGAAAATATATAGTGAGGATTGTTTTTGAGGTTTTAATGACCATCATGAGCAACTTGTTAATCTACGTAGGTCACTTAGAGAATAAAGAATGTTTGCACATAATCTCTGTGCAAGTTCCTGGCTCGCACTCAATCAAGGTCATTCGGTGCACTGTTGGTTATCTTTTGGCATCATTGTCGGGCATGTAGTATTTCAGACCTGCACAACTTAGCAGTAGGTAGGGGCCAAAATTAAAATAGGATAGACTTCTTTGAAACCATCATTTTGGGTTTGATGAATTTAATGGGGTACTTTTAGAAACCATCATTTTGGGTTTGATGAATTTAATGGGGTACTTTTAGAAACCATCATTTTGGGTTTGATGAATTTAATGGGGTACTTTTAGAAACCATCATTTTGGGTTTGAGGCAGCTGCTTGGTATTGGCATTTTGTTGATGTGGTCTGGTTGTTTTTGTTTTCAGTAGTGTAAGGTTTGTAGTGGCTCACTTTCCAAGTATAATAATTATACCTTTCAGAGTTGAAGAAATATTCTTCTCATCATCATCATTGTCAACCATTATCAATCCACTGCTGGACGAAGGTCTCCCCAAGTTTCCTTCACAACGGTCTATCTTGTGCCAGTCTCCTCCATGTCACTCCCGCATATTTACGAATTTTATCCACCCATCTCCCATGTGGTCTTTTTCTGGGTCTTTTCCTGTCCCTTGGAATCCAATCTAAAATTTCGGCTGTCCATCTATGGTCTGTCCTTCTGGCAGTATGTCCAGCCCATTGCCATTTCAGTGATTTAACTCTGATCATGATGTCTTCCACTCTCGTCATTTTTCGGATCCACGAGTTCCTCTTCTTATCTCTCCTGGTTATACCAAGCATGCACCTCTCCATGCTTCTTTGAGTTGTCTGCAGCCTTTGTATGTCTCTTTTAGTTAAGGTCCACGTCTCTGCACCATACGTAAGCACTGGAAGGATGCATTGATCAAACACTTTTCTTTTAAGACATAATGGCATATTGCTCTTGAAAATTATGCTGTTTCTTCCAAAAGCTCTCCAGGCAAGTTTTGTACGCCGATTAATTTCTTCATCAATGTGACCCTCACTTGATATCTGCTGTCCAAGATAAACATACGTATCTGTTATCTCCAGTTTTTCTCCATCAATCGATAAATCTTCATTTCTTGTAAAAGCATTGAACATCACTTTTGTCTTCTGAAAGTTCATTTTTAATCCCACTTCTTTACTCTTGTCAGCAAGTTCCTGGATCATACTCTGCAGCTCTGATGGGGTAGTTGCAAAAATGACTACGTCATCAGCAAAACGAAGGTGGGTTAGATAATCTCCATTAATCTTTATCCCTTTGTTTTCCCAGTTCAATGATTGAAAGACATTTTCCAATGTGGCATTAAAGAGCTTCGGAGATATGGTGTCACCTTGTCTCACTCCCTTTCCAATTTTTATGTGTGTTGTATTTTCAAACAGCCAAATCTTTGCACTTGCATTTTCATAGATGTTATTAATAATATTAATGTATGCATCTTCAATACCGCAGGATTTCAGAGCCGTGGTAACTGCTGATGGTTTCACCGAATCAAAGGCTTTTTCATAATCGATAAAAGCCATGCACAATGGAAGTTCATATTCCCTTGCTCTTTCAATTAGTTCTCTCAGTACGTGGATATGATCTATTGTGCTGTAGCCACTCCTGAATCCAGCTTGTTCTCTCGGTTGAGCCATGTCCAGTGTTACCTTCAAGCGGTGTGAAAGAACTTTAGTGAAGATTTTATAAACCACTGATAGGAGGCTGATAGGTCTGTAGTTCCTGAGATCCTCAATGTCACCTTTTTTATGTAGCAGGATCATTGTAGCATTGTTCCAATCCTCAGGAATCTTCCCTTCATTAAGGCATCGAGTGAAAATTTGGGCAAGTACTGTTTCAATTTCTCCACTTGCTTCTTGTATGATGTCTATAGTAATTCCATCTTCTCCTGGAGCTTTCCCTCGCTTCATGTTCTTGATTGCATGAGCAACTTCTGCTGGGAGGACTGGAAGAACTCTGGTACCTTTCATGATGTCTGGAGTACATGTATCATCCCTTTCATATAATTTGGAGTAGAAATCTTTCACTCTTGTCAAAATTTCGCCTCTATTTCTTGTTATAGAACCATCTTCTTTTCTCAGAGCCATAATCTGTTTTCTTCCCTTACTGAGATGTCCCTTTGCTATCTTAAGGCTTTGGTTGTTTTCAATTGCTTTCCTCACTAGCTCACAGTTGAATTTCCTTACGTCTTCAGTGATACTTTTTCGTGCTGTCTTGCATAGCTCTATATATTCCACTTTGGAAGTCACATCTTCTTTAGTTGTCCTCATCTCTCTTCTTTTTTGCATCAACATTTTGGTTTTTCCTGATAATTTGTTCACATGCAACTTGTTCTTAGACCCAGCTAATTTTGTTGCTGTTTCCATAAGAGCTTTGGTTACTTTTCTGTTAACTTCAGAAATATCCACTTCTTCCGATGTTAGGCCTTCTAAAGCAGAGAATCTGTTCTTCAGTTCCAACTTGAAAGTATTATGGTGTTTTTTAAGGTTGGTTATGTCAATACATTTTGTTTGTCTTATGAGCTTGCCACGTTCAAGTTTAGTGTTGAGGTGCATCTTACATCTCACCAATCTATGGTCACTACCTGTGTTGAACTTGTTCAGCACACTGCAGTCTTCGATGACGAATTTTTTTGTTACACATAATAAAATCAATTTCACTTGTCGTCCCAATTGGATTTCTCCATGTCCATTTCCTGTGTGGCTTTTCTTGAAAAAGGAGTTCAAGATGAAAAATCCTTCTGCCTCTGCAAACTCAACGAGAGTATTTCCACGCTGGTTTCTGTTGCCGTGACCGAATTTACCTACTGAAGTTTCATTCTGTTGCCGGTGCCCTATTTTTGCATTGAAATCTCCCATAATTATCTTCAAGTGCTGCTTACCTTTATTATTTAGATGACGAATTTCCTCATAAAATTCTTCAATTTCTTCTTCAGGATGACTTGTGGTGGGTGCATAAGTTTGAATAATCTGAGCCTGGTATCTTCTCGAGAGTTGGATAACGAGTCGTGCAGCTCTGTCAGAGGAACTTTCAACTTCTACCACTTTATCCTTCAGTTTCTTGTTTATTATAAATCCAACACCACTAGTTCTGCCAGTATCTGTCCCACGATAGTAGAAGAGATGTCCACTTTTCAGTTCAATGAGATCTTCTCCTTTTCTCCTTACCTCACTTAGCCCGACGATGTCCCACTTGATCCTTTGTAGTTCCTCTTCCAATTCAAGGAGCCTTGAATCAGAAGATAGGGAGCGTCCGTTATATGTAGCCAAGGTCAGCATCAAATGGCAGCCTAGTCCGGTCCTCCGGGGATTCTTAGCACCCTCTGCCTTCATGTCGCACTGGCCGCTGCCTTGGCCAGGTACATTCCAGCTGCCGGAGACTGAGGGCCAAGATTTAAGTTGTAGAGTCATTTTGGAGGTGTTTGGCCATAACTCACCACGCTGGCCAAGCGGGTTGGTGAGTGTGGGATAGCATTTCCTCTGATCCCGATGGTATAGTTATACCGCTATTGGCGGTCGTCAGAGCCCCTTTAGTGGGAACAGGATGCACCACGAGAAGGCGGGGTTGACATTTGTCAAGGAGAGGCTGTGATGTTACGCATCACCTGACCTTACATCCCATTCTTCTCATAATACGTGGTAAATACGTCATGATAATTAACATAGCAATCGGATACCTAAACAACTGGAGATTTTCTTAACAACGCTAGATAGCAGCAGAATCTGCATGAATCTGAAAGCGGTCGGAGAATATTCCGATGCTCTTAACACACAGAAACTTGTGAATTCCCTGTCGTGGGTGGTGCAACGGATAGCGCGCTCGAACGTAAATCGGGAGATGTGGGTTCGATTCCCGCTCCACAGCGGCAAAATTTTCAAGTTTTCTGATGTGATTTAATTCACGTGTGAAACAGTAATTAGTCAAATTCGGCGATGTGCAATTGCTGTGTTAATTATCTTAATTATACCTTTACTTTAATTATACTATACCTTTTTGAATTATACTATAATTAATGATTAAACTGGAAAATTTCAATTAATATCAATTATTAAAAGGGAAATTTCAATTAATATCAATTATTAAAAGGGAAATTTCAATTAATATCAATTATTAAAAGGGAAATTTCAATTAATATAAATTATTAAAAGGGAAATTTCAATTAATATCAATTAATTACACTTATTATTTAAGATTTTTATTTATCATCATGGAATCTTTTTTTTTTTTTTTTTTTTTTTTGATTGGAGGTTTAACGACCACCATGAGCAACTCAATGGGCTATAAGCAGTCGCCCGTCCCTAATTTAGGGTCACTGGTTCCAGGGAAGGGAGAAAGCAAGCCAGTGCCGTAAGACAAACACAACATCCATGCCTCACCGGGATTTGAACCCTGACCCCGTTTGGACGAATGATCAGAGGCCACCGCTTAGACCACTGCGCCGGCTTCATGGAATCACATTAATGTTAAAAAAATTACTTTGCTCAGCAGTACGAGTTTTAATACATTTTTCAAGTTTTCTTACTGTTTACATTTAGTTAATGGGACGTATTACACTTCTTGAGAGCAATCAGTTTATCGTATTTCGGAATTATGTTTGAAATCGATGTTTTCAAAATATCTTCCAAGTATTCATCGGTTAGAGTTGATTGTTGCTTGATTTTATTCAAGTTCATAAAGGAGAAGGTTTGTTCACATCTGTAAGTACTCCCAAATATGCTGAATGCCTGTGGCAACGAAGATTGTATTCCTTCGGAATGGCTATTACTTCTCAGCAAACAAGGCACAATATTTTGTCTCTCGTGTAAGTACACAAGCATCTACTTGTCCACCCTGCATTAAACACTTTATGCTCTGATTTGATCTTCCGTTTTTTTTCATCACCCGTTTTACAAAGTCACCCCAAAAACTTTACTGTTAGAAACAAACAATCTCCACAGCAACTGCTCACATACAAAGAAAATCCTTTCCTTAGCCCTTGTGTTGTTGCCGCTCAGCGCATAGCGGGTGTCAGCGGTGTTGGCGCGTGACTGCACTAACTTTGTCCCTGTTCAATGTGAGTAACGACCGAAAACACAGCTAAACGATACGACTCTCGCTCCTCTCAGGCTAGAGACAGACTGACAATGGTTGGTTGCTTGTGGATCACGTGACAAACACCAGACAGTGCGCAGTGGCAACCCACCCGCCAAGTTAAATGACGGGTTAAGCGGGGCATGGACAAAGCACTCATTACATCTTTACTTTTTTTTTTTACATTCCCTACAACGCATTTTCCGCGGGCAGGCCATATGTTGTACAGGTATGTATTATCTATTTGTGCTTAGTTACAATCTTTTGAAACGAACATGCAAATTGAAAATCCCACAAAATGTGAAGCTCGATCAGTTATTCACTTTCTGACTGCTGAAAACACCAGGCCTATCAACATTCATCAGAGACTTGTTCAAGTGTATGGAGAAGATGTTATGAATGAATCCAGTGTCAGAAAGTGGTGCATAATGTTTAAAAATGGAAGAACAATTTTGTTCATGACGAGGAGCGGTCAAGGCACCCCTCTCTCATCTTGGATGAGCTCAAACAAAAGGTTGATGACATCATTAAAGAGAATCGAACGCTTTACGTTAGCGAAGTGAACAAGAAACGTCCTCAAGTTTCTTGTACACTTGTGTACCAAATTGTGACTGAGCATCTGAACTATAAAAAATCTGTGCAAGATGGGCCCCGTGGATGATCACAGATAAGCACAGAACTCAGCAACTGAGAGCTGCATTGGCATTCTTGGAGCATTACCACCAAAATGGCAACAAGTTTTTTGACCAAATTGTTACAGGGGATGAAACATGGATTTTACACTACATTCCTGAAAACAAAAGACAATCACTTAAGTGGCATCACCCTCAATCACTGAAAAAACAGCGAAAAGTCAAACAAAATGTGTTCAGGGATGCTTATTCTGTGGAATCAAATTTCCTGAAACCAAACCCAAATTTCCTAAAATTAAGGTAGATCAATACTTTTACAAAAAAAAAAAAAAAAAAAAAGTCAGAATATGTGTGTTACATTCATAGTTTATTTCGAAGTTCTGATATTTATTTAAAGAACAGTGGCCTTTATAAAATTTCCAGTGTTTGACCCTTTAAAGCTACAATAATTATTAAAAAAGTAAAATACTGAGAAAAAAATATAAAAAAGCAACTTACATAATTGATGCCTTCTTGCCTGTGTCAAAGCTTCATTTTGTTGTGCAGAAAAGATTATGAAATGTATATGACAAAGTCTGTCCAATTTATACTTTAAATGATATGTATATTCACGTAATACACTCACGGACAATGAAATTTGCGCACCTAGAAGAAAACGTGTTACAACCGCGAAACTTTGCAAATAGCTAGAGTGCGAGCGAGTATGCAAATGATCCATGTTTGGTGCGAGTGTGTATGACCGCACACCCTGTGGGTGGCGCTGCAAGCACTAACTGGCAGCCTTATAAACCGGCGTGTAGTCGATGCCCCATGAAAGCGAAAAGCACCGGCCGACACAAGCAAGAGTACAGAGTGACAAGAATGCCGGGTAGATGCCACAGACGTCGATTTATTCAACTTACGGACTTTGAGAGAGGCCTGATCATCGGACTGAAAACTGCAGGGTGGTTAGTGTGCCGTATAGCCTACCATGTGGGTCATTCTAACCATACCGTCTGACTGTGTTGGGAGCAGTGGACATGTGACGGCAGTGCCACATGGTGGAGCGGCCCCGGAAAGACCAGGAGGACCACCGGTAGAGAGGATCGATGGATCATGCGCCAGACACGAACGGATTCCAAGGGGACCCGGTCCACTATACAGGCAGATGTAGCAGCTTCTGTGCGCCCACGAACCATTTCATGATGCCTTGCGTAAGCGCATCTGCGATCTCATTGCCCCTTCCATGTGCTGCCTTTAACACAGGAACATCGCCGGCTCCGTATGCCAGGCCAGAGTGACGTGGAACGCCACAGACTAGCGATGTGTGGTGTTTAGCGACGAGTGCTGCTTCATTTTGCGGACAGACGAACATCATGTCCGGGTGTAGAGGTCCCCAGGTCAACGGCACAATCCCAACCTCGCTATCGAGCACCACTGCAGGCATTATGGTCAGGGGAGTTATTGCCTACGATAGCCGATCAGCTCTAGTAGTGGTACATGGATCATTGACGGGCCAGCAGTATGTGGATGAGATCCTATGGCCCCATGTGCTCCCATTCCTGGCCGGAATTCCAGGTGAGCTTTACCAGCAGGATAATGCCTGCCCATACACGGCTCGGGTTGCCCAGGACACTTCCCGGACATGTCCCCTATCGCGCATGTGTGCGACCAGTTGAAACGCCGGCTGCTGCTGTGCAGCACTATCCGGGATTTGGAGCACACCGTCCAACACGTGTGGGCCAGTCTGCCGCAGGACAACATCAGGAGTCTGTTCGCTTCCATGCCGAACCATATTGCAGCGTGTATCGCCGCATCGCTATTGAAGATGACCGGATTGCGTGCCACAGATCCTTCTTCTGTAATTGTCCTGCAGCTCTGTTTTTGCAATCACGTGTATGATTTATCTGCATCACTAAGTCCATAAAATTTCAGTCCAATCCGACACTTCCTTCTTGGTGCGCAAATTTCATTGTCCACAAGCCTCTATAAATTCACAGTGAAGTTTTTGGTGTAAAACTATGGAATAAACTAGTAGTTGCAGTTATATCAAATGTTTCAATGAATGCAGATGAATAAAATGTTTTCAGTGAATTACATGAGATGTCAGGAACAGAGCCTATTGAATTCTGTAGAATAGCACTTCACCAGGTGTGGTGGCAAGGATAACCAGGGATGGGAAGAAGGTAGAGGGGTGACAAAATAATCAGCACCCAGACCCTCTCTAGATCTCTCCATGATAATGAGATGAGAAGTCCTGAAGGTCAAAAGCAGCAGGCAAGGGAATAGACTATAGCAGCAGAGTGGGCAGGCCACTAAGCCCTGGGGTGGGACAGGAGCAAAGGGGTGCTGCGAGGAAAAGAAAGGGGTGAGGAAGTTCTTTTGTTTGGAGTAGCTCCAGGGGAACCCAGCACCAAACCATGAAGGAAAGCAAACAGTTAACACTATCAGAAGAGAAACATAACGTTGGATGGGAGCAGAAAGGGATCTCTCCCAGTGGAATTGTGTAGACACAGAGTGATCTCTGTCTTTTCTCCTCTGTAGGGGTAGATTGACAATGGGATTTCCCAACTCACAGTGGAATTCAGTTTTGCTTTGGCCACCAAACAAGGGAACAAAGAAAAAAATTTTTGACTTTGGTTTTAAAAAAAATTTTCAAGAGAAAAACGTAGAAAATTTCTAAAACAAAAAACAACGAAAGGCACCAAAAATTTCCGAAAAATAAGCAACCTGTTTGTTTGCAAAGAAAATCATAATATGTCTTCTGGGACCGAAAAGGTGTCTTGCTCGACGATTTCATGAAAAGAGGTGCAACCATCAATACTGATGCGTACTGTGCAACTCTGAAACATCTACGACGAGCCATTCAAAACCACCGTGGTGGCATGCTGTCATGAGGAATCTGTTTCATACAGAACAACGCCCACCCACACACTGCCAAGAAGACAAAAAACTGCTTTATGAGTTTTACTGGGAAGTTCTTGAGCATCCACCTTACAACCCAGACATGTCAGCATCAGACTACCACTTGCTCCTCAATTTACAGCAGTTCCTAGGTGGACAACATTTTGATGATAACAATGTGCTAAAAGAGGTTGTTATGGACTGGCTGAAAGGACAGGCAGCAGAGCTCTACAAGGAGGGGATACTTAAACTTATCACAAGATATGACAAATGCCTCAATGTCCAGGGCAACTTTTTAGAAAAATAGGCCAAAGTATGAGTTAAAAATTGTACATAAAATATTTGAAGAATTTTGAAAAGTGTATAACTTTTATAACCAAATGTTCTTTACTTTATGAATGACCCTCGTATAAGTAGTGTTTGTCCCTAATTTCGGGCCACTGGTTCCAGGAATGGGACTGAACCATCACTATAAGACAAACACAGCACCCATATCTCATCCAGAACTTGATCCTGGGCCGAACTCAGATGAATGACCTGTATCCAATGCCCCAGGCTGCCGAGGGGGCTGAAATTTGAAGTAGTTTGGTAAAACATGTGGACTAAAAAGTGAACATTCAGGTTGGTGAGGCAAAATAAAGGTCTTGTTTGGAAGGCAGTTTCTCTAATATAGAAATTGAAAAAAAAAACAAAAACAGAAATTCATCATCAATGACTGCAGAGGTTTGTCCTTGCTTAACATGTGGCAAGATTTGGTGAAAAATAACCATAATGCTCTAAGTTCACCATAACCAAGACCGATGAAGAAAGAGCAACAACAAAAAACTATCTGATGAAAGAGAAGTTTTCTTCGAAAATTTGCGATTTAAAATAAAGATTTCCTAGAAGAAAAATTCCACATTAGAAGTTTAATTTAAAAAACTAGGAAGCCAATTTTCAACATGAGTTTTATTCAAAGAAATAAATAGTGTGTTTACTGATCTACCTTCATTTAATTCTTATTTCAGGATTGGTACACTTTTCAAGCTCTCTTATGTGATGTTTATATAGGTGTAGTCAGGATTCATTCCAGGAGATTTTACTAAGTCAGAGTGGTGAGTCATGCCTGCCCTCGGGTTTGAAAAATATCCTTACATATGAAACATTGTACCCTTATGCAAAATTATGAACTGTACCAAAATTTAAGTTTTAACACAATGTCACCCTGATGGTTCTGAAACAGAAGTATGTACCTGCATATTACTAAGTGTAGTTTTAGCCCACTTAAACTAATTATGCCCATTAAAATTAAAAAGTGCCTTTTCAAGTCTGAGCCTTGCATTTTATAACTGTCTTTTGGGTTAGAAAGTGTTTTTTTCTACCAAAATTTACACATTGCCTTCTGAAAGCATTGTAATGCATTTCTACACCAGAATTTATGATCTTTGACTTATAATGTGCTTGAGCAAAATATGCATTAAATGATTGCTACAATAACTCTCAACAATGCAAGTTCATTTCATATACTATCAATTACTTTGTTTTCTCTATCTCATCTATGACTCCAGCAAAGAGATTATAAAAGCATACATACATACATATCACTAAGCTGTTCTCTGAGATTCAGAGGTTAGCTCCAAAAAGAAATACAAACTTCCAGATATTTTTACTTATTGCTGTCGTATCAAACTTCTCCATTTACAGCGATTTTGACATACAACTCGTGCTTCACTAATATCCATTACACACTGTACACAAGATCTTTTATACTTCATACTCATAATCTTTTTCTCATGCAGACACTCCTGAATCTGATCCACCCATGTCTTCCTTGGCCTTCCTCTGCCTTTCCTTCCTGCCACTTGGGCTGAAAAGATTTTCTTAGTAAGCATTTCATCACTCATTCTTTCAACATGGCCAAACCACCGAAGCATATTGGTCTCACCTTGCTAGCAACATTTTGCTTCACATCACACAACTGCAATACATCTTCATTTCTCACACAATCACATCGTGTCTTGCCACAAACCCCACGTAAGTAACGCATTTCTCCAGCACACAAACAACTCCTATGTTTCTTCTGCAGTACCCAGGTTTCACTACCATACATCAGAGTAGGAACAATTACACTTTCAAACACAGCCATGCGGGACTCTCTAGAGAACCCATCATTCCTGTGAAAACCTCCCAGAGCAGCTATGACTTCCAAAGAAAAATTCACTTGCCTACTGATTTCACCATCCAACTTGTTCTCTCTGTCAAACATGCTTCCTAAATACACAAACTCACTCACCTGGTCAATCACAGTGCCATTTATACTTACATTACATTCAGTGCTACACCTGTTCCTCTCTCAAACACCATAACTTTGGTTTTTCCCTTATTTATACTCAGTTTGAATTTCATGTAAACTTCGTGCATCCGAGTCAACATACTCTGCAACTCACTTTTGCTCTCTGCCAACAGGACAGTGTCATCAGCATACAGCAATCTGCACACACGGATATCACCAAGACATAAACCACTATTATCTATTTGGGCATCACGCATGCATGCATCCATAAATATATTAAACAGCCATGGTGACATTACACAACCTTGTCTACCTCCTGCACCAATGGAAAACTATTTTGATGAAACACCATTCACTCGTACACAAGCTCTACTACCAGCATACATGGCTTTTACACTATTAAGTAGATTCCCAGTAACACCATATTCATTTAATACCTTCCACAAAAGTGTCCTATTCACTCGGTCATAAGCTTTCTCTAAATCTATGAAGGCAGTAAAAACTTTCTTCCCAACAGCCAGATACTTTTCAATCATCGTGCGTAATGCAAAAATCTGGTTAGTGCAGCCTTTACCAGGCATAAAACCACTCTGAACATCCCACACTTTCAATGATGTAAGAACCCGTACTTTTTCAATAATGACCTTACCAAACACTTTCCCTGGCACACTCAGTAGGCTAATACCACAATAGTTCTTGCATTCAGTCTGATCACCTTTTCCCTTATACAAGGGAACAATGATAGCATCCTTCCAATCCCGAGGGACCATTCCTAACTCCCAGCACAACTGGCAAAATTCAGTTAACCAGCCAATTATAGAGTCACCACCATATTTCAACATCTCTGCAGTTATGCCATCAACTCCTGGAGCCTTACCATTCTGAAGAGATTTTAGAGCTTTACACACTTCTTCTCTTGAGATCCCTCCTGTGCTTTCATCCCTCATTGTGACATCATCTGCATCTGTCTCAGAATCATCTTTGCTTTCCTGATCTAATAACTCACAGAAGTATTCACCCCATCTGTCACTTAACTCATTGGGCTCCCATAACATTTCCCCAATCTCATTCTTCACACAACTTACAACTTTGTTTCCCCTATTTTTCCTGAGTCTCATGTACTTCCAAAAGGACTTCCTATCTTTCCAAAAAGCCAGTTCATGCCTTTCCACTTTCTCCTTCCTATCTTTTGCCTTAATGCGGCGAACCAGCTTAGCAGCTTCACGCTTCTTACATCGATATTCATCCACAGAGACTCTACCTTACAACATCCTCAAATAGGCTTCCTTCTTTCTCTTTACTGCCTCTTCAATCTCACTATTCCACCAAGCATCACCTCTATTGTAACCCACTATTGTGGTGCCACAGACCTCTTTAGCAGCAGTGACAACACAGTTCTTAAAACATTCCCACTTCTTTTCTACATCCCTCTCACCAGACTTCAGATCCTTCAGTCGTTCTCTGAGTAAGTCAGAATACCGCTGATGATCTTCAAGGAGCCTATCAACCTTTATTCTTTCTATCCTGGGTCTCTTCCTATTCCTTTTCCTCCAACCAACATTAAGTTTCACTTGTGACACTACCAAGTAATGATCAGAACCAACATCCGCACCTCTCATCACACGGGTGTCAACAACTAAGTGTTTCAAACGCTGATCATAGACAACAAAATCTATCGCACTCTTTTGACCAAGAGTAAGATTTTCCCAAGTATATGTGTGGATATGCTTGTGGTTGAAAAATGTATTAGATACACACAAACCATTCTCAATGCAGAGTTCAATTAATCTTTCACCATTATAATTCACACAAGGATCATTAAACTTACCCAGAACATTGTCAGAAATTGCATTCTGCACACCTACTCTAGCATTGAAATCCCCTGCTATTATAACTTTTACTTTAGCACCAAACTGGCTCAAAACAGAACCTTCTTATCAAAAGGTTCAGAGTCACAAGGAGCATACACTACAACAATTACAATTCTCTGAAGTTTCGCTTTCAAACGAATCCAGAGAATTCTCTCACTTACGCAACTATAGTGAATCAAGTTGTTCTTCATCTTTTCACTTAAAATCACACCTACACCTGCCTGTCCTCTCATATTATCCAATACTCCAGACCACACACTCACTGTGCCATTCACTTCTTCTACCCCAATTTCCTTCTTTTTGGTTTCACTTACACACAGCACATCCAGTCTATACTTATTCATCTCTTCAATCACCTCACTCATCTTGCCATTTATACCTCTAGTATTCCATACACCAATCTTACATTCACTCAGCCAAGATCTCTTTCTCATACGCCGTTTAGAAAGTCCAGGTCGATTCCGTGGTGGATCGTCCTTCTGAAGTCTGGTAGGTTCACCATATCCCCACACTTGAGTCATTATTATTTCTAAAAGCCTGCAATCAAAATCAGTTTCTTCAGTCCATATCGTATTTGATCACTGCCAAATTTTAAAGCTAAGAGCTTAAATGTTAACTATGATTAAATACTTTAAATTGGTGTTTTTTCAACTCTAGAAAACAAATAATATTCTACGTAAGAGAAACATACTAGAAGAAAGTTGCTGGGTTCCACAGCTGACTTTAACCTCTGGATACATTCTGGAGAAATAAGACCAGAATACTCTAATTTTTCAGTCAAGCTTGAGAGATCTAACACCACCAAGCATGGACACCTACAAATAAATATAATACAAAAGGAAACTGTTAAATTTTTACACATATATTTAAACATACAGTCAAAAATGCCAGAGCTATCTATGGTAAAGTAATTTTTGGATACCCCATCAGCCAGAAAAAGGTGTACAATATTATTCAACAAAAATTTCCAAGAAATAAAACAAATGTATATTCATCAATCACACTTGTGTTTTCGGTGTTCTCTGGAAATGCAAGTATAACAGAGAACATTGCTGCTTGACAATCAAAAGAAATGTTCTGTGTTCATTTCCTTAATGGAATGTGAGAGAAAGTGCTATACCAATTTATTTCCTAAATTACAGTCTCACTGTCCAAATACTGCTTCCACAAGGCAGAACAAAACTAGATAAGATAGAGACAAACTATTTACACATGGCTCATAGTCATTTTCAATCACAGAATTCCAGGACTTTTGAATGTTTTTTCAGGTCATGCAATCCAAATACTTCTACATAAAATACAGTATAGTGAAACCACAGGTCTGTTCAACCTGTAATCTACAACAAACAACCCTATACAGGCTTGAGCAAACTTAATACAAAATGTAGAATTTTGAAAATGAAGTTTGCTTCACCCAAGGTTCATACTCTTCCAAGAAAAAATAAATTTAAGCACTTTTTAGGACCAAATTATCAAATGTGTGTGTGTGTGCTGTCAGTTGGTCAGTAAGTAAGTATTTTAGCAAGTTCAAACCATTAAACTTAGCTAGGATGGACATAACTTTAATTGACCAGCCTGTTACTTCCTGCCGATTTATTTTACTAACTTTGAATTGCTCCGCTGTTTTGATGTTTTTTGAAATTATTTTATTTTGTAGAATATTTTGAAAGGGTACATTATTTTCGTATTCACCCTCCAACAAGAACACGTCCCTAACCCCAGCCAACACAAACCAATCATGATTTATGAATACGTCATTCCACTTATTTTACTCTCACAGCTGATGTTTTACTCTATAGTAATATCATAGCCAAGGTACCAGCTGTCCATGCACTTCCTTGAGTTGAATGCAAGTTTTGCACTATTTGATCAGCTTGGTGTTTTTATCAGAACTACACAGAAATCTCCTACACAACTTTTTAGAACAATTACTCATATTTTACATATGCTCTTTCATATCATTACTAAAAAACAAAACCTCTTTTTCTCAAGTACTATTCACAGAACCAAACTTTTTTCAAGAACTTTCATTTTTCAAGGACTTTAAGGAACGTCCGAACGATGTTCACCTAATAAAATTTTTTTAGTCAGATAATAACTGATATACCAAAAACTGTCGCTGAAAATGTAACCATATTTAATTTCTACAAAACTCTTACGTATACTACATTACAATGATTTTGAATCAAACTGGTTACTAATTTAGCTTAACTCAATTACTGAAGAAATTAAAGAAAAAAATATGAAACTCAAAAATGCACTCAGTAGACAAAACATCAGAGATGGGGGAGATGGGCCGTTGACGTGGGCATCCTCTGCGCAGAGTGGAACAGATCTGAACCTAACGCAGGCGGTAAATAGGCGAACAGCAGGGCTTCCCAACAGTGTATCGCAATTGACGAACATGGGTAAACGTGGTGATCTGAGCAACTTTGATCGTGGATGCACTGTTGGTGAGAGATGGGTTTTTCTATTATCCAAGATCCCTAGGGTTAACAAGGGCAACCATATCAAAAAAAGTATACCATTAACAGATGTACCAGCGTCCAGCTGAGCTGAGATGGGCTGAGCCCAAGCCTGAAGCAGAGCTGTGGCCCGAATCGGGCTCGGGCTGTAGAATATTCCCTGCGGTTCGGGCTCGGGCTCTTAGAGAGAGGGACAGCGAGGGAATTTTTTTATATATAAATGTGATTTTATATGATTTTGCAAATGAGACATTTTATAGTTTGTAAAGGGAATTCTTCGGCAATGGGTTCTGGTTGGGGAGCGGGCATTCGAGATGGCTATTTATTCCGGGCTCGGGTAGAAAATGCCATAGGCCGTGCATTAGTGTGTTTCAGCAGGAAAGAAAAAGCTTTTTCAAGAACTATAGATATTGGATAGTTGATAGCACGTGGCAGTAATTCACCTCTTATCTCTACGCAGTAGCTCACTGGTAATTCTATTTAGCAACGTACATATTGCAGCGTATTATGGCGCGATAATATTAGCATTGCAACATACAATTGCAGCACCGCCCGAAGCACTTCAGGTGGGAACGAACGGTCAAAGAAATTTGTACAGTTACACTATAAAGATATTTGTACAGTCACACTAGAGAGAGGTCCCTTCCCCACTCTCCATTTGAGAAATACATTGATTAATTGCAAGAGGAAGAGAGAGCGGAAGTGTGGAAAAGGAGACGTTTTTTATACATGGTTGAACAGGTTAGCCAGTTTCCGGGCTCGTTCAGGCCCGGGCTCTATCTTGCAATATAAAATTCGGGCTCGAGCTCTGAAAATTGAGCTCGAACTCAGCTCTGCCGTCCAGAGAGAGCACATGGTGGCCAACCACGTGCCATTGATGACTGGGATCATGCAGACCAACCACTTGGCAATGGTGACACAAATCCCATTCTGGTTAAATGCTGGAGGCCCAAGCAGTGCCATGGAGTGAACGGTATGGTGCATGCTACATACTCTGGGCTACGAGACCTGACACCCTACTCATCTGTCACCGTCAACTGCTCATCATTGAAAATTACACCTCGCCCGGTGCGAGGAACATCAAGACTGGACCTCTCAGAGTGGCATCATCGTGTGGTCAGATGAATTCCGTTTTCAGCTGTACCAAGCTGACAGGAGCGTGTGGGTGTGGGGTTGACAGCATGAGGCCATGGCCCCGCCATGCCAGGTTGGCTCTGCGATGGTTTGAGAAGCCTTCTCATGGGACACATTAGGTCCCTTAGTGTGTGTGGAGAGGTCCTTTAAATAGCCATCCCGATGGTTCAGTGGTCTAAGCGCTGGCTCATGACCATTCATCCAAGAAGGGTCCGGGATTGGATTCCAGCGGGGCATGAATGTTGTGTTTGTCTTTAGGCATTGGCTTTCTCCTTTCCCTGGAACCAGTAGCCCTAAATTTCTGACGGGCGACTGCTTATAGCCCATTGAGATGCTCACGGTGGACATTAAATCTTCAATAATGATCACAGAGGTCTTAAATGCTGCACGCTATCAGCATGTGCGAGCTGATCACATACACGCTTTCATGGCCAACATGCATCCTGCAGATGACGGTTTCTTCCAACAGGACAATGTACAACCCCAATGGGCTGCAATCACCCAATGGCCCACAACCACTCAATGGCCTCGAAGGTCACTGGATTTAAACCCTGTGGAAGCTCTCATGGATGCTGTGGAGCAGATGAATATCAGGTCCATGGGTCCCGGACTGAAGTCTTGGGTGGAGTTGTGGACAATGCTGCAATAGGCATTACATTCAGCATCTGGGAGTCTATGCCTCTGCATGTACCAGGCATGAAAATAGTTATAGCACAAAAAGGCTGAACATAGGAGAAATATACAAAAATAATTAACCTTTCAGCATTTATTAATTACCCTAAGCACCATATATACATATATGAAAGCCATAAAAATGTCTAACATTTCTTTAGGAATGAATAAGAACTTCATTTTAGTCAATGTGCTTACATCAAACCTATTTATACTGATCCAATTTGTTTTATTGCATTTCTGCATCGATCTCAGAAACTCCCCAGATGACAAAGAAAAGGCGGAATTGCACCTTTTGGCCGAAATCTTTCACCCCTGGTGCGCAGGCTGTTATTCGTGCTAGAGGAGGACCAATGTGTTATTAGGTAGGTATCTCTAATGTTTTGAGCATTGAGTGGATAACAAACAAGTACATTTTTAGGTAAGTATATTTTGTCCATTGAGTGTATATATAGGTATAAGATCTATAGTTAGACCATAAGTATGTCATTACTCTTGAAATGTTTTCATATACCGCATTCAATACACAAATTAAATACTGTTTATATTCAAAGATTTTGAAATAATACATTGGAACTTTAAGGATAAGGAAAGGTGAAATATGGAGTAAGCACCATTTTATTAAAACAAAATTCAAATTAAAAATATTCACTTCATTTGTCCTTGCTAGAAATTGCACCATTTCCATGACCTGTACAACTGTTTTAAATGCAGAGTGAGGAGCATGGTTATTGCTTTTTACAGTAATCTCTCTAAAAGTGTATGGTTTCCTACTGTTTAGTTACTGCTTGCTATATCATCAGACAAAACAAGCACACATTTTTTGCTTCACTTACAATAACATTAATGCTCAGAATTGGAACTTCAACTCTGTTGCCATCTTTTGGTCACCATAAAGTTGTACAGATGAAAACATGCTAGCCCACATGTTTTAGGTGAAATTAAATATCAAAAATCGGTATTGTGTTGTTCACTCTGCAGGGAGAACAATTTTATGTTCACCAGAGGTAGACTAAGTGACGATTATGAAATTCAGTTTTGCTTTTAAAAGGGGAGGGTAAGAAGGGCAAACCTCATACAGGAGACCAACTTGGGTGGGGGGGGGGGGGGACTTTTTAACTGGATGAAAAATCAAAATGCATGGTAAGAAAGTGTGAATATAAAGGGGTCTACCTTCTGTTTGTCTTTCATTGACTGTGCAACTGCACAGTATCCATTGCTTAAATTTTCTTTCTGTTGATAACTTTCTCTTCACATTTCTTCATTGTTACTTTTCTTTTACATGCCCTCCAATGACAATTTCATCCATCGTGTTGAAACAACTTTCAGCCTGAGGACCATGAACACATGATATCAAAGCTTTCACTAATTTAGATAAATGGTTTAACTTTAAAAAGATGAATACCTTTGAAAAGCATGTCTCATTTTTCACAAATCTTACAATTTCATCACTTTCATTTCTGGAAATTTGTCCCCCATTACCAAGCTGAAAAGCAAACATTTACAAAAAAAAAAAAAGAAGTAACATCACATGAAAAAAAAATTATGATTATGGGCGAAACTTCTGCTCTGCCCGACTACCATATTCAGAAATTTTTCCTTCATTCTGAAGCTGAAATACAAATGTTTATGGAACAAATTATACTTAAGAACAATACAAGGCATGGTGTTTGCTGCTGTGATATTGTAATCACTTCTGTCCTTGGTATGTACCATCTCACTACTAAAATCTCATTTCAACACACCTCTTTCTTGGTGCGTGGATTTTCATTTGGTTGGAGGAAAAGGAATAGGAAGAGACGCAGGATAGAAAGAATAAAGGTTGATAGGCTCCTTGAAGATCACAGCGGTATTCTGACTTACTCCGAGAACGACTGAAGGATCTGAAGTCTGGTGAGAGGGATGTAGAAAAGAAGTGGGAATGTTTTAAGAACTGTGTTGTCACTGCTGCTAAAGAGGTCTGTGGCACCACAATAGTGGGTAACAATAGAGGTGATGCTTGGTGGAATAGTGAGATTGAAGAGGCAGTAAAGAGAAAGAAGGAAGCCTATTTGGGGATGTTGCAAGGTAGAGTCTCTGTGGATGAATATCGATGTAAGAAGCGTGAAGCTGCTAAGCTGGTTCGCCACAGTAAGGCAAAAGATAGAAAGGAGAAAGTGGAAAGGCATGAACTGGCTTTTTGGAAAATAAAGTCCTTCTGGAAGTACATGAGACTCAGGAAAAATAGGGGAAACAAAGTTGTAAGTTGTGTGAAGAATGAGATTGGGGAAATATTATGGGAGCCCAATGAGTTAAGTGACAGATGGGGTGAATACTTCTGTAAGTTATTAGATCAGGAAAGCAAAGATGATTCTGAGACAGATGCAGATGATGTCACAATGAGGGATGAAAGCACAGGAGGGATCTCAAGAGAAGAAGTGTGTAAAGCTCTAAAATCTCTTCAGAATGGGAAGGCTCCGGGAGTTGATGGCATAACTGCAGAGATGTTGAAATATGGTGGTGACTCTATAATTGACTGGTTAACTGAATTTTGCCAGTTGTGCTGAGAGTTAAGAATGGTCCCTCGGGATTGGAAGGAAACCACTCTGATCAGACTGAATGCAAGAACTATCATGGTATTAGCCTACTGAGTGTGCCAGGGAAAGTGTTTGGTAAGGTTGTTATTGAAAAAGTACAGGTTCTTACATCATTGAAAGTGTGGGATGTTCAGAGTGGTTTTATGCCTGGTAAAGGCTGCACTAACCAGATTTTTGCATTACGCACAATGATTGAAACGTATCTGGCTGTTGGGAAGAAAGTTTTTACTGCCTTCATAGATTTAGAGAAAGCTTATGACCGAGTGAATAGGACACTTTTGTGAAAGGTATTGAATGAATATGGTGTTACTGGGAATCTACTTAATAGTGTAAAAGCCATGTATGCTGGTAGTAGAGCTTGTGTACGAGTCAGTGGTGTTTTATCAAAATGGTTTTCCATTGGTGCAGGAGTTGGACAAGGTTGTGTAATGTCACCATGGCTGTTTAATATATTTATGGATGCATGCATGCGTGATGCCAAAATAGATAATAGTGGTTTATGTCTTGGTGATATCCGTGTGTGCAGATTGCTGTATGCTGATGACACTGTCCTTTTGGCAGAGAGCAAAAGTGAGTTGCAGAGTATGTTGACTCGGATGCACGAAGTTTGCATGAAATTCAAACTGAGTATAAATAAGGGAAAAACCAAAGTTATGGTGTTTGAGAGAGGAACAGGTAGCACTGAATGTAATGTAAGTATAAATGGCACTGTGATTGACCAGGTGAGTGAGTTTGTGTATTTAGGAAGCATGTTTGACAGAGAGAACAAGTTGGATGGTGAAATCAGTAGGCAAGTGAATTCTTCTTTGAAAGTCATAGCTTCTCTGGAAGGTTTTCACAGGAATGATGGGTTCTCTAGAGAGTCCCGCATGGCTGTGTTTGAAAGTGTAATTGTTCCTACTCTGATGTATGGCAGTGAAACCTGGGTACTGCAGAAGAAACATAGGAGTCGTTTGTGTGCTGGAGAAATGTGTTACTTACGTGGGGTTTGTGGCAAGACACGATATGATTGTGTGAGAAATGAAGATGTATTGCAGTTGTGTGATGTGAAGCAAAATGTTGTTAGCAAGGTGGAGACCAATATGCTTCGGTGGTTTGGCCATGTTGAAAGAATGAGTGATGAAATGCTTACTAAGAAAATCTTTTCAGCCTAAGTGGCAGGAAGGAAAGGCAGAGGAAGGCCAAGGAAGACATGGGTTGATTAGATTCGGGAGTGTCTGCATGAGAAAAAGATTATGAGTATGAAATACAAAAGATCTTGTGTACGGCGTGTAATGGATATTAGTTAAGCACGAGTTGTATGTCAAAATCGCTGTAAATGGAAAAGGTTGATACAACAGCAATAAGTAAAAATATCTGGTAGTTTGTATTTCTTTTTGGAGCTAACCTCTGAATCTCAGAGAACAGCTTAGTGATATGTATGTATGTATGTATGAGTGTATGATGGATGTATACCTTCTATTTTTCTATCTGATAACCTACTATTTCAAGCATACTGTGCCCACAGTACATCATTTTGTGAAAAAAAAAAAAAATCTTGCATGATGGAGTAAAACTAAAATGGTATTTTTGCAAACAGAATCACAAATATCTGCACCATCTCTCAAAATAACTCAAACAAATTTTAGTACGTAACATTTTATAGATTTGTTATCGTCATTCTAACTTCACAAATAAAAAAAAATAAACAGTGTGCAATTTTTTTATTTAAAAATTCAGTAACTGTTAAGCTCATTTGCTTCCTCAGAAATCTACATGAAATTTTGCAGTACAAAAACACATTTTTACGGGAAATGCAGGTTGCATTTAATTAGTGTCAAATTTCATCACAAAGATTTCCTTACTCTGCATAGCTCATATGGGTTTTGCTGGATGGTGTGATTTTTCAGAAATCAAACCATTCTATCATACATTTTGCTTTAATTCAGGGAAGACTATCTTCCGACACCATTGAATGATGCTGCAATGTTTTAACATACGTGAAAAAATATTCACGCAGAATAGTCATGTAAAACACTAACCTTAATAGGGCATTAAAAATCCCCTTAACAGGGCTTTTGAAAAGATCACCACTTTCTCGAAATCCTTCCATGGAACCTGGAAGAAGAAAAAAAAAAATATATATATATATATATATATATATATATATATATACAAAACACGTAGACTAATAAAGCAACATACTCAGTTACTCTAGGAATAAAATTAACTCACAACATTGTTTAAAGAAACAACACATTTAATTCATTTGATACATCGGCATCAGCCATTTTTAATCCACTGTTGGATGAAGGTCACAGAGGTGCCTATCAGTAATCACCATATGAAGCCTCATCGTTAATGCATGAAACGTGTAATAACCTTATAAGTTAATTACACTATCCTGACAAAACATTACGAAATTAAATTAGCAATATTGCACTTACCTCATGTCATTGCTGACATAAAGACTACCTTGTTACTTGTTTTGCAGTGGTATATTCTTTTACAGAAAACTTCTTTTTATAACACTGCTCACCTGGGGAAAACGGTTTACTTTTCTGTACAAGAAGGGCACTTAATGTTTTGGAGCTCATCGTTGGGCTGAAGTCTGTGTGGTTTTTCCTCACTATACTAAATATTCTCTATGTAGAGAAACTGCTGTGAGGGATAGTCAATATTGCCACCATTAGTTTAGGGAATGTAGAATACTTGGGAAGGTCAGGTGAATCCTTCGTCTTAGAGATTTCATTCCATGCCACATCTGCTCTAGGATATGCAGCTTCATTGACGGAATCAAACTGATAAGCAGCAAACTCTGCATCTAGTTTATTTACTTCATAATTCAGCTCATTTGGAAAGTTCCATTCTAGTGTCAGAAACTTTGTAGAAGTTTCTGACACTAGAATGGAACTTACTTAACTGTGTACTAGAAAAACTACTTGATTTTATATAAGCTCCGGCTGCCCCACCAATTACCAGGTCACAATCTTCTTTTTGATATTTCATTCTCACAAAATTGACATCTATGATTGACGTTGATGCTTCACATAAAGCCGATGGTTTGACAAACCTTACCAATACTGTAGATCTGTGAAAAAGCTTATTAGTTTTCTGTGCATCAGATGTATGGCAGGTTCTTCACAGTGGAAAAATACACTTTACATCAAAAAAATAGTTGCACCCAGAAGGAAGCAGCCAACAGGAATGAAACTTGGTTGGGTAAGTTTTACATCGTGAACCATGCAAATAATTCAAGTATCATGCTCGGCTGTGCATGTGACGCAAGCATGAAGGGGTCATAGCGCTGTGCTTGACCAGCTATCGTCCCGTTTCGCATGTTTGCCATTCTGATTTGTGCTGTTGCATTGTTTGCATCCTTTGCAACTGAAGTATGCCTCGGAGAAAAGTTCGAAAGCAATTCGAGCAGTTGGAGGAGTTTCGAGAGGGGCCGCATCGCCGGGCAGCGGTATGGTCTTATTGCTGTATTGCACTCCATACCGGTCATGTGGATATCACCATAGCACGCTGTTGGTGGCAGTGGATAGAACAAGGCACGCAGCAGTGACAGGAAGGGTCTGGGAGACTTAGATGAACTACGGAGAGAGAGGATCAACTGTTTGTCCAACATGCGGGGAGTGATCGAACAGCCATGATTGAAGATATTAAGTGAGCGGTACTGCCCTCCATGCATCGTCTGATTAGTGCCAGCATCATTGGCAGATGGCTGTACAACGTAGGACTATACGCACACACAAACCATTACGACGACTGCCCTTAACACCATTGCATCGTCGCCAAAAACTGCAATGGTGTCATGCCAGAACGTCATGGAGCCACTCAGAACGGCAGCAGGTGATCTTCAGTGATGAGTCCCGCTTTTGTCTTGAATCAGAGGACCAATGAATCCGTGCATG
This sequence comes from Macrothele yani, assembly GCA_039090855.1. NCBI lineage: Eukaryota > Metazoa > Arthropoda > Arachnida > Araneae > Macrothelidae > Macrothele > Macrothele yani. Next base: position 82,978,261 of record CM077006.1, on the reverse strand, counting down.
GAAACACCGTGTCAGCCCCAAGATGAATGGTTTGTTGTCGAGTTTCACACATCCAGAAGGCCTGGTGCCATAGTGTGGTGCAATTGCCTACTATGCCAGATCACCTTCGGTGTTCATTACAGGCACTATGACAGCCTACTGTTATGTTAATGAGGTCCTGCAACCAGTGGCCCTACCTTTTCTGAATGCTCACTCCGGTGTGATTTTCCAACAGGACAACGCTCATCCATATACTGCTGCTGTCTCGAGTGCTTGCCTTCAAGGCACCGATACTCTGCCATGGACAGCCGCATCACCAGACCTATCGCCAACTGAAATTGTGTGGGATGCTATTGGATGTGCTATCCCCACTTCACCCCCTACCGAACAATTTGCAGGAACTGCATAAGATTCAAGCTTCATGGAATGGCTTATTGCAGGAAACCATTAGGAACCTGTTCAACTCCATGCCAAGATGTCTGGCATGCTGTGTGAGCAAACATGGTGGCCTGACACCATACTGAGAGACACTACTTATTGGCGTGAACTCAATAAATATTACCAAATCAGTCGCAATGTTTAATCATTTATTCTTCCTGGTAACCTTTACCTTCCTCCCGAATAGCATTGCAATCAGACACATCCCTTTGAATGCAACTATTTTTTTGACATAGAGTGTACACTGAAAGAACAAAACACTGGAAGTGCGTTGCTAAGGGATAAACAATACAGTTTTAACATCAGATCTTTAATTTGGGCCGTAAGTTGCACATTTTCTTCATCTTCCCCAAGAAACTGCTGCAAAGCTTCCCACTGCCCTAGGACCCTGTTCACAGCATCAAGAAGTGACAGCCAACGAGTGCTGGCATGCTTTAAAATTTCATGTTCTTTAAAACAACAGACCGCCTGATACAAGCTGGGATTCTTTTTTTTCTTTCTTTTTTTGAGCTCTTATCAAGAGCTCAAAAAAAAAGTACAGCTGTACTAAAAACTGTTCCACATTTATTTCCTGAAGTGCAGCTGTGGCTTTTTTTGCAGCCAAATGAATCAAACAGCAAGCACAACTCTGAACTCTGAATAACTATTGTGGGTTGAACTTCTTTTTAAAAAGCAGCAGCACCTTTAACAGGGCCTAACATTGTGTTTGCATTATCACATGCAAAAGACAAACAGTTTTTCCATGGAATATTCTTCTTACTGAATTCAGCATTTATATTTTTAAAAATGCCCTTTCCTGTGTTGTCGTTGGACTCTAGTATTGTAAACAACAAAGAGCAGATTTGACCCATAGCTTCATCAAAATATGATACCACAGGTGGATATAACTTGTGATCACCTGAATTGGTACTCCCATCTCTAGCTAATAAAAATGATATTTTCTGCAAAGCAGAGACAATATCTTGCTGTGTTGAGCTCGCCATGTTTTGGATTAGTGCACCCGTTTTCATTCACACACAGCCATATTTTTTCGCGATATCAGAGTCTTGGAACATAGCACGAAACAAAGGACCAGCATGATCACAGCTTGCTATAGGTAGGTCATGCTCCACAACGAATGTAGTAAACAGCAATTCAGCATTTATCAAGCTATTTCCATTCTTCTTTGAAAAAAGTTACCCAAAAGCTTTGACTGAGTCTTTAATTTTACATAATCCTCGTGCTTTTTTGGTTGGATATGACTTTGGCAATCATCTCGTCCTGCATGGGCTACTGAAAAATCGCAGATATACACCGGTACAAAACACTTGATTTTCGGAAGCATCTCATTTTGTTATGCACGGCCATGTTTTAGAGTATTCATCCCAGTAACGTTGTTGGACTGACTCTCTTACTCCCTTTCATAATTTTATTCATCACCAAACACAGACAATTAAGGAAAAACAATAAACCTTACCGACATTAGAAGTGACGATTTGTTGTCAGAAGAAATAAAAAACAAACAATGTTTGCCGATGATGTCACTAAAGAAGGGGTTGCCACTTATCTCCAGCAAAGCACCATAGAAAAATAAAACGACAGTGCTTCTACAAAAACTGGTTTCATCCACTTTCATCTCCCTCACTCGATCTAAATGCACTGCAACAGCCGGTAGACATCTAGATCATGGACTGACTAGTGCTTTCACTCCCACCTCGTGACGTTACGAATGAAGAACTATGTGAGGAACCTGTGCGACGTCATCGTTCGAGATGTCTTGTGGTGGGAAGTCTATCCAATGAGGATGCAAGAATCAATCCATGACCCAGGCATTTGCTAAGCACGCAAAATGTTGTAATTATGCAAAGCAATCATTCTGCAAGCGGCAGATAAAAAAACAAAAAAGTTGGTTTTTGAGATTTTTTAGGAAACTTAACTATTTTTCTTATTTAGTCTTACAAATTTTCCCTAAATATATAGTATTTTCAACAAAAAAGGATACAAAATTGAGATTTTCCAAAACACAATGAAATCCGTAATTCTTCTAATCTGTCAATAATTCCGTAATCTGACAGTCAAAATCGTAATAATTACGGAAAATCCATAATGGTTGGCACCTCTGTGGTCACTCTAAGTCTCTTCCATAAGTGTACCTTCAGCCATTCTCTTTAGAGACACTCTGGCTTGCTTCTGAATTTTATCTGGCCATCTCCAATGTGCCCCTTTTCTGGTTCTTTTCCTATCTCTTGATATTGAATCTAGTACTGTTTTTTCCCGATTCTAACACCACAGTACTAAACTCGATTTTACAGACATGCAGCTCCGAAATGCGGTGTTTAACTAGATGCGGATTATAACCATTTTAAGTAACATAACAAATTCTGACCATAGTTTAGAATATATACACACCCATAAGCCATTCCATCATGACCACCCCCAGCCTAGAAAAATGAGCGAACCTGGAGACCGCACAGCGGCGCAGGGGAAGTTTACAGAACAGTATGAATCCAGATACACGATCTATCAGTCTGATGGCCGTGTGTGAGTATGGCTTCATCAGCCGGGGAAATGTAATTTACCATAGTGTACTGTTCCTACGGTCAAGTTTGGAGCTGGCAGTGTATTCGTGTGGGGGTGCTTTTCATGGTATGGTCACAGACCCATTGGTTGTCGTGGACAAACCTGTTAACCAGCACGTCAACCTCGATATTCTGGACAATTATGCCCTACCAACTCTGTGGCAATACTATGGAATCGAGCCTTGTTGGTACCAGCAGGATAATGCACCGAGCCATAAAGCAAGGACTGTTACTGCATGGCTTGACGATAATTCCGTATTGTGTGTGGACTGGCCAGCATAGAGCCCTGATCTTAACCCCACAAAGCACCTATGGGATAAATTAGAGTGTCGCATAAGAAGTTTGGAACCAAGGCGTACTACTAAGCAACAGTTAGCGACAGCATTATGTACTGAATTGAAGCGCATACCTATAGCTGTGTTCCAAAACCTTGTCGAAAGCATGTCTCGAAGGGTCAGTGCATGCATTAAGGCCAAAGGTGGACCGACACCATACTAATGTATGCCAATAAATGCTATGTTGTATTTTTCTTCTAGGTGTTTGGTGACTTTTGTCAATATACACGCTTCAACACTTTAACTGACCAATTCATATCCAACATAAAGTGTTTTAATAAAAAATTAGCCTTTCAGTAAAAGCATGTGAACATGACGAGGTATAAAGATTAAATGAGCAGTGAATGAAATCAGTAACACACCACCATTAGATCAGATCAGTTTTCATAAACATGCGAGATCCTACCTTTGGATTTGAATAAAGAAGATATAAGATAATTCCAAGCATTTGAAAATGATTTATGATGCCAAATATGTGCAATTTCTGCCAGAGGAATTTCCAGGACAGTTTCAAGTTCTTCAGTCTGAAAATAAATAAGGAATCATTTACTGCACTTTTAATGCAAAATTGGTGCATCACAATTTTTTAATATTTGCACAAACAAAAATGGCTTTCACACTAAAGACAAGATAAACATTTACACGTGGGGTGTCCGATAAGTAACCGGATTTTTATTCTTGTCAATTACAGGACAGAAATAAAAAATACAGGATGGATAAATATGATACTCACATATGTAATACAGTGGTATGAACAGTCAGTCACTTTTCCACGTATTCTCCATTCAGCACAATGAATTTCCTCCACCGATCAACAAGTTGATTGATTCCAGTGGTGAAGAAATCAGCAGGGGTGTTGCGAATCCATTGACTGACAGCCGCTCGCAGATCATCCATGTTCTCATAGCGGTGGCCACGGAGACTATCCTTCAAGGGACCGAAAACATGAAACTCGGAAATCTGGACTGTGAACAGGGTGCGGAAGAAGGGTCCACCTCTGTTTTGCAATTTCTGCTTGTACTGGTTTAGCAATATGCAGGCAAACATTATCATGCTGAAGCAACACTTGATTGTTTTTCAATGTTGGCCGTTTGGTGCTAATACGCTGCACAAGTTTTTTCAGTGTCTTCACATTTATTATTTCATTTTTTGCCGAGTACTCAACCAGAAGGATACCGCGTTTGTCCCAGAAGACAGTAGCCACGACCTCGGACGTCGACGGACTAACTTTGAACTTCTTTCATGGGGGCAAATTTGGACGAAGCCATTGCACACTTTGCCGTTTTGTCCCGGTTCAAACTGATGCATCCACGTTTTATCGCCTGTGATTATGCATCCCAGGAATACGTCACCCTCTTCATCCTAGTGCTGTTCATTGCAAATGTCTATCTAGCCTTTGGTGTTTATGCACCACTGTAAGCATTCTGGGTAACCATCTGGCACAGATCTTCCTATAGTTGAGATGCTCATGAATAATTCGTCCAACAGAATCTTTACTGATATCCAATTCCATGGCAGTATCCTGAACACGAATGCATCTGTCACTTTTAATCAAGTCATCAACCCATTTAATCGTTTTGTCAGTCACCACTGTGTTAAGCCTACCTGACCATGCCTCATTTTCAAGGCTCTCGTGGCCAGCTTTTAACTTCGTAACCCATTCATAAACACTGGAACGAGACATAGCCGCATCACCATACAACAACGTCCGAAGTCTTCTCGTAATGTCCATGGCCTTTATATCTTATTTCGTTAAAAATTTCACTACTGCTCGCTGCTCAAACTGAACACTTGATGTAGCCTCCATTGTTTCTGATCGACAGCGCCACCTAACATTAGTATCAAGCTGTTCCGATTTTACAGTGTTTCACTGAAAGTAGTCATAATGGTTTCATGCATAGGCGCCAATTTTCCAGAAATCCAATGGGTGCTCAAGCCCATAACAATGACATTGAGTACGAGCAGAGAAAAGACGGAGGTGGTTGTTTAGGTATGGAAATATAATGCAGACTAATGTTTTTTTCAAAAAGTTTGTATTTAACCTAGATTTTGACCCTGTTAGATAGATATCTGTCCAAAATGTGTAAATCTATTGTCGAAGACCAGATGACCATAACATTTTCGGCAGTTATTTTGTTTCTTTTCTTTTTTTCCCCCTGAATTTTGGAAAACTAGGGGCTTTTCAAAAAACCAATGAACATGAAGATCAAAATTTTTTATTTTTTTTTTTCCTGAATTATTACTTGTGTTTTCCAATCCCAGGGCAGTTCAAATTTGTAAAATTAATGTGAATAAAAAATTCTTGTAAAAGATGCAAAACTTTTTAATAAACAAAACTTTCAATGGGTGCGAGGCACCCATTGAAAACATTTAATGGGTGCGCAGGCCCCGGAGCACCCACACAGTTGTCGCCCCTGGTTTAACGCATACATACAATCATACACATAGTTTTGTATCAATAGAAATAAAAATCTGGTTATTTATCGCATATCCCCTTACACATTTAAAGAATTACCACATAAGAATAAAAATTATTTAAACTATAGGAGCAAAATACAGTGAAGTATGTCTAAGATGGAATCCAAGGGACTGGAACTATTTTCACGCTTCTAAATGAGCATCAGTCAGGCAGCTCCTAAATTTCGACTTCACTATTTTCACTTCTGAAAAAGCTGCTTCACAGAGATATGTGGATCCAAAGAAAGCAGTCAGCCGCAAAGCAACAGATCTCAAACAGGGATATTTTTTCTTCTGACAATAAAGTCCAAAATGTGTTATCTGATGCTCTTGCCTTCAGTACTATGTCATATTGAAGTTTCACAATTTCTGATACTAAATCTGAAGAATTGCAGTGGAAATGTTTGTGATGAAACTTCCTTGATATCACATTTGCCAAAAGGGTATGACATGGAGCTCAAAATGTGCTGAAAGTTTTTCAGGTCTGTGAATGATCTGCCAAATTCTGTTATCAGAACTTCTATCTCAGTGACATATTCGTCAAAATTGCAATCAGTTTGAAGTGTTGTGTGTTTTTCCAGATTGGAAAAGTTTTTCAAATTGCCTTTACCAAGTTGACATTTTAGCAGACCTAGTTTTGATTCAAAAGTATTCAGTAAGCTCACCAAATCTATAACACTCTTAATTTTCCCTTGCAGCTTGAGGCTGAACGTGTTGTATGTGGCCTGTGAGATCAGTTAAAAAGCCAAATTTTGTAGCCAAGTAGCATCCTGTAACTGAGCATACTTTTCTCCCATTACGTCTAGGAAGTTCATTATTTCTGACAAGAGATTCAAAAATCTTTCAACATACTTTCGTTTACTAAGCCACCTAACATTCGTGAAAAACAGCAGGCCTTCAATTCAGCTTCATTTTCTTCTAGTTGGCTTCGAAAAAGCCTCCTATGTAAACTTCGTGCCCAAATACAGGGTGCCCCATATACACTATCTACCAACAAGTAATTGGACACCCCTGCAATCGACGATATCTGCGGTCCTGATACACGTCACAGCCGCCGCTGCTAAATATTGTGTGGGAAACAACAACGCAACCAGTCACATGGAAGATGCCACGCAGTTCGGAGCCCTCCGATTTCGAGAAAGGTGTAATCGTCGGGTATCACAGAAATGGCCGATCCATACGTGACATATCCAGCAAGTTGAAGTACCCAAAATCGACAGTGGCCTACGTGATTGGCAAGTGGAAGATGAGAGGTGACTGTCGGAATGTGCCCCGACCCGGCAGACCCACAAAACTGGGAGTTAGAGACCGACGGGTGCTGGCCAGAGAAATTCGGAAGAACCGCGCCAAATCGATGGGCCACATCCACGAGGAGTTTCAACAGGCATCCGGGAGTGTTCTTTCGATGCATACCATCCGTAAGGAAGCCCATCTGCTCGGTTATCATGGACGTGCTGCCGCCCACAAGCCTTTGATCACCAAGTCCAATAGCGCTGCTCGGCTAACATGGTGCAAAGAACGTCGACAGTGGAACTTTGAACAGTGGAAACAGGTTCTCTGGAGCGACAAATCAAGGTTCACCCTCTACCGTTCGGATGGCAGGGTCTGGGTTTGGCGTCTTCCTGGAGAACGTCTCCTGCTGGAATGTATTGTGCCAACTGTGAAGTTTGGCGGCGGTGGAATTGTGCTATGGGGGTGTTTCTCTTGGTATGGCACGGGTCCCTTGGTCGCAATTCCTGGTAGACTCAACGCCAAGACCTACTGCACCATTTTGGATGACCATGCGCTTCCTACGTTGTGGCAGTTTTACGGGGTGGACCCATATTACTTTCAGGACGACAGTGCCACCTGTCATGTTGCGAGGTCCACCATAGCTTGGTATGGTGATAATGGGGTTAATCGAATGGACTGGCCTGTGCAGAGCCGGACCTTAACCCTATCGAGCACCTATGGGACGAATTGGAGTGTCGACTTAAGGGGTGCCCCCACCGTCCGAAATCGGTGAAGGAACTGACCTGTCTTCTCCAAGCCGAGTGGAAGAAAATACCGCTAGCCGTCGTACGCCTGGTTGAGAGTATGGCCCGGAGGGTTGCAGCTATGATTGCCACTCGTGAAGGCGCCACCAACTTATGAAGGTGAATAAACTTCGTTTACCTTTGCTATCACAGGTGTCCAATTACTTGTTGGTAGATAGTGTATTAGGTGTGCAACTTAATTCTCGGCCACAGGCACGACACGTTGACAGCAAATTATAGCAAATCGCATATGTACCTAAGCAGGGAAATAATCCCCGTCGTGTTGGATACATTTGAGCCATCGGTCAGGGATCTGCCGAATGCCACTGCAGAAAAACAGAGGGCTGTTTTGAGTTGATAAAGTCATCAATACTTATGTGGACCTCCTTGACAGAAGTGAAGTGCGTATCACTCAGGTGATGTTGCAGGGAGCGAAAGAGGTGATAATCCGACGTGGCAAAGTCTGGAGAATACGTCGGGTGGAAGAAAATCTCTCATCCCAGGTCGGTGATTGTGTTTAAAGTCGTTTTCGCAGTGTGAGGACAAGCGTTATTCTGAAACAACAGGACTGACCTTCTGCCCTTGCCGGTGTATGGCCTTTTCGCTTCCATTGCGTCACTCACACGAATGAGTTGCTGACAATAATGCTCAGCATTCACCGTTTCACCAGGTTTGAGCAACTCATAGTGTATGACACCATGCTGATCCCACCATATGCACAGCAACAACTTCCTGGCATGGATATTCGGTTTGGCGGTACTGGTGGTAGGCTGACCTGGATAAACCCACGATTTGCGCCGCTTAGGATTTTCATAGAGGATCCACTTCTCATCACAAGTCAAAATCTTGTGGAGGAAATCCTTCTTCTTGAATCTGGAGAGCAAGGACACAGCAACATCATAGCGCCTAGACTTGTTCGCAGCTGTGAGTTGGTGGGGCATCCAACGGCCCTCCTTGTGAATCCATCCAAGCTTGTGCAGGCACTTTGTAATAGCTTGCCGTGTTACTCCGAGGTTCTGGGCGAGCTCTGACTGTGTGCGACAGGGATCGGCGTCCAGCAGTTGTTCCAGTTCCTCATCGTCAACTTTCTGTGGCTGTCCAGGACGTTCTGCATCATGGAGATCGTAATTTCCCTGCTTAAACCGCTGGAACTACTTCTTACACGTACTGTAGGATACAGCAGCACAGATCATTTGCAGGGCTTTCACTGCACTTCTGTTCAGTTGAAATGTGAAGAGGAGGCAGTGGCTCAAATGTTGCTTCTCGAACGACATTGCTTTTACCGTCAACTTTCGTCCCTTCTGTCACTACAGCTGTGAGCGGTTACGGTTGCCTGGAAAGCTGTTGGATGGAGCTGCAATCAGCCATTATCGCACACAGTTATTTGCATTTACTGACGCTCTATGATCGCTTGCGGTTAGGGGCCGAGAATTAAGTTGCACACCTAATAAAAGAGGCCCGAGTATAATGAACGGCAATAATCACGCAATGTTACTATACATGGTAAAGAATAGTTGAAATGACAGAAAACAGGAGTAATTTACCTGCGTTTACAACAATTGCTGAAAGTGCTGCCCCCGACATCAAGACACAGCTGCACACGACGTAACACGTTGTTCGTAATGCGCCACAACTCATCGGCAGTAATCTGGGCTATGGCATCTGTAATGTTCACTTTTAATTCATCAAGGATGTGCGGATTAGTTGGGTGTGCAGATTTATTACTCATTTAAAACCTTGTACAAGTTATTTCTGTAATACTGTTCCATAATAAAAATTTGCTGTTCCATACTTAAAACCATTTCAGTTGCCTTTGTTCTCTTTTCACTTACACTTATGACCGCGTACCTACACTACCCACTCCAAAGAATTCCTTTGCAGCTGTACACGCAGAAACTGGTTAGAAGTGGAACAAAGCGGTTTTAACTGGAAACCCGCCAAACAACTTTAACCTGCCTAACAACGTCTTGACATGGGGCCTCTTTTATATGGCACACCCTGTAGAATTAGCCATTTTGGCAGTTATGTTGATAATTTGCTTCACATTTAAAACTTTGATGCATAGTCAAGGTTCGTACTCTTCCAAACAAAATAAATTCAAGAACTTTTCAAGGACTTTTTAAAACCAAATTATCATATGTGTGTGCTTATAATACAAAAAGTCAGTAGGTAGGTATTTTAGCTAGTTCACAGCACTAAACTTAGCTGGGACAGGCACACCTTCAATGACCTGCCAGTTACCTCCTGCCTACCTGTTAATTTATTTTATTAACTTTGAATTGCCCCTCTGTTTTCCTGTTTTTCCAAAATAATTTTATTTTGTGGAATATTTTGAAAGGGTTACATTATTTTTGTATTCACCCTCCGGCAAGGATTGCATCCCTACCCCCAGTCAACAGAAGCCCATCACGATTTGCAAATATATCATTCCACTTATTTTACTCCCATGGCTGATGTTTTCCTCTTTAATGATGTCAGCTACGGTAACAGCTGTCCACACACTCCCCTGAGTAAAACGCAAGTTGCGAGTTTTTTTGTATTTTTTTATCAGAACTACACAGAAATCTCCTATACAACTTTTCACCACAAACAATTATTTTACATACACATGCTCTTTCATATCATTACTTAAAAAACAAAACAAAATCCTTTTCAAGTACTCTTTATGGAGTCTTAAACTTTTTCAAGTACTTTCAAGGACTTGAAAATAAACATTTCTTTTTCAAGGACTTGAAAATGAACATTTCTTTTTTAAGGACTTTTCAAGGTTTTCAAGGAGCGTACGAACCATGATAGTGCATTTTGGTGGATAATGCAGTCAAAAGAGGTAAAAAGTCTGGAAAATCATATTTCCTACAAAGTGCTGAACCCAATGGTTTGGCCTACCATTGAAGGTGCCCCATCAGTAGTGATACAAACAAGCTCCCATAATGGCAGATTTAATTTTGGGGAAAATTCCGTAAATAAATTAAAAATATCTTGACCCTGAGTTGGTTAGGGTTGGGGAGGGAAGTCTGGTTAATTCATTCTATTGTTATCTGGTCTCAGGCAGTTTGTATGGAACAACAATACGCCTGCTTAATAAAGGAAACGATCGACAGTACGAGAGCTCATGATCGACTGTTTGGCCAGTCCCTGATTTAGATGCTACTGCCATTGCTGGAAACATACCTGGAACTCTGTTTCTGGAATATTCTCCAGTTCCTTTGTCACATTATGCTCGAAGTCAGAAAACCTTCTTCCTTTCATGGTAGTTTTTATTTTTGGGAAGAACCAGAAATCACAAGGGGCTAAGTCAGATGAATAAGATGGACGATCTAATTTGGTAACTGATTTCTTAGATTGGAAGTTGCGAATACTGAGCGTATCATTGACTTGGGTCATTGTAAGACCGCAGTTAAGCTCTTTTCCTTCAAACAAAATCCTGTAACTTTTTCAATACCTCTAAATACCATTGTTGGTTGACTGTTTGTCCCTGTTTGATGAATTTGTGATGAACTATCCCCCTGTAATTGAAAAAATGCACAAGCATGGTCTTGAACTGTGAGTGTGATGTGCATACTTTTTTTCCGGCTCTTATGCCACTAAAAGACACGTGATTTTTTCATAGCATCCTCATCATATGCTACTTTCAAAACTTATAACTTTCGATAGTACTTTTTACCAATCTTCACACAGAACTAACGTTAATACGCTGCTCTAAATTTCTATTACTCATTTTTACCTTAAAACTCACACAATTTAGATCATAGGGGCATATTTAGAGGGAGGCCTTGCCCCCTCCATCCCTAAAGTGTTTCTTTTTTTTTTTTTTTGTTAAAATTCGAATTACGTTAGAAAAATACTTTAATTTAATAAAAATGCCTAAACTTATATTAGAAATAAATGCTTTATTTTTTTTCTTCTTTTTTTTATTAACTTTTATTTTGTCCTGATGGATTTCAAAACATCCACTTTCCATCACCTCTGCCCCCACCCCCTTCCCCGGATTTTTTTTTTTTTTTTTATATATGTTCCTGGCAGATCATCCTTTTCAATTCACAGGAATTTTTTCTTTCTTTCATCCATGAAAACCATGCAGTGAAAATTCAATATTTTGCAATTTTTTGGTTATGTTGTAAATTGGCACATGTGCTGAGAATTAATTGAAATGATTGGGGGGTGGGAAGCAAATAAAGAGGTTAGTAAAAAATAAGAATAAAAAAAGTACATAACCTTCAAAACACTTATAAACAAGGTATAAATCAATCTATTTAGTAGTGAAAAGCATACATACACTGTATACAAATTGCCAAGCTTTGTATACAGTTTTGTGAAAGCCTTCTTCTTTAGAGGGAGGCTTTTACAAGGCAGTGGTCAAACATAAAATGTCTAACCACTGGGCACTGCCTTGAAAAGGACTCTCGCTGGAGAGCAAAAGCTTGGCATTTAGTATATATTGTATTACAACACTACATAAAACCACGCCATAAGCAATTTAAATTTGCACAGTTTTGTGTACTGTTAACTGATAACCTTATTAAGCATACGAAAAATCTGAACATAATAAAATAACCTGTTAACTATTTTTCTTAGAAAAAGGCAATCTATTAAATAAAAGCATTTAGTGGCTAAAACTACAAATCATAGATTCATGACTGAAAGATAGCATCAGCATAATTATTATAAAGGATATTCCTTCAGCAAAAGTTACTTTCACCAAAGGAATAAAAAAAAAAAAAAAAAAAAGAAAAGCAATATTATGAACATGTTATACTGAAGACAACTACAACAGGCAATTTCAAATAATCTTTACAGAATGCAGCAATTTGCAACAGATGTTTTCACAACTTAAATTATTATTATTCATAATACTCTATAAATGTTTTTTTAAATCTACAAATGTGTTATAACGTTTTGAAAAAGGAAATTCTATATTTATATAACATCAAAAATAGTTTGTAAAAAATATTTAGAAAAATCTGATTTCTGCTCTCTACTAATTAATTATGAAAAATGTGAAAAATACAGTTTTCTTGCTTCCAACAATTTTTTTTAATTTGGAATTTTGTGATTAGTTCATCCAACCATTATTATATTTTCTGATGTGTTAATTAGCAAAAACCACAAAAGAAGCCTTGCAAATTATATATAATTTATATTTATAACTACAAAACTTGTGGTATTGAGATAAAATGAAAATACCAACGTTTATCACAATCAAAGGTTTATTATACATCGACTATAGTTTCGCAGAGCATTTGGCTTGGCATCATCAGGACGAATGGAGCGTAAACATTCAAACCATTGTGACATCATCAGGATTCTAATGGTCATGGTTTTTCACGAGTTGTTTTCCACGCATTTGAAAGAAATGGAGTCTATGTGAACTGAAGAAGTTGTCTATAGCCCAACACTGTCATTGGAAATGCTGCACTCATTGATAAACCCGTTTCGACTATCAAGCTTAATGTATTAGAAGCTTTCCACATACATATACAGGAACTCTTCATGACTTGTCAACAACATGACGTTGACTCCGATTCTTTCAAGCGCATGGAAACAATTCACCAAAAACCTTAACAGTCAGAACTCTGATGATGTCACAATTATTTGAATGTTTGAGCTCCATTCATCCTGATGATGTCGAACCAAACGCTCTGCGAAACTATTGTCGGTGTATAGTAACCTTCGATTGTGGTAAATGTTGGTATTTTTATTTTATTTAAGCCTTGTGAATGGCTGGAGAATATGATTGGTTCCAGTGAATTACCTTAAACCAGTATAAAAAAAACTTAAAAAAACTTGTTTACATACACATCTCTTCATAAATCTCAAAGCACAATAGTAGCTAAAACAACATTCTTAACATGTGAAAAGCATTATTTACAACAATTTTTATTTATAGTCAAAAATTTTACCATTGCCATGTTGGTCATTCTTTGTAATATAACTTCCCACACTTTAGAATCCCATATCTTATATTCCAAGCACATTTTCAGACATAAAACTAAAACCTGGAATTCAAAATATAGAACAATAAACATTATATTCATCATGAACATATTATAATTGCATGATCAGACACATGTAGATGTATTATTAGATACAGACAGATCATGACAAAACACATCGTTATCTTTTTGATAATCAGTCCATTAGGAAAAGATTAATACCACAATTAACAGCATTGTGAAAGGCTCTAAGAAAAATATTAATCACACCGAAATTTTACACACACATATATATATATATTCTCTTTTTACTCACACAGGTCAATACATAACCTTTTCTATGTTGTACTTGGTATGAGTCAAAAATTTGTTTTGCTTCAGTCTCTTCTTAATAGAATATATATATATATGAATGCACTGCCTGCATCATCTGTCAATATGTTACCACAAAATGCTGACATAATGGTACCTCCACTGCCCACTAACACATCAGAAACTATCAAAGGAATAATCTTCATAAATACACGGGACACTTATGAAATAATTTACAGTACAAAAGTGCTGCAACTGACTTTTTCCATGTAACTAACCCCTTCAGGAAAAAAAAAATTATTGCCCTGAAGCAGGAATCAAACTAACATCTTCCAATTTCACTGCAAACATGCTGACCACTGAAGTGTGGTTTTTGTTCTTTATGTACTTAACTCCTCAGGGAGTTGAAACATTCCATTGCCCTAGAGAAGAAATCAATCCAATATCTCCCAATTTCCCTGCAAGTATGTGGACCACTGAAGTGTGGTTTCTGTTCTTTATATATACCTAACTCCTCAGGAAACTAAAACATTCCATTACCCAAGAGCAGAAATCAATCCAACCTCTCCCAAGTTCAATGCAAGTATGTTGAGTGATGAAGTGTGTTTTTTTGTTCTTTATGTACCTAACTCCCACCAAGCTGAAAATTCCACTGCCCTGGAGCAGGAATCAACTCAACATCTTCCAATTTCGCTCCAAGTATGCTGACCATTGAAATGTGATTTCTGTTCTTTATGTACCTAACTCCCAGGAAGCTTCAAATTCCACTACCCTGGAGCAGGAAACAACCCAACATCTCTTAACTTTCTTCCTAAATATGGTGACCACTGAAGTGTGGTTTCTGCTCTTTATGAAGCTACTTCCTTAGGAAACTTATACAAAAAAATCTATTGTGGTACAGCAAGAATCAACTCAATATCTCCAAATTTCCCTGCAAGTATGCTGACCGATGAAGTGTGTTTCTTGTTCTTTATGTACCT
This sequence comes from Macrothele yani, assembly GCA_039090855.1. Classification (NCBI taxonomy): domain Eukaryota; kingdom Metazoa; phylum Arthropoda; class Arachnida; order Araneae; family Macrothelidae; genus Macrothele; species Macrothele yani. The sequence continues at coordinate 82,963,254 of CM077006.1, read as the reverse complement.
CTCACCTCAGGGAGATAAAAACAATTCCCTTGCCCTAGAGAGAGAATCAACTCAATATCTCCCAATTTCCCCATAAGTATGGTAACCAATGATGTGTGTTTTCTGTTTTTTATGTACCTAACTCCTCAGGAAGCTAAAACATTCCATTGCCTTAGAGCAGGAACCAACCAAATATATCCTAATTTCCCTGCAAGTATGCTGCTCAATGAAGTGTGTTTTCTGTTCTTTATGCACCTAACTCCCGGGGAGCTTAAAATTCCACTACCCTGGAGCAGGTATCAACCCAACATCTCCCAATTTTCTCTCTAAATATGCTGACCACTGATGCATGGTTTCTGTTCTTTATAAAGCTGCTTTCCTCAGGAAGCTTAAATATTTCACTGCCCTGGAGTACGAATCAATCCATCATCTCCAAATTTCCCTTCAAGCATACTGACTATCGAGGTGTGGTTTCTGAAGAAAATGTGATTCTTGACATGAATTCATTTTTTGATATTAGATGGTTGTGGTGAGCCGGCAGAGGAAGCTCTGACTAGAACAGCTTGATATTTGTCAAAAATTTTATGCATCAGCTACTTACAAATATGATTAAAAAAACTTCCACAAATGCAGAAAATCCCGACCCATGTATAGAAAAACTTGGCTATAGTAGGAAGAATCATATGCAACCAGATGGACTTGATCATTATATGACATATCTGTGAATATGTCATAAAGCATTTCAGTGTACATATACACTGCCTAACAGGGAAAATGCCACACCATGAAGGAATGCTTGAAAACAGACCAATCTGCATACACAGATAACCAATAAGGTCCTGAACAAATTATTTAATTGTCACATACAGACTAGGCTCGAGTGGCCGAATATGCAAGATGACCAATAAGGAGTGTGGCCCCCATTTTGGGCGATACAGTGTTGAATTCGATGTGGCATCAAGGCAATGAGAGTCCGAATAGTCCTGCAGTATCATGGACAATATGGTGTTGATCTGAGTCCAGAGTTCATCTTCATTTTGTGGGGGCGAGAGGGTACTCAACCGACGACAAATAGTGTCCCACAGATGCTCGATGGGTGGAAAGTCGGGGGATTGTGCTGGCCATGGAAGCATCCGCTCACCATGTAAAGCATTCCGGCTGATCCAATCGGTATGCGGAAGGGCATTATCCTGTTGAAAAACAGTGTTTGGGATGCCCCTGCAGATGCGGTAGTGCCACAGGCTATAGCACCTTGTCAACATAGTGGCGTGCCGTCAGTGTGCCCACAACGCATACCAGCGGTGCGCAACACCCCACACCATGATTCCACGTTGCCGGGCTGTGTGGTGCTCCACAATGGCAGAGGACTCCGCCCGTTGGTCACATTTCCTCCAAACTTTAACTCAGCGATCATCCGTAGTGAGACAGAACCGCGATTCATCGCTGAACACCACACTGTTCCATTTGGCACACCACGCCAAGTGGCGACGATGATGGCTCGCTGTTAAGAGTAGCCTTTGCAATGGACGGCTGGACAGCAAACCAGATGCAGCCAATCAGTGCAACATTGTCAGCGTCAATATCTGAGCATCCAACCCTCCCTGTACACTCCGCAAAATGTCACACGTTGTGGATTGTGGGTCCGCTATGGCATGACGTCGGATGCAATGATTGGTGCACTCGGACATCAGTCTCCATGCCCCTACGATGTTGCACAGATCCTTCCTGGAACCACTGTCTCCAAATGCGACCGACGCTTGTGACATCACGTTTCGTTTCTTCCGCAATATGTGCAAAGACCATCTGGCGGTACGAAGGCCTACGATGACACCTCTCGTGACCTCATCCATTTGACGAAATCACATACGGCGGCATCTAATGGGCATTGACGCCCCTTGTTCGTTCTCCAGACACGGTTACAGCAGAACCACTCACTTCTCCCGGCGTGACGTCTCTACTGATGGTCTAATGGGCTAATATCCTGCACGCTGTTTTTGCGATTGGCCTGCAAATGCAATCACTTGCATAACTTGCATGCGTGCACCTACCCTGCAACTTGCATGGTGCTGTGTTCACATCTTCGTGGTGTGGCATTTTCTCTGTCAGACAGTGGATTTGTGCATTTTTGGTCTTTATGTAAATGATTTCAAAATCATTGCCTGTTTCATAAATTTTTGTTTTTATGCCCTTACCATTTCTTTTTATCACAATATGCCAACCATACTTGGAAGTGTCATTATTTTAAAAAATTAATTAATATCAACACCACTTATTCGCACTCCACAATATCATCATGGTACTGAGGCTCTTTTCTAATGCACACAGAATCTGTTCTTTTGTTTCTGTGAAGAGCATACTGTGGGCAATTATGGGGCTGCAGATTTCACAGTTTTTGACATTTCTAATATACCCATACATATAGGCTAGTTAAAAGGTAATATCTACTGTGGAATAAATTTTTTATGGGTCTTATAGAGGTTATTATTCAAAAAAGTTGGTGATCAAATTTTTCGAACTAAAGCCTAGTTCATCATCAAGACTGGAGTAGTTGCTGCCACTCAGTTGGAAGAGTCCAACCGCAATTATCATTAATTGTGGTACTTCTTCTTCTTGCTATTTTGATCCCTTCTTCTAGTTTCCTCCACAGTACAATATGATATTCCACAATACAAGTTAATTCCACAGTACAATATGAATATAGAGGTGCCATAAATTCATTTACAACTAGGCAATATCTATATGGATTTTTCTGACCAACTTCCCTACTTTACCACTGATAATTCCTACATTATGCTCTAAGTATTAATACAGGTAAGCATATATAAAAATAATTTATTAATAGCACGGTACTCACTGTGAGAAATTCATATCTTATGCTTGGCCACAAGGCAAAATGTATCTTTTATGACTATTGTGGTATAGCACTAAAGCTGCAGGATATCTGCTCCCTTCTATGGACTAAAATACTTTGCATACAGAGTATTCAGACACCTCCACATATGCAAATAAACATGCATTTGCAGAACCAGATTTGCATGTGTGGGGTGCGTTAGGTGCTGTATATGAAGGGAAGCAATGGTGTACTTGTCAGACTGCATTAGAAGTGACTAGGCCACATGGAGGTGAACTGCTGGATTTTTAAAGGGGTATAGTGATTGGATGCTACCTGAGTAAGCACTCAGTGCTCATTGCATTGCCAATCTTCTGAAATTACCCAAACCCACTGCCATTCATGTTCTTCATTGATGAAAAGCAGAAGGTGTTACTACAGCGATGCTGGCCTCTAGGAGGCTGCACAAACTGACTGATTGTGGAATGTAAAGAAAGCATGCATGTCCTTCGTCACAGACTTGGTTGGTGATATTGTACAGAACACTGGAAGAGCAATTTTCTAAAGAACAGCCCACTGGGAATTGCATACCCACAGTTACATGCTAGGTCAGCTGCACGCAAGCCCTACATCATAGTTTGATTGAAATTGTACTATGCATTTAGAATTCTTATGAAGTCCTATGGGATCCACTGTTACAGAATGCTCTTTAGTGTGTGCTACATCTTCAATCAAGTAGAAAAATTTCTCCATATAAAAACTTTTGGGTATAAAACTTATATGAAATAATCTGGAACCCAGTGCAATGATAATAATACAAAACAATTTTGCAATGACCTCGATTCCCTATTCCAGAGTTATCTATTCCCACACCCAGTGACGGCAGGAAGGCCAAATATCAACCCCCTTCAGTGAGAAAAGCATGTGATAGAAGGAACTTCTATCTTGGATTTGCATAAAGGCTTCCATACGCCATTGCGACTGCAACTACATACTGAACACAACTGCTGTACCACAAACCAAAGTGACTGCAAATATGCTACACTCCAAGGAAGGAAGCGATGTCAAAATGAGCAGATGCCGCAGGAAGCTAAAACAAAGTGATGCAATCAACTTTTTATTTTCTATGAAAGAAAATAAAAAGTTGATTACATTTCTTTTTATTTTCAACGAAAGAAAAAAAAATTATCCCAGGACCTTTCACAAAAATATGCAAAATCAAGGACTTTTAAGGCCTGGAAAAAGGAAAATCAAATTGCTAAACTTTGCCAGGATTACAGGGGATATGCAAATCGTGCACACGGCAAGGTCTCTCCAAGCCTTGATTGATGTGCGGGACATCAGAGTCTTGGATTCGCCAGCCCAAAGTAAGGATCTAAATCCAACAGGTGCATTACGTTAAAAAAAAAAGAATTTCATCTATATAATCCTAAAATTCTTTATTTAGTCTATACACATTAATTTAATAATAATAAAAAAGATATTGGGGCATACACTGTACTTAAAAGAAGAGAGGGGTAAATAGATCCATATACTTGTTTAAATAGTATAGCATACACTGAAGTGCCAGAAAAACTGGTACACCAGTCTAATACTTGGTAGGTCCCCCACGGGAGAGCAGGACTGCAGAAATACGATGGGGCATGGACTCCACTAGCTTCTGGAAATGTGCTGCAGGCAATGCACACCATACTTCCTGCGTTCCACAATTCGGGTGTATTCCAAGGTCTTGGATTCCTGTGTTCGATAGCACGTTGCATGGCATCCCAAATGTGTTTTATCACGTTCAGATTGGGGACTTGGGTGGGAATGGCAACACCCCAAACTCAGGTGAATGCTCCTCTAACCATAATGGGGCATCACGACACTTGTGTGGAGGTGCATTGTCCTGGTGGAACAGGCCCAACAAATCAAGATGAATGCAGAACATGAACGGGTGTACCTCGTCAGAAAGGATGCGCACATAGCGTTGGCCAGTCAGAGACGTTTGTAGACGTACCAGGGGTCCCAGTGAAGTCCATCTAAACACACCCCATGACATTACGGACCCCCCCCCCCCAGCCGGTATAGTTCCCTGTTGACAGGCGGGAACCATGGATTCATGGGGTTTGCGCCACACACGAATCCTTCCATCTTCCCGATACAGTTGGAAACGCGACTCGTCAGACCAGGCTACTTGTTTCCAGTCATCAAGTGTCCAGTGGCAGTGTAGCCGTGCCCAAGTGAGCCGCATAGCGCTGTGTTGTACACCCATCAAAGGGACTCAAGTTGGGCGTCTGCTCCCAAAGCCCATATCGTACAGGGTACGTTGCACAGTCCGGACGCTGATGCTTATTGAGGCTCGAACATTGAATCCGATTATACCTGCAAGAGTGTTGCACGCCTATCGCGTGAAACGATTCTTGACAGTCGACGATGGTCACGTTCACCCAATGTCTTTTTACGGCCACACTGGTATCGTAGGTTGGAAGTTTTGCCGGAATTCTTGTAGTCACAGTACACCCTTGCAATGGTCGTCCGTGAAAATCCGAACTTTGTTTCTAACTCCGAAATACTATGGCCCATCTCACGAGCGCCAACTATGACACCGCGTTAAAAATCGCTTAAATCGTTATTACTTGTCATACTTATGCCGAAAACAGCTCTGACAGCTGGCAAGGATGTTTATCGTTTTATATACCCACTGGCGGATGCAACCGAGTATTCTCATAGGTGACGTTGCTATGTATTTTGCATAAGCTAGTCTGTACCAGTTTTTCTGGCACTTCAGTGTATAAGTCAGTGCTGGACAAATGGGAAGTATTAAATAGAAGAATTTTATGTGCGAATAAAATATGGCAGAAAAACTCAATGTATGTATGTATGACATGCAGTAAAAACTAATTTTCAAATTCAGAATCCTCCCTCCGAAAACTTTTTCTGACTACAGCCCTGGCCATCATCAAACACAAGTTGCAACTGCATTTCAGTATTAAATATATATATATATTTCAGAGACCCTAACCCTCATTGCAAATTTTCAGAAGAAAACACTACAAAAATCCAGTTTTTATGGTTTTTTCATAGTAACATACACTATATTGACAAAAGTCACCAAACACCTAGAAGAGAAACACAACATAGCATTTATTGGCATATATTAGTACACCTTTGGCCTTAATGCATGCACTGACCTTTTGAGACATGCTTTCGACAAGGTTTTGGAACACAGTGATAGTTATGCGCTTCCATTCAGTACATATTGCTGTCGCTAACTGTTGCTTAGTAGTAGGCCTTGGTTCCAAATTTCTTATGCGGTGCTCTAATTCATCCCATAGGTGCTCTATGGGATTAAGATCAGGCCTCTGTGCTGGTCAGTCCACACACGATACGGAATTATCGTCAATCCACGCCATAGCAGTCCTTGCTTTATGGCTTGGTGCATTATCCTGCTGGTAGCAACAAGGCTCTGTTCCATTAGTATTGCCACAGAGTTTGTAGAGCATAATTGTCCAGAATATCAAGGTAGATGTTCTGGTTAACAGGTTTGTCTACGATAACCAATGGACAGGGACCATACCACGAAAAACACCCCCACACGAGTACACTGCCAGCTCCAAACTTGACCGTAGGAGCAGTAAACTGTAATAAATAGAATCCCCCTGGCTGCCGCCATACCCACACACAGCCATCAGACTGACGGATTGTGTATCTGGATTCATCAGTCCATAGGAACCGTTTTCAGTGATCTACAGTCCACGATAAATGTTCTTTACACCATGCTAAACAACGAGTAGCAGTCAGAGTGGAGATGAAAGGCTTACGAGTAGCAGTCAGAGTGGAGATAAAAGGCTTACGAGTAGCCACCCAACCACGGTAACCCATGGAATGAAGCTTTCTGCAAATGGTATGTGTACATATCAAGGTTCCAGCATTTTTACTCACCTGTACACTGAGGTCTTGTGCAGTAGTCTGTCGATTAGCAGTAACGACTCTCCTGAGTCTTCGACGTCGTCTATCACCGATTTTCTTTGGTCTGCCGGTACGCTTTGCTGCTTCAGGAACACCATGTGTCTTCCACTTATTCAGTACATCCAAAACAGTTGACTTGGGCATGCTTAAACGCCTATTGGTTTCTCTTATGGACAACCCACTAATATAACGCCCAACAATCTTTCCTTTCTCAAAGTCAGTTCTCTCCTGCCGCAACATTTTCACTCAACCTCACACTGCGATATGATTGTGGTCAGCTGTAGGCTTGTTTTTATACTGTTTGCAGCCGTACAGCACATCTTAACAATGCAACGGATCCGTTCATTTGCTTTTGAACGGGTGTTAGGTGACTTTTGTCAATATAGTGTATAAAACGGGCATAACACACTGTAACAAATTATCAGGGCAGTGCAAAATGACATGGCAAATTTATAAAAAAAGTGTATATTTTGCTTTAAAAATTGCTATAAATTGAAGAAACATTAAGTGACATGAACATTTTTGGAAAACATTGGGAAACATTAAGTGACAGGAACATTTTTTTACTTCTTTTCCTCAAAAGTCAATGTATGTTCCAATGAGAATCCTACAGTAAAATAGTAAGTACATACACAGATTGGAAGTTTGCTTATGGTCATCTTTAAACCACCAAAATAACAAACATAGTAAATAAAAATAAAGCAGGATATGATTGTAAAAAATGGTACTACTGCATAAAAATGATTTCATATTTTTTTAGAAAAGTTTCCTAATGAAATCACTATTTCTTATTACTTACAGTACTTACTTCTACACTGTCCAATGGAGCATGCATTTTTGTTTTTTATTAAGGCAAAATGTAAATTGAAAATTGTTACCTTCTTCTCCCTGCTGGAAATTACACCATTTCTATGACCTGCACAACTGTTTTCATGGCAGAGTGACAAATGCCATGTTGATTTTTAAACTTTAATTTTGCTAAAAATGCATATTTTGCCACCACTTCTTGCTCCATCAAGAAACAAACGACACAAGCATTTTCCCTTTTGTTTAAGAAGAAATGAAGCCATAAAATCTGAACTTTAACTCCCAACCGTTGTCTTTGATTCCCCGGAAAGTAGATTTCCCTGCACAACAAGCGAGCAGTAGGAATTTTGAATTTCAGTTTTGCCTTAAGTGAAAGAAAAAAATGCCTGCTCTCTACAGGTTGGTTTTAAAGACGATACAATTTGAAATAGGGAAATATTTCAATACGAAAAATTCCTAAAAAATATGAAATTGCTCTTTTTCATTACTGAAGATATTAAAATTGAGAATCATATTCAGAAAATATAAATGATATTAATAATGTAATGAGGGAGAGGAATAAGAACAACAATAACAACAAACAAGTTAGTTAAATCATGTAATGCATTAATTATGATACTCTTTCCAACATACCAGAAATCATTACTCAAGTTATGACGATAACAGCTGTGGAATAAATCTTGATCCTATGTCCTGACTGTTCACCCCATTTCGATGATATTAAACAGAATTGGTTCAGTATGCCTCTGGAACAACACAATAAAGTTTTGTTGCAATCAAAGCAGTTTTACATACGTTATGATGCATAAGGGCAATGGAATGAATCCCGCTTCTATGTCCTGACCTTTGACCCCATTTTTCCCATTTTCAATAGGGTTAATTCCCAGGTGGTCCCTACAACATACTAAAATTTCACCGAAGTTGAATCATTTTTACACAAAATATGACCCATAAGGGCAATGAAATGGATCACCCTCCTATGACCTTTGCAGCCATACAGCACATTGCAGCCGTACAGCACATCTTAACAATGCAACGGATCTGCCATAGGGTTCGTCCCCAGGTGGTCCCCTACCACATAATCAAAGTTAATCGAAATCAAACCATTTTTATGCAAGTTATGACGCATAAGGGCAATGGAATGAATTCTGCTCCTATGTCCTGACCTTTGACAACATTTTTCCCATTTTCAATAGGGTTCATTCCCAGGTGGTCCCATACAACATACTAAAATTTCATCGAAATCGAATCATTTTTATGCAAGTTATGACACATAAAGGCAATGGAATGGATCCCGCTCCTATTGCCTGACCTTTGATCCCATTTTTCCCATAGGGTTCGTCCTCAGGTGGTCCCCTACCACATACTCAAAGTTCATCGAAATCAAATAATTTTTACGCAAGTTATGACGCATAAAGGCTATGAATGGAATGGATCCCGCTCCTATGACCTGACCTTTGACCCCATTTCCCATATGGTTCGTTCCCAGGTGGTCCCCTAACACATGCTCAAAGTTCATCGAAATCGAACCATTTTTACGCAAGTTATGACGCATAAGGGCAATGGAATGAATTCTGCTCTTATGTCCTGACCTTTGACCCCATTTTGTCCATTTTCATTAGGGTTCGTCCCCAGGTGGTTCCCTACCACATACTAAAATTTCATCAAAATCAAACTATTTTTATGCGAGTTATCGCGCAGACAGACAGACAGACAAAGCTGGAACATATACGCTTCTTCAACCTATGGTTGGAAAGCGTAAAAAAGGAACTTAGGAAAATACAAAATGCAGAACAGAAAAACAATGGAACGCTCTTGTTGCTGCTAAAGCAGTCATTTCTGGAGATTCCGAACATTTGCGAGATCCACAGGAATTTCCTAGTTTGTCCAAATGCTGTCCACTTTCTATCCTAATGTTTCAGCCGTTTTCTTAAAAATTTTCATTGCAGGAAATAATTCCAGTACTACTCCACAACCTTTCACAAAAAAAAAAAAAAAAAAAGCTGTAAGGAGCCTGGAAAAAGGGAAATAAAGATTCATTACTTTTCTATGATTCCAGGGGAAGAATGCAAAAGTTCAATGAATGTTTGAATATTGAAAACACGAAAATAAACATTACACATGTTAAACATTATTCCACCAAGATTTTTTTATTTCCATTGTATATTTGATATTTTCTGTAATCCATATGAGACTACCTATTTCTGCAGTGACCCTAGAGAATTTTTAGTACTTGTTGGAGTCTCTGTGTTTGTAGTAGGAGCCAATTTTTCAGGTGATGCATGTGAAAAGCAAAAAATGAAGAAGTAGAAAATGAAAGAACATAGCAATGTGATATACACAGTGTGGCAAAGAATTTTTAAGACTGGGTCTGTAAAATGAAACAGAAACAAGAAATTATAATTTGTTTAGATTTGTTATTCAAAATAAGTCCCTCAGGCTTCAATACACTTGTTACAGCGATTTAATAATGATTCGAATGTCTGTTCCAGTTCACTTTGCGGAATAGCCTCCAAAGCATGTGTCGAAGCTGTTTGTATGGTTGAAATATCAACATAACACCCTTTTAACGTCATTTTAAGTTTTGGGAATAAAGAAAAGTCGCAGGATGCTAAATCAGGCGAATACGGTGGATGATTCAACACACAGACATTATTTTTCGCCAAAAATCTACGAACAAGAAGTGAGGTGTGACTGGGTGCATTATCGTGCAACAAACACCAACTGTTTTCATCCCGATATTCTGGACGAATGCGACAAATTCTGCCCATCAAACGCCTCAAAACATTTAAATAAAACTCACCAGTAATTGTTTGTCCACTTGGAACAAATTCTTTGTGAATAATACCCTTACTATCGAAGAATGCAATGAGCATTGTTTTGATTTTTGATGGAACTTTTCTTGTTTTTTTTGGCTTGTGGCGAGTTGTTTTGCTTCCATTCTGCACTTTGTCGCTTTGTTTTAGGATCATATTGAAAACACCATATTTCATCACCTGTAACAATCGATTTTAAGAAGTTTGGATCATTTTCAGCGGCTGAAATGATGTCTCTGCAATGTGCACTTCTCCTTGATTTTTGTTCATTAGTTAACGTGTGTGGAACAAATTTAGCACAGACTTTTGTTTTGCCCAAATCTTCGTGCAGGATGGTTCGAATCGTTTCTTTGTTGATGTTTAAAGACTCTTCCATCATTCTTAGTGACACACAACGATTGTTTACCACGGAATCACGCACTTTTTCAATAATATCAGGTGTCTAGATGAACTTGGTCTTCCGGTATGTTTATCATCTTCTAGCGTATCTCTTCCATCCAAAAAACGTTTGTGCCACAGGAAAACATTTGATCTACTTAAACAAAACTCACCGTAAACTTGTTTCATCATTTGAGTACGTTTCCGAGGCACTTTTACCAAGTTTTGTGTTAAATTTAATAGCAGCCCTTTGTTCCATCTTAATAATTCAACATGAAAAAAATGTTACTTCTCTAATGAACGGCCGTTTCGTTTGAGTTTCTTTAACAACTGCGCAGTACTTTTGGCAGAAAGCAAGCAGATGGTCACTGTTTATAACGTATTCGCGATTACACTGGTGGCGCCACCGTAGGCTGAAATCTAGTGCCAGTCTTAAAAATTCTTTGACGCAGTGTGTATACTGACACTGACAAATTGTGCTTAAAAATAAAAAAAGATAATTTCATTCATCAGAAGGATTCAACATATGAAATACAAACATAACTATACAACAATAGTTTCAAGGACTTATTCCAAAAAGCAAAAAAATTAAAGGGAATAAGGAAATGGTTTTATTTTGGTAAAAGTTTTTACCTTTGAGTTACGTCCGTGATCAGTTAAAATCTTCTTAATGATTTCCAGTTTATTAGCTTTGGCAAAGGTATCAAGTTGAAATGGTAGATGCAAACATTCTAATTCCGCTGCATATTCTATATGCATCATACCCTGCCTTAAATCAGACTCTCGGTAGTTCAGAACTGAAAACAGGGTGGAATCAGCTACACACAGCAAACAGCACAGTAACCGACTTCTGTGAGCTAAACTCAGTTTGGACATTTGCTGAAAGTAGAAAGGTATACTGAAAAATCCTACATTGGAAGTATCATACATATACATAACACAGATCAACACACAGATGACAAAATGCATTTCAGTAATCCATACATTACAAATAATTTTCGAATTTTTGTTTTTAACACTCCTCCCAGGCTATGATTTTTCATGTAACATATGTTTTAAACCTGTTGTTCTCAGCAATGCAATGAAACTTCAGCAAATTGCAGTATTCAAAAGATGAATATCTTTGCCAATATTCCTTCAGAACTAGAGTATGATCCAGGAACTTGCTGACAGCAAAAAAGTGGGATTAAAAATGAACTTACAGAAAACAAAATCGATGTACAATGTTCTTAAAAGAATTGCAGATTTAGAGATACATAGGGGAAATCTGGAAGTAACTGATGCCTACACTTAACCATGGGAAAATCATACTAAGTGAAGGCCATATCGAGGAAGATATTAAGGCATATAAATTTTGGTTGGAGTGCCTTTGGAAGAAACAGTACAATTTTCAACAGCAGCTTACCAATATATCTTATGAGAAAAGTGTTAAATCAATGCATTTGTCATATTCTTACATATGGATCACAGGCATGGACCTTAACTTAAAATGACATACAGGCTGCAGACAACTGAGAAAATAAAATAAAGATGCATGCCTGGTATGACCATGAGATATACGAAGAGGAATACATAGATTATGGAAATGGCAAGAGTGATGACATCATGATCATTGTAAAGACTCTCAAGGGGCAATGGGCTGAACACATTATTAGAAACACTGACCATGTCTGAGCAACTGAAATTCTAAACTGCACACTAAAGGACAGAAAGAGGCCTAGAAAAATGACCACAAGGTAGATGGGTGGTTGAAATTTGTAAGTATGCAGGACTGACATGGGAGAGAGTGGCTCAAGGCAGAGTTGTAGAAGAGACTTGGGGAGATCTTCATCCAGCAGCAGATTGAAAATGTTTGCTACTGCAAAGTTTATTACCAAACTTTTCATGAAAAAAAGTAAAGAAATAACCAACATCAATAATTCTGTAGTAATCAAGTTATATGGAGCAATTTATTGAACAAAAAATTTGAAATACCAGGGTGTTCTGAATGCTTGATTCTGTACATCACCAAGAGGTTCTTCATACCAACTCAAATAAACCACCGTAGGGCACTACTCATTACTTCCCACTTCTAAAGAAATGGCATATGCATAGGCTTAGATTATATGTTTTTCACAGCTGAGATGAAATGCAAGAGCATAGTGTTCATGCATTTATGGGTTGTTTGTAGGAGAGAGAGAGGGGAGGGGTTCGGGTTGGGTAGGGGGAAATTGCATTTCCTTTATTTATTTTATCCCCTTTCTTTTCTGCATCATCATTTTTGTTTAAGACAGTAGGAACTGACAGTGTAAACTGATTATTCAGTCTTTTATACAGTTTTTCAAGTTTTCATGATGCTGCAGTTAGTGGTTCACACAATTTTGCACAAACCAGCTTATTACTAAAACAGAGGAATGCACATGACATTATTCTGCCAAGCCTCATAAAATAATTACATTTACCATTAAAATGTCTTTGAAAAGGAGAAAAGACATGTACAGTAATTTTCGTCGTATAATCCACAGATTATCTGCTAAAAAAGTTTAAAATATAGGTTCTGTGGATTACACACCAATGCGGATAACAAACACGCTGATTTAAAAAAAAAAAAAAAGTTTTTATGGCCCTTTGATTTTTTTAAAAGTCTACAAGATAATTGTGTGGAAGAGGCGTATAATTGCAAAAAAAAAAAATAAATAACTCCCCCGAAAATTTTTTCCTCAGGTCAGGAGTTTGTGCAGAGCAGAGAGCAGGGGTGCTGTAAATGAAAGATCAGGAAAGTTGAGGCGAGGGATGGGTCATTTTGTATCGTTGAGAAGGACGGCTCCGACTGTTGTGCTGTTTCTGTTTTTGGCAACCAAAAAAGGAAGTATGCACAGCGCTTGCTGCACAAACTTATGCACCCCTCCTTTTGGATCTCATGTGTGCCATTCCCTTTGTTTAGTTTGTCCTAGGTCGTTTCGAGTTGACCAACGCCTTTGCTGTTGCTGTTTTCATTCATTGCTATTCATGATGTCTTTGAAAAGGAAACGTTTCAGTTACACTGCCGGTGGGTACAGTTGAGGATATGATTGAGTTACAGCGTGATAGTTTTGAGGTCAGAAAACAATCGCGCAAACACACGGAAAGCAGCGATCTAAAACGTAAACAAAACCGTCGGTAACTTCTGTGGGAGAATTCATGGATGTCTAGTCCTATTTTTTATTGGCCCACATATAAACCGATCTCCTAACTCTGAAAGCAGGATTTCCTCCAAAAACTTTTGACTTATATGCGACTACATACAGTATTTCTATGACTTGCTCTCTATCAGCCTTTCGTAATTGGCAAGGTGTAATGCAATACTCTGGAGCTGCATCACCGTGATCTATGGATGCCATGCCACTGAGTTTTATCTGTCCGGAGATAAAAATATGAAAAAGTAACCTTTAAAAATGAATTTCTTCATTTAATAAAATCATTTAGGTCTGTAGCACCACAATAGTGGGTAACAATAGAGGTGATGCTTGGTGGAATAGCGAGATTGAAGAGGTAGTAAAGAGAAAGAAGGAAGCCTATTTAGGGATGCTACAAGGTAGAGTCTCTGTGGATGAATATCGCTGTAAGAAGCGTGAAGCTGCTAAGCTGGTTCGCCAGAGTAAGGCAAAAGATAGGAAAGAGAAGGTGGAAAGGCATGAACTGGCTTTTTGGAAAGATAGGAAGTCCTTCTAGAAGTACATGAGACTCAAGAAAAATAGGGGGAACAAAGTGTTGTGTGAAGAATAGGGTTGGGAAAATGATATGGGAGCCCAATGAGTTATGTGAAAGATGGGGTGAATACTTCTGTGAGTTATTAGATCACGAAAACAAATATGATTCTGAGACAGACACAGATGATGTCACAATGAGGGATGAAAGCACATTAGGGATCTCAAGAGAAGAAGTGTGTAAAGCTCTAAAATCTCTTCAGAATGGTAAGACTCCGGGAGTTGATGGCATAACTGCCGAGATGTTGAAGTATGGTGGCGATTCTGTAATTGACTGGTTAACTGAAATTTGCCAGTTGTGCTGGGAGTTAAGAATGGTCCCTCGGGATTGGAAAGATGCTATTATTGTTCCCTTGTATAACGGAAAAAAGGTGATCAGACTGAATGCAAGAACTATCGTGGTATTAGCCTACTAAGTGTGCCAGGAAAGTGTTTGGCAAGGTTGTTATCGAAAAAGTACGGGGTCTTACATCAGAGAAAGTGTGGGATGTTCACAGTGATTTTATGCCTGGTAAAGGCTGCACTAACCAGATTTTTGCATTACGCATGATGATTGAAAAGTATCTGGCTGTTGGGAAGAAAGTTTTTACTGCCTTTATAGATTTAGAGAAAGCTTACGAACGAGTGAATAGGACACTTTTGTGGAAGGTATTGAATGAATATGGTGTTACTGGGAATCTACTTAATAGTGTAAAAGCCATGTATGCTGGTAGTAGAGCTTGTGTACGAGTGAATGGCGTTTTATCAAAATGGTTTTCTATTGGTGCAGGAGTTAGACAAGGTTGTGTAATGTCACCATGGCTGTTTAATATATTTATGGATGCATGCATGCGTGATGCCAAAATAGATAATAGTGGTTTATGTCTTGGTAATATCAGTGTGTGCAGATTGCTGTATGCTGATGACACTGTCCTGTTGGCAGAGAGCAAAAGTGATTTGCAGAGTATGTTGTCTCGGATGCACGAAGTTTGCATGAAATTCAAACTGAGTATAAATAAGGAAAAACCAAAGTTATGGTGTTTGAGAGAGAAACAGGTAGAACTGAATGTAATGTAAGTATTAATGGCACTGTGATTGACCAGGTGAGTGAGTTTGTGTATTTAGGAAGCATGTTTTGACAGAGTGAACAAATTGGATGGTGAAATTAGTAGGAGAGTGAATTCTTCATTGAAAGTCATAGCTGCTCTGGGAGGTTTTCACAGGAATGATGGGTTCTCTAGAGAGTCCCGCATGGCTGTGTATGAAAGTGCAGTTGTTCCTATTCTGATGTATGGCAGTGAAACCTGGGTTCTGCAGAAGAAACATAGGAGTCGTTTGTGTGCTGGAGAAATGCGTTACTTACGTGGGGTTTGTGGCAAGACACGGCCTGATTGTGTGAGGAATGAAGATGTGTTGCAGTTGTGTGATGTGAAGCAAAATGTTGTTAGCAAGGTGGAGATCAATATGCTTCGGTGGTTTGGCCATGTTGAAAGAATTAGGGATGAAACGCTTACTAAGAAGATCTTTTTAGCCCAAGTGGCAGGAAGGAAAGGCAGAGGAAGGCCAAAAAAGACATGGGTGGATCAGATTCAGGAGTGTCTGCATGAGAAAAAGACTGAGTATGAAGTATAAAAGATCTTGTGTATGGCGTGTAATGGAGCTCAGTGAAGCACGAGTTGTATGTCAAGATCGCTGTTAATGGCGAAGTTTGATACGGCAACAATAAGTAAAAATATCTGGTAGTTTGTATTTCTTTTTGGAGCTAACCTCTGAATCTCAGAGAACAGCTTAGTGATATGTATGTATTTTTTTCTTACTTCTTCAGACTCGTGGATCACTGTGTGACCGACTTTCCTGTCGAAAGTTCCACTTTCTGTTCAACATCTATGATGTGCGGATTACACAGCTATCTTGTTTTTTTTAATGTCACAGGTTGCGGATTAGATGAAGGGGAAAAAAATCCTTATGTGAATTTCACGGTCTGCGGATTATACGCTGGCATGGATAATACGACGAAAATTACGGTACATTAACATACACAGTTTAACTTCAATGTCTTTTGTTAAAATGGTAACAATAAGAACATAAACTTGTTTAGTGATAACATCTACTTAATGAGGCAGATTGAAGCAACCGTATGGCATTGTTAAAGGAATTTACCAAAATATTAATTATATATATCAGATTCAGAAACTTTTTTCATACTCCTTGAAATATTTTATGTGTTTTTAAGTGTGCTATAAAAATCCTCTCAATTGTCCTCACTATTATAACCTTCATGAAGAGAAGATGTCTGTTATGTTAACATCATTATAACTGAAATATCCAGATATCAACAGATTCTGCCTCAGATGTACATGATATTAATAGATTGTCTCTGCCTTAGATGTACATAATAATAAAACATATTACTATTATAATTAAGAGGCTTTGACTAGACTCATTATAATCAACAACTGTCATGTGCACATTTTGCTGCTCTGCTTTATACTAAGACCAAATGTCTTAGTTCTTTGAAAAAGAAAAATCATGGAAAATTCAGTTAAGTTGAGGTATACATAGACCAGTTGTGTGACACTGAGCATTAACAAAAAGTAGTGTTGCAATTTCAGTCAGTTATGCTGCTGTTAATCTACAAAATTTGCATGTGACACTTTTTTTCTTCTTCAGAAATGAGCATTTTCATGAGTTACACTGGCAGAAAGTGAAAAAAGAACACCAAGAAGGAGACGTCTGATACCAACGAAATTTATACAGCATAATAACGGAATACAGAGGATAACGTGATCAAAACATTATGGCAAAATACAGCTGTATTTGCTGGTAAACTGAAAAAAAAAACATTTCCATGTAACATGGTTAGTACGAGGTTGAACCGCCATGGACTGCATCACACTGTGCAATTCTGGCATGGAGTCTGTCGTACAGATGTTGGATGTAAGTTTGAGGTATTGAGTTCCTAGCATCCTCAACCTGTACGCGTAAATCGGGGATGGTCGTGGCTGGCTGTGGAGACCGGATAAGTCGTTGTCCCATAAAATCCCACACGTGCTTAATGGGGGACAAATCCGGTGAACGTGCAGGCCATGGAAGTTGTCTCACACCCTGAAGTGCATGTTGTGTTGCACGTGCCGTGTGTGGGCGTGCGTTATCTTGCTGGAAAACACCACGATGGACCGACCTTACAAATGGCACAACAACGGTCTGAATGATGTTGTTGATGTAGGAGGTGCTGTTTAACGTACCCGGTATAAACACTAGTTGTGTACGGGAGTGATAGCTGATCGCTCCCCACACCAGGAGACCAGGTGTAGGCCCTGTGTGTCGCTGGCGGATGCAAGAAGGGTGGAGACACTCCCTTGTGCGTCTGCGAACACGCATACGGCCATCGGAGGCTCCCAAGCAGAATCTGCTTTCATCACTGAACACGACAGATCGCCATTGCATTCTCCAGTGCAGACATTGGCAACACCACTGCAGCCGTTCTTGACGGTGGGCTAGAGGCACACGTGCACGTAGTCCTGCATCCAGTAGACGGTTGCGGATTGTTCGCACAGTCACCTCAGGTGCAACGTCAGCTCGGATTTGCGTCGCAGTGGATGTTCTGCTTGACAACGCCGCTCTTCTTATGCGTCGATCGATCCACTCATCAGTCCGTCTGTGACTCCCGGTTCCACGTCTTCTCGTGTGGGAATGTTCCTCGGACCATCTATGCCACCATCGTACCACCACCGATACTTCCCGTTAAATTCGCTCCGCAATACGACCACCCGGCCTCGCGGACTCTGACTAGACGACCTTGCTCAAAGTCCGATAACTGCTGAAATCTTACAAGTCTTCCATGTCCAGGCATTGCAGCTTCTTCAGGGTCTTCGCACGTGTCCGTACATCGACGACTCATTACATTCACTTCGCCGTACTCCTTAAATACCACCGACGATAATTTGCATATTACGCCGTGCTGTGGCGTAAGCGCTCACTGGTTGGTCCCGAAATTAACATCACACCAACGCAAACTCGACCCCGTTAACATATGTAAATTTCATGATCGTCCACCAATTCCTTCTTGGTGTTCTTTTTTCACTTTCCGCCAGTGTATATTTGATAACATTCTGGAGTCAATTCAATTCTGAATTTCTTAAGGTAAAGTTAAGAACAAATATTTCATTGATGCAGGATTCCTTTGTGCACCAGATACTGGTTTGCTACTGGTTATACTGGGTTTCAAAAATGATACTGGTTTGAAAATCAGAGATATGAAGGCCACCCAGAAAGTAAGTACTGTTCGTGCATCACTCCCATGCAAGTATTTGCTTCAGATTCGTGCAGTTCTGTTGCCCCATCCGTTAGCCATGCCCTGACACTATTTTGTGAAGTTCTGCTTATGTTAAAAGTTTGTGCTGTGCGTCAATAATGTTTTAGTAAACAGAACAGCCCGCAAACAGCAAAGTCCAGTCTGCGATAAGGGTTCTGAACGCAAGAAATGTCAGACCAAGAAAGATTCACTGGCAAATTTGTGAAATTTATAGACAAAACAAGAGTGCAGGAATGGTGCGGAGGACGACACAACATTCATGACGAATTGCATGGGGGGCAAGTCTTCTCTGGTCATGGAAGATTTGGTGGAGAGAGTGAGTGAAAACATTAGGGAAAACAGACGCTTCACAATTTCTGATCTTTCAGAACATTTCCCTGAAGTTTCTAAATCATTACAGAAAAGCTTCAGTACCGCAAAGCGTGTGCACGATGGGTGCCAAAGATGTTGATGGAGGAGCACAAAACGAATCTGCTTCAGAACTTTTTGGGATGGTACATGGAGGACGGTGATGTTGTATAGTGATGGGAGGTGACACTTGGGTCTCTCACACTGCATTTGAATCAAAACAGCAGTCTTTGCAATGGAAACACATAGGCTCGCTTATGGCCAAAAAATTCCAACACACAATGTCGATGAGGAAGGACGTGTGCACTGTCTTTTGGGACAGTAATTTTGTTGGTGGATTTCCTGTCTAAAGGCACGACAGTAAACGTGGCTGTTTATAGCAAAACACTGAGAAAGTTGTGTCATGCAATTTAAAACAAATGATAAAACATGCTGAGCAAGGGAACTGTTCTTCTCCATGACAACGCAAGGCCTCATATGCCACAATGTGATGCAAAACCTGGCCACCAAATTTTGTTTGTTGTAGCTGGCCCACCCTTCCCACAGCTTGGACTTGGCACCTAGTGACTATAATTTGTTTCTGCACTTGAAAACATTTCTTGCCAGTCAGGGGTTCGATGACTACAATGTCCTGAAGACGATGCTTGGCGGTGGCTCAAAACCCAGGTGGCAGACTTCTATGAGGATTCGACGATGACCTGAAAACGATGCTTGAGCAGTGGCTCAAAACGAAGGCGGCAGACTGCTATGAGAGTATCCAGAAACTTGTGCCACAATATGACAAATACCTTAACATCCACAGGGAATATGTTGAAAAGTAGATTAAGGTATGTAGAACACAGGGGGCAGACTTCTATGAGGACAGTACCCAGAAACTTGTGCCACAATATGATAAATGCCTTAACATCCAAGGGGAATATGTTGAAAAGTAGATTAAGGTATGTAGGACCCAGGTGCAGACTTCTATGAGGAGGGTATCCAGAAACATGTGCCACAATATGACAAATGCCTTAACATCCAAAGGGAATATGTTGAAAAGTAGATTAAGGTATGTAGGACTCAGGTGCAGACTTCTATGAGGAGGGTACCCAGAAACTGGTCTCACGATATGGCAAATGCCTTAACATCCACAGGGAAATATGTTGAAAAGTAGATTAAGGTATGTAAGAACTCAGGGGGCAGACTTCTATGAGGAGGATATCTAAAAACTTGTGCATTGATATGGCAAGTGCCTTAACATCCAAGGGGAATACGTTGAAAAGTATATTAAGGTATGTAGGAACCAGGTGCAGACTTCTACGAGGAGGGTATCCAGAAACTTGTGCCATGATATGACAAATGCGTTAACACCCAAGGGGAATATGTTGAAAAGTAGATTAGGGTATGTAAAATTCATCGCACATTAAAAATTTGTTATTAATTTTTATTTTATTTTTAATCTTCGAACCGTACTTACTTTTTGAATGGCCCATGTATTTTGCCATGGTAAGCTCAGTACTGAGGTGTTAAGTCATACTAACAAAATATCTGCATGCACGCACATGTATGTGTACATACATGTGTACACACATACATACATATGTACACACATACATACTGACAGAAAGATATACACTTAAATTATGATGCTTAAATTATTAAACTTCCTTGTTTTAGCATGGTCACTATTATCGAAAGAAGTTTATATTTACTTCTGTTTAAAGTCCCCTTTTTAAAACTATAATCAAGGAGAGATCTTAACTTCAAATATAACTTTTTCGGTGAATGCTTTGGTATATCAGTATTCACACTGTCAAAGAAAGAAATTGCATCATGCATAAGTTAATTTAGAAAATTTTAATGCACAGTTTTAAACTTGAGATCATTTTACAAGTACTGTACTTCCTAAAGTAGAAAACAAGAAGTCCAACATGCAAAATATGCTTACATGATGAACTAATTTCCCCAAATATAAGAAGTTTTCAGGAGGCATTGCTAGAAGGAAACAGATGGCTCTGCAAAACACACAAAAAGAATATCATCAGTAGATGCACAGATACATTATTCATTTGGTGGATAAATATTATAAAATATCACAGGACATTTTAAGAAAAACTGATATTCTGCAAAATTAAAATGTTTTGTATGCATCTGACAACACTGTGTTCAGTCTTTTTGAAATTATGGACTTTTCCCTCAGAGCAGTAGGGAAAACATCCATTCTTTCTATTGCATTAAAAAAAAAAAACCATAGAAAGTACACTGGTGTACAAAATTAAAGTTCAGAAGGTAAGAGTGGGCAAATAATCCACAGCCCTCAATGAAAGTTGCGATATTTACAGGACATAGCAAATGAGCATGAGATACAAATGCCCATAGTACAATTTGCACATCAGTGAGCAAAATGCTCTCTAGTATGTAAATTGAGTTACATAAAATCAACACGGAATGGCAGGAGCATTTCTCATTGACAGTGGGGCTAAGAAGCATTCCGGTGACTGTAAATGCTTTTCTGATGTCTCATACATGTGTATCTGACGCTGTACGGTGGCGAGCAATAAGATGACCAGAAGCAGGCCAATCTCAGGCCCAAGTCACAAGGAACTGGAATATTCACCCAACAGTGGTTTCATGGTTATGGAAGCAATTCAACAACACCTGTGGGTTGTCACGAAGGCCCGGCAAATGTTGTCTAAGACATACAACACCTTGTGAGGACTGTTATGTTGCTTTAACTGCATGGTGCCATACGTTTTATACAGCTCAGCAGTTGTCTTCGGATATTACTGACATAAATATTATATTTCTCAATATTTATTATAAAGTTCTGTTTCACACATTTAAATTATCACCATAATCATGACATTTGGACGAAAGCAAATACAGCTTCACAATTATCACCTTGAACATTGAAAAAATAGCATCTGCTTACCATATGAAGTCAGCACGAATTTGACAGGTGTTTAATCTGGCTATTACTCCTGTGGTTCTTTTTTTTTTTTTTTTTTTTTTTTGATTGGAGGTTTAACGACCACCGTGAGCAACTCAATGGGCTATAAGCAGTCGCCCGTCCCTAATTTAGGGTCACTGGTTCCAGGGAAGGGAGAGAACCAGTGCCGTAAGACAAACACAACATCCATGCCTCACCGGGATTCGAACCCGGACCCCTTGCGGACGAATGATCAGAGGCCAACGCCTTAGACCACTGCGCCACCGGGGCGGCACTCCTGTGGTTCCACGTTATGGGTTGTTCACCAGCATAGGTTTTTAAAAAACTGAAGCGATGGACATAAAATCTGAATTAAAACAATAAGAAATTAAGATATCAAAATGAAAACAATAGTCAAAAGCAGATCGTTGTTGGATTATAAGACAACTGGATAAAAATTCTTAATGTTGGCAACAAAACGTCAAACAGATGAATAGAACAGACAAAAATACCCAAGGTGATATGGTATAGAAGTACAGAAAAAACCATCCAAAGTCATCTTTCTAATGCATTTCAACTACCTAGTGCCATGATCATTATCAAAGGCAGCAGATGACAAAGCTGTTAATGACTGTATGCCAGTGCTTTGTTGAAATCCCACCAAGCCATTCTCATCAGCAATTTCAAGATTGTTAATGCACATATTTCTTGTTGCACCATCTAGCAATGGGAAAACTTAATTTTTTGATCTGCACTTTAAATTTTGTACTTTTATTTTTTCGTTCTTTTTCTTGTTTGGTCATATGTTTCCATTCATATGATAGCTCCATTGGTGTACTGGTATTACAGTTGTGATTTTTGTCTTTTTGATCATAACAGCCTCAGCTATAAGGATCTGCCTATGAGTATCATGTAAAGTGATTAATTTGGTATAAGTCCAATCTGGTTCTGTATTATTTCCCTTGCAGTGCTGAATTAGTGTTGTTTTGGCTTCATTTGTCCAGTTACTCAAGTGTTCTCTTAATCTAATTTTTAAGTTCCCTTTTGTGTTGCCTATAAAAGAAACTTAAAAATTAGATTAACCGAACACTTTAGTAACTGGATAAAATTGATGAAGCCAAAACATTACTAATTCATCACTGTAAGGAAAACAATACAGAACCAAATTGGACTTATACCAAATTGATCACTTTACATGATACCCATAGGCAGATCCTTATAGCTGCGGCTATTATGATCGATAAGACAAAAAATCACAACTGTAATACCAGTACACCAATGTAGCTATCTTATGCATGGAAACATGATAAAACAAGGAAAAGAACAAAAAATAAAAAAATAAACGTATAAAATCTAAAGTGCAGATCCAAAAAAGATTAAGTCTTACTATCACTAGGTGGCGCAACCAGGAACATGAACACTAACAATCTTGACATTGCCGATGAGGATGACTTGGCAGGATTTCAACAAAGAATTGGCATACAGTCGTTAACAGCTTTGACATCTGCTGCCTTTGATAATGACCATGGCTAGGTGGTTGAAACATGTTAGAAAGACGACTGTGGACAGGTTTTTCTACACTTCTATACTATATCACCGTGGGTATTTTTGTCTGTTCCATTTTGACATTTTGTTCCCAACATTGATTTTTATCCAGTTGTTTTTTAATCCAACAATGATCTACTTCTGCCTATTATTTACATTTTAATATCTTAATTTCTCATTGTTAATTAAGATGCCAGTAGAAACAAAACAAAAATTCACAATTTGTGTGTTATCTGAGTAGTCAAGCAGCACAAAAGAAATACACTGGGTGGTACCCAGCAAAGAAGGCCCGAGGGAGAACACAACTCTCCACTTTACAAATATGTTGATACATTATGAGAGTATCCTACTAAACAAATACACAGGCATGAGGTCATTATTCACAAAGACTGAAAATGTGAGGCTTAGCTGCATGCAAGCTTTGAGGAGCTGTGAACCAATTAAATATATGGAATCAGACAACAAATTCTAATACCAAGTAGAGTGGAGTTATGATATAACACACTCATAAATGTATTCAATTATGAGAAAATAATGAGAATGTTACCCCGCTGCTACACTTATCGGGGATAAGGGGTCAAATCCCCTTTCATTCTTCAATTTAGTTTCCAATATAGGTGGTGATATTCTTTACTAGACCTCAGAGTTCAATAGAGAGTGGGTAGGTAAAGATCTACCAAGTGCATTTGCAAATGTTTAGTCCCTGACAGTTCTGGGTTCAGAGTTAATGTACGCTTCAACAGATAACAAGTAGACATACAAAGATAAAAAGGTTACTTACAAATTGTTAATTTAGGTTTATCACAATAACATGTCATAAGACATAGTTTAGTGATATATTTATACCTTATTACTACAAGTTAATGTAGGCACAAGATGACATACAAAAACATATATATGCAGTGCTTAAAAATTAAATGAAATTCTATACATACCAACAGCCACTCTTCGAACACATTTTATAAAGTGTGGTCTCCTGCAGAAATTGTGTGCTCAACAGAGCATTGTGTGAAGGATACTATTTTATTCAAATTTGAGATGTAACTGTTAGCATTTTGACATTTGCAAAGCATTTTAACTTTAATTAAAAAAATAATAATAATTATCAAGAAGGGAGGGGAGAGAGAAGGGAGGGGAGAGAATTAAAGACTGTATGATTCTATTAAGAAAGGCTTTATCACACATTAAAATATTCTATTACAATTAATACACATTAACATTGTCCTATTTACACAGTAGATGTTTAATAAATTTTTAACATGCCCTCAGATACTTTCTAATTATTCAAAGCATGCAAATCCACACTAAAACTACAAAGAACTTTCATAATGAGCTTATCTTTGAAAACTCTGTTGGGCTGTACGAAATATACTAACTAAACACAGCAATCACATGAAGTCTATCAGTTCCATTAGTCCAAATTTATTTTTGATAATTTCTTAATTATGTTATTGTACCAAAACATTAAAACACTTAAAAATTATTAATAAAATTTTTTGAATGAGTATCAAATCTTTAAAGTCACTTGGCACTCGAGTTGCGGAATCTTCTGACTACATACCAATAACCTTCATCTTACATGAAAAACACTGCCAGGATTAGAGCAGCCAACAACAGCTCAGTTGCAAACTCTCTTCTAAGCAATTTTTGTTGTTCAATAGTAGAAATTAAAAAAAAAAACAAAAAAAAACAGTTTTCTGCATATTCATTATTACATATTTATTTATTTTGCAAAAATTTAACATGAGTGTAAGATGTTTTTACAATTTCTTATAGAAAATGATATGCAATAATTGGCTGAGTTATTAAAATGGCAGCTATGACATATTTTTCTATTCAAAAGAAAATTTCAAATTTATATGATAACCACACTTCATACAGGGTTATTCAGAAAGAATCATCCAATTTCAAAAATTTATATTTCGAAAAATTAACAACACAGAATGATAAGTAATAAATCAATGTAAAGGAAAAATGTCTAAGTTTTTTTTTACAAATGTTCGATATGACTTCCTTTAGTCACACATAAAATGTCAACGCAATATATGAAACTACCTGCCAAACACGGTCTAAGGTGTCATTGGTAACTGTTTCTAAAGCAGCAGAAATGTGTTGTTTAAGTTCGAATAGAGTTGTGGGCAAAGGAGGCACAAACACCTGATCTTTTACAAACCCCCAAAGGAAGAAGTCGCATGGGGTCATATCAGTTGAACGAGGAGGCCACCTGTGTAACACCAAGTTATTTAGTCCACTCCGACCCATCCAACTGCGGGGTAGCTCCGTGTTAAGAAAACGACCAACCTCTGCATATGAAAGTTACGCAATTTGTATGGCTTGTAACACAATTTTTCTCAACACACACCAAACAGTAGGCTGAGAAATCCCCAGTTCTCAACTGGCATGAATGGTCGATTTCTTCAAGCTGCGTAGAAAAGTCACTCTCACTCTTTCAACATTCTCTGCAGATATGCCTGGTTGCCCTGGACTTCTTCCTTTACAAATACATCCAATATCTTTGAATTGACGATACCACCTGCGAATACTCTGAGCCGTTAGTGGATCAATTTGGTACTTTCTACGAAATTCATGCTGAACGGGGATTACTGACTGACAGCGTGCAAACAAGAGCACACAAAAAGCTTTCTGCTGACTAGACGCCATTTTCACTTCTTCGCCAAAAGACCTTCATAAACGACACACTAGCATCATCTGTTGTGCATTATCTAAAACTTAGAGATTTTATCTTTACACTGATGCATTACTTATCATTCTGTGAAGAATGTTCACTCACTAAACACTCAACTCAAGAGGACTGTATTATCACATATTAGCTCTACGAGCTCCTTTAATGTCAATATAATTATTAATCACTCACTCTATACATTTCCGTAAGCATTTCTCACTCGAACAACGAACAAAAATAACCTCACAACCATTAACAACCGCTGCTACCATCATAATAATAAATAAACAAACTCTCATCACAGCACGAGAGCAAAAACGAGACATAGCTCTGTGTTGCCATCAATTGGCTACAAATAACAATACAAAATTAAATATCTTACATTACTCCCACCTTGGAAGCTCAAGCTTTTAACACATAAAGTAATACAATCACTTTCAACATTATAAATTAAACACAATAGGCTGAAAAGTACAATTATAAATATGATCTATACATACGGTGAACATGTGGCTACAGCAAATACAACCCATTACTAATATTGTGAAAAGTTTACAGTTGACTCGAGAGAAAAGATCTGGGTACTTGTAACAAGGTTCTTTGTCTTCATTACTAACATGCTTCTTGAACATGTCTATCACTTACTTTAGTCTGAATTCTGATGGAATTTTGAGAATAACTTACAGTCAATCTAACGGTAATAGACACAGTTTAACTACGGGTCTTTTGAGAATTCCGGAATCAGTTCGAATAGTCACCACTCGCACCTTGCCATCACTGCCGGGATGCGTTTCTATAACTCTGGCAAGTTTCCAACGCAATGTAGGCATCAGTTCGTTTTTGATCAGCACAAGATCACCCACTGCAAGGTCCGGTCTAGAAGTGCACCATTTAGGCCTAAGTTGAAGTTGTGTAAGGTATTCTAACCTCCATCGTCTCCAAAACTGCTGAACTAAGCATTGGATCAATTTCCATCTCTTAAGGCGAGAAATAGGAACTGCAGTGAGATCTAACTCAGGGAGAGCTATCAAGGGAGCTCCCACCAAGAAGTGTCCAGGCATCAAGGCATCCAGATCATTAGGGTCTTCAGAAATGGGACACAGAGGCCTAGAATTAAGGCAAGCCTCAACTTGCGCTGAAAGTGTGAGGAACTCTTCTAGAGAGCAACAAGCATTGCCCACTGTCCGTTTAAGGTGGAACTTCATTGCCTTTACTCCAGCCTCCCAAAGACTACCAAAATGAGGCGCTGAAGGAGGGTTAAAATTCCACTTGATGCCTTCGGAAGAGGAAAAGGTAGCAACGCTGTTGTCATCGGTTGCATTGAGCACTTGCTTAAGAACACGACGCAAATCACGATCTGCACCAACGAAATTCGTGGCGCAGTCACTAAATATCTCACTAGGCTTACTTCGACGTGCAATAAATCTCTTAAGCGCTGAAATGAATGCGTCAGTAGTAAGGTCTCCAACAATTTCCAGATGAATTGCTCTCGTTGAGAAACACACAAAGACTGCAATGTAAATCTTGAAAAGCTTTTTCCTCGTGCTACTCTTTCTCTGCATTGGAAGGGACCTGCAAAGTCTAGACCCGTCACATGAAATACTCTAGAGGGAGTTACTCTCTTTGAGGGCAAGTTACCCATAAGCTGAGTAGCTGGAGTAGCAGAATGGCGAAAACATGTCACACAAGGACGCACAAATCTTCGCGTGACATCTCTGCCGCAGAGAATCCAAAAATTTTGTCGGATGACAGCAAGTAGAAGTCGAGCGCTTGCGTGGAGGTGAGTGTGATGATAATACTTCACAACTAATTCTGTTATGTGATGCCTTCAGGTAGAAGTATTGGGTGTTTTACATTATCTGCAACTGAGGCATTTCTAAGTCTTCCACCAACTCGCAAAAGACCCTCAGAGTCAACAAAAGGATTCAACGGTAGAAATTTACTTGATGACT
The DNA here is from genome assembly GCA_039090855.1 of Macrothele yani. Taxonomy (NCBI): domain Eukaryota; kingdom Metazoa; phylum Arthropoda; class Arachnida; order Araneae; family Macrothelidae; genus Macrothele; species Macrothele yani. Next base: position 82,935,038 of record CM077006.1, on the reverse strand, counting down.
TGATGGCTCTTCCAGCATGAAGGCATGCCAACTCATCAGCAAACTCAGAGGACTGAACGAGCTTCACTATTACATAAGTGGCCTTAAGAAGCTCATCTCTACTCAAATGGCCAAAGTTTCTTTTAGATAACGAATTAGCACAGTTTTGTGTGAACCGCAAACACCAGGCTGTGACGCGGCACAATCTGGTCCAAGACGAAAACTTGAAAATATAGGACAGATCTGTACTTTGGCTGGCTGCTGTCACATAACTCTTCCTTTCTTCTCTCAAATGTAGTTCAGAAAACGAGAACTCCTGAAGCGCATCTCCATCTGAACGTTGAACACTAGGCTGCTGTAGCCAATCTGGACCTCTTAACCACATGTCACACTGAACCAACTCCAAAGCTAAAATACCTCTCTTGGCACAGTCAGCAGGGTTCTTCATTCCAGCAATGTGATTCCACTCCACAAAGGGAATCGCTTCCTGAATTCTTGCCACTCGATTAGCTATAAAAGGGAGCCAGCGTTGTGGTTCCGACAAAACCCAAGCGAACGTAACTCTTGAATCTGTCCATGCAAAAACCTTCTTGAACGGAATGTTGAGACATGGAAGAACAACTTCCAGCAGATTTGCTAACAACAGAGCAAAGCAAAGCTCCAGCCTAAGAATCGATTGCTTCTTTAAAGGAGCAACTCTGGACTTGGCAGCTAGTAATGATACGTGCACCGAAGAGTCCAAACCCACTGAACAAATGTAAATCACTGCACAGTAAGCTTTCTCAGAAGCATCACAGAAGGCATGAATTTCAAAGTAATCAGAAGTTGTAGTCATCACACATCTTGGAATCTTGAGATCTCTGAGACAGGAGAGTTGTGACTGGAACTTGATCCAACAGTTCCTGTACTGTTGTGGTAGCTCATCGTCCCAACTCAGATTAGAACTCTAGAGCTCTTGAAGAAGAATCTTTGCCTTAATCACTATTGGCGACAGCCAACCCAAGGGATCAAAAATCTTGGCAATTTCTGAAAGTATGGCTTGCTTGCTATACTCCAACTTCTCGTTGGTAGCAACAGAAAATTGGAAGGTATCCCTAGTTGGACACCACTCAACGCCAAGCACCTTGATTGATTTGTCACAATCAATTCTCAGGGTATCACTGCAATCCTTGAACTCATCAGGAATAGTGTCTAAAACAGATGCAGCACTCGATGTCCACTTACGCAATGTGAAACCACCCTTTTTCAACAATTCTTGCAGCTCATGCGCAAGCTCAGAGGCTTCCTCCAGAAAGGAGATCATCAACATAGAAATCTCGCAAAACCACCTTGGATGCTCGTGGGAAAGCAGCCTCTCCATCCAAAGCCAATTGCTTCAAAGATCTACTAGACAAGAATGGAGCACACGCTGTGCCATAAGTGACTGTTTTTAATCTAAAGGTCTGTATAGGATCTTCAGGTTTTTCTCTCCATAGGGTTCTCTGACAGTCAGTGTTCTCTGGGTGCACAACTATTTGTCTAAACATCTTTTCCACGTCTGCACACAACGCCACCTGGAAAGTTCTAAATCTCAAGAGAATATGGAACAATTCTTGATGATTATATTTGCACTTTTAAGGTATTAAACCCCCGCAAAGTGCGCATAGTTTACGTGCAATTCATAAATGATATACTATTAAAAATCACCAATCACTTACCCTAAAGATCATGGTAATTTCCATCCACAAAACACTTCAAGCACGTCAATTATCGTAATGTTGTTGGCCTTCAAAGGTTTACAGACACCTTGCTTACGATTCCTTCTTCTGGGGATGAAACACCGTATTTTTTATTTTTTTTATTTGCTAGACAAACAACGCTGGTGTTTTTTAGCCATATGAGATGTAACCATAGCTCATCAATTCCATAAAAAACCCCAAGCATACTACTCATTCATACATTCAATTAAAAAACTATGTACATATTTACACTACATTACATTCCCAGGTGGTTAAACCTTTGTGAACTGTGAGTAACAAATGCTCCATCTGTTTCAAAACCTGTGCTACTCCTACTGCAAGTGTCACTCTCATTCAGCCCCTCACACACCTGCCTCCTGATGACGACAGTCGCCTGTTGAAAGCGCTAGAGGATTGTGTGTGAGGGGCTGAATGAGGGTGACACTTGCTGTAGGAGTAGCATGGGTTTTGAAACAGATGGAGCATTTTGTTACTCACAGTTGACAAAGGTTTAACCACCTGGGAATGTAATGTAGTGTAAATATAAATATGTACATAGTTTTTTAATTCAATGTATGAATGAGTAGTATGCTTGTGTGTTTTTTATGGAATTGACGAGCTATGGTTACATCTCATATGGCTAAAAAAAAACCAGCGTTGTTTGTCTAGCAAATAAAAATAAAAAATACGATGTTTCATCCCCAGAAGAAGGAATCGTAAGCAAGGTGTCTGTAAACCTTTGAAGGCCAACAACATTACGATAATTGACGTGCTTGAAGTGTTTTGCGGATGGAAATTACCATGATCTTTAGGGTAAGTGATTGGTGATTTTTAATAGTATATCATTTCTTGATGAACTCTCGGACCCACCATACGGAGGTCATTTAAGGACAGTCCCGAGGTGCTCTTGGCCGAAACATCAAACACCACTTGGACTCTTGTAGTACTACTCGAAGGCTTCACTACACAATGATGTGGAAGATAATAACTCAGTTGTTTACAAATCTCATTTTCTGGCACTCTTTGCATATGGTCCAGGTCTTCGTATTCTCTCATAAAGGAGCAATACTGTCTGTATAATTCAGGGTTCCTTGAGAGTGAGTTCTTCAAAGACTTTAAGCGCTTCATGGCAAGTTGCTTGGAATCACCCAGATGTGAGGGAGGTAAGTGAAAAGGAAGCATCACAATGTATCTGCCATTCTCGTCTCTTGAATGCGTATCATGAAAATGATCTTCACGTGCTTGTTCAGCCTTCGTAAAAGGACTAGCCACAGGAACGGAATCCAGTTTCCAGAAATTAGATACACAATCGTTTAGATCTACTTGAATGTGGTTTACATGAACTGTAGATAACTTCTCACGAGAAGCAGTCACTTCACCTGAAACGATCCAGCCCAGTTCCGAACGTACCGCAAAGGGTTTGCCGTCTTTTGCCTTAATGGTATCTCCCTTCAACAAGGGCAGAGAGATATTTACTCCTAGCAATATATCAATTGCTGAAGATTTGTAAAAGTTTGGATCAGCCAAAGTCACATCAGAAAACAGTTCTGCTAAAGAGAAATCAAGTGGAGAGTGTGGCAGTTCTCCAATGATTTTGCTGAGTACAAAGGCTGAAGTTGAAAATGTAGGTGTATTCTTGTAATGCGGCCTAAACTTAATCTGTGTTACTCCATTGGCATGCGAGCTTGACGAACCTAAACATGAAATAGCTACTCGTGTTTTCACTCTACACAGGCCAAGTCTGTTTTGCACAAGATTCTGAAATAAAATTTGCCTGGGAACCGGGATCCAGGAGTGCTCGACATAACTGATAATTCCCTGAGGCATCCTCAACATGAATGACTGCTGTGCATAGCAGAACTTGTTGCGGCATATTAAAATCTGAAACACACGACGCAATCGTCGATGATGTTGACTCGAGTCCCTTCCCCAAAGTGGAGTGTTTGGGCCCTTTATTCTCAACAGTTGTAGTAGTTAGAGATATAACTTGTGTCCTAAAACTCTGGTTCTTCATTACATTGCTTAACTTCATTACGAAAGCACAGTAAGGTATTAAGATTTCGAGCACAAATTCTGCAAGAATATTTACTCTGGCAACGGCTCACTAGATGATTCGGTAATAAACAGTTGAAGCATAATTTTTGGTGTTTCACAAATTCTACTCTTTTCTGAACAGTCAGCCTTAAGAAATTATAACACTTGTTCAAATGGTGATTCCATTTACAAAATAAACACCTACTTCCGAAACAAACGATGAAACCTTAGGTTGAACAGGCCTTCTATAAGAGATCTCCTTGTCACCTCTTAACGTACCCACATGCCTCTGTATAAACTCCAACAGCTGATTTAGTTGAGGAATACTGTCTGCTTCTAAGGTTCTCTCTCAACATCTACGAGTTGTTATATCCAACTTATTCTGCCCAATGAACAGCAGCAGAGTGTCGGCAACTCCTTCACACTTCAACTCAAGACTCTCTAAAGCACGAACACATTCAATAGTGCTGTCAACAATATTTAAAAGCTGAGCAGTAGACTCACTGTTGACCACTGGCAGCAAAACTAATTTCCTTATAATATTGAAGACTAACTCACGTTTATTAGAATATCGCTTTTTCAACAAATCCCACGCAACCTCGAAATTGGCATCACACAATGACAATGATTGGACGATACGAAGAGCATCTCCTCTCAGACACCCTTTCAAATACTGAAGTTTCTGTGAACCAGGCAAATTATCATTCGATGACACAGACGCTGTAAACAAATCTTGGAAAGAGAGCCACCGAGTGGCATCTCCACCACTAAAAATTGGAATTGACAATTCTGGCAGGCGAAGCGGCACTGATTTTTCACTCGCCGTGTTATTATTTGTCAGAAGCACAGGTCCAGACACTTTCCTCAGCAGTATCAGAGACAATTATCAATAATTTCCTGTAGCTCCTCTGTTTCAGCTATAAATCCATCCACTTATTCCGGAGCGCAGGACTCAAAAATTCTTTTAAAAACCTCTGCTTTCTTTGACTCAATAGCTTCTAATTTCGATCTACATAATAACACTTCCGGACTAGCATTGTGCAATTGCTCAAAATCACTCGATTCAATCTTATCTCGAAGTTTTGTTAACGACGCTATAAATACACGTTTTTTTATCTTTAGTGCCTCCATAATTAGAATGTCAGCAAAAGCTCTCTAAAACTGTAAGGTAAAATCAGTCTCGAACACTCACTTGTTTTTTATCACGCACTTTCAATCTCATCACCGACTTGCCGATGATCAACACCGAACATAAAATCGAATAGCAGCCATTATTTAAAACGTTCGAAAATGATTCCAGCTTCCATAATTAAAATGTTAACAAAACACTAAAAAAACTATAAGTTTAAATCGAATAACAATAAATTTAAATCGCCAAACCCACATTCGAAGTAGCAGCCACCATGTAAAAACGGTCGAAGGTAATTCCGGCTCGACGGACCAAAAATGAAGAATGTTCGCTCACTAAACACTCAACTCAAGAGGACTGTATTATCATATATTAGCTCTACGAGCTCAAGAGGACTGTATTATCATACATTCTTCATTAGGCAACACAGAGACATAGCTCTGTGTTGCCATCAATTGGCTACAAATAACAATACAAAATTAAATATCTTACATTCTGCCTTGTTAATTTTATGAAATATAAATTTTTGAAATCGGATGATTCTTTCTCAATAACCATCGATATCAGTTAATATGGATGGCCAAATTGGTTTTGATTCTTGCATACTGAGAGAGAAGGGGGAAATTGCTTCATGGTTCTACTCTCAAAATACTTTTACTGTAAACTGACTGAATACCATGCCGTTCACTTAGAATTTTAAGAGAAAATGTTCTCTAGGGTTAACCAGGGATCATAGCATACTTCTGGAAAATTTTAGGCAGGAATTTTAGGAATTTTTAGAAAAATTTTAGGAAAATTTTAGGAGTGTATTTCAATAAAAACTAGATGTATATTTGTATACATCTAGTAAAACAACTTTGTATACATTGTAAAGAGTTTGCTTCACACCCTTCAACCATATATACTGATAGACTGTGCATGACATCAAAATTTCTGGCTCCAACATAAAATCACATGACAACAGTCAAAAAGATGGGTTACACCTGCTGTGCTTATGGTTGCTCTGACCGATATAGTAAAGAAAGTTCTATGATTTTTCATGGGTAAGAAACGAATTAAATACCTAAGTCAATAAAGTTCAATTACTTAACCAGAAACTTGCAGCTATTGATATAAAAATATAGTAACTTAAGAAAAAAAAAATGGAATGCATGTTCCAAATTCTTCGCAAATGTTCATCACATTATAAATCACGAAATGTAAACAACCCGATCATGCATGTATATAGCTCATAAGTAAACTTACCTGAAGAGTTTTCATTATATATGAGGCGCATTCACATAATACACCGAAAACACTGAAGTTCTGCAGCGTAAATTAGTAATCATAACAGCATTTTTACACGAAATTTGGAGTCTGATGATGACATGCCCAATGTTGGAGCCATGGCGGCTTTGATGCAGCTATTGCCAATGCGCAGTCCATTAGTATATATGGTCGAAGTTCACACCCAAATTTTTTGCATAACGTCTAATGTCTAAAGTTTAAGTATGATTTACTTCTAATGTTCAGTTCTTATCTTTTCACGTGTTATTATCATATTCAAGTATATTTACCACATTCAAGTTTCACTTTGAACATTAATATGCTGTTGAACCAGAAACAATTGACGATTTTCACAGTAAAGTTTTCAGGTTTCACATTAAATTATAATATCCTAAAAAAGGAATTGAAAACCAAGAACTATGTACAATTGTTCACTGAATTACTTTTTTCATATTATTGTTTTAACCTTTTCCTGATAAGCCTATCTTTTTCTGCTTCCACCACAACTAATTTACTTTCAGTTTTCTTTATTTCAGCTGAACCTTGTATGATCAAGTTAGAGGCAACTGCTATTTCAACAGTATTTTGTTTTTCTACAGCTTTTTTCATTCTTTCTGTTCCCTCTTGAATTACTGCTAGGGAAGCTTCTTTATCTTTTATAAGCCTATTTATTTCTGCATCATTTTCTTTTATTTTGTCATCAAACTCAGCTTTTCTTTTTTCTCTAGCTGCTTTTCCTTATTTTCCCTCTCTTTCTGCTTCCTTTCTTTTACCTCTTTTGATTCTTCTTCCTTCAGCTTATCAACATACTTTTTATAAAATTTATGTGAATCATGAACACTATTTAACAAATTTCTTGTTATGGGAACTTTACTTACACATCCATAGTGTTTAATGGCCCCTTTAACTATTCTTAATGATGTTATAGTTGAGTCTTTTAAGTTAGCCTTGTCCTTCCTTAACAGAGCGGTGTTAACTGAAAATCCCCTTTCTGCATCAGCATTACCACGAGGTAAAACTAAAATTGACTTGATGAGTTTCGCAAGATTTGAGTATTTTTCTTTTCCACTAGAGTCTTTAATACTAAATATATTACGCCAGTAATGATCAATCCGCACTGGAATATGCCCTTCCTCTGAAAATTTCACTAGTTCATCTAGAGTTGGCTTATCGCAATTTAAAAGTTTCCACTCTTCTCTTACTCTATCAATTTGTTCCTCAGAAAGATGCAAAACACTTGAAATTCTGGTTATTTCCAAAAGTCCTTCATGACTGAAAGTTGAGTTGACTCTTTCTTTGGTTCTTTTACCTTTAAAACTCCTATGTCTCTTAGCTTTTGATTGCAGAATGGCAAATTAGACTTTAAATATTTTGTGGTTGCAATTAGTGATGATCTTACATCTAAGAGAAATAATTTCTGCCTGGTCTCCTGAACATTCCTGAGGAGATTTTTTGTCTTCATACCAACTTCTAACTCCCCTAGTTTTTTCTATGAATTTTTGTTTTCAAAATCTACATTCTTTAGGTCTTCTCCAAATTTCCCTGCAATAACATCATCTTCGATAAACTGAGCCATAACATTCCTCATTAAGGTATTTAAATCAGAATATAACTGGTGTATTTTTGGTACTTCACTCTGATAACATAATGAAAACTTTTCAAAATTTTGGTGTGAAAATGAAATTAATGCTAAATAGCAAGGAGTTAGCTCATTTTTCAGGAAACAGTGAATTCTTTTATACCTTGTCGAATTGCGTAGTTGTTTTTCAAATATTTTTTGAGATGGCAAGAAGTTTAAAAAATATTCTGTAATATTTAGCCATTGATCCAAGAGCCTCTGGGCTACAGAACCAACGGTTAACCATCTGTTGCTGACAAGACGCAAAAGAAATTTGGCTGTGACCAATGTTATATCCTCGACAGATTTATAATCCTCTCGTCTTGCAGCACAGCACTACTTTTTAAAAAGTAATGCATATCAGTAGCAAATTCATCAAAATCTATATTTAAGCTTGTCAAAAAAATTTTAAATGCATTACTAACAACATGCAGGTTGCAAAAACCTAGTTCCAAAGATTTCTGGCCTGTTTCTTGTTTTACAACTTCATTGAATTTGCGTAAAAAGCACTTATTTACATTTGGGCTGTTCATGGATACACAAATAATTCTGTTCAATGAAATATTGAAGGATGATAACACATCAAGAATTTCTTTTAGCAAAATATCTGCTGTTGCATGACCCAGAAAAACGATTGTTAGGTATCGGCAAGAAACTGAATTTATTTCTGAAGACCGGTACCTGAGATACACATCCAACTGCCATTTCACTTGTGTATTTGTAGTTTCATCAAATGCTATAGTAACCTTTCCTGGGCTACTAGATGCAATGTCTTTTTCAAATCCTCTTCAAAATATTTTGACAATCCATGTGATATCACATAAGCAACTTTTTTTCTTTAAGTTGCATTTTGGCTGCAATAGCAGAATCAGGAAACATTTCTTTGAAAAGTTCAACTGTTTCAGTGCATGAAACAAAAGACATATTGTCCTTAGCAACTTTCATGGCCCATAATGCTTCGGCTTTAGCCAACTGTAAATCATGACTCAGTACTTCACTAATATTTGTTTTGGGCTGAAGATCCCGTCCTCCAAAAGCTTTCAGGATGGACTTATTTTGAAATTTACTTTGAAATTTCTGCAAATGTTTTTTCCCTTTATGATGCGCTTTTACTTGTGAAAAGCCACTATTAGAAATATTGAAAATTTCTGAACACAATATACACTTAGCAGAAAATATTGTTTCAGTTGCAGAACACCATTCTTTCAACTTCACTCCGTCCAATTCTTTGGCGAGCCACGCATCTTGAAATTTCGTTTTGGATTTAGGCATCTTAAACACTTGTATTACTAACCAGAAAATGAAAGGGAAGTACAAAAACATGTTCCAATATTGCAAAACCAGACAACTTCCCGAAGTTTAGCTGCGAGGATGTCAGAAGATAGAAAAAAAAAAAAAAAAAAGGAAGTCACCACTAGAGAACTGAACCTGCACACAGCACAGAGAACACCATAAAAGACGCAAAACCAGAAACTATCATACGCATCTCACGCAAGTTCAGTTAAAGCGAGTCGGAGCCGAGATATATTGCGCATTGAAGGTCGCTGTCGCCGACAAACGATCGAAGGTCAATGATCACGTGCTCTACTGCCTGCCACGATAACACTCAGCTACCATCCCATCGTCATTACCGGAGGTTACGAAAGGAGACCACATGTTTCCTCTTTGCTTCCACCCACCTGCAGTTTACAATAACAAAACATCAGCAGAAAGAGGAGGTTCCACGAGGCATGTCCAAAAATAAAGTACGATCTTCTGCGTGCCACGGAGTTCGTCTGCAAAGCGCAAACCAGGGGTGAAAATGACCCCTCCCCTTTTCCCTTAGATCTCTTGTTACTCTCGAAAACTGTTCGAAGGCATAAAAGTGGAGCGCCCACCCCGAAGCAAGTGCATTTCGATGGCGTCATTTTCCCTCCCTTCAGCAGCACAGCATATAGGCTGTGTTTCTACAATAACAGGTCTTTTTACCTTACCGTAATGGTAAATTTATTGGCGTTAATAACGGTTGTATTTTTAATAAATAAGCTTACGAAAATTTTAGGAAGAATAGCAAATTTTAGGTATAATTTTAAGAATTTAAGGAGGGTCACAAAATATTAGGAATTTTAGGAGGAATGCGATCCCTGTCAGTTAACTTAACTGACATTTGTTATCAGGTCACTGTAGTATACACACATGCATAATGGAAAAAGGTAGACATAAGAGCAGGAGGAATCTGCACGTTGAAAGGAAATTTATTCAGTCATTAACATCATAAACAAACCTTTGCATATTCTTCTCATCAAGGTCCTCATCAAATGATGTAAGCACTGGTGATGCTACCATTGAAAATGTCTAGAATAAAGAAGTAAAGAACACTATTAAAAATATATACAAGTAAAAATGAAATACCATGTTTTTTGAAATATAAGACACTTTTTTTACAAAAAAATAAATAAATAAAATAAAATAAAAAAAAATGGGGTCAAAATCCTCCTGTGTCTTATATACCGAAGGTCAGCACTATTGCAATGAATGTATATACTATTAAAGACAGCTAAATGAGTTTTAAATGTTATCATTTATCTTAGGTATAGTAATTGATATTCTTCTACACTTTTTTAAAATGTTATTGTATTTTGAATGCTTGTATATACTAGGCATTCATGCTAGATATGTGTATTTGTGCCTATGAGCATAACTACATGTTCGTGATCCAATGATGTAATATACAATTTAAGTATATACCTCATATGCTGTACACAGCGATCGGATATGGACATAAAAGGATTGTCATAATTATTTTAAAAAGGAAAGTGATAGAAAAAAAGGGAGAGAACTGTATCTCACGACGAAACATCACAACAGATTTCACGAATGAAAGGTAGCAACCAACAAACTGGGGGAGCATTATTGCTGCTGAAAATTATTTGGCTTACGTAGAATTTTCACAGACAAAAATATCTATGGTTCCAATTTAATGCAACAATACTCCATGTTTAAGGAAAATTGCAATAGTTTGACACCTAGTGTTCACGTTGTGATTTGTTTCCTAGTTGTGTTAGTGTGTGCCCTACTGCACTGAAAGCACAACATACTGTACAAATGTGTAGTAGTGCACACCTGCACTGAAAGCATAACATATTGTGCAAATGTGCAGCACTTCACATTTTTCATCTTTCAGGAAAATCCCAGAACTCATCCTGAGGAGGTGGCTGCACAGTGAGTTCCACCCGTGCCCAACTCAACCACCCATCCATTAGGGCAAATCAATTTTCTGTTCTTTTTTAATCTTCAATTTCCTGTTCTTTATTAATTTTTACCCTGAAGTTTGATTTACTTTTGAAGGCTGGCATTATTTGCCGTGCTTTCAACCATACTCTAATAAATCCATCCCTTTGTTCTTCTCTGCAAACAGCAGCAGATGCTCCTGTTGTCAACTTAACACATCGCTTCACTCCCTAATTGTGACAAGGGAAGTTTTGCGTGCCCAATCGCTCAACAATGTCTTTACAGTCACCGTTGCACAGGTTCATTATTTCATCGTCGGTTAAATGAGCAGTCAATGGCGGTTCGCTAAAGACGCATACTGCCAGTCAATTAGGCCAAAATAATCCTTCCCCTGAAAGTTGAACTGTGGAATTTCAAATACACGGCTTGCATCACAGTTTTGTGCCCTTGCTCGAAGGATCCTGCGGAAGCCAAGTTCTCTGATATGTTTCCTCTCGTCCGTGATCATAGCCAGAGGCATTGATTCTGGATAGCCAAAATAGCCATTCCTTAGGATTACGCGGTCCAGAATGCTCTTCAAATCCTGGGTGAGATATCTGGATGTACAGAGGCATCCTTGCAAGTGCACTTTTGGAAGATGTGGGAATGATAACTCAAGCTGATATTTCAAGTGTTATAGATAGGCACAAAATTAGAAGGCAGAGAAAAAAACCCACGGAAAACAACTTCAAAACCATAATCTGACTGCACGTAAAGTTATTAAAGGGCTATATTTCGACGGGCGTAAGGACCAAACCATAATGTATCAAGAAAGGGAAGGAAAGCGGTTCAAAATAACTATTACTGAAGAATACGTGACTATGCTGGAAGAACCTGGAAGTAAATATCTTGGGCATATCACTCCTACATCTTACACCGCAAAGAACATTGCCAAATGTCTGCTGGATTTCTTACATGCCAAGAATATGATCCTAAGCAAACTGTTGGTGATAGGCTGCGACGAAACCGTCGTTAATACTGGATGTAAAGAAGGTGCAATTTGCATTCTAGAGCTAGCCTGCCAAAAACCTCTTCAGTGGAGCATATACCAGTTGCACGGAAACGAACTGACACTCCATCACTTAATTCAACATTTGGATAGCCAAGCGAGTTGCCCAAAAACATTTTCAGGGGAAAATCGGCAAACAGCTGGAGGGCTGCAAAAATCTACCGGTTTTGAAATTTGAAGCTGGTTTTTCTGAACATGACGAAAAAATTGCAAGGGATCTTAACACGTCTCAGAAATACCTGTGGGAGAATACACTTAAAATTCTGGCAGAATTTGTTGTGAGGTTTATGCGCCCATGTGGTTCACTTATAAGATCACACCCTCATTGCCATGATGGAGCGCAGAATCTGTGGAAGGCCATCCATACATCCAGATATCTCACTCAGGATTTGAAGAGTGTTCTGGATCACGCAATCCAAAGGAATGGCTATTTTGGCCACCCAGAATCAATACTTCTGGCTATGATTACGGATGCAAGGAAACATATCAGAGAACTTGGCTTCCGCAAGATCCTTTGAGCAAGGGCACAAAACTGTGATGCAATCCATGTATTCAAAATTCCTCAGTTCAACTCTTCAGGGGAGGATTATTTTAACCTCATTGACTGGCAAACATGTGTCTTAAGCAAACCACCATTAACTGCTCATTTAACCGACAAAGAAATAATGAATAATGAACCTATATAACAGTGACTGTAAAGACATTGTTGAGCGATTGGGCATGCAAAACTTCCCTTGTCACAATTAGGGAGCGGAGCAATGCGTTAAGTTGACAACAGGAGCACCTGCTGCTGTTTGCGGAGAACAAAGGGATGGATTTATTAGAGTACGGTTGGAAGCACGGCAAATAATGCCAGCCTTCAAAAGTAAATCAGATTTCAGGATAAAAATTAATAAAGTACAGGAAATTGAAGATTAAAAAAGAACAGAAAATTGATTTTCCCTAATGGATGGGTGGTTGGGTTGGGCACAGGTGGAACTCGCTGTGCAGCCACCTCCTCATAATGAGTTCTGGGATTTTTCTGAAATATATGAAGAGCTGCACCGTGTGCAGTGTGCACTACTGCACATTTGCACAACAAGTTGTGCTTTCAGTGCAGTTGTGCACACACTAACACAACTAGGAAACAAATCACATGGTGAACACTAGGTGTCAAAGTATTGCAATTTTCCTTAAACATGGAGTATTGTTGCATTAAATTGGAACCATAAGATATTAGTTGCTTTGCCTGAAAAATTGTGCACATCTTTTAGGTACCAACAGACAGTTTTTGTGCTTTAGGGAAAGTCTGTAATGAACACTGTTCTTTTCTCACAATGGACATGAAAATGTGACGCTTTTGCCCAAATATCGAAATTTTGGAGGTAAAGTGGAACCGTAAGATATTATTTGAATTTTGCTAAATTTTTTGCACATGGTTTACGTAGCAATACACAACTTTTCCGCACTAGGGCATATCGAAATTCGAAAATGAGTTTTTACGCTCCGCCCTACTGCACAAGACCTCAGTGTACAGGTGAGTAAAAATACTGGAACCTTGGTATGTACACATATAATTAACAGAGAACTTTATTCCATGGGTTACTGTGGTCGTGGGGCTGCTCATAAGCCTTTCATCTCCACTCAGAATGCTACTCGTCGTTGAGCATGGTGTAAAGAATATTTATCGTGGACTGTAGATCAATGGAAACAGGTCTTATGGACTGATGAATTCAGATACACGATCCATCAGTCTGATGGCCGTATGTGGGTATGACAGCAGCCGGGGGAACACTATTTACCACAGTGTACTGTTCCTACAGTCAAGTTCGGAGCTGGCAGTGTACTCGTGTGGGGGGTGTTTTTCGTTTCGTGGTATGGTCCTGACCCATTGGCTATCACAGACAAACCTATTAACCAGCACGTCTACTTCCATATTCTGGACAATTATGCCATAACAACTCTGTGGCAATACTATGGAACTAAGCCTAGTAGGTACCAGCAGGATAATGCACTGAGCCATAAAACAAGGACTGTTACGTTGTAGTTTGACGATAATTTCGTATTGTGTGTGGACTGGCCAGAACAGAGTCCTGATCTTAATCCCAGAGAGCATCTATGGGATGAATTAGAGTGCAGCATAAGAAGTTTGGAACCAAGGCCTACTACTAAGCAACAGTTAGCGACAGCATTATCTACTGAATGGGAGCACATACCTATCGCTATGTTCCAAAACCTTGTCGAAAGCATGTCTCGAAGGGTCAGTGCATGCATTAAGACCAAAGAGGGGAACGACACTGTACTAATGTATGTCAATACATGCTATGTTGTATTTCTCTTCTAGATATCCGGTGACTTTTGTCAATATAATGTATTTGCAAATTGGTATGAAATGTACTACTTATTTAGAATTCTTATGAAATCTTATGGATTCAGCTGTTACAGAGTTCATCAGTTGTGTTACATCTTCAATGAAGAGGCAAAATTTCCTCATATAAAATTTCTCTGCATAAAACTTAAGTGAAGCAATCTGGAACTAGCAAAATGATAATACAAAACAATTTGCCATGACACTGAAGATTCCCTATTCCATACTTATCTATTCTCATGCACATTTGCGGCAGGCAGGCCAGACAGCAATGTCCTTCAGCTAAGAAAACATGTGATAAAACAAACTAGCGGGAAGGTTTTCACCTTGAACTGGGAAGGTTTTCCATCATCTTTCATCTTGAACTGGCGGAAAGGTTTTCACATGCTGTTGTGACTCCAACAGGGTGTCTACTGATTTCCAATGAACCAAATTCATGACTTTTCCATGTTAAATTCATGACTTCTCGACAATGCATGACACAATGACAACCATTCTAGACTCATAATCTAGTACAATTGGCTTGAGATCCCAGGTTATTTTTTATTTTTACAAACACTGAAATTAATTCCATGCAACAATAGTTTAGGCAAAACTGATGTGTCTATAATATCATTGCTGCTAAAATGGCTATACTAGGTGGTGGTGGTGGGGGGGGGATGAACCCCTACCTGAAAACCAGTTGAGATGAAAGCTGAATCAGAATGTAATTCTTATGTCATTAAAATTGCTTGTTAACATGAATAATGTAATTATGTATGACTTGCACTATGCCATTCACCAAATTCTATGTGTTTAAGGAAATGAAAACATTCAGCTCTCATCTAGGATGGGATATGGCTATTTTCAGAAATATTTATCATTACATCTATTAATACACACGTTCTTTTAACATGGTAATACTGTAAAAACTTGCAAGGTTTTATTAAGGCAATATATAAAAACTATGAATGTACAAAATTTATGGAAACTGAAATTTCACAGTGAAAAACTCAGTGTTTAAGTATCTTAGCTAAACTTGTTATCTCAGAATCTAGAACATCAGCTTCTTCTTTTGCCTTTTCTATAAGCTTTCTTTTCTTATCTTTGAGTTCTTGGACTGCTCTCCTTTTATGATTGGCCACTTCATCTTTGTCAGATTTCTTCTTTTTAAGGCTTCTACTCTTTTTGATGAAGAATTTTTGACAGCTAATATAATTGATTTTCTGATGTCCACATTCAGTTCTTTCTCACTATTAGCTAAACCACCTAATGATTGCATTGCACTGTAAACACTTCTTTCTGCAACAACTGCATCTTCTTCAAAGTTTTCAATTAAAAGTTCTTTGTTAACAGAATTGCAGCATTGCCATGAAACATGGATAGCAGCTTCTGTAAGAACTTGATAAAGTCATGGTATGCACTTTGTAGTAAATTCATCAGGAAGTGATCAAGTTTGTCCTCCTTAGGATTGAACTGTTTCAGTTGTTTTTTTAGAAGATTCACAAAGTTGCAAACATTCCCTCTTCACAATATCAGCTTTTAATAAAGCTATATATTTTCAATATACACTGCTGGCCACCCAAAATGCAACACCAAGAAGGACACGAGATAGCAAAACCAAATTTACTGGACACATAAAAACAGACACAAAGATGAAACGATTGAGCTTACAGGCCCGTGCGACTTGCAGAACACGCAGACATCAATAGTTCGTGTGACCCCCATGGCTGGCAATAATGGCCGCTACACGCTGCCGCATAGAATGAAAGTGGCTTTGGATGTGTACTTGGGGTATGTCAGTCCAGGCTGCTTCTACATGTTGCCACAGTTCAACAGGCGTAGCCGTGGGTGGTGCTTACCGGGCCACTCGGTTGCTGATCAGTGACCAGAAGTGTTGGATGGGCGACATATCGAGAGAACAGGCGGGCCACTGCAGCAGTGACACCTGGTGGTCCGTGAAGAATTGTTGCACGATGCATGCCACGTGTGGGCGTGCGCTGTCCTGTTGAAATGTGGCCGCTGACAGATCCTGCAGGTAAGGGAGGACTACAGGCTCCAAAATGTCGGAGATGTAGCGGTGGCTGTCGAGTGTACCGGCAATGCGTACCAGAAGGGGGTGCGGGTGTCATATCCAATTGCACCCCAAACCACAACGCCAGGCAATGGACCGGTATGGTGATGCATAATGCAGGTGTCATACAGTCTCTCGCCGCGGTGCCGCCACATACGAATCCGACTATCGTGGTGTTGCAGGCAGAAGCAGGATTGGTCAGAGAAGACAATGTCGTGCCGTTCCATAGTCCAGGTGTGGCGTTCAACGGCCCACTGCCGCTGCACTCGCCGGTGGTGTGATGTCAATGGTAATCGGAGCAATGGACGCCATGCGACAAGTTCCCGCTCCTGCAGACGACGTCGAACGGTACGTGCTGATACAGGTTGTTGCGCAACACACCCTAATTCCTGTGCTAACGTTTGTGATGTGGCGGTGCGACCTGTCAATGCCCGCCGCACAACATGTCGGTCCTCTCGTTCGGTGGTGTGCTGCGGCAATCGCTCACGTCGGTCCGTTCATCCCTCCTGCACCCGCCGAATCCATGCTCACCTCACTGGGGCTGGATGTCGTCCCACACGGGCGCCGATGTCTCAGTACGATAACCGCTGCCGCGATAAGCCCCTATTCGTCCTTTGTCGAACTCTGAAACGTGCTGGAATGACTGCCGTATTCTGCGACGAGGCATCAGGAAGCTTCCCACGCACAGGTCCGGCAGCACAACACACTTCCACTACTTACACCCCGCCTTCTGTGCACCCTTCTTATAGTGCTTCTCGGTGGCTTACCGGACACTCATGATTTGCATATGCCCTGCAATGCTGATCGTTTAAATGTCCTCTTGCTGGCAATGCATGCTGCGAATTTCAGGCCAATCGGATGCTTCCTTCTTGGTGTTGCATTTTGGGTGGCTAGCAAAGTATATGTCATTGGGCATCAACTACACGCTGGATTATAAGGGTGCCGGTTCATGTTTTCTTCTAGGTGCGCCAACTTGTCTTCATTCAGGTGCTAATACAAAAAAAAAAAAAAAAAAAAAAAAAAATCATGGTCACCCACTCAATTTCATTACTTTTTCATGAATTTCATGACCAGTAGACACCTTGCTCCAACTTGTATATCACAAACCAATGTCACTAGAAATATGGCACTCAAAAATCTTGAACTGCAGCATCAAATGAGATGAAAGAGATGACATCACATCTCTACACTCCATGGAAAGAAGTGATGTCATTGCGAGCATATGCTGCAGGGAGCTAGAACAAAGTGACGCAATCAATCCAAACATTTTGACCATATTTTTTTTTTCATTTACATTTCATAAAATTTACCTCACAATAAGGCGAACATATTAAAGTATATACATACATGGTGACTTATTCATAGCTTCAACGGCGTATGCTGTATAATAATAATGTTACTCACATTGATTCGTAACTGTGTCGATAATGACCAGCCGACAAAGTATCACATTGTTTCACTATTTATTCCTGATACTCCAGAGTATATTCGCATTTAAATAAATTCTATTTGTTATATAATGAAAATGCTGTATTAAAGAACCTTGTAGGCCATTACAACAGTTCTGTATTGCCATTCAAATTGTCCGCAGTGAACTAAGTGTATAACAACACTAAGACTCAATATCCTTAAAGTCTATCACATAAAAGCCTGACTACAGCAATGTGTCGAAATTATTACAATGCACATATAGTCATTAATTGTTCCTTATCCACTGAATTAAAAAAAATAATCAAATGCAGTTTGCGTTCACTATTTCACCTCCCAACAATAAGTTGAGATGTAGACACAGAGCAAGCAGTACTTCACTGAAACCGATTCCACACAATAAACAGTTGAAAGGTCAAATACAAAACATGTACACTTTAAAAGTCTTATAACAAAATATTCATTTCCTTAATCAAACCTTGTCAACCAGTCACCACAGTCTTTCGTACATTTTAGAGCACTTATCTATGTCCATTTTCAAGGGATTATTCACTCCTCAGTTGTGAAGTTCCCGACTGTAATTGAAGTAATTGTTAGGTGTTCTTCATGAAGGCCCTCACTATGATGTTTGTTGTCCACTTGTCCTGTCCCCACTATTGCAGTGCCATCTTGTGGATAGAAGTCGTATTCAAAGCTCAAATTATTATTGTAATTTCTGGTTAATTCCATTCCTTTTGAATCCTAGTATACTTTTTCTTTAGCTATCAAGAAACGCTGCACATAGGGAAGTTCCAAAGGGGCTTGTTCATTACAGTTATAGCTTTTTGTTTTCTCAATTATCACTCTCCGACACCAGAATCTTCTTATGCGAACTGTGTGAAGTAAACACCTTAGCTTCCTCCCATATGGGTGTGGAATTCTAATTTAAGCAGTATCTAATGAGTGATGTCTTCTGATTAACTTGCCTCCAGTTTCTTTGATGTTCTTCAATCCTGGTTTGCAATCGCCTCTTAGTACTTCCAATATATACGCTAGTTTTATTTTTAGTGGTAATATTCACTATTAGTATCCCGTAAGTTCCTGCTCTTTGCCTTTATGGCATTTTATCATAACCAGAAGTAAGAAAGCGACTATTATATGTCACTATATCTGCAAATCTTTTATTAATTTTATTGCATTCTTTTTCGTAAAATGTTAGTCAATGGTGGTATGTAAAGAAAATTTCCACAATATTGCATATCTCTTTTTATTGTATTAGTAGTTCTGGGTTCATTAATGCTGACTTTATAATTTTTATACATCTTCTATAACTCATGTCTTTTATATCCAAAGTTAGTAGCAAGGTTCATTATCCATGCTACCTAAGCTTGTTCCAAGGTTTCATTGGAGGTATGAGATACCGCTCTTCAAATAAAATATCTGAAGGCGGCATATTTATAATGTTTAGGATAATTTGAATGAAACGGCATAATAGCCGAGATATATGTTTGCTTCCTGTAAACTGTGTATTCTAGAGAATCGTGCTTTCTTATCAGCCTTGAATATGACTTCTATCCACAAGATGGCACTGCAATAGTGGGGACAGGACAAGTTGACAACAAACATCATAGTGAGGGCTTTCATGAAGAACACCTAGCGATTACTTCAATTACAGTTGGGAACTTCACAACTAAGGAGTGAATAATCCATTGAAAATGGACACAGATAAGTGCTCCGAAACATGTATGGAAGACTGCGGTGGATGGTCACTGGTTGACAAGGTTTGATTAAGGAAATTAATATTTTGTTATAAGACTTTTAAAGTGTACATATTTTCTATTTGACCTTTCAACTGTTTATTGTGTGGAATTGGTTTTAGTGAAGTACTGCTTGCACTGTGTCTACATCTCAACTTATTGTCAGGAGGTGAAATAGTGAACACAAACTACAGTTGATTAAGTATTTTCTTGAATTCAGTGGATAAAGAACAATCATAAAAACTTAAGGTAGCAATCTTAAAAGCACGATAATTAAAACAATATGCAGGCTTCCGATGAAGTGAAGAACTTATTTAATGTAAGTTCTTCACTTCATAGGAAGCCTGCGTATTGTTTTAATTATCGTACTTTTAAGATTGCTACCTTAAGTTTTTATGATTGACTCATTCCGCACGAGAACCTGATATCTTGGATAAGAAACAATTAATGACTATATGAGCATTGTAATAATTTTGACACATTACTGCAGTCAGACTTTTATGTAATAGTATGATAGACTTTAAGTATATTGAGTCTTAGACTTTAAGGATATTGAGTCTTAGTGTTGTTATACACTTAGTTTCACTGCGGACAATTTGAATGGCAATACAGAACTGTTGTAATGGCCTACACGGTTCTTTAATACAGCATTTTCATTATATAACAAATAGAATTGATTTAAATGCGAATATCATACATGAGACTGACAATGAAAGAAAAAAGCTGAAAAATTTCACTGGGTGAAAAATCGGAAAATGCCACGAGAAAGTATGAATATAACGAAGCATGAGCAAGACAGAATTGTTCATCGAAGTTTATCTATGTAACTATTAATATGGAGCACATCAAATATGTAACATTACAGACATTTAACAAAAAGAACAAGGGGACAGAGAAACATCGCGCGGGGCGGGTATGATTATGGGCAAAATATTCACCAATTCCGATTTCTGTTTTCAGAAATTTTTACCCCATTTTCAAGCTGAAATACAAATATTTATGGACTAAAAAGGTATTTAACAACAATACTGGGTAGAAGGAACATCGCAAGAGAAATAATTACGATTATGGGACAAATTTCGTGAAGACAAGAGTGAACTAATTTCCGTTTGCGAAGGTTTTGAAAGCTGGAATTCAGTCTTCAGACACAAAACGACCACCACCATCACCACCAGTCCCTCAAAAAATTTCTGTTCGGTTATGCATCTACCTCGAGAACTACATAAATGATGATGGAATTCCTCGTCTCGGGAGAAACTCGTGCCTGGAGATTACAGGAAATTTTTGCGCCATCTAACTTCCATTTTCAGAAAATTTTCCTCCAATTTTTCAAGCTGAAATAAAATATTTATGGAACAAAATTATATTTAACAACAATACTGGACAGGGCAATATCGCGAATAAAAGAAATTACGATTATAGGGGAAATCTTCACTCTGTTTTAGCTTCAGTTTTTGTAAGTTTTGAAAGATCAAAAGCCATACCCTGCTGAAAAACGGCATCCCCAACTACCCCCCCCAAACTTATCTTTAGTTTTGCATCGATCTTGAGTATGACCCAAATGGTTACAAAAAAGCAGAAATCCGCGGAAGAATCTCATGTATGGAATATACACTGGAGTATCTGGAATAAATAATGAAACAATATGATACTTTGTCGGCTGGTCATTATCGACACAGTTATGAATTAACGTGAGCAACAGTATTATTATATGGCATACAACGTATAAATTTTTTTCATTGTAAGAAGAAATTCCGGACCGTATTATGACCTTTCATAACAATATGAAAAATCAAGGACTTTTAAGGCCTGGAAAAAGGTAAATCAAATTTCTGGACTTTTTCAGGATTTCAGGGGATCAAGCGAACCTTGTGTCAAGAAGTAATAAGTGTCAATTGTTATGTGAGTGAGCAATGAGCAGTCAGATAGGAAATGTTATGAAATTCAGGAATGGAAATGAAACATAAATGATATCCATTTGAATTTTGTGTACTAATTGTTCACGATGAGTAGAGATCTCATCATGAATGTTAAATGGGTCTCTTAAGCTCTTGCTTTTTGGACAATTTGCCAACTTCCTTGCAGGTGATTTGGCCATAAAACAGGGATCCCGCAAATTTCAAAGGATGATTGCTTAATGAGTGCAGGGAGATAACCAAAAGTGGAAAGTGAATGACTCTTTTGCATGAATGGTCATCAAAAAGAAATGACTTATGCTATCACCAGTGTAATGAGTATCAGTGAAGTTCAAGGTGTGTGCCAAGTTGGTGTAACAGAAAAATTTGATGCACAAACAGTAAGTCTAATGCTATCAGTAACAATAATTTGGAAGTTGGTCTTTCCTTGAGGAGCCAATCTCAGAGAGTGGCTCAATGATAGGTACATATCGTGAAATTTGATCAATTAAAGCATGATCTGCAAAAATTTTTTGGCAATTATTTCTGGATTTAATATTACAGAATAAATCCATTTAAAATTTAGTGAAATAACTGTGGTTGTTAAATGTGCTACTCATGTCTCTGGATGTAGAAGTGTGTACCAAAATGTTCTACTCATGTCCTAGATGCACCTGTGTACCATAAATGGAAAAGAAGGGGAGTTATATATGATACAATAAATGGCACAAGTAATATGCACAACTATTATTGTTTCAGATCCAGTCTCACCTCATCATAGTTGTCTGTCATGGATCTAGAAGGAGATAACCACTTGTAGAGAAATTTATAGTACACCTCAATAAGATCACACCCTGCAATTTCATCTATTTCATATGATGCTTCCCAAACTAGAAAATAAAGAAGTTACATTACTATGGAAATTTCATATCTCTGCCAACAAACAAACTATAATGTTATCAGCTGAAATTAATATTTTCATGTTAATAAACCACTGAAAAAAATTCATGAAAACATAATGAGATGGTATGCACTTAATTGCCACACTGAAGATGATTACCTAGAAAGATATAACATTTCATGGTATCAGGCTGCAGACCAAGTGTGAGATTTACGACAAAGTAGAATGAATGAATGAATGAATGAATGAATGAATGAATGAATGAATGAATAAATAAATGGTAGCAAAGAGCAAGCACCAACAAACATGCAACTTAACGACCTCAGATGCAGCTTTAACAATGTGCAGAAGAGTAACAGCAGAAGACCCGTTAGTAAAAGAGTAATGTAGAAATGGGAAGTAACCAGTTTTCCTTGATGTCAGACCCAAACAAGCAGAAATAGGGTCCACTAGAATGCATAACCTTACAAACTGCAGAGCTCAATATTCAAGAAATGTTTTAAAGCTGACCTCATGGAGCCTAAGACTAACAAATGAAGAAGCTTGATAAACTTTGTTAAGTGCAGCACAAATTAAATCTACCAAATGAAGAATTGAACTAACTAAGAATCCACAAAAAAATGTTTAAATAACTGGATACCTGGAAAATATTAGTTCCCCTAGGTTTGTTGATAAATAATGTGCATAATATATTTCTATATCAAAATCTGATATAAATGAATGAAATACAGAAATAAATGAATGAAATATAGAAATAAATGAATGAAATACAGGATTACGCCATTGTACAATAAAAATTTGGAAGTTGAATGTTAATTCAGATAATATCCGAAAACTTTAAAATTTCGTCGTCTGGAGTGGGAACTGATCCCGCATCTTCCGGATAGCGCCTGAGTATGCTCATCACTACACCACCCAGAATGACCAAGTTCTTCTGATTAATATGAATATAATCATCACAGGATTCGCTAGTCAAAGCAACTGACATTCTCGTAGGTGTAAATATGACCTGAATGTTAAGTCAGGTAATATCCAAAAACTTTCAAATTTCTTGATATCCAAAAACTTTAAAATTTTGTCAACCTGGAACAGATTCACAACTTTCAAATTTGTATTGTACAATGGTGTAATCCCGTATTTCATTCACTGGTATCTCTGTGCCTCTGGGCAATCACGGGAATGAATTCTACATAAAACCTCCAGATTCGCTATATATGAATGACGGTTGCTTCGATTAGCAAATCTTGTGATAGTTATATTCATACTAATTGGAAGCTTGATCGTTCTGGGTAGTGTAGTGGTTAGCCTACTCGGGCACTATCCGGGAGGCGGGGGTTCGGTTCCCGCTCTAGGACGACGGAATTTTCAAGTTTTGGGATATTGTCTGACTTAAAATTCAGGTCATATTTACACCAATAAAAGGATTCACAACTTCCAAATTTGTGCTGTTAATGACATTTTAAATGCATGTGACTTTGTAGGATTACATTTTCCCAGCAGCATCCTGTTTAAGCTCTCTTCTGGAATTAACATTCATACTATAAATTAAGAACACTAAAAACTACTAAAATTGTCTATGTACACAATGTTAGGAAACTTAATGTTATTAGATATGAAGCATAAGTTAACACACACACACACACTCTTCACCAATGCACTTGCACTAAGACTATTTACATATTATTTTTTTAGCTTACACCATTTTAATCATCTTCTAATCTAAGTTAATGTAATTAAAAATAGTAAAAAATTTGAAAAACAGTTTATCGCTCAGAAAACATGACTTCTTAGTCTAATTCTGAACATTTTGGCTAAAGTAGTTTAGTGAATTTGTTCAGAATTGGATTAAGAGGTCATGTTTTCTCGGCAGTTACTTGCTTTTCAAACGTTTTTAATATTTCAATTACATTAATTTTAATCAGAAAGTTTAGTGAAAACATTCTGAGGTGGACTAAGAAATCACATGTTCCGAATGGTTACCTGCTTTTTAAAAGTTTTTAATCTTTTTAATTGCATTAATTTTTAATTAGAATACAATTAAAAATGGTGTAAGCTGAAAAATATGTAAATTTGTAAATAATCTTAATGCAAATGCATCAGGGAAGAATGTATGTGTTAACATATGCTTGGTATATAATAAGATTAAGTCTTTTAATATTATGTATAAAGAAAATTCTAGTAGTTTGTTGTGTTCTTTATTCTACAGTATGAATGTTAGTTCCAGAAGAGTTTAACGCAAGAGATTGCACCTGGGAGAAAGTAGTCTTACAAAGCCACATGTATTTAAAATGTCATTAACAGATAATATTGGGAAATAACATGAATGAACAGGTAATACTAACTGAAACAAAAAAGCATCATTTTTCATGAAGTGTTCCGAACATTTTTATGCATTCCAAATACCTTAATGAACAAAACCTTTAGGTAAAAACTGATAATTTTAACAAAGAAAACTAAACAGACAATTTAAGAGAGTTTTCAGCATCTTTACACCACATAAACCAGTTTTTTTACAAACATCAAATAACTTTTGTCTCTAATAAATATGCACAGGGCTTGATTGGTTGGTTGGTTGTTGAATTTTTATGGTGCAAGGGCCATGTGGGGCCAAAGAGTGCCAAAAACAAGATAATCAAACAAACAGTATTAAAAATGTGGTATAATGCTTAAAAAACAGGCTGATTCAGTAAAAGTGAAAAATGAGAATGATGGAAGGGGTAAAAAATAGATACATTTAAAAAAGTCAATGTGTTTGAAAAAGAAAACATAGCGAATGTATCGCAGTGGTCATCCAGGAGCCGCTGTAGCGTAGCGGCGTCCTCGGTCAACAAATGAGAATGAAAGAAGTTAAAACAAACGTCACGAAAACAACTACACAGAAGATGAGTGACAGTGAGTCGGCAATAGCACGTCTCACACTTCGGCGCAGTGTCGCCACACAGCAAAAAGCGGTGAGTGAAACGACAATGCCCAATGCGAAGATGCACAAGCACAACTTCCTCCCTATGGTTCCGACGATATGAGGATTTCCAGATCATAAGAATAGGTTTAATACGATGCAGTTTATTTTCCACATGTTGGTCGTACAGACCCTGCCACGTTCGCTTGATATGATCTTGAACAGAAAAGCGGAAATCACGGTGAAACAGTGGCAAGGGTGTGATGACCGAAGAGGAAGTAGATCTAGCAGACGCAACAGCACACTCGTTACCCGAGATTCCAACACGTCCAGGAATCCCGCAAAAGTGAACCTGAAAGCCGGCCTCGAGCAAACGGCGAAGCAACCGTCTCGCATCCAAGAGAAAAGGGTGGTCATGTCAATCCGCAGATGACAAAGACTGCAAGACACTTAAGGAATCCGTATAGACCACAGCACAATAATGAGAATTCGACTGAACATGGAGAAGGGCGAGATACACAGCATGCATCTCTGCTGAAAACACCGTAGCCTCAGCTGGGATCCGCGCAACAGAAACATCATCCACGCAGACGGCAGCTGATCCGACAACATCACCCATCTTAGATCCGTCGGTGAAGACTGGAACATAATCAGGATTGAGGGAACAGTGTTCAGCGAAGAGCTGCTGGTAGGTTGAGGACTTATGAAAAGAAGTAAAGTTGAGAATAGTGACGACCTCAAAAGGTTGCCACGGCGGTTCCCAATGACCCTGGTCTCTCCAACAAGTGACAAGTTGAGCCCTATAGCATGAGCTACGGCCGCCATACGAAGACCGAAGGTTGGAATACATGAGGGCCAGTTCTCAAATAAACAAGCATGCTGGGGATGAAAAACTGCTTCGTACACAGGATGGTCTGGAAGAGATCGAAGTTTCAAGTAAAATTGAAGAGACAGCTGCAGACGGCGTAATTCATGCAATGGTTCGTTCGCGTCAGCATAAAGGCTGGGAATCGGAGATGTTCGAAATGCTCCTGTACAAAGATGCTTGCTTGATGGTGAATGGTATCCAAAGGCTGGAGAATGGAAAGACGCGCAGAGCCATACACGATACAACCATAATCCAGTTTTGACCGTATAAGAGAATGACACAAAGCTTGAAAAAAATCTGAAAAGTTACATGCCCAGCTAGGCATGTGCAAAAATTGCTTACATGACCAAGTAGGGAAAGCTAGATATCCAGAAAAATTTATCTTTGAAGATAACAAATCAGAACTCTCATCATTTTTTCTTTTTTAGTTAAAAAATATAAACTTTTTTCACATGTTTTGCACTTCCATTTTAAGGGTCTGTATTGAAAATGTTCAATGCACAAAACCATGTATCTTTAGTTCTAAGATGATGATACTGAAACTGGTATGAAGAGTTATGATGATGAAATTAGGATTTGAAAAATTTAGTAATTCTGTCAGGTTTCTTTTGTTAAAGTTTTTGCTCTTTGTTACTAAACATCGGTGGCTAGTTCCATCTAACGCATACACCATATCGCTGACCATAAACTACATTTGGAGCAAAACTACATATGGTTCCAATTCTTGGACCTAGATCATAATATAATTAAAGAAGTGATATTCTTTTGTTCTTGGCACTCCGTAACAATGTTACAACTTTCAGTGATTACCAGTGAAATGAAACATAACATGCAAGAACTGTCTTTTTCCCTGTAGTAAGAAATTCTATTCCAAAGTTTTTAAAATTTTAGTTGCCCGGACCAGGCAGCTAGACATCTTATTTACCTGCCTATAGTCGTAGTGAGCGATGGGTTTGCCTCCTTGGGGCGCTCTGTGGTAACAATGGCACATACAACAGCAACTAGGGCCTTGCTGCCAGTTGCTGTTGTATGTGCCAGGGAGAGGTGCCAGCTAGTTCTGTGTGACATTGGCGAAAAGACCCCAACTCAATGGGTTTTGTTCCAGAATCCTTAGGTTGAATGACCAACTGGAACTGTCAGCTGTGGGCTAATCCCTCACACTGATGTACTTACCTGATTAAAAAGACAAAAAGAAATATTAAAAATGACTCAAGAGTGGGATATGGTGGACCTACCACACTTGAGGACGGTCCACCACGGAATCAACCCAGACTTTCTAAACGGTGCATGAGAAAGAGATCTCGGCTGAGTGAATGTAAGATTGGTGTATGGAATACTAGAGGTATAAATGTCAAGATGAGTGAGACGATTGTGGAGATCACGGGTACTGGCCCCCGGTAATAAATAAGGGCGTCTTCCTACCTCACTTCCGTGTAACTTTCCTATCGGGTACTCTAGCCCAAATCTCCTAGTTTCCTATTTCTAAGGGTTGTTTAAGACCTGGGGTTAGACACTCCCTTCTTAAAATCCTCTACATATGATCTGATCTGATTGTGGAGATGAATAAGTATAGACTGAATGTGCTGTAAGTAAGTGAAACCAAAAAGAAGGAAATTGGGGTAGAAGAAGTGAATGGCACAGTGAGTGTGTGGTCTGGAGTATTGGATAATGTGAGAGGACAGGCTGGTGTAGGTGTGATTTTAAGTGAAAAGATGAACAACAACTTGATTCACTATAGTTTTATAAGTGAGAGAATTTTCTGGATTTGTTTGAAAGTGAAACTTCACAGAATTGTAATTGTTGTAGTGTATGCTCCTTGTGACTCGGAACCTTCTAATAAGAAGGAAGATTTCTGAAATGAGCTAAAAGCTGTTTTGAGCCAGTTTGGTGCTAAAGCAAAAGTTATAATAGCAGGGGATTTCAATGCAAGAGTAGGTGTGTAGAATGCAATTTCTGACAATGTTCTGGGTAAGTTTAATGATCCTTGTGTGAATGATAATGGTGAAAGATTAATTGAACTCTGCATTGAGAATGGTTTGTGTGTATCTAATACATTTTTCAACCACAAGTACATTCACACATATACTTGGGGAAATCGTACTCTTGGTCAAAAGAGTGCGATAGATTTTATTGTCTACGATCAGCGTCTGAAACACTTAGTTGTTGACACCCGTGTGATGAGAGGTGCGGATGTTGGTTCTGATCATTACTTGGTAGTGTCAGAAGTGAAACTTAATGTTGGTTGGACGAAACGGAATAGGAAGAGACCCAGGATAGAAAGAATAAAGGTTGATAGGCTCCTTGAAGATCATCAGTGTTATTCTGATTTACTCAGAGAATGACTGAAGGAGCAGAAGTCTGGTGAGAGGGATGTAGAAAAGAAGTGGGAATGTTTTAAGAACTGTGTTGTCACTGCTGCTAAAGAGGTCTGTGGCACTACAATAGTGGGTAACAATAGAGGTTATGCTTGGTGGAATAGTGGGTAACAATAGAGGTGATGCTTGGTGGAATAGTGATGCTTGGTGGAAAAGAAGCCTATTTGGAGATGTTGCAAGGTAGAGTCTCTGTGGATGAATATCGCTGTAAGAAGCGTGAAGCTGCTAAGCTGGTTCGCCAGAGTGAGATAGAAAGGAGAAGGTAGAAAGGCGTGAACTGGCTTTTTGGAAAGATAGGAAGTCTTTCTGGAAGAACATGAGACTCAGGTAAAATAGGGGAAACAAAGTTGTAAGTTGTGTGAAGAATGAGATCGGGGAAATGATATGGGAGCCCAATGAGTTAAGTGAAAGATGGGGTTATTAGATCAGGATAGCAAAGATGATTCTGAGACAGATGCAGATGATGTCACAATGAGGGATGGAAGCACAGGAGGGATCTCAAGAAAAGAAGTCTGTAAAGCTCTAAAATCTCTTCAGAATGGTAAGGCTCCTGGAGTTGATGGCATAACTGTCAATATGTTTAAATATGGTGGTGACTCTGTAATTGACTGGTTAACTGAAATTTGCCAATTGTGCTGGGAGTTAGGGATGGTCCCTCGGGATTGGAAGGATGCTATTACTGTTCCCTTGTATAAAAGAAAAGGTGATCAGACTGAATGCAAGAACTATCGTAGTATTAGCCTAGGTGTGCCAGGGAAAGTGTTTGGTGAGGTTGTTATTGAAAAAGTACGGGGTCTTACATCAGAGAAAGTGTGGGATGTTCAGAGTGGTTTCATGCCTGGAAAAAGGCTGCACTAACCAGATTTTTGCATTATGCATGATGATTGAAAAATATCTGGCTGTTGGTAAGAAAGTTTTTGTTGCCTTCATAGATTTAAAGAAAGCTTACAACCGAGTGAATAGGACACTTTTGTGGAAGGTATTGAATGAATATGGTGTTACTGGGAATCTACTTAATAGTGTAAAAGCCATGTATGCTGGTAGTAGAGCTTGTGTACGAGTGAATGGTGTTTTATCAAAATGGTTTTCTATTGGTGCAGGAGTAAGACACGGTTGTGTAATGTCACCATGGCAGTTTAATATACAGTATTTATGGACGCATGCATGCGTGATGCCAAAATAGCTAATAGTGGTTTATGTCTTGGTGATATCCATGTGTGCTGATTGCTGTATGCTGATGACACTGTCCTGTTGGCAGAGAGCAAAAGTGATTTGCAGAGTATGTTGTTTCGGATGCACGAAGTTTCCATGAAATTCAAACTGAGTATAAATAAAGGAAAAACCAAAGTTATGGTATCTGAGAGAGGAACAGGTAGCACTGAATGTAATGTAAATATAAATAGCACTGTGATTGACTAGGTGAGTGAGTTTGTATATTTAGGAAGCATGTTTGACAGAGTGAACAAATTGGATGGTGAAATTAGTAGGAGAGTGAATTCTTCATTGAAAGTCATATCTGCTCTGGAAGGTTTTCACAGGAATGATGGGTTCTCTAGAGAGTCCCGCATGGCGCTGTGTATGAAACAGGAATTGTTCCTACTCTGATGTATGGCAATGAAACCTGGGTACTGCAGAAGAAACTTAGGAGTTCTTTGTGTGCTGGAGAATTACTTACGTGGGGTTTGTGGCAAGACATGGTCTGATTGTTTAAGGAATGACGATGTGTTGCAGTTGTGTGATGTGAAGCAAAATGTTGTTAGCAAGGTGAAGATCAATATGCTTTGGTGGTTTGGCCATGTTGAAAGAATGAGTGATGAGATGCTTCCTAAGAAAATCTTTTTAGCCCAAGTGGCAGGAAGGAAAGGCAGAGGAAGGCCAAGAAAGACATGGGTGGATCAGATTCAGGAGTGTCTGCATGAGAAAAAGATTATGAGTATGAAGTATAAAAGATCTTGTGTACGGCATGTAATGGATATCAGTGAAGCCCAAGTTGTATGTCAAGATCGCTGTAAATCAGTGATGGAAAGTTGCAAAACCATTTTTGGAGCAGGTAAAATACATTTTTGGAGCAGCAAAATGCATTTTTGGAGCAGGTAAAATACATTTTTGGAGCAGGTGAAATACATTTTTGGAGCAGGTGAAATACATTTTTGGAGCAGGTAGAATACATTTTTGGAGCAGCAAAATGCGTTTTTGGAGCAGGTGAAACACATTTTTGGAGCAGATAAAATACATTTTTGGTGTAAGAAAACATTTTTTAGAGCAGGTAAAATATTAGTAGATAGAACAAACTCTTAAGCAAAAATTTTTTTGGAAATAGATGCACCCTACTCAAATTTAAAACATCTTGCATTGAAATACACACACAGACACACACATATGCAAACATTTTAGTTTTCAAATAGATCAAAATTTTTTTAACCATAGCAGGATTCTATTATTAATAATTTATTTAATTTTTCGCTGCTTTTCTCAATATTTAATTGCTCACTTCTATTATTTTCTAATTTTTTAAGATAGTTAGCAATGATTTGTTTTGCTTCTTTTAATAGTATCTGTTCACTTTTTACTGCACTCATGTCTTTTTTTTTTTATGCCACATTCAATGCTCATCTCAGCATTGTTTAACATTTTATGAGGGAATCCAACTGCTGCAAATGTTCAGTTTCTTCCCATTTCAAATCACATTGTGAATATTCAATTTCTTCTCTTTTTTGCTTGTTTTGCTGCATTTTTCCAGCAGTAATCTGCTCTTGATATTTTTTCCAGGATTCTTTATAAGCTGTCAGAAGTTTTTTGGTTACATTAATTTTACTCACATCTCCATTTAGTCTTTTGATATGATCTTTGTGCTTCTTGCTCTCCGCATGACGCCTACAATCATCGCGGCCGCCTTACGACAGGCTAAAATCGCAGCCACATCGCTTATAAAACGTGATTCAGCAAAATTTTAGATGCTTCTTAAAAAGCCATTCTTTACTACACATAACGCTTGACTTTAGATGCTTCATAAAAGGCCATTCATTACTATACTTGACGATAAGTTTTATCTGACTTCAATCTTTTTGTTGTCATAGCTGTTTCACTGCTACGTTTCGTTTCGTTTTAATCTAAATTAACCCTTTCCACTCAAATAATTTCACCTATACTCACACAGAACTCGCATTTTTTTCCCTTTTCTGTAGTAGAGGCCACAACTTAGCAGTGAAAGTTCAGCTTTAGATCACCAGCCCCAACATACGAGCTATAGAGGTATCATCAGCGTGGTGGCTGACACCCGACCTATTCGGCAAAAAAAAAATGTCTCCGCGAGTGCCAACATGCGAGCTATAGAGGCATCATTGGCATGGAGGGTGCCACTCGATACGCGAGATATTCGGCAAAAACGCAATGTCTCGCATGTCCTGACATACAAGCTATAGAAGCGTTATAGACGTGGCGGATGACACCCGAGCTATTCGACGAAAAAGAAATTCCTCGTGAGAGCCGACATCCGAGGCGTCATAGGCGAGGCAGATAACACACGACCTATTCGGTAAAAACGAAATTCTTCGCGAGCACCAGCATGCGAGCCATAGGGGCGTCATCGGTATGACGGGTGACACCGTAGCTATTCGGTAAAACGAATTTCCTTGCGAGCGCCGACATGCGAGCCATAGAGGTGTCGTCAGCATGGCGGGTGTCACCCGCCAACGTCTCGCGAGCCCCGACATGCGAGCTATAGGGCCGTCATCGGCATGTCGAGTGACACCCGACCTATTTGACAAAAAAGAAATGTCTCGCGACCACCGACATGCGAGCTATAGAGGCGTCATCGGCATGGAAGGTGCGACCTGACACGTGCGATATTTGGCGTAAAAGAGATATCTCACAAGCCCCGATCCACGATATATAGAGGTATAATGAGCGCAGCGGATGACACTCAACACGCAAGCTATTCGGCAAAAAGAAATGTCTCACGAGCGCCAACATGCGAGATTTAGAGGCATCATTGACATGGAGGGTGACACCCAACACGCGAGATATTCGGCAAAAAAGAAATGTCTCATGAGCCCTGACATACGAGCTATAGAGGCGTCATAGACGTGGCGGATGACACCCGACCTATTCGGCGGAAACGAAATTCCTCGCGAGCGCCGACATCCGAATTTTAGAGGCGTCATAGGCGTCGCGGATAACACCCGACATGCGAGCTATTCAGTGAAAACGAAATACCTCGCATGCGCCAACATGCGAGTCTTAGAGGTATCATCGGCATGACGGGTGACACCCGACACACAGGTGACGTTTCTTTTTCTTTATTTGGTGAAAAAGAAACGTGTCGCGAACCCCGACATGCTAGCTATAGGGGAGTCATCGGCCTGGCGAGTGACACCTGACCTATTCGACGAAAAAGAAATGTCTCGCGACCACCAACATGAGAGCTATAGAGGCGTCATTGGAGTGGTGGGTGAGCTATTCGGCGATTTCGTAATGTCGGGTGTCACCCGACAGTTGAGTGGAAAGGGTTAAAACGTTTGCACCGAAATTTTCACAAGCACAAAGCCACATGCAATCAATGTAAAGAGTTGGCAAAAGGTGCTGAGCTTAGTTCCCGCTCGACTTTTGAGCACGGTACTCTCAAATGGCTGTATGGGAAATCACGTGGCAAACTCCGCCTCCATTGGCGGGGGAAGTCAGAACATCGAAGGCGCATAAGGGACTACCTGTAAAGTGAGGTTTTTTTTTACCAAAAGACGGTAAAAAAATAAAAATTGCGTGCAGGAATCTTGCGAGGGCTTTTCCGTAGTTTTTTCGAGTGACTTCCGTAAAACCGTTAAGATGGAGTAAAAATCCGTAAAAGTTGGCATCTCTGAATACCTATTAATCCTTTAGAAACAGAACCATTGTATCCTGCCACGGGAGAGCCATTTTCAGTCGTCCTCTGCGTCAACGAAATAGCTAATGACTGACCTTACGCTGTATTTACGTAATTGCGCACCTCGCCCGGAATGAAATAACTGCGCTATCCCAAAGAGCAGGGAACAACATATAAACAATCTCAATTGCACAGCACTCCGAAAGACCACCAAGCTATCAGTAAACAATCTTCATCAGGATTTCATAATGTACAGCATCATTTCTCCTACATACCACATGATACAACAAAACTCCTCCTCCATAAGCAAAAACAATTTAATTTCCTACATCACGAAAATCGTTGTTTTTTCGTTACTTTTGCCGAAAAACAACGAATTAGAAGGTAGGTGAAAAACATTCAAAAATTTTTGGATTGACGGTTTGATTAAGCGTCGTTTTCACCAAATTACACGTAGACCTTAAAAAATTGTCATTCGATTCGACGTTTAAAACGGCATTTTTTGCTGTGAAAATATTTTTTTCGCTTGGCAATTTTTGCTGTGGATTGCCGTTTCAGCGCAGTTGGGTGCAAATATTGAAATTTTTCGTAATTTGTAGCAGTTTGGCGCAAGATAACGAAATTGGCGCAGTTCGGGGCAAACTTTCCAACACTGCTGCAAATGGAGAAGTTTGATACGACAACAGTAAGTAAAAATATCTGGTAGTTTGTATTTCTTTTTGGAGCTAACCTCTGAATCTCAGAGAACAGCTTAGTGAAAAATATGTATGTATGTATGCCTATAATAATAATTTACATGCCCCAGGTGTCTCAGGCACGATACTTTTCAAGCTCTGAAAGTTATCGGAGTCTACTTTAAAATCACTTGCACAATTATTGCACTTCAATTAAAGAGCTTTAAACTTATCTATTGGTTAGTTAGTTAGTTAGTTAATTGATTTTAGTGGCGCAAGGGCAAGGTTTGGCCAAAGAGCGCCAGACACAGAACTATCAGCTAAAGATTTTTAAAAGCGTGGAGAATGGTTAAGAGCAGACGGGCTTAGTAAAAGTTAGAAAGAGGATGATGAAAGATGTGAAGACTAGTTAGTTAATTAGGTTTATATATAACTTTATTAGTTTACTATTATATTTATTATATAACTTTTTTTTTTTTTTTTTTAAATAAGTTTTAAAAAGTTAATCTGTTTTAAAAAGGAAAATACTGCGAAAGTGTCGCAGTGGTCGCCCAAAAGTTTTGAAGCGTAGCTGCGTCCTCGTCCAGCAGATGAGACTGAAAATAGTGAAACCGATTATTACAAAACCGAACACAACTACATAAAACATGAGAGATGGTGAGTAAACAGTCGCACGCCTCACACATTGGGGCAGCGTCGCCACACAGCAAAAAGCTATGCGTGAAGCGACAATGCCCAATGCGGAGACGCGCAAGAACAACTTCTTCCCTACGGTTCCGGCGACACGATGATTTCCAGACTCCAAGGATGGGTTTAACACGGTGCAGTTTATTCTCCACCTGTTGGTCCCACAGACCCCGCCACGTTCGTCTGATATGATCGTGAGCAAGAAAGCGAAAATCACGGTGGAACAGTGGCAACGGTGTGACAACCAAAGAGGAGGCAGATCTAGCAGCAGCATCAGCAGACTCGTTCCCTGGGATCCCAACATGCCCAGGAATCCAGCAGAACCGAATCTGGACATCAGCCTCGAACAAAGAACGAAGAAGTCTCCGTACGGTAAAAAGAAGGGGTGGCCAGTGAAATCCAAAGATGACAATGATTGCACAACACTCAACGAATCAGTGTACACAATAGCACGCTGATGAGAGCTCGACTGAACGTGAACAAGTGCAAGATACACAGCATGCATCTCCGCCGAAAACACTGTGGCCTCAGGAGGAATGCGGGCAACAGAAACTTCGTCAACGCAGACGGCGGCGGATCCAACAACACCAGCCGCCTTAGATCCATCGGTGAAAACAGGAATAAAGTCTGCATTGACGTAACGGTGTTCAGCGAAGAGCTGCTGGTACACTGACGCAGGGGTTGAGGACTTGTCAAAAGATGTAAAGCTGGTATCAACCATGACACCAAGAGGATGCCATGGGGGATCCTCAAAGCCCCTGGTCTCTCCAACGAGTGACAAGTCGAGCCCTGCATCACGAGCTACGGCCGCCATACGAAGACCGAAGGTTCGAATGCACGAGGACGGATCTCAAACAAACGAGCATGCTGGGGATGAAAAACTGCATCGTATAAAGGATGGTCTGTGAGTGATTTAAGTTTCAGGTAAAACTGAAGAGACAGCTGCAGACGGCGTAAATGAAGCGACGGTTCGTTCGCGTCGGCATAAAGGCTGGGAATGGGTGACGTACGAAAGGCTCCCGTACAAAGACGCAGCGCTTGATGGTGGATGGTATCCAACGGCCGGAGAACGGTAGGACGCGCAGAGCCATACACCATACAGCCATAATCCAGCTTAGACCGAATGAGAGAATGGTAAATACGGAACAAAGAAGTCCTGTCAGCACCCCAGGAGACTGAAGCAAGGATCTTAAGGATTGACAAGGCTCTCAGACAGGAAGTCCTTAGCCGTCGAACGTGCGAGCGAAAGGTGAGAGCACGGTCAACGGTCAAACCAAAGGAACTTGGTTTCCGGCAAAACTGGAATGGCTGCACGGTCCAAATAGAGCTCTGGATCAGGATGGAGGCCACGCCTCCGGCAGAAATGGACACAGGCTGTCTTGTCGGGAGAAAGAACAAACCCATTATTGTTAGCCGCTTTAACAATCTGGGTAATTGCAGACTGCAGCTGCCTTTCAACGAAATGCATGCTGGATGACGAACAGAAGATGTGAAGGTCGTCAACATAAATGGTAGCCGAAACCGTAGGAGGAAGATTTTTGAGTAAACAATTAATGCGGAGGATGAACAGAGTCACCGAAAGAATGCTGCCTTGAGGAACGCCTTGTTCTTGATGGAAAAAGGCGGACAGCGTTGTACCCAGGCGCACCTGGAACACACGGTTACGAAGAAAGTTGGCAATGAAGGTTGGCGGGTTTCCCCATAACCCACTCTCGTGGAGGTCACGGAGGATACCGTGACGCCACGCTCTATCGTAAGCTTTTTCGATGTCAAAAAATACAGACACCAGGTGCTGCTAACGTACGAACGCCTCACGAACAGACGTCTCAAGGAGCAGGAGATGGTCAGGAGCTGAACGATGACGACGGAAGCCGCTTTGTGATGGAGACAGTATTCGATGTTCTTCAAGAAAATAAATTAGCCGGTAATTAACCATTCGT
The DNA here is from genome assembly GCA_039090855.1 of Macrothele yani. Classification (NCBI taxonomy): domain Eukaryota; kingdom Metazoa; phylum Arthropoda; class Arachnida; order Araneae; family Macrothelidae; genus Macrothele; species Macrothele yani. Next base: position 82,898,375 of record CM077006.1, on the reverse strand, counting down.
TCAAGGATTTTGCACAGACAGCTAGTGAGGGCAATTGGCCGATAACTAGAGGGAGACTTGGGGTCTTTGCCAGGCTTGGGAAAAGGTAAAACAAAAGCTCTTCGCCAAGAGTCCGGGAAACTGTGCTCCAACCAAATGTGGTTGAAAAGCACTAACAGATTCTCGAGAGACGACTGCGAGAGATGACGAATCATGTCATAGTGGATGTCGTCCGGACCGACAGATGTTGCGCCGGACCGATGCAGAGCCACCCGTAATTCAACCATGCTGAAGGGGGAGTTATACTGAGTGTTATAAAAAGGCGCAAAGGAGAATTTCTGGCGTTCCGCGGTTGTTTTAATCCTCTGAAAGGGCGGGAGATACGCCTGAGAACTAGAAATTGAGGCAAACGCTTCGCCCAAGCAATCCACAATCTCCCCAACTTCAGCATACGTGCAGCCGTTATTTTCAAGAATTGAAATTTCGCGGGAACTATAGTTTCCCCGGATCTTACGAATTTTTCCCAAACAGTTTTTGAACTGGCACGTGAATTGATAGATGAAACGTACTTCATCCAAGACTCCCTCTTGCTTCGTCGACGCACCAACCGAGCGTAAGATTTTGCTCTTTTAAATTTAACAAGATTAGCATCGGTCGGATAACGCCGAAAAGTACACCAGGCCTTATGTTGAACTCTCCTAGCCGCTGCGCATCGATCAGGGTTCCACCAAGGCTTCGGACGTCTTGGGAGCGTCGTTGATGTTTTTGGGATAGAGATCTGCTGCCTGAATGATACACGTTGTGACATCAGTAACAGCTGCGTCAATTGACCCCCGGGTCACCATGGCAAAAGATATCATTGCGGACGGTGTGAAGACCTCCCACTTGGCACGATCCATCCTCCAACGAGGAGGGCGGGAGGCAGAAGATGGTACGCTCACATTATACCTAAGTACAATTGGGAAGTGGTCGCTTCCATGGAGGTCGTCACACACCGTCCACGACCAGTCGGCCATAACCGATGGTTGACCCAAAGATAAATCGGTGCACTGAAACTTCGTGTAGGCTCGTGGAAGTAAGTGTCAGCACCGGTGTTAAACAGGCACAAAGAGTTCGAGGAAAGAAGAGATTCGATCCTACGGCCTCGTGTGTCTGTTCTGACACTACCCCACAATGGATTATGAGCATTGAAGTCACCCAGAAGAAGAGCAGGTGGACGGCAGCTGCCCAACTAAGCTCTCAAGAACGGACACGCTCACGTCCTCATCCGGCGGCAGATAGACGCTGCAAACAGTTAGAGGCACAGGCATGGAGATACGCACCGCAACGGCTTGTAAAGATGTTGAGACCGCAACGGGAGAAACTGGAACACTGTGGGGGACAAGGATGGCAACTCCCCCGCAAGCTATATCTCCTGAAACATTATCTTTCCGAAATGCACTGTAGCCTCGAACTGAAAGGAGGTCTGATGGTTTAAGTTTTGTCTCCTGGAGGCAAAGGCACACCGGAGAGTATGACGAAAGCAGATGTTTGCGTCGTCATGTCTTGTCCGAAAGCCTCGACAGTTCCACTGAACGATTTTATCCATGGTTTGAATTGTGGTGAATGAGAAAAAGAAAAAACGAAAAACAAAACCCGAGAAAAAACTGGGACAACTAAAAGTTGTCCGATTCCATCATTTCGTCTCTGCAATGTCCATTTGCGCTTGGGACTGTTTGTCCGACGCCCTGTAGTCTCTGGTTGTAAAATGGGGCAGTATTTTGGTTCCTGTGTCGCAGATGATCTTGCCCGATCCTGGTTCTTATGATGGGAGTTTGGAGATTTCTTCTCCTTTTCTTTTTCCTTTCTCTTTCCTCCCGGGGTTGTTGAAGTCCCGGTGGTGCTGGTGTTAGTTGCAGCAGGTTTAGGCACAGTTGTTGTTGGAGCTTTCGCGTCCCTAGCTCAGGATTGTAGTGCTGCCAGACCAGCAGCTATGATGTCGTCTAGCTTGTAGGGACAGTTCACTGGGATTTGGCTATCAGTCTGGGTACCGACTGTAGTCCTTGCAACAACCGCTGATGCATAGGATCGCCGATTTGATTGGTTTGGAGCGACCTTTCTTCTGGCCTCTGGGTAGGAGATTCCCTCAACGGTCTTAATGCGTTGGATCTCTTTTCCTCTTTCCACTTTGGACAGTCTCTCGATGATGCTGCATGAGATCCTTGCAGTTGAAGCACAGCTCGGCTTCGGCATGGCAATCTTGCAAAGTATGGTCGGTTGCAGTACAACGCCCACACCGAGCAGTGCTCCTGCAAGACTGCTGGGGTGACCATATGCTTGGCATTTGAAGCATCGTAGAGGACTTGGTATGAAGGGCGCACTTCAAGGTGTAGATACCCTGCCTTGATTGAAGTTGGCAGGGATGGGGTGTTAAAGGTCAGTATGATGTTTCGAGATGGGACAGATTGGCCATTTCGCCGAAATAGGATGCGCCGGACTCCACTCACTTGTTGGTCTTTCAGTTCCTCCAGAAGTTCTTGGTCACTGCACTCCAGAAGGTCTTGAGAAGAGATAACACCTCGTGAGGAATTGAGGTAGCCGTGAGGGGTAACTTTTACAGGACAATCTAAAAAAGAGGTGGTGTTTAAAAGCACTGTAGCATATTTGGGACTCGACATCTCGACAAGAAGATCTCCAGATTGGAGCTTCTTAACGCTCTTAGGAGAGCTGGCAATTGATTGCAATGCTTTATTTATCCAGAAGGGCTTCTGGTGTTTAATGGGTTTGAAGCGTCCAAGGAGTGGATGCAAAAGAACCGAACATTGGCAGAATCAGGTGTAGGTTTCTTGTTGGGAGGGGGTGACCCTTCCTCAATGGGCCACTTTGTTTGAAGTTCTTGGGAAATTTTTGGTTAGCCATGAATAGAAGTGAAAAGTTCGTCCGCCGATTTCCCCGCCCACAACCGAGCCCAACAGGGGAGAGCCGGAGGTCCGCAAGCCCAATTGGACGCAGGACACGACTCTAGGGTTAAGCAACGGATATAGCATGTTGATAGTGCAGACATGCGCTCAGCGAGTACGAGACTTTCCCAGGTCTCGGTAACACCCCTGGCATGCCCGCACTATCCCCAAACTCACCCTGTTGTACGAAACAACAAGCCGATTGACTAGGAGTGGGTTGGTTCCTAGCCGCCCGTTTAGGGTGAAGCAGGGGGCAAAGAGGAGTGTTGGCGACTGGCGGACAACAACAACCTGGCCACCAGAAACCTCAGCCTCCAGCATCCCCTTTTCCACCTTACGGGTCACCGCACACGGCAAACGTGCAGGTAGGTCTAGCAAACCAGCCCGGAAAAACAAGAGAGGAACAGAAAATGGAGAGCAAGTCGAGTAGAAAATGGAGTAGAAAAGAAGAACAGGTAGTGGAGAAGAAAGTAAAAACAGGAAAGGGAGAGGAAAGCTAGAGGAAAGGAAAGGGCTGGCGCATAATCACAACCTCAGCAACCAACAACTGAGGCGGGTGCTGTCAAGGTGGTGGCAACACAAAGTTGTAGCACGGGAAGAATCAAACATAGCAAGTTGGCTGGGGCCGTGGGGTCGCTTCTCCCCATCAGCTGGATGAACAGCTGTCCCTGCGGAAACGTATAAGCGCAAATACAAAAAAGCAAAAAAAACCGTCACAAGGTCAGCTCGGGCCGTGGGGGCGCCGCTCCCCAGATAACTGGAAAACCAGTGATCCCCGTGCGGGACTTATCTATTGGGTTGTCGGAAAAGTCACGACATATTTTTGGCACCCGATGGCAGTTGGGCAGTTTTGGAAGTACTAGAGGCATGCACAGCTCTATTATCGCTTAGGCATTCGACAGGTGCCAGTTCTATCTGCAGACTAAAAGGAATAGTGAGCGATTTGGTTGATTTGCGGAGAATTGACATCAAGTTGAAAATGGCAGTCCAAACTGCGCATTTTCGCCATATTTTACTGTTTTACTTCCGTGAAGAGAAGAACATGCGTCAAGCTTGTGAAAAGTTGCGTAAAGTGTACGGTGATGATGCTCTACAAGAATGTCAGTGCCAGTGATGGTTCGCAAAATTCCGTGCTGGTGATTTTGACCTCAACGATGCTCCTCGGTACGGGAGGTCCACAGAGGTTGATGACGACCAAATCAAGGCATTGATTGAGTCAAACCCACATTACACGACACGAGAGATTGCAGACACATTGCACATCTATCATTCAAGCGTTCACGACACCTGAAGAAGCTGGGATACGTAAGCAAGCTCGATGTGTGGGTTCCTCATGAACTCAAAGACACTCAATTGACGTTGCGTACAAACATCTGCGATATGCTCATTAAACGTGAGGAAAACGATCCCTTTTTTAAGCGACTGATAACTGGTGATGAAAAGTGGATTGTGTACAACAATGTGCTGCGCAAACGGTCTTGGTCCCGACATACTGCTTCAGCTCAAACAACATCCAAAGCAGACATTCATCAGTGTGGTGGGATGTTAAAGGTGTCGTGTTTTTCGAGCTCCTATCACGAAACCAATCAATCAATTCGAATGCGTACTGTCGGCAATTGGACAGTTTGAATGAATCCATCATCCAGAAACGTCCAGAGCTCGGTCATCGTGAAGGTGTTGTGTTCCATCATGACAACGCGAGACCACACACAAGTTTGATCACCCGCCAAAAATTATTGGAGCTTGGGTGGGATGTGTTGCCACACCCAGCATACTCGCCTGACCTTGCGCCGTCAGACTTCCACTTGTTTCGCTCTCTTCCACAGTCCTTGCGTGTTCAATTCAGATGAGGCTGTAAATCAGCACCTTGTACAGTTTTTCGCCACGAAAGACAGGTCCTTCCATGAACAAGGCATTCTGCAGCTCACTGAAAGATGGCAAAAGGTCATCGAACAAAACGGGCATTATATCATTGATTGATCTTTGTTCTTTGTATCAATAAATGACCTTTGCAAAACATGGCTAAAATACATCATGACTTTTCCGACAACCCAATAATATATGGCCAAAAATTACATCCAGAACAGTAAATAGCAAAGCAATACCTTTAGTGCATTGATCAACACGCGGAGGACAATTTTCAATTATGTGCTCAATCAGTTGTTTAGGACGACCAATCAGACCTAAAGCAGTTTCATTTTGAAGTTCATGGGCATATAAGGTCTGTTCAATAGATAACTGGTTACACAACTTGGTAACAGCTTTTAATTCGTCCATATTTTTCCCAGATCTTTTACTCCAATGTTCACCTAATGAGACAGTACCCTTTGCCATCAATGTTTTGTTAGCTCCTTAAAAAGAAAAGAAAAAAGACAAAGACATGTAGATATCATCAACAAACTTGTACATAAAACATTTCTAAAAAGAACCACCTACATATACATGTAATAATGTTAACAAAGAATTACTCACAACTATGAATGCAATGAATATAAAATCCTAAGAATAGAAATTCAGAGTTGAAGAAATATTCTTCTCATAATACTTGGTAAATACCCGCCCCACGATGATGAAATTTTCAAGTTTTTTTATGTGATTTAATTCACGTGTGAAACAGTAATTACAGTCAATTCAGTGATGTCCGATTGCTGTGTTAATTATAAGAACAGAAAGTTGGACACAAACGAATTTCTTAATTTTATTCCTTCAACTGAAAAAAAAAATCATTTTTTAGGAAAATCATGAAAAGCTTTTACTGCATGGTCAAAGTTGGTGAATATACAGGGTGTCCAAGAATTATTGGACACATTAAAAAATTATGTACAAAAAAAAACAGAAAAAAAACTATGAGCATTGTCTGTTTTTCTATGTCACATATTACTAACACGGTTTCTATATTTTTGTTTTGCAGAATTGTTATTCCCAGAATCCGATAGATGGCGCTAGGTGTGGCCTGATGAGGAATGTATGAGGAATGCGCAATCAGTAGTCATGTCATCCGTACAGCAGAAGGCGACATGATTGTTATGGCTTGCGGAATTAAAGTCTGTCATTAAAGTTAAAAGACTGTACCGTTTAGATTATGGTTATAATCCTCCGTCAACGAATTCAATTAAGCAGTGGATGAAACAGTTTAAAGAAACTGGCAATGTTGAATGCCGGTAGGCCTAGCATCAGCGGTGAGAGGGCTGACCAAGTTAATGAAAGTTTCTAACGAAGCCACAGGAAATCCGTTCGCAACGCAAGCAGAGAACTGTGCATTCCAAAATCGACAGTTCATGATATCTTGCACAAGAAATTAAAGTTCCATGCTTATAAAATTCAATTAGTGCAAATGATGCATGTAAATGATCACACTCTGCAATACGATTTTGCTGTGGATATGCTGAATTGAGTGGAAAATGACGAAAACTTCCTCGGTACTGTGAATCCACATTTCATGTATCGGGTATTGTGAATCATCACAACTGTAAGATATGGGGCAGTGGACCACCTCATGCTGCTATTGAACTGGAACGTGATTCTACAAAAGTATGTGTGGTGCGCCCTATCAAAAAGAGAAGTCATTGGCCCTTTCTTCTGTGAAAAAATCATAAATGGCGATATTTACTTGGATACGCTAGAAAATTTCACTGTAGCCTAGATCAAAAGATATGACGTTGTTTTCCAACAAGATGGCACACCTCAGCATTGGTCAATGTGTGTATGTATGTGCCTAAATGAGTATTTCCCCAACGGATGGATTGGGCGTGGTGGTCCCATTCTGTGGCCTCCTCGCTCTCCAGATCTAACTTCATTGGGTTATTTCATGTGGGTTTATGTGAAGAATTGTGTCTATCAGATGCCTTGTACTGATTTGCAGGAACTGAGCTGCTATTAATTCCATAAGTCCTCAGATGCTTGCCAATACATAGAATGAAATAGAGTATCGCTTGGACGTACTACGAGCAACCAAGGGATCTCACATCGAAATTTATTAACTTGTGTAGTTACATTGTAAGTTAGTACAGTCAGTTTCTTTCTATCTGTTTAATGTTTTGTTTTATATAATTTTGTAATGTGTCCAATAAATTCCAGTCTCAATAAATAAAGGTGTAAGGCAGGGATGCTTGTTGTCACCTGCCCTTTTTGGTATTTATGACAAAGTTATGATGGATCAGGCCTTGGGGAGTGCCAGCGAAGGAATTTGGGTTAATGGAGAGAGAATTAAGGCCATTAAGTTTGCTGATGACCAAGCAATTGTTTCAGGATCAGCCAAATCATTACAGCGTATGATGTCAAAAATACACAAAAATGTGGATATCTATGGAATGAAGATAAATAAAAATAAGACAAAAATAATGGTAATAGGGAAGGATCCAAAACAGGCTTTCCTTAAACTTGAAGGACAATGCATCGAACAAGTTAAATCATTCCACTATTTGGGTCAAATTATTACTGAAGATGCAAGATGTGAAAAGAAAATTAGAATGAGACTGGGGATTGCAAAAATGGCTTTTAGAGAGAATCAAAGACTACTGACATCCAAAAATATAGTTCTAAAAGAAAAGAATTTTAAAGGTATATGTTTGGTCAGTAGCTCTCTACGGTTCTGAGACATGGACATTGACCGAGAGGGAAGTGAAGAGGCTGGAGGCATTTGAGATGTGGAGCTATAGAAGAATGGTGAGAATAAGCTGGCTCGATAGAAAGACTAATGAGGTCCTGGAGAGAGTGGAAGAACCCAGGAATCTGATCAACATGTTAAAAAGAAGAAGAATGTTATGGATGGGACACACGTTGCGCCATGAAGGCCCGATTCTGAAAGTTTTGGAAGGTAAAATTCAAGGCAAGAGAGCAAGAGGATGGCCAAGGAATGGTTTTGTGGCACAATTAGTCTAAGACACTAATACTAGGTGGATATACTATGACTTGAAGAGAACGTCGGAGAATAGAGAGGAATGGAGAGACAGAGTACATCTACTGAACAACCAGTCCTTGGACTGAGTAACCAAGAAGAAGAATTCTCAGACACCCTGTATTGTGAAGCTAAAAAGGGTGCCAACGTGCACATACTTTGAGATTCTGTACTCAGTATATTTAGTAATGATTCATACACATGACTGCTAACTTGTCAGGAAGAACATTTTTTTTTTTTTTTTTTTTTTTTTTTTGCACATGCCATTTTTACCTACATTTTGAAACTAACTATCATATTCCTTTTTTCTGAGTTCAATTTAATGAAGTGTACAAGTAATCCACAAACCACTTATTGTTATTCATTTTTAATTGAGACTAAAGTTTAAAGGGGATGGGGGATGGGGGGATGGGGGGAGCTGAATCCCACATGGTCAAAATCAGTGGTGTAGTCAGAAATTACTTAAGGGGAAGGGGAGGGGGTGCGTGTGTTTTGTTCTCTCATTGGTGAAAGCCTCATATACATATATATAGCTTTATATTCATACTCAGTCCCCCGTAGGAGAGGTCAAGACCCGAGGACCCCCTGGCTACGTCTCTGGTCAAAATGTAACTTTTTCCCTCCATAACTAATAACATTTATGCTGTTTGCTCTAAGAGGTGCATTGTTGTAATGAAGGCTATCAGACATCACTACTGCTAGGCTATTAGCTTTTCTTGCAACCTGTTTTAGTTGAAATGGACAGAATCCAAGAGATTTAGATTCAAATACAGCACATTCTTTCTCTAAAAAATTGGGAGCAGGTGAGTTATTCGAAAACTTCATTAAAAAATTCATTGAAAACGAATCATCAAAATAAAATTCATCGAACAGGCAATATAGTGAAAGACTACTTTATTGAATATAATGATATTAATTTATCAAAATAATAAATTTTCCAATGAATCTGTTCAATAAACCTGGATATGCAGTATTAACATTTGTTTAAATAGTAAGCATAAAACATTGTTTAAAACTAGGCATGTGATCATTGTGATAACATGCATGGCCTGTCGGACTCCCATGGTAAAATTGCCTAACCCTGATTTAGAGATTGGAGGAAGATCAACTGACTGTTATCAAAGACAAGTTAGTAAAATCACGCAATGCGTTGATTATGATACGCTTTCCAACATACCAGATATCATTACTCAAGTTATGAGGATAATCGCTGTGGAAAAAAGCTGGCTCCTGTGCCCTGACCTTTGACCCCATTTAGATGACATTAAACAGAATTGGTTCAGTATACCTCCGGAACAACATACTAAAGTTTTGTCGCAATAGAAGCATTTTTACTCAGTCTAGTTATGACACTTAAGGGCGATGGAATGGATCCCACTCCTATGTCCTGACCTTTGACCCAATTTCGCCCATTTTCAATAGGGTTCGTCCCCAGGTTGTGACATATTACTTACTAAAATTTCATCGAAATCAAACCATTTGTATGTGAGTTATTGTGTGGACAGACAGACAGACAGACAAAGCATATACGCTTCTTTAACGTACAGTTGGAAAGCGTAAAAAAAAAAAAGGGTTCTTGTGAAAGTGCAGGTAAAGCCCCCTGTAAACATGTCACTTTCTTCCTATATGTTCTTTCCTGACTACTCAACCTTTCCCTTTCCTCCCCACAAGGGCAGATCCAGAAAACTTACAAGGGTGTGTGAGCCCTGGCCATAAAAATGTTACTCAGATTTACAGAAATTAAATTATGATGTGGGAAAATATCACATCATCTAAATAAAAATAAATTTTACAGATGAAGAGTCTGCTCACAGTCTGCCACAAAACTGAAGAAAAATATCAACATTAAAGTAATTATTGCAATAAGTTATACACTGAGTGAGCTTTGCATTAAGAACACCCCACCTTTTACATATTCGGAGCGATAATGAAGTACCATGTGATATAAACATCAAATGTTGCTGCTATAAATTGTGAACATCTATCCTCTATATGTAATCCATGAACACGGTTCCCACTCAAAAATAATAAAAAAATTCCCTGACTTTTCCAGGTTCTCCAGGTGGTTTTTAAAGTTTTCCATAGTGGCATGTTGCAAAGAATTGTTACATTTCATTCCATTCCATTCATTTTTCTCACCAAAGCCCACACTTGTAAATTCTTTACGTAATTTGTCTTTATAAAATTACCTGCTTTACATTAATAACAACTAACTGTGCACATTATTTTCTGTACCAAAGTTCCGTGAACTTTTGTGAATACTACCCACACGGATTAAATACTTTCTTCTTTTCACAAATTAATAATATAATATTAATAACTGAGAACATGCATAGTTCATATACATTTGTTATTATTGTCTTACTGCCGACGAAATGTTGAAACTTCTGCACAATGACACTGGTCGTTCCCAGAAAAAATGTCTGAATCTGTTCATAAAGAAATTTTCTTCACTCGTGACTGGAAGTAGAAACAGAAGGCTGCTGTGTTGTGCTTGTGTGAGTGGAGCACCCAGCCGACATATGGATATCAAAGCCAAGGTGCCATTTTACTTTGATTGTTCCTGTTGTCTTATTTCACTTTAAACTGTACACCGTGGCTTCCGACTTTCTTTGCCGAAAATAATATTTTTAATTGTGCCACCAACATTATCATAAAGAAAGGGCTTTGCCATGTGAAGGCTGGGGGGGGGGGGGTATAGAATATGGATGGCATGATACTGATATGTGATGCGGACATGGCAGTTTTCAATGTTCCTAAATTCATATAAAACCACTGAAGCAGATATGGGTTTTTAAAGCTTCGTTTTTGTCATACATAATAACCAACCCAAGAGCTATGTTTATTTAAGGGTGTTTTTACGTTTTCTATGTATTTTACACAATTTTCATACATAATTTACATTTCACGTAACACTTTTACACATACATAAATTTCACAATGGCTATCATAAAAATGAGCATTCTGACCTTCCTGCAGCCACTCTTGCAAAAATTGGTGCACTGTGCTATTGTCATGGCCCACAGATTGTGCTGAATGACAAATTTTCATCCCACCTCTTTAAAGCCAAAAATCTGCTCTTTGTTGACGTTTCTGATAAGATGTTAGTATTGAATGTGACATGTTGGCATTTTTAGCAATCAACCTGCTCTCTGAAGTCAGTCCCTGCAAGACCTGTTAACTGCTTCAAGCCTGTTGCTTTGAACTCCATGCTTTCTACATTTATATCAGCCAAAGATTTCACATGACTGGCCCAGTATTTTAACCATGCAGATCTCAATGCAACTCATTCACCTGCCGATTTGCATGCCCTTCTGATAGCTCATACCAGATGCTGCAATTTCTATGCCAGAAAGTTTATATGGAGTCGAAAAGGCATTTGCAATTTGCATAGCACATTCAGATCAACTTGTGCACCTATAGGGGGGAAAATGACAATATTGTTCCAGCAAGACTCTCCCTCATACCTGCCAACCTGGGAAAATCTGCATCAGTAAAATTATATGTGCACATCAGTAAAACTATGCGCAAACCAAAGAAAATCAGCACGCCCTTATATAAGACATGAAAATTTACCTTTAGGCTCCTTTCTACAACTTCTTGGACTCGTGGTGATAACAATGGGATACAGTTTGTAGTCATTGCTATCATTGCTCCCATCGCATGCAACAGCAAATGGGCCCTCTTGCAAATATGTGACCACTGAAGAAATTCTCTCTCCAGAAATTTCTTTAATTAGAGCTGTTGTTTTAGTTCTTGCACGCCCATACTTCTTTGCTATTTCGGATTTCAGAAGCATTTTCCGGAATAGGGGACCAGCATGGTCCGCAGCATTTATTGGAACATTATGTTCAATTAAAAATGACGTAAACAGCAATTCAGCACGTAGCACGTCCGACTGACTGTCGCTCGCCTTGAAATAAGAGTCCACTCTCACACTTTTTTCGACACATTGTGCATCGCTTGTGTGCTTGGGCCCTTTCACGTGCCGAGAAATATAGTTTCTCCCAGCACAGGAAATGTTGAAGTTAGACACAAAACGCAAACTTCGCACCTTTTTGCGATCGCTTTATGCAGCAAAATTCTTTAGTATAACTGTCCTTAAATGCTTGAAAATATTTATTTGCCTTACTTAAGGCCACTGCACGGTTAAGAGACAAGTAATGATAACACGAAAAACAGCAAGCACGTGCGTAACTTTCCATGAATTCTCTTTCCCTGCTGCGCAGAAAGTACCAAAGCTGAAGTGCTTGATCTGCTGCGATGTGCACACACAGCCTTGACGGCATTATGAGAAGTGCAGATTATCACGTGACCTAAAGCGGGAGTACGGCACAGAGAGATCGAATCTGACTCACTCCTTGGTGCATTGAGCGAGGAGGCGAAGGCAAAATTATGCAGAAGTAAATAAAAATCTCAGGACATTAAAATCGCCAAAAATCCGTAAAATCGTTCGAGTCTACCGTACATCCGTAAAGCAGTATCAAAATCCGTAGATTTTATGGATGATCCGTAAAAGTTGGCAGGTATGCTCTCCTCCTCACTCTACTCCAATACCTTTTCTTCCCATTCTAAATAACTGCAAAGTTTTGCATTTGTATTTGTCCATAATTCATACATACATATCACTTAGCTGTCCTTTGAGATTCAGAGGTTAGCTCCTCAAAGAAAGCTCATCTGCCAGATTAAAGTTTTACAACTGATGTTGCTACATTTTATTTAATGCTGATGTATCAAACATATCCATTTACAGCAATCACAGTACAGAACTCAAGCTTCACATGTCTCACATAAGACCTATTGAATTTAATGCTCATTATCTTTTTCTCTTGCAGACATTCCTGGATCTAGTCCTCCTATGATTTCCTTGGACTTCCTTTTGCTTTCTTCCCTGCCACTTGGGCTGAATCAAATCTTTTAGTTAGCAGCTCATTTCTCTTTCTTTCAAAAAGGCCAAACCATATCAGAACAGTCTCCACCTTACTAACTTCACATTACACATCATTGTTCCTCACATGATCAGAACATGTTTTGCACCAAATCCCCCGTAAGTAACATCTCTCCAGCACACAAACACCTATGTTTTTTCTACAGTACCCAGGTTTCACCACTGTACATCAGAGTAGCAGCAATTACATTTTCGTACATAACCACTGGAGACTTTTTCAAGAACTCATTAGTCCTGTGAAGTCTTCCCGAGGTAGTTATGACTTCAAAATACACCCCCTCCATACACACACACTAATTTTACTATTTCTGACATTAATTGCATGATATAACGTGACACATTTTTTATTGTGCAAGAACTTACCACCAAAAATATTACATGAAACTTACATTTTGCCAAACACTGTTTTTGTTCTATAATAGAACGTGAAAATCCCACAAATATGTGACGTCAGTGAATAAACAAAGACATCGCTCTTTCCCCGTTTAGCAAAGCACAGCAACCAAAAAATTGTTTTTCAGCCACCGCCGGGAAATTGAATCCCAGATCTCTCGATATCTAGCCGAGCGCGTTAGCCTCACACCACAGTGGCCAACAATCAATGGCGCTATGTGCGTTTTTCTGTCAGCATCTGACATTATAAATCAGTAAGATGGGCTCAGCTTCTGGGACGTCTCTATCTGGTGGGCATTAACGGCACTGGCTGTATATTAATTATAGCAGTTAAATCCAAAGGGCGAGATCCAAAGTGAAAATCTCACGAATACGTGGCATCAGTGAATAAACAAAGACATCGCTCCTTCCAAGTTAAGCAAAGCACAGCAACCGAAAAATTGTTATTCGGCTACCTTCGGGGAATTGAACCCCGAATCTCTTGATATCTAGCCGAGCGTGTTAGCCTTACACCACAGTGGCCAACAATCCACGGCACTATGTGCATTTTTCTGTCAGCATCTGACATTATATATCCGTAAGATTGGCTCAGCTACTGAGACATCTCCATCTGGTGGGCATTAATGGCACTGGCTATATATTAATTATAGCAGTGAATCCAAAGGGAGAGATCCAAAGTGAAAATCCCCCGAATATGTGGCATCAGTGAATAAATCACCACAAAGCACAAGACTTTGTAGTACTTTGGTACTGTTATTCATGTTTAAAATCTTTCTTAGGCGGCTAGGTTGCTTGGCAACGTGTGTTTTTTAGCTGAATAATTCTGATGGCTTATTCAGACACTCTCGCAACTTGTGGTTTTTGTAATCGATTTTCTGTTTTTTGTGGCAGATGATGAGCATGGGTTGGGCCAGGAAGGTTATAGATGCATGCAAAAGCTTTAACTAAATGATTCCTCGTGCAACTCAGAGGAAGTTATGATAATTATAAAAACATTTTTGTGGGCTTTACACTTGCATCTATGGCCTTGCAGAAACCCATTTACAACTAGGTCTTTGTGGAAGTGAGAAAATGCAGAGTTTTGCTGGTCCTTAATAAAGCCAAGGCTCGCCATTCTTGACACTTTCTACATTCAAGTTGTTATTACTTTATCTCCTTTTTACTCATACCTGTTGGTTTTTGAGTATTTCTTAGTTGTTTAAGTACCAGATAAATTTTTTTTTGCATCTTTCTCTTCTTAATAGTATGTGAATTCTGAAAATTCATAATTGCTGCGTTGCGCGTCATAATCTTCAGGTTTTTTTTTGCAAATTTAGTTTTAAATTCTTAGGTAAAATTTTTCTTTGACTCTGCTCTTGGGTATATATATATGTGGGATGTAAGGTCAGGTGATGCGTAACATCACAGCCTTTCCTTGACAAATGTCAATCCCGCCTTCTCGTGGTGCATCCTGTTCCCACTAAAAAGGCTCTGACGACCGCAAATAGCGGTATAACTATACCATCAGGATTAGAGGAAATGCTATCCCACACTCACCAACCCGCTTGGCCAGCGTGGTGAGTTATGGCCAAACCCCTCCAAAATGACTCCACAACTTAAATCTTGGCCCTCAGTCTCCGGCAGCTGGAATGTACCTGGCCAAGGCAGCGGCCAATGCGACATGAAGGCAGAGGGTGCTAAGAATCCCCGGAGGACCGGACTAGGCTGCCATCTGATGCTGACCTTGGCTACGTATAATGGACGCTCCCTATCTTCTGATTCAAGGCTTCTTGAATTGGAAGAGGAATTACAAAGGATCAAGTGGGACATTGTCGGGCTAAGTGAGGTAAGGAGAAAAGGAGAAGATCTCATCGAACTGAAAAGTGGACATCTCTTCTACTATTGTGGGACAGATACTGGCAGAACTAGTGGTGTTGGATTTATAATAAACAAGAAACTGAAGGATAAAGTTGTAGAAGTTGAAAGTTCCTCTGACAGAGCTGCACGACTTGTTATCCAACTCTCGAAAAGATACCAGGCTCAGATTATTCAAACTTATGCACCCACCACAAGTCATCCTGAAGAAGAAATTGAAGAATTTTATGAGGAAATTCGTGATCTAAATAATAAAGGTAAGCAGCACTTGAAGATAATTATGGGAGATTTCAATGCAAAAATAGGGCAACAGCAACAGAATGAAACTTCAGTAGGTAAATTCGGTCACAGCAACAGAAACCAGCATGGAAATACTCTCTTAAGAGTTTGCAGAGGCAGAAGGGTTTTTCATCTTGAACTCCTTTTCCAAGAAAAAGCCACACAAGAAATGGACATGGAGACATCCAAATGGGACGACAAGTGAAATTGATTTTATTATGTGTAACAAAAAATTTGTCATAGAAGACTGCAGTGTGCTAAACAAGTTCAACACAGGTAGTGACCATAGATTGGTGAGATGTAAGATGCACCTCAACACTAAACTCGAACGTGGCAATTAGCTGGGTCTAAGAACAAGTTGCATGTGAACAAATTATCACGAAAAACCAAAATGTTGATGCAAAAAGAAGAGAGATGAGGACAACTAAAGAAGATGTGAATTCCAAAGTGGAATATATAGAGCTATGCAAGACAGTACGAAAAAGTATCACTGAAGACGTAAGGAAATTCAACTGTGAACTAGTGAGGAAAGCAATTGAAAACAACCAAAGCCTAAAGATAGGAAAGGGACATCTCAGTAAGGGAAGAAAACAGATTATGGCACTGAGAAAAGAAGATGGTTCTGTAACAAGAAATAGAGGTGAAATTTTGACAAGAGTGAAAGATTTCTACTCCAAATTATATGAAAGGGATGATGCATGTACTCCAGACATCATGAAAGGTACCAGAGTTCTTCCAGTCCTCCCAGCAGAAGTTTCACATGCAATCAAGAACATAAAGCGGGGAAAGCTCCAGGAGAAGATGGAATTACTGTAGACATCATAAAAGAAGCAAGTGGAGAAATCGAAACAGTACTCGCCCAAATTTTCACTCAATGCCTTAATGAAGGGAAGATTCCTGAGGATTGGAACAACGCTACAATGATCCTGCTACATAAAAAAGATGACATTGAGGATCTCAGGAACTACAGACCTATCAGCCTCCTATCAGTGATTTATAAAATCTTCACTAAAGTTCTTTCACACCGTTCGAAGGTAACACTGGAAATGGCTCAACCGAGAGAACAAGCTGGATTCAGGAGTGGCTACAGCACTATAGATCCTATCCACGTACTGAGAGAACTAATTGAAAGAGCGAAGGAATATGAACTTCCATTTTGCATGGCTTTTATCGATTATGAAAAAGCCTTTGATTCAGTGAAACCATCAGCAGTTACAATGGCTCTGAAATCCTGCGGTATTGAAGATGCATACATTAATATTATCAATAATATCTATGAAAATGCAAGTGCAAAGATTCGGCTGTTTGAAAATACAACACACATAAAAATTGGAAAGGGAGTGAGACAAGGTGACACCATATCTCCGAAGCTCTTTAATATCACATTGGAAAATGTCTTTCAATCACTGAACTGGGAAAACAAAGGGATAAAGATTAATGGAGATTATCTAACCCACCTTCGTTTTGCTGATGACATAGTCATTTTTGCACCTACCCCATCAGAGCTGCAAAGTATGATCCAGGAACTTGCTGAAAAAAGTAAAGAAGTGGGGTTAAAAATGAACTTTCAGAAGACAAAAGTGATGTTCAATGCTTTTACAAGAAATGAAGATTTATCGATTGATGGAGAAAAGCTGGAGATAACAGACACATACGTTTATCTTGGACAGCAGATATCAAGTGAGGGTCACATTGATGAAGAAATTAATCGGCGTACAAAACTTGCCTGGAGAGCTTTTGGAAGAAACAGCATAATTTTCAAAAGCAATATGCCATTATGTCTTAAGTGTTTGATCAATGCATCCTTCCAGGGCTTACGTATGGTGCAGAGACATGGACCTTAACTAAAAGAGACATACAAAGGCTGCAGACAATTCAAAGAAGCATGGAGAGGTGCATGCTTGGTGTAACCAGGAGAGATAAAAAGAGGAACTCGTGGATCCGAAAAATGACAAGAGTGGAAGACATCATGATCAGAGTTAAATCCCTGAAATGGCAATGGGCTGGACATACTGCCAGAAGGACAGACCATCGATGGACAGCCGAAATTTTAGATTGGATTCCAAGGGACAGGAAAAGACCCAGAAGAAGACCACATGGGAGATTGGTGGATGAAATTCGAAAGTATGCGGGAGTGACATGGAGGAGACTGGCACAAGACAGACCGTTGTGGAGGAAACTTGGGGAGACCTTCGTCCAGCAGTGGATTGATAATGGTTGACAATGATGATGATGATGATGATATATATATATAGATATATATATATAACACTCGGCTACATATCAAGAGATTCGGCGGTAGCCGAATAACAATTTTTCGGTTGCTGTGCATTGCTAAACGTGGAAAGAGCGATGTCTTTGTTTATTCTATAATAGAACTATCGTGCAGATGATGCTTACATAAAACTTCATTAAAACAACAGAACTAGTGTTTTTTCTCAAACCATATTTAAATGTTCAAACTACACAATGAGTGCATAAATACCTTGAGGCAATCGATTGGTGATCCAGCGTGCACAGCTAATGGACAACTCAGGACTTCCAATTTTCAGTAGGAGTTCTCTCAAACTACCCAAGAAACTGCTGTCAGGGGCAAAATCTCTGCAACTGTTTTCTTTCTGCTTTTCCACATAGTTGACCACTGCATTTCTTGCAGCAACCATGATCAAATGGTCAGAAGGAAGCTGTAAAAAAAAAAAGGCAAAAATGTTCTACGTGAAAAAACAGTAGAATAAAAAAAAACTTGCATGCATTCACTATTGGTATTAAGATTTTACATCTAGAAACAAGAGAAAGAATTTTTTATAAAATGTGATCCTAGGACCTGGGGCATCACATGAGAATTTACATTGATGGTAACTGGAATTAGGCAAAGTCTGACGTAACAGCATGTAGATAACACGAAAATATTTCACACACTCAAACTAGGGGAGATGTAATCTTGCATTCTTCCTGTACCTTTGCTTTGAGATGTATCCCACTAAAATGTTACTAGATTAATTTCAAATGCTTCGATGTTTAAAACATACAAACAACAGTAAAATTAGAAATAATAAGTTACATAGACACACATTTTAAATTTCTTTCAGTTCTTTCTTTCTATTTTTGTATTTTATTTTTGTGGAGAATGGCCATGCTTGAGGAAATAGAATAAAAAATGATCACAACATACTGTGACATGGTTCAAGTGTAACTATCTGCCCATACCCCAATAATAACAATAATAATAATACAGGGGGGTGGAGAGAGCGGATGTGTCTGTGTCAACCACAACTCAATTACAATAAAATACTTCAAAATTTAGCCGATTATTTTACATTTACATAGTTGTCCGAGTAGCGGTGGCCCAGTTTCAATTTGAAATTCCAAAATGAGAGCTTGCTGGAAGCAAAAATATTGGTGCTATTTCTATGGGAACCACACAGACAACTGAAAATGTGTAATCTTAAACATTCATGCATGTTCAGCCATTGGTGGCTGCATTGTGAAATGCAAACAACTTCCCTTATCTGTATCCCATATATGGTTCTAATTTTCCTGGCAATGAACATACACCACTCTCCTGAAATATGCAGTGCTTTACTACTGGTCTTGGGTTAAGTCAATTATTTTACCTTTAAAGTTTATAATGGATTATACAGGCTATGTTTGTCAAACTCATTTTCACTACATTCCTTCTGAAAGAGAAAATCCTTGGCTGCAGCTAAAGCTATAAGAAAGAGAGGTGTGAAATAGAAGAGAAAAGAAACCTTTTAGCACCTAATGAAAAGACCATTAACATAACTAATGAGACAAAGTCACATAAATCGACGAGATGATGTATACTGAAAAAAGCATTTTAATCATGCCAAGCTTTTGTCTGCCAACAGGAGGATTTGTCAAGGCAAACTTACACTAGATGAACAATGATCCATCTGGAGTTTAAAATTAAACCCCGGATAAGCACGAGCATTAAAACAAAAACATAACACTACAAACACACAAAATGTGTTACTGTTATGTGGATTCAAAGTTCATGTGGTACAACATACAAGATATCAAACCATAATTTATGTTAGTCTTAAGCTCAGAGCCTGCAGAAGATGGAGGTCCACAGTGATGGCAGTTCAATGGATACCCCGTCATTGCATACGCAGAATCTCTTGCAATAATCTTGATAGACGCCCTGATCATAGTTCCCCTATAAGTAGTGAATGGGGCTACCACCCCAAGTAGCACGTGACGTTTAAAAGACGTCGCATTTCGGTTGCAAAAGTTGATACTTGGTCTTCCGTACAAAGACTACGTTTGATAAACGTTTGTTAAATGTTTCATCCGTTACCGTTGCGATTTTGTCACATTCATTACGTTTGCTAAACGTTGCATTTTCGTCATGTTAGCAAGGTCACAGCTAATCTTTGGCGTGACATTACATTCAGGCAAAAAGAACAAAATTATACTGTTGATAAAACAGTAAGCTTGTGTATAATTGATAAAGATTATTGAATTCCTCCTTTTTTTTTTTTGCTTATACGACTAGAAGATTTTATTCCATTGGTTTTCAAGCAGCTTCTGGTCTGCGGCTGCGTCGTTCTCTAACCTGCTGTTACGTCACTTGTACTACGGACGGTGAGTTATGGCAAGGCTGAGCTCGATCGTCCAGAGCTGCATGCCTAATCGATGGATTTTATCGTTCTTAAAAGGTAAGTTCTTTTCCTGTTTCAATTCATAGGCTTCGATTTCGAAAACAATTCATGTATTCGCTTCGTAACTCGTGGAGATTCCCGTAACACGTGAAGACATTCATGTATTCGTTTCGTAGCACGTGGAGGTAGGCTTAACACGTGAACACATTCATGTATTTTCTTAACAGGTATATATATCATCGACTGCATTTTAAACTAGGAGTAGTAAAGAATTTGTTAGATTTTCGGATCTAAACACAGCTGATTCGTTTTTAATTTTGTATTTTCGTGAAAGAGTAACAAAAATATATTTCAAGGAAATGAAATTTTAGACCTTTTTCATTTTTATGAGCTACTGAATATTTGGTTAGATTTTTAAATAACAAATGCAGCTAGTTGTAAAAGAAATTCTAATTCTTCAAATGTTTAGAGAGTATTGAATTTATACTTAATTACTCAAATGTGCTTCCGTGTAGCAAACATTGTTACAAACGCAGCTTATTGGTATGTTAGTTATAAAGGATACTCTATATTACTGTTATCATATATTAGATCAGCATTTCTTAGGGCTCATTCAGCCAGTTTTTTTTTGCAAGAAATATATTGTGTGTAGAGTAACAAACGGAATAAGCTGTTGGAGAGATACTTATTAAATCCAGAAAGCTTCAAGGTTGAAAAAAATTCAAAACCCACCCTGTACAGAGTCCTGTGGCCAAGAAGTATATTGTCAGTCACAATTCAAAGTCTACGTAAGGCACGCAAATTTTTTTTTTTTTTTTTTTTTGAAAATGCACGTTTTATACCAGATGTGAATTAAGCTTACTGAAATCATAATGTATCTGTATCCAAATGGAATATATACAAATATCCAATGCAACATTTTGTTAGACTGTGGGAGTACACACTTACATTCAAATGTGCCCATCTCCCCCTTCCACATATCAGAGTTGTGCCTATCAAATAATGAAGCAGAGGAATGCTATTGAACCTGTCACAGGCAAGGTGGCCAGTTGCTTTGCTTTTCCAGTTACAGTTTACTAAATTTTTGTTCAAATTTCAGGAATGCAGGGGTGGGAGAAGTTGGAAGCAGAGTTGTATAAAAATAAAATGTATCTGTGAACACAACCATTGAAACAAAACTTGCTGCAAACCTGCATATCACGATGACAATATAAGATAATTTAAAGAAACAATTAAAAAATAATTATTAGGACATTACAAATTCCGATGACGGCAAAATACAATTGAATATGTGTGTGAAATTGACCTTTATGGCAAAATATTGGATTATGAACCTCATAAAAACAAGAGAATTAAAAGAAACATTTTATACCCAGAAAACAGTTCCATTAATGAACCTTTAAAAATTATAAATAGTATTTTCAACAGCTTAGTTCAAAAATTACTGTGCTGCCCCCAGTGGCGCAGTGGTCTAAGCGATGGCCTCTGATCATTCGTCCGAACGGGGTCCGGGTTCGAATCTCGGTGAGGCATGGATGTTGTGTTTGTCTTACAGCACTGGGTCCCTCCCTTCCCTGGAACCAGTGACCCTAAATTAGGGACGGGCGACTGCTTATAGCCCATTGAGTTGCTCACGGTGGTCGTTAAACCTCCAATAAAAAAAAAAAATACTGTCGACTTACAAATTACTTAAGGAAAAGATTTTAATTTAATAACTAGTTGCTGCAAGAGGAACCTGGCAATAAAATTTAAATTCCTTCTGTGTAAAGGAAACTTTTGATACAGTTCCTATGTACTGAGAAACAGGCCTTGATAAAATCTAGAGGCCACAAACGTCCAAATGTGCCCATATTAGCAAAATCTGCTAATAATTTGAAAACTATCGGCGTGCGCACATACTTTTACATTCTACTACTTTGGTTGGAAGTATAGTTTTATGAGGATTTTTTTCTAATTTGAATTAATTTTCTCTCAACAATATTATTTTTGAACACATATCATTGCTCCTTTGTTTCTGTAATGCTTCAAAACCATCTTGATAGCTGTTTACTTTTGGTGCTACTGGTTTTGAATTTAATGTTCACTTTGAATTTTGTAGCTGTTTGTTCCCAAATGGCAAGAGTAATAGACCAATTTTTGTATTTGCTAGTTGAGTCTGTATCTTCAGATTTCTCTGAATGAATAATCTTTTCTAAGCAATTAAATTAAAGAGCCACAAACCAATATTTCTATTCACTGTCGGATTAATACTTTTCTGACTAGGCCAGTGCTTCCTAATTAGCCTTTCTCTGAATTATGGATCTCTTCTATTATCAGATCGTTAAGGGCAACAGATTAAAGGCTGGATCATGTAGCTACGCTGTGTAGAAAAGCCGTACAAACTGTCACAGTTTGATTGTACACATTTTTTTCAGCAATGTATGTATGTATATATATATACTGGTCACAAAAAGTTAGGGATATTGCATGAAGTGAAGCCACGTAACAAACGCCAGAGTGTGTTTGCAAAAACAATTCAATGGGCAATTTCTGCTCACAACAAGTAGTACCACAATATAGACAAAAGTGTATATTCAGAGAATGTCCAAACCTCTGGATTTCAGTATCCAGTAACACTACCTATGTGTCGAAGAACGTCTTGACACCTACGAAGCATACTTGCAGTGACATTATTGATTAGTGTTTGGTGCAGTTAGTCCCATATTAGTCAACA
The DNA here is from genome assembly GCA_039090855.1 of Macrothele yani. Lineage (NCBI taxonomy): Eukaryota > Metazoa > Arthropoda > Arachnida > Araneae > Macrothelidae > Macrothele > Macrothele yani. Next base: position 82,875,748 of record CM077006.1, on the reverse strand, counting down.
CATTACAGAGGTCTGCCAGTATACTGGGGTATGGAATGCGGTTATCTAAACGTTGCTGTATAGATTCCCAAATTTTCTTAGTAGTATTAAGGTCAGACCTGAGGTAGCTGTAAGGATTCGATCTTGTGGTTTTCCAGCCATGGCCGGTCCAAGGGGTAGGTAGGCCAGGTGGTAAATGTGTAGATTAGCGTCCTAAATTATTTCATTGAAAAAATTTTAGTACCTGGAAAAAGTGCGATGTACAGATTTTAGTGTATGGAAATTAATGTCAAATGGTGCAAAAATTGAATATTTTAAATGTGTTTTAAAGATATATTTTTTTCGTAATATTGACCTGTGAGTCTGACGCTGTGAAGAGAAGCTGCGGTAGGCCTAATGTATTGCTACGGCAAAGAATGTGAAGCTTTGGTCCTTTAAAAGGAAGGTTTCTTGCTGTACCAAAATGATGGGCGGAAGAGTACAAGAGAAAGAGGTTATGTTGTTGGCAGGAGAGCAATAAATGTAGTGATACGCTACAGAAAATAGGTCCACAGCATCCACCCTTTATTTTGTTGTATCCTGTATGTTGTTGGCAGGAAAAACTGGGGAAAAAAACTCTTCGATTTGCAAAAGATATGTATGAGTAAGATAGAAACTGACCTGCGAACAAGCTATTAACACAGGAGAACCAAAGGTGCAGTGACACAGCAAATCAGCTATGAATGGAAGCTGTTCAAACCAGAACCGAAAGTTATAGTTCCCCAGTTTCCTATACAACATAGAAAAGCATGTTAGTACTTTCTAACATGCTTTTCTACGTTCTTTCGCATACCACGAGTATGCGAAAGAACGAAAAATTTCTCAACATCGCTTTAAAAACAATGACAAAACATGAACGAACTATATTGTGTAGCGTATGAGTATAACACGGCTCGCTCTCGTGGTAACAAAATACGCGCTTGGACTTGTAGTCGTCCGAGCGTGAATTAAACGCTGCAGCGAATCTTCCTTTCAATGAAGCTAAGCTTCACATCGTCGCCGTAGTGATGCACAGAGTCGCACAATATAGACGTACACGTGTACGCCATACGTGGATAGTTTGCAAATTATTAGCAGATTTTGCAGATAGTTTTTGCTTGTAGATTAAAAAAATAAAAATGTTATTACAGCAATTAAAACACTTAAGGTTTTACTAAGATTAATATATTTAATTCTATCCTAACATGAGAATGTTCAACTATTTTTCACATCTTCCGATAGTTATTTTGTTTTTGCAGAAGTTTCTGGCCTCTTGATTTTATCAAGGCCTGTTCTCAATATATAGGAACTGTAACAAAAGTTTCATTTACACAGAAAGATTTTTTTTATTTTATTGCCAGGTTACTCTTGCAGTTGCCAGTTATTAAAATAAAATATTTTCCTTATATATTTTATAAGTACTATTTTTTGAATTAAGTTGTTAAAGATGCTATATATAATTTTTGAAGGTTCATTAACAGAACTGCTTTTCTTGATATAAAAATTAGTCTCTTGTTTTTATGAGGTTCATAGTCCAAAAATTTTTAAGTTTTGGCCTTAAGGTCCATTTTACACACATTTTTGCGGATTCAGTCGTAATGTCCTTTTGCCCTCTCTGGAATCTGTAATGTTCTAATAATTATTTACTGTTATATTAATTTTTCTTTAAATTATCTCGTTCCATTGTTATCGTGATTTGCGGGTTTGCAGCAAGTTTTCTGTTTCAATGGTTGTGTATGCAGTCACATTTTATTTGAATGCACCTCTGGCGATGCATTAGGCCTACCGCAGCGTCTCTTCACAGCATCACTCACAGTTCAATATTATGATAGAAAATCTTTAAAACACATTTAAAATATGAAATTTCTGCACCATTTGCCATTAATTTCCATACTCTAAAATCTTTAAGTCACACTTTTTCGAGGTACTGACATTTTTCCGACGAAATAATTTAGGACGCTAATATACATATTTACCGGCCAGGTAGGCAGCCACCAAATGGAAGGGATGCCCATAAATTTTCTTACATAGTAAAATTATCCGCTAACTTTTTTCTTTTTCTTTTATGAGCTAGTCTGTATTTGCCACAAAAATGAAAGCTGAATACTCCTTTGTTGTTTCTCTGACACATGCAGAGTTCTTATATATATACCACCAACAACAAGAAGCATTTTCAATTCTTGTGCGTTTTTTTTTCTGAGAATTCTTCTCTGCTGCTTTTTTACGCATTTGGGTTTTCAGGGGGGGAAAATGAGCCTTTTTTTTTTTGTTCGTTCCTGATGTTTGTTGACATTTTTATATACACTGAGTGGCCACTTTATTATGACTACCTGACAGTTTTAAGCAAATGAGCTATGGCTGCACGCTGTTGCCGCCAGAGGGTGAGGCCAGTATGAAAAGAGAAAGCTTAGTGCTTGCCACAGTAGTAGAAGTGATTTTTGGGTGACGAGATGGGTAAAAAATGCAATTTGACGGACTTTCAACGTGGGACGATTGTAAGAGCTCGGAGCCATGGAGCGAGTATCACTGAAACCGCCGCATTCATGAAATGTTCCAGAGCCACTGTTGTTAAAGTGTTTAAAGACTGGACTGTCAGCCAAAAAACTGGGTCTCTACGTGCAACGTGTGGTCGTCTAGTGACTACTCTCTCCGGGCGGACCGGAGTGTCCAGACTGGTAATAGGCAACAGTGCAGCAATTACAGACCGTCTTAATCAAGGATCCCTCAAATGATCTGTGCACGCACTGTTCGCCGTACACAGCACGGATGGGATATGGCAGAAGGAGGCCTGTTCGAACACCTTTGCTGTCTGCAGTTAACAAGAGAAAATGTCTCCACTTCGCACAGGAGCATAAGGATTGGACAGTCGATAATTGGAAAAAATTATTTGGTCCGATGAATCACGTTTTCAGTTGCACCATGCCTATGGCCGAGTGAAAATTTGGCGGAAACAGCACGAAAGCATGGACCCCAAATGCATTGCTACAACCCTTCAAGCTGGTGGAGGCAACGTTATGGTTTGGGGAATGTTTTTCTGGCATGCTTTGGTCGCTTTAATTCGTGTTGATCAACGTCTGACTGGCACATCATATCTAAACATCGTTGCAGACCAAGTACATCCTGTCATGTGGATGGTTTATCCCAATGGCGATGGCTACTTTCAACGAGATAATGCGTCTTGCCATAGTGCTCGTATTGTACAGGATTGGTTTCAGGAAAATGCCGGTTAGTTTACTTTGCTTAGCTGGCCCCCACAATCTCCAGATCTCAACCCCATTGAGAATTTGTGGGATGAAGTTGAACAAGCCATCAAACAGCTGGATATACAACCCTGCAATTTCACACTCCTGGAAAGTGCTATTCATCAAGCATGGTCTTAGATTCCAAAAACCACCTATCAACATCTCGTGGAGTCCATGCCACGAAGAATCTACATCGACGTAGTATTAAAGGCAAAAGATGGCCCAACGAAGTACTGAGGGGGTGGTAATAATAAAGTGGCAACTCAGTGTATAACAATAAGGCTTGAGTGACAAGCCTTATTGTTACGTACATCTTGGAAATAAATCCCAAATTCCCACAGCCTAGGGTAAAGCGGGAAAAAAACACTTTTTACTATGAAAACTGCAACACAAAGCTCCTACAGATTGCGAACCATATATATATCAATGGTTTTCTATCCACTCACTGATAGCGCATTGTTTGCCATTCAGGAAAGATTTACTCAGTTGCAAAAACTTTTCAACGCTTCGGGTTTCCTTTATAATTTGAAGAAATTGCCTGACAGGGGATTCTTTAAAAGAAAAGTGTATTCAGTTAGAAAAATTCCTTAAGGATGCTGACAGTGAAGAAAAAGATATTGATGGGGAGCAACTGTTTTAAGAGCTGAGGCATTTGCAAGCACTTATGAGCAAATGCAGCTCAGCTACTACAATAGAAGCTCTAAACTTCATATTCCGGTATGATATGGTTCATTGTTATCCTAACAGTAGGATTTGCTTTCGAATATTGCAAATCCTGTCTGTAGAAAGCGGGAAAAGAAGTTTTAATAAATTAAAGCTGATAAAGACTTATTTGAGATCTACAACGATGCAGGAACAGCTATCGGCTTTATCCATCATTTCTATTGAAAACGATATTGCACCAAAAAAATTTCTGAAGCAAAGAGGTTTTTGCAAAGTAAAGCCAGACATGAAAGTTTCATGTAAATAACACAAACAACTATGTATGATTCAGTCATTTTGTGAGTAAAATTATCATTATTATATTGGACTATTTATTTGTAGCATAGCATATAATAGTGAGTTAGTGACATATCTACTGAGCATGCGAAGTTGAGATTAGAGCTATTTGCTGTGTTTGGGTCCATACTGCAAAAAAAAAAAAAAATGGGGGGGGATCAAAGGAGTCTTTCTGGCTGTCGGGAAAAAAACCAGAAAAAGTTGAATGCCATGATGACAGCACTTTCAATAGGTTTCTTCAGTGGTTTAGCTTTTTTTCTCTTCCTTTTTTTTTTTTTAATAATTTTCATTCCAGTTAATTGTAACTGCAGCTTGTGCTCATTTTGGCTTTTCACTTTACTAGTAACTTGTTTTTCAGTGTTTACTTCCCTTTTTGTTTCTTCTTGCTTGATTCTTAATATATATAAAGATAAATTAAAATTTGGGGGTATATGATAATTCATAATAAAATTTTATAAACATAATTTACCAGCACTAATGAGGGCAAACTTTTGAATGTGATTTACATTAAGAAATAATAGGGCATTCAAAACAGTTGAATTATATAAAGAAATTGCATAAATGATTTTTTTTTCTTTTTAAATTTTACTCAGGTATGGTTATTCATGGCTCTAGTTAGGAAAGTTAGGGATGTTATGCAAAACACAGATGAGTGTAAATTAAGTACAACCTCCTGTAGCTTTAAAACTTGAGCTTATATCCCTCAGATCAGTATTTCCCCTCCTACCAGTAGATCTTTCTGTAGAGTACAACTGGATCACCCTGTGAAAGTAAACCAAGTTGGTGACTTCACCAAGTTGGTAAATATAATATTAGTGGAATTAAAGGATTAAACCATGTGTGAAATTATAGAATAAATAAGCAACATTTATTCACAATTAAATAATTTACTTTAAGATCTATAGTTTTGTTGAGCCTTTAGCTCGGCTTCATCAGGACAAAGAGAGCATAAACATTCATATGTGACATCATCAGGTAGTTGATGATCATGGATTTTGGTGAATTGTCTCCATGCAATTGAAAGAAATCGAGTAGGTGTCATGTTGTTGACAAGTCATAAAGAAAAGTCATGGAAACAAATTGGTGTTTTCTACCCATGTATATCGTGCAGTACATCTATGCGTTACAGAGGATTCCTTGCAGAAAAAGCTAGATTTTTGCCGCCGCAGTGGTCTAAGCACTGGCTTATGACTGTTCGATTCTTCCAAGTGGGTTGGGTTCGAATCCCGGTGAGGCATGGATGTTGTGTTTGTCTTACGGCAGTGGGTCTCTTCCTTCTCTGGAACCAGTGACCCTAAATTAGGGACAGGCGACTGCTTATAGCCCATTGAATTGCTCACCATGGTCAGTAAACACAAAAACAAAAAAATAAAAAAAAAGTTATGATTTTTTTTTTTTAAAGAAATTGTGGCACACACAGGATATAGATTGATATAGATTGTCCTTTTGTTGTAGACAAAGCTGTCCAGAAATTTAGGAACTTTCAAATGTTTAAATTTCAAAGTTATTTTGAAATCTATAAACAAGGCAAATTTTTGTGGATCAAAAGACTACGTTGAAGACATAACTGGGGAATTTATCACATCGCTTGTGAATGTGGACTTTCATGTATAGGACAGATCCGTAGAGCTTTTAAGTTTTCATGTGAAGGAACACATGACTTACATATGGAACTGAAGAAGTCGTCTATAGCCCAACATTGTCATGAAAATAACCAGATTTTTTTTTTTAAATGCTACGCTTATTGATAAACCTGATTTGACTATCAAGCTTAATATATTAGAAGCTTTCCACATCTAGTGCAACTGCTCATGGCTTGTCAACGACATGACATCTACTAGATTTCTTTCGAACACGTGGAAACAACTTGCCAAAAGCAGTGACTGTCAGAATGCTGATGATGTCACGATGATTTGAACGTTTGCACTCCATTTGTCCTAATGAAGCCAAGCCAAATGCTCAGTGAAACTACAGTAGATTTAAAATCTTAAAATAAAATATTTAATTGTGAATAAACATTGCTTATTTAAAATATTCTATCTCTACAGCCCAACTATTGAAGTCATAAAATATATTTGGGAATTACTTGGAGCAAAAACATAACGTACAAGAGCATTAACCAGAAAAGAAATCATGTGTTTCTTTGGAAAAAAAAATAAACTAACCGTTTGCAGTGGGTGTTTTTTTTTTGGGGTTTTTTTTAAGTAACCCCCCCCCCACACACACACCTGTTTATTGGGGGGTAAAAATCCTGCTTGATCTGCAGCATTTCCATTCGGTAGAAATTTTGTGTGTAGCTAGCTTGCAAAACTCCTAAAGCAGCAACTGCATCAATCTGCCGTACACCTGCATGTAACATGTCAACAGCCCTATTTCTGATGTCAATACTTAAACGTCGTCTGGACATCTTTTCAAGTTAATCCTACTCTGAAGGAAATGCATTCAGCAAACTTGTAGTCCAAGCAGTGAAACGACCTGTTTTCTACTTCTCGGAAGCTACTTTTATCGGAGCTTGCACACACACACACACACACACACACACACACACACACACACACACACACACACACACACACACATGATGTGTCATCATGATGCTAATTTATGCTGATAACCTATCTCCTGTAGTCACTAAATATGCATATCACCATGTTTCCCTTTTGAAACCATAATATCCCAAACTTTTTGTGAGTACTGTATATATATATTTTTTTTCTTATGATTCAGAATACATGAATTGTGTTTGAAGCCTATGAAAATAATGAAATGAATGCCTGAATTGTTCATTTGTTTCATTATAACTTTTTGTGACCACCTATGAATTGAAACAGAAAAAGAAAAAGAACTTATACATTTTAGGAACTTGAAGTTAATGTTATGTACAGAAATAAAGAGAAGAGCACAGCACAATGTCAGAGTACAACAACAAATGGCATTAATGAACAACCAATAGAAGAAAATATTTTTTTCTGGTTGGCCAAACAATGCAAAGAGTTACTCGTGAAATGAGTATACATGAGTAGCAACAGAATTTAACCCAAGACAGAACAAACTAGATTGGGTGGCTGTTTTCATATCTTATTTGCATACAAATTTTTGAAAAAGGTGTTTCAACATGCATAATCAATTGATTCTTACAATTATTTATATGCTACGTACTGTTTGTTACACAATAGGACCCTCAAGCGGAAACTAAGAATTGCAATTTCTAAGCACAAGATATAAACTAGGGACATTTCACTAAACAAACTTCCTGAAATACTAAGACATAACCAACCAAAAATTAAGTCTAAATTCGCAAACTAGTGAAAAAAAAGATTAAGAACCAAATACACATGGGTTGAAAAAATACAAAGCAACTAACATACCAAAATAAAAGGCTCCTCTGTAAAAATACAGAAAAAATGATAAAGAAACGTAAACTGAGATATAAATACACAGATCTGCAGCAGAAACACAGATAGCCTTTAGCTACACTTAAAAGAAAAATTAAAAACAAAGCTGTGAAAGTACTACTTGATTTATCTCCCAGCATTATTTCACCTCACATTTCTAATAATCTATCAGCTAAATTTCAGATGTGTCCAAAAAACTCTTAAATGAACAACACAACTGACTCAGTTTTATGTTGCAATAACTTAGATGTTAGTGGTATTAAAATGTCTACTTTATGTTCAGTTAAATATGAGCAACTGAATTTTCAAGAAAAATTGCAACAGCCACAACGAAGCCAGTGAAATGGACTTGAGTCAAAACATAGTTTGTGAAGTCGTATACCTTGTGAACAATAAATATACAGGGTGTCCGAGAATTATTGGACACAGTACAAAATTATGTAAAACAAAACATTAAACAGATAGAAAGAAACTGACTGTACTAACTTACAATGTAACTACACATGTTAATAAATTTCGATGTAAGATCCCTTGGTTGCTCGTAGTACGTCCAAGCGATACTCGATTTCATGCCATGTATTGCCAAGCATCTGAAAAGATATGGAATTAATAGCAGCTGTGATATGCTGCTTCAGTTCCTGCAAATCAGTACAAGGTGTCTGATAGGCAGGATCCTTCACATAACCCCACATGAAATAATCCAATGGAGTTAGATCTGGGGAGCGAGGAGCTACGGAATGGGACCACCATGCCCAATCCATCTGTTGGGGAAATGCTCATTTAGGCACTTACGTACACACATTGACCAATGCGAAGGCATGCCGTCTTGTTGGAAAACGACGTCATATCTTTTGATCTGGGGTATAGGGAAATTTTCTAACATATCCAAGTAAATGTCACCATTTATGGTTTTTTCACAGAAGAAAGGGCCAATCACTTCTCTTTTTTATAGGGCGCACCACACATTAACTTTTGGAGAATCACGTTCCAGTTCAATAGCAGCATGAGGCGGTTAACTGCCCCATATCCAAACAAAACATAGTTTACGAAGTGAAACAATACCTCATACATGAAATGTGGATTAATCACTAAAAATTACAGTACTTAGAAAGTTTTTATCGTTTCCCACTTGATTCAGCATATCCACAGCAAAATCGTATTGCATGAGTGTGATTATTTGCATGCATCTTTTGCACTATTTGAATTTTATAAGCATGAAACTAATTTCTTGTGCAAGATATCATGAACTGTCTATTTTGGAATGCACAGTTCTCTGCTTGCTTTATGAACGGATTTCCTGGGGCTTCGTCGGAAACTTTCATAGCTTGGTCAACCATCTCACCTCTGACGCTAGGCCTACCGGTTCCTCCACGATGTTCCACATTGCCAGTTTCTTTAAACTGTTTCATTCACCGCTTAGTTGAATTTGTTGACGGAGGATTACAACCATACTCTAAACGGTACCGTCTTTTAACTTTAATGACAGACTTTAATTCCGCAAACCATAACACACACATCGCCTTCTGCTGTATGGATGACATGACTACTGATTGCGCATTTCTCATAAATTCCTCATCAGGCCACACCTAGCGCCATCTATTGGATTCTGGGAGTAACAATTCTGCAATACAAAAATATAGGAACCGTGTTAGTAATATGTGACATAGAAAAACAGGCAATGCTCATAGTTTTTTTTTTTTTTTGTACATAATTTTGTAATGTGTTTAATAATTCTTGGACACTCTGTATAATGGTGAGAGATTGTGTTGCACTAGTAACTGTGATAGAAATGCTTTCTTTTTTATAACATTACTTTCCTGACAAAGTCATCCCTTATAAAGCTTCAACAAAAATAAGTGATAGTAAAATAACTATTAGGAACAAGAAAAGTTTTGTGAAGGGGCATTCATATGATGAAAATGATATTTTATGATATGATGAAAATGATTTTTTAGGTTAGCTAAGAACTTCATTTATTTACCTCCAAATTTTTGTAGACTAGGTAACAAGACTGTATACAACAGATTATCATGGCAGCTTTAAGATAAGTATTACCGTACGTCCCTCTTACAGAGCACAAATGTTACTAAAACGGTTTTGCTACGTTATGGAAACGTCGTTTAAACGGTTTTGCTACGTTATGGAAAAGTTTGTTTTCAATGTAATATGCAAAGTAAAAGATTTGAAGAGTGATTCCATATCAACTCAACACAATTTGAAGGCATTTTTATCTCACCATCTCAGATTTTAATGAAATTTGGTACATAGGTGGCCTCTGTATAGATTAAGAAAAATATCAAATTTCATCGTCATATAGCCACCGGTTTTGAAAATACAGCTATATAAAATGTCCAAAAACACCCCAAAATCAGAAGATTGATATGTTTTTAAATTATGATTGCAGCTTCCCTAATTAAGATAGAGATGGGAAAGGTATCTTTTTGTAGTATTTTTTATGCTCTTTTATTTGATGTACAACAAACACCATAGGGGTTAAGATTTAAAAAAATTAAAATTAAAATTTTGAATTTTTCAAAATGCGACACCAAAAAATTTGAAATTTTTTAAAAACAATCTATGTGTTTGGTATTTGATTACGTGAGTTGTAACTTGGGATGATAATGGGTTTACTTAAAAAGCTATATTCAAATTTAGCCTAACACAAGAGTTTAATGAAAAAAAAAAAGGAAAAAAACATGTAAACTGAAAATAAATTTGGGCTAAATCTCAAAAAGTTTCATTAATAACAATAGATATAGTACTTTTGTTATTTAAAACTATTTATTTAATCAATGTTTTATTTTTAATTGATTTGTTTAAAATCTGAGACTACATGGGTTTAAAAATTTTATTAATTTCATTATTCAGAATTTGTAATAATTCACAATTCAATACAAAAAAAATAAACAGACTTTAAAAAGTAATTTCAATTACTGCTCAAGAAACACATCAAAATAATAATAACATATGGCATTGAATTGTTTACATTTATGCAAATTATATTCCTAATCTTAAACTTAGATCGTCACTTAAAGCAGAATCTTCTAAAATTAAAAAAAAAAGTTGCATCATTGTTTTGAAGTGAAATCACACGTGTAGATCCTTGATATAGTCTTTAAAAGCTTCAATAGTTTGGTGTATTTCTGTTTCAGAGAGATTGTAGAGTCTTCCTGTCGGAGTCAAAGGATTTACTTTACACAAGAGGTAACTTACAGGAAGCTATAATACATCTTGTGGGCTAGGGTAGGAAAAGGATGTAGATGGACCAGCTGGATGTAAAAATGAGACCTTAACTTCATTCTCACTCTCTTCTTTTGGTAGAACATACACTACCCACCAGTTGTTTTCATAGATTATGGTTATGTAACCACTCATTTCTGTTATTTGCAGTCTGTCTTGTAATGCTGATACTTTTTCAGTAGCTGACTCGTTTGATTCCGAGAACATCTTCACTTTTATTTTTGAATTACTCAATGGGATAGGAATAAAAGCATGAAGTTTCTGGGTACCTTGTATTGTTAGAGACTTGCTTAGGCGATTTTCCAAAAGTTGGTCTGTTTCTATGTATTCTTCTTGACTTACATATGTAAAGTTTGCCACAAAAATGTTCTGAATTGCCCATTCGTACAACTGTGAAATGGTGTTTGAATTTGATTCTCGTAAGGGCGTTGTAAGCTGGCTTGGGCAGCTAACCTTTTCACTGTTCCACCAAGTCCATCACATGGCCCCTTCCCGTGTGCTGTTGCTGAAAAATGCCATTCAGCATAAATGTTGAAGTCATCTTGATGGAAACATAAAAGTTTGTGAAAAAATTTCCGATTTTTGCACTGGGCTGCAGACCCGTCAGAGAAATAGTACATTTTTTTTGACGCTGTTGTCACCAAACTTACTTATCAAGAAGTTAATAAGGTTTTTTTTTTTTGGAAGCAGTACAGTGTAATTGTGTTGTGCTCTAAACATTCAGAAATTACTACAAAACTTGCATGTTCAGTCTTTTCTGTTTCGTAATAGATGACCAATGGGTGGACTGTGGCTTGCCCACTGGTCCAGTGATAGCTCTGGGCTTCATCTTGAAGAAGAAAACTATAATTTTTAGCAAAATCACAAATGATGAGAAATTCTGAGTCCTTGAGGTTTTCCTTAGTACTACTATTCATAAAAGAGCTTTGCTGCTTAGCAATGAAGTAATGTCTGACCAAAGCAGACAGTTTTTCGCAAAACAAATCAATAAAATTTGAAGTTGATTTTTTTAATGTCTCCAAGTTGCATCTATCAACTGTAATCCATTGGCGAAAAGTTAGTTTTTCAACCAAGTTCTCAAAACCGTGTTCCCAGAACAGGTGGGACACTTCCCCAAATGACAATCTATGGAAGTAGGGTTGCATAATACTCTTGCAAGACAATGTTTGTAGGAAGATAATTGTCCATTCGTTAGTGAACCAATTCTTGCATTTTCCATCATCAGTTTTACATTTTGGTGTGTGGTGCAAACACATACCGTATGAGTACCACTAGACCCTACCAGGACACGGTTTTTGGTCTGAGCTCTGCAAATTTGGAAAAACTGACTTTCGTGCTTGCAAATTGTCAAATTACATAAAATCAGCCTGTTTGACAAACTTTATCTCCGTTTTCAGTCCTAACAGAAACACAATCTTTCATTCCAGGTAAAACCCGACTAATTTCATCACTTTGGTAAAACGATCATACTACAACTACTTCAGAAGAGAGAGACTTACCTGGTTTTCTATTAAGGCTTTCCAAAATTCCTTTCTCCTTCAGAATTTTTTTTTATTGTCTTACCATATAATTAGGAGCATTGAATTCTTACATGATTTTCCTAACACTCCATGACTCTGGTAAGCAAGTCAAAATCATCAACTGTTTATCTCTAGTGCAGTTAGAAAAATTACTTTTAAGATTGTCCATAAGAGAGTCGTGAAGTATTTCATCCTCATCATCAGATGATTCTTGAATATTTGTAAAAAGCTTCCGTTTCATAGCAGAACTGATTTTTTGAATTTTGGTTGAAGCATAACATTTAGATTTTAGCTTTTTCTTATTGACAGCTGATTCACCCAATTCATGGAGCGAAGTATTCAGTGTTTCAATTACTTCTGACATAGATGCAAAATTTTCGTCCATTTTCTCATCAGCACAGGTTTCATTTGCTTCTTGACTAATTATTAAAGTTTTCAACTGCTTTCTGCAAGAATCACAAATTTTAGTCTCCTTTGATAAGTCATCAAAATTTTCCAACATCCAGTCTGTCACATTTCTATATGGATTGAAACATTGTATTAATGCATATCTTGTACTTTCCATTGTTGATTATTTGTGCATAAAATGTAAAATTAAAATAGTAAAATAATTGCCTCCCATTACCTGTTCTTTTTATTTTTCTTAAAAAATCCTGCACAGCTTCAATTTATAAAAGTCTAGTTTCAAAACTGAAAAGGATGTACTTTATTCAATTAAAGTTTTCAACCACAAAAGTTTTCAAACACATATCACTTTCACTGCAAAAACACATGATCACCATCAAAACCTAAAGCAGACTGAGAAACAAATCTGATCACCATCAAAACCTAAAGCAGACAGGTCTGCAAGGTAGGAATGCAAGTTGCTGCTTGTTGGGTCTTGTTACCAATGATCTAAACAACAGAATCAGTTTTTTAAGTCTGAACATGCAGAGTTTTGTCCAAACAAAATGTAGCCTACAGTATAACTGCACAGTCTTTATTTTTTTATATTGTATTGGGAATTATTACAAATTCTGAATAATGAAATTAATAAAATTTTTAAGCCCATGTGACTCAGATTTTAAACAAATTAATTAAAAATAAACCATTGTTTAAATAAATGGTTTTAAATAACAAAAATACTATATTGTTATTAATGAAACTTTTTAAAGATTTAGCCCAAATTTATTTTCAGATTACATGTTTTTTTATTTATTTATTTTTTTCATTAAACTCTTGTGTTAGGCTAAATTTGATTAGCTTTTTAGGTAAACCCATTATCATCCCAAGTTACAACTCATGTAATCAAATGCCAAACATATAAAGATTGTTTTAAAAAATTTCGAATTTTTTGGAGCGTCACATTTTGAAAAATTTTAATTTTAATTTTAAAATTTGAATTTTTTTTTAAATATTAACCCCTATGGTGTTGTACATCAAATAAAATAGCATAAACAATACTACAAAAAGATACCTTTCCCATCTCTCTATCTTAATTAGGGGAGCTGCAATCACAATTTAAAAACCCATCAATCTTCCGATTTTGGGGTGTTTTTAATACTTTTTATAGCTGTATTTTCAAAACCGGTGGATATATGACGATGAAATTTGGTATTTTTCTTAATCTATATAGAGGCCACCTATGTACCAAATTTCATTAAAATCTGAGATGGTCAAGTCGTTGTGTTGAGTCGATACGGAATGACCCAAGAACGAAATAGAAACGTTCTAACGTTTTGCAACGGCACACGTAAAGCCAAAAAAAAAAAAAAAGTCTTGAAACGAATATAACCTTCGATAAAAGGTTGTGGTAACATTTTTGCGACGTTTGACGTAATACACAAAGGACAGCAATGTTTAATAGAGGAAATTTAGACGTTGATTAACCGTTGCTGTTACATTTACTAAACGTAATACAGAAAGGAAAAATACGTTGTAAAATCGAAAAGAAAACGTCGCTAAACGGCGGTTAAAACCGTTTCTCAACGTAATAAAGAGGGAATATGACGTTTAAATAACGTCATTTAAACGTTGCTAAACATTCTTAAAAACGTTTCTCAACGTCATAATGGAAGGAATATGACGTTTAAATAACGTCATTCAAATGTTGCTAAACTGTTGTTAAAACCGTTTCTCAACGTCATAATGGAAGGAATATGACGTTTAAGTAACGTCATTCAAACGTTGCTAAACGGTTGTTAAAACCGTTTCTAAACGTAATAAGGGAAGGAATATGACGGTTAAATAACGTCATTCAAACGTTGCTAAACGGTTGTTAGAACCGTTTCTAAACGTCATAATGAAAGGAATATGACGTTTAAATAACGTCATCTAAACGTCTTAAAAACAGTGCTATAACGTTATAACAACGGTTGAAAAACCATTGAATCAACGAGACGTATTAGCGTTTTATAAACGTAATATTGTGACGCTTTTTCAACGTCTCGCCGAACTGGTTTTAAAACGTTTTACAAACGTTTTTGTGCTACTTGGGACAGTATATGATTTTCTCATATACAGATGGCCCCATTCACTATTTAAAAATATTAAGTACACCACTAATAACTAAGGAGAATGGGCCATTCCATGTCAAATCAACAAGGCTCACAACCCGACATTTTTTTATTTTTATGAAACTTGGTATAATTCTAGTATTCATCAATATAAACAAACATGATTTTTTTCAGAATTTTTAATGCATCCATTTTTGAGTTATTGATTTTTGAAATTTCAAAAAAAAAAAAAACCTGAAATTTCATCATCTGAGCAAACTTTAACTGCCAATTACTCGGGTTCTAGTAGAGCTAGGGTCGTGAATTATGGCTCATTTTAAAGATCTTGAATTGGGCTTTCATTTGATATGCCACATGACACTATCAAAAAAAATTAATGTCAATTTTAAAATTGAAATATTAAAAAACATATTTTTTAAAAAATCTGAAAAAAATATATGTTTAACAAACATTATTTTTCTACATATCCTGAAAGTTTCATAATGGGATCGCTATGGGGTCACTATAAAAAAAATAATAACGTAGAACAATGCAACTGAAATGTGCCAGATGTACTTACCGGTTCCACCCATGACTGGAAGGGTATTCTTTATGTGGTTTGTATAAAATGTCATACTTGTTCTTTTAAACATTGTGAATGTTACAGAATGAAAACAAACACCTAAGTAATTTGAAACTGTGTCCCAAAGTAATTCATTTCATAATTCAGTATAAGGTTCTGTGTGCATATTTACACTTACAAAATTATTTTATCTTCTATATGTATCCTGCTTTTTTTCTTTCTTTTAAATTTTGCCACACTTGTATGCCAGTGCTTGATTTGCCTCAGTCATTGTTAAATTATATACTCTTCCAGTAGCTGTTGTCGGGTCAACTTTTAACAAAACATCAGATTTATGAACCAACAGTACATCCGGTAATTGAGGATACTTGTATGATGGAGATGGACCATGCGGTTCCAGGAAGCTCACTTTTACCTCTTCTGTGTCCTCATTCACACCAAGTACACATCCCAACCACTAGTGCTCTGAGTACTTACTAATCACAAAACCTACCATATTTTTAAAACTAATGTTCTCTTCCCCTTCATATCTCTTCCTTAAAATGCTCAGAAAGTGAGTAAGTTTTGACTAGTAATTTGTGTTTTCCTGCAAGAATGAAACTATGGAGTTTCTGAGTACCACTTATTGTCTTAGCAGAAGCTATTCTACTTTTAAGGATAATTTCCTCCTCTTTGTAATTTTCTGTTGTTGCAAACCGAAAGTGAATGGAGGCAATATTAGCAGTGGCCCATTCAAAGAGTTGGTGTGGGGTCATAATTTGATTATTATAAACAAGTTGTAAACTTGCCTTTGCAGCTAATCGCTTCACAGTACCCCCTATCCCATCACATGCATTTTTGCCATGTGCTGTTGCAAAAAAAAAAATCCATTCTGCTTTTATATTAGTCAGTCTTGTGGTAGCACAAGCTGAGGAAGTTTGACTTGTTTTTGTATTGTGAAACTGCTCCATCCGAAAAATAAAATATCTTTTCAGGTTTTTGAGAAAAATGTGGCTGCATGAAATTAATTAGGTAACGCTGAAACAGATGGACAGCTATACTGTCATGAATTAGGCAGTCGGATATAATCACAAAACTTACATGTCCTAGGTTCTGAGTTTTCTCATCTTGATAGTATATAACTATAGGATGCAGGGTTGCTTGGGCATTGTTCCAGTGAAAACCCTGAGCTGCATCTTGCAATACAAAAGAATAATTTTCAGCAAAGTCACAAATTACTATGTATTGATTTTCTGTTATTGTGTCTTTAAGATGTCTTAAGTAACTTGACTGTTGAGTTGCTATAAAAGAATGGTGAAGCAGGGCTGGAAGTTTTCCAAACAACAGGTCCAAAAACTCCTGTGTGGATTTTGATAATGTTTCAAGTACTGTCCTCTTCTCTAATTGCATACATTACTTGAATGTCACATTTTCTATACTATTTAGATCAAAACAATCTTCAAATCATTGCTTGAGCTGTTCTAATCCTGGACAGTTGTTGCACTGACTAAAGTAACATACAGGTGTAGGGTTTCCACAAATTACGTTTGCAAGGACATCTTTATAGGAGTTTATTGGCTGAAAAGTGTCTCCTGTTAATTCAGGTAACTTGCATTGTGTCATCATCCAGGTAACATTCCGATACATTGTACAAACACAAACAGAATGTGTTCCACTTGCTCATGCAAGAACGCAGTGCTTAGGGCGAAGTTCACAGAATTTGAAGAGCCCCACCTTTTTCTCTTGAAATCTCTCTTTAAAAAGAGTATACAATTCACGCAAATTACCCAGAAGCAATTTTTTTTTCTGTACCTGTTGACGCTTATTATCTATTTTAATGGAAACAAAGTTTTTTTTTTACCTGGTATTTGGCGGCTTACATCGTCACTCTTATAAATTCTTGTATACAATTTGCTGTGTCTTTGTCTAAAGCCTTTCCTGGCTTTGGCTCAGGAGAAGACACGATACCTTTTTCTTTTACTAGCTTTTTAGCCTTTCTGGCCATAAAATTTGAAACTCTAAATTATGTTTCAATTTGTTTCAGTGACCAAGATTTAGGCAGTGTACTCAATATCTGCATTCTTATGCTTTTATTTTCTCTGGAACGAAATTTTTCTTTCAACTGTCTTATAATTTCTGGTTCAGGAGATGAAATATCCTTTGGTTCCGACGCAGGACTTAACTTTAATAATTTTGCTTGAAATGCTTCTTGGGCTTTTTTATAATTCTCTTCAGGGTATTTTTTTTTTTTTCTTGCAGGTGTTTTTTCTTGATTGGTGTTTCATCCAGACATTGTAAACTTCTGTTAAATGCTTCTATAGCATGCTCTTTTCCAGGAGTTGATACTTCAACATTTTCAGATGGAACAGCATGGCCTTTGGCTTCTTGTTCATTATAGCTGTCAGAAGGTGAAGAGGAATGTTCAGCAGCTTCAGAGTGAAATTTCTGGATTGCTTTACGACAACTGTCACAGATCTTGTCTCCAGTTTTGAGCAACTTGTTCTGTAGCAATAGATTCTTGGAAACTGGTAGCAGATTTTTTTTTATATTTATGGTTTGGTTTTCCAAGGGGTTGCAACAACGGTAAACCACACTTGAAACTTTTGATGTGGATGGTCTGCTGGCATCCATCTTTTACTTTGCCTTTACTTTAAAACCTAGGAAAGAAACACAATTTGTTACCCTTATGGATATATATTAACTTTTTAACTAATTATAATTAATTCGTTAACATTTGCAGTGTTTGTAAGACCAGGGATAACATTTTAGACAGACAAAATAAACAATTCCTCAGTCACTGATGGTGCATTTTGTAACGTCCTTCTATGTTATTTATTTTTTTTTATAGTGATCCCATAGCAATCCCATTAGGAAACTTTCAGGATATGTAGAAAAATAATGTTTGTTAAACATATTTTTTTCAGATTTTTTAAAAACATGTTTTTTTTAATATTTCAATTTTAAAATTTTTAAATTGACATTAGTTTTTTTTTATAGTGTCATGTCAAATGAAAGCCCAATTCAAGATCTTTAAAATGAGCCATAATTCATGACCCTAGCTCTACTAGAACTCGAGTAATTGGCAGTTAAAGTTTGCTCAGATGATGAAATTTCAGGGTTTTTTTTTTAATTTCAAAAATCAATAACTCAAAAACGCATGCGTTAAAAATTCTGAAAAAATTCATATATGTTTATATTGATGAATTCTACAAATATACCAAGTTTCATAAAAATCAAAAATGGTCAGGTTGAAAATGCTATTTTTGCTGGTTGATTTCACATGGAATGACCCAATACAAAAGCTTTTAATGAGCAAATTCAGGACATGATGAAAATACATGCATATTTACATAGTAGATAAACTTGTATTTAATGTTTTAGAAAAGAAAGGTTAACTCAAAAAACTAACAGTTACCTCAGGATGTACATGAATTACATGAATCCTAAAAAATATGCAATACAATTTAGAGCAACTGCACATCAACTTATGTGTGTGAACTAAGAAGAAAGAAAAAAGCAAATTTACTTTTAATATTCTTGACACAGATAGCCACATATCTACAGTTTTGGATGTTAACTCAGGATCTGAAAAAACAAACAAAAAGCATGCTGTGTGAGAAATGATAAAACACTTAAGAATGAGAGAGAAAGAAAGAGAGAGAGACAGACAGACAGTCATTTTAATGGTTACATCACAAAACCCTGCATGTTACAAATAATTATATGAAAAGATAAATTAAAATAACTCTCATAAAAGTTTTATTACTTACTAATAATTTTGGTTCTTCTATCTTCTTGCATAAGGAGGTTGAAAGGCAAACGAGTAGAAGACATTACTGGGAGATTTTTGTCCTAATAAATAAATAGACATATTTGTTCCAATTAATAGTTTTATACCTGCCTAAACTTACAAATTAAATCTTAAAAGAGTATCCATGGCAGAATCACAAATCTGACAAAAAGCGCCTTACCATACAAACTTTCCCACAAAATGTGAATCGGGAACACCAAACAGAAGTCATCACTCTTTCCACGTTAATAAGTGAGTCCAAACAGAAGTCATCACTCTTTCCACGTTAATAAGTGAGTCCAAACAGAAGTCATCACTCTTTCCACGTTAATAAGTGAGTCCAAACAGAAGTCATCACTCTTTCCACGTTAATAAGTGAGTCCAAACAGAAGTCATCACTCTTTCCACGTTAATAAGTGAGTCCAAACAGAAGACATCACTCTTTCCACGTTAATAAGTGAGTCCAAACAGAAGTCATCACTCTTTCCACGTTAATAAGTGAGTCCAAACAGAAGTCATCACTCTTTCCACATTAATAAGCGAGTCCAAACAGAAGTCATCACTCTTTCCACGTTAATAAGTGAGTCGCAGAAAAATTCTCATCGGCTGCCACCGGGAATCCATTTGGCAGTTAATCACTTGCGAGTCTGGAGAATTCGAGGCTGTTGTGATGCAGTGGCAGCAGGTCCGGCGCGTAACTGGAAGACCCTAGGTTCGATTCCTAGTGGCGGCCGATGAGAATTTGTCTGCGACTCACTTATTAAAGTGGAAAGAGCGATGACTTCTGTTTGGTGTTCCCACAAAAGCTTGAATTAACAAGATCAGTCGCATTAATTCAATGCTTGTAATAAAATGAAAGAAAATATATATAGGGTGTGTACATATTTACAAAAATTAAATTCATCTTTATTTCGTTTACTTCCGTCTCTGAAAGACGAAATACCGCTCCGATGCATATTTTTACAAACTGGTAAAATTCTTCGATGCGTAATTTCACACGCCAAGAAAAACTCACAATGCATATTTTTATGCGTCAAGAAAAATTCCAAATGCGTATTTTTACGTGTTGGTAAAATTCTGATGCGTAAACACACTCTTCACCGCGCACTAGACGCACAATTACGCATTTTGGAGAACTCTGGTCGGCACGTCACTTGAGCACTCCTGTGGAGAGAGAGCTACCGCACGACACCATGAAGCAGGGCCATCGTTATACTTGATGGCTCCGCACGAAGCCGGCGAGTCAAAGATGACATCATCGCGTAACACAGTGCTTGTAAGGTATGGTATAAAATCTAAGTGGATGGTTGTAAGGGATTGAAATATTTCGATTGAGCAATCGAAATATTAAAAAAAAACGTAAAAAAAGACTTCTATCCGTAAATCAGTAAAATTAAGCAGAAATCCATAAATTTTACAGATAATCTGTAAAAGTTGGCAAGTATGAAAATGCATTAGAAAAGCGTAACGCAATACTAAGACAGAGGTCCACAAACAGCTGGAAAGAAGTTTTCGTTGTTGCTGCTTGTTTTACTTATGAGCATTTTGACACAAAATATGATGTGCTAAAGGTGGTGCTATTTGCTCTCGCTGATGATCTCATGATGTGGGAAGTTCAGGGTACCATATGTTTGTCGGTGCTACAGGTCTAACAACTGAACAGCAGTAATGCTGAAAAAACTAATCATTTTTATTCACTTCAAAGTACAGTGGAATCTATATTCATCACTAATCCGTTCCTGAGGGACAGACAAATACTGAATTGGGCAAACATAGAATCAATTTTTTCCACAGGAATTAACTAAAATTGGAATAATCCGTTCCCAGCCCAGAATCTCATAGTAAACATTGTAAATAAAAATTTAACTACAACTTTACCTTTACTGAGAAGCGATAATGACCTGAGCTGAAGAAGAGGAAAGGAATTGTTGTTTTGAAGGGGTGTTAAAACATCAGGTAACTCCAATTCAGGTAATCAATGTCTGTTTTGTCCCTTTCCCGATTTTTAGCACGTCTTTTGTAAAAAAAGATCATGCTTATGTTACAGGTTTGTCCGTCCATCCGCCCGTCCGTACCCACGATATCTCTGCAACTATTAGTCCGATTTCAAAAATTATCTTTGCATTGGGAAGCTTGAAGTATGTGAATAATGATCCTTTATTTCATTTTTTTTATGATGTACAATTTCGCCGCTAGAGGGCGTAGTTGCAGATGATGTTGAATTCAAAAATATGTTTTATTCCACACATTTGCTTCTAAACATCAGATTTAAAAAATTATTTTATCTTTCAATTCCATTTATGTCGAAGAGTATTTTAGATATAGTTACTTTTCCAGATTACGCATAGATTTTCCGCTAGGGGGTGTAAAAGTAAATCACATTTTTCCCAATAACTCGTCTTCTAAAACTCCGATTTGAAATTTTTTTCTTCAGCGGATACAACTCCTGATGGAAAATCTTTTGCATATAATTTCTAATTTTTGGTAAAGAATACTTTAGCCACCACGGGGCGTAACTGTTAATTTTTGTTTCTGACGTATTTGCCATAAAATCTGAGCTTCTAAAATATCGATTGAAAAAAATTCTTTTGTGGACTGATGCCACTCACATCGATAAACCTTTTCGGAATATTTTATTTTAAAAATATTCCACAGTTTCTCTGCCAGGGGGCGTAGATGTATATCTTCTTTTTGTCAATATCTCTACTTCTAGAAGTCCGATTTGAAAAAATTCCTTTTTCTTGGAGAGTGTTTTCAGTGTGACACGTTTTTTATATATTTCAAAATTTTCAAGTAATTCATAGACTTTCCGCTAGGGGGCATAGAGGTAAATTGCGTTTCCCCTATATCTCTGCTTCTAAATCTTCGATTTGAAAACACCTTTCTGCACCAGATACAGCTCCTGATGGGAAATCGTTTGCACATACTTTCTAATTTTTGTAAAAAAAAATGGTTTGGCCAACAGGGGGCGTAAATCTTAATTTCCGCTTCTGGTGTATTTGCAGCAAAATATGAGCTTCAAAATCTTCGATTGAAAAAAACGCCATTTGTAGACCGATAGTACTCATGTCGACAAACCTTTTAGAAACATTTTCTTCTTAAAATAATGCATGGTTTCTATATAATAAGATATACATGCATTATTATGGTTTAATAATGCATGTATATCTTATTTTTGTCAATATCTCTACTTCTAGGAATCCGATTTAAAAAATTCCTTCTTTGTTAGATAGTGTTTCCAATGTGACATGTTTTTCATATAATTTCAAAATTTTCAAGTAATTCACAACTTTCCACTAGGGAGTGTAAAGGTAAATTACTCCCCCCCCCTATATCTCTGCTTCTAAATCTTCGATTTGAAAAAGTCTTTCTGCACCGGATACAGCTCCTGATGGGAAATCCTTTGCACATAATTTCTAATTTTTGTAAAAAATGGTTAGGCCACCAGGTGGCGTAAGTCTTATTTTCCGCTTCTGATTTATTTGCAGCAAAATATGAGCTTCTAAAATCTTGACTGAAAAAAAAAGTCATTTGTTGACCAATACTACTCATGTCTACAAACCTTGTAGGAACATTTTCTTCTTGAAATAATGCATGGTTTCTACGCCAGGGGCGTAGATGTATATCTTATTTTTGCCAACATCTGTACTTCTAGGAGTCCGATTTGAAAAATTCCTTCTTTGTTGGATAATGTTTCCGATGCGAAATGTCTTTCCTATAAATTCAAAATTTTCAAGTCAATTATAGACTTTCCGCTATGGGGCACAAAGATAAATTGCGTTTTTTGCGTTATTTCTGCTTCTAAAACTCTGATTTGAAAAATTCTTCCTGTATGGCATACAACACCTGATGGAAAATATTTTTCACATAATTTCTAATGTTTGGTAAAGAATGGTTTGACCACCAGGCAGCATAAGTGTTCATTTATGCTTCTGATGTATTTGTAGCAAAATCTGGGCTCCTGAAAACTCGACAATTTTTTTTTTTCTTGGACCATTTTCTGGTCGTATGGAAAAATCTTTTGAGAATACTTTCTTCCTAAAATAATGCATGGCTTTCCCACCTGGGGATGTAAAGTCACATCTTATTTTTGTCAATATCTCTGTTTCTAAGAGCCCGATTTGAAAAATTATTTATGTTGGTGAGCGTTTCCAGTGCGAAATGTTTCTCATATAAATTCATGTTTTTCTTAACGCACAGGTCTGCAACCAGAGGGTGTAAGCTCACGATTCCATTTACAGCAATATCTGTGGGATTAAAAACCCGATTGAAAAACGTCTTTCTTCCAACAGATACTATTGTTTTCCATACCGGTTCCATTGACTTTGAATAGCTTTGATAAATTTAATTTGCGTCAGAACGGATTTAAAAGACGTGCTTAATTACACCAGAAAATTCGGTGTCATCTTTCTCGTTGCCACTTCAGCCACTTTAATTGCTTCTTTATTTTTTATTCTGTTGCTTACTGTAGTTCTTGGCATGTTAAATTCTAACACTAAGTTAGCACATGCTCCACTTTCAAACTTAGCAATGATTTCTTTTTTCAACTCAATTGCGGTTCTCACAGCTTTCCTTTTTGGTTGTTTTTCTTCACTACACTTTTTTGGGGGCCATGGTCACTTCTTTTTGCAAAAAATTGCAAAATTAAAAAACACGTTCAAAGAGATAATAACAGGTGATGAGCATTGAACTATCTCACAAGGAAGACTGCTAGGTTATCACACAGGGCTGGCTGTCTGACTGCATGGGCAATTGCACGAAGCTAGGACGGACTTGTGGTGGGTGACTTTTCATGGCGAATATTGGATTTTTGGATGAATATCAAAGCATTTTTTGCCGATTAAATGTGATGAATATTGGATTCATACCTGCCAACTAAATTTAATGAATATGCAGAAGATCGCTTTGAAAAATTCAGAAGATTGTATAAAAATTCAGAAGATTTTTTTATGTCAATTTGTCACATGATAAAGTGATTTAGAACTCATGCTGCTTAAACATAAAAGGAATACAGGACACTTACCTTTATTTTTCTGTATGTTTTTATTGAAGGGAACTTTTATTTATAGTAATTTAACAGTTAGCTAAACTTTTTACAGTGGCCTTTTTGGCTTTTTTTAAGAATTCTTTGGAGTACTCTTTTTGAAAGCAAAGTAAATTTTCTTTGCATTTAATTAACAGAAGACTCTCAAGCGATTCACCTGACATTAATGATCAAAACATTGTGCGATTTTTTTAACCAAAGAAAAAAATATTTTGTATTAATTAAATTCTTTTGCATTTTTAATTAAATGGCAAATACACCCTATAATTATTATTTCACTTTGGTGTTTTTTCAAATGACGAGCCACCCCATTTTTCTCTCCTATCATTACTGGAGCATTGTCTGCTCCAAAAGCAATGCAATTTTTGAAAGGTATCCTGTGCTTACTAAAAACATCAACTGTAGCTGAGAACCATGAATTCTGATATCAGAGCTTTCACTATTTTAGATAAATGGTGAAATTTTTAGAGAATGATTACTTTTTTTTTTTAACACCATGCATCAATTCTTACAAATTTCCAAACTTCGTCACTTCCGTTTTTGGAAATTTCTCCCACCCGTATCAAGCTAAAATGCGCACACATTTATGAGGGTGATGACATTTAACAACTACATAGGAGTAAGGATCACATCGAGGGATACAATTATTGAAGAATTTTCGCTCCTTCTGACTTCTGCTTTCAGAAATTTATCCAACATTTTCAAGCTGAAATACAAATATTTATGGAATAACATGATATCTAATAATACTGGGTAGAGGAAACATCATGAGAAAAAAAAATTACTGTTACGAGAAAAATCTTGCTTCAGTCTACTTTCCGTTTTCGAAGGATGAAATTCCGTCCTCCGACGGAAAAAACGACCCCCCCCCCCTCCACCACCACCACCACTACCACCAATCCTCCCAAAATCTCAGTTCAGTTGTGCCTCGATCTCGTGAATGGTCCAAATGATAACAAAAAAGAAAAGACTGAATTCTTCCAATCAGCACAAGAATCTCGTGACCAAAGATTACGGGGAAATTTTCGGGGGCCTAACTTCCGTTTTCGGAAATTGTTGCCTACAATTTCAAGCTGAAATTATATTTAACAACAATACTGAACAGAAGCACAACATCGCGCGAGAGAAAAAAATACGATTACGGGAAAAATCTGCACTCCGTTTAGCTTCCGTTTCTGAACGTTTAAAAAGACAAAAACGTCCCCAGATGGAATACAACCCCGCCCTAACTAATACTCCGAAAATTTCTTCATTTTTGCACCGATTTCGAAAATGACAAAAAAGGGGGAAGGCCTCCGCGAAACCACAGAAGAATCTCACGTACGAATTTACCGCTGAATCAATTTCGAATGGCGTAAGGTAAGATTACGCTAAAATATCAATGACCGGTAAATTTTAACTTTTGAAAGGCGCAAAATTAGAGCAGATTTCATCAAAATCACAATTTTTTTTAGCAGAATGGTGCAAGAACAACATTTTGGCGCAGGCTGGCACAATTGGCGCGGTTCTGGCAGCACCGAGATTAAGACTAGTAAGTTATTGCTGCGCTTTTCAACTTTTTTCCTTTTTGACTTACAAAAATGAATAAAACAAGTTATTTTTTGCAAAAAAACACAGAAATTTTTCGAACGGCAGAAGAATGCGAGTTTGGTCGGAAGATCGGAAGAATGTATAAAAATTCAGAAGACTTCTACCACAATCGAAAGAGTTGGCAGGTATGTGGATTTGACAAATATAGGGGCTGACGAATATAGAGGTTCCACTATAACAGAAAAGAAATTTTAAAAATGGTTATTTTTTAATACGACTGTTTTTTCCTATTTCTTTAGACTGCTGAGTCATCCTGTGAATTGCTACATCTCTGTATGAAATTTCAGCTCGGGATCAGCATTACAGGTACATATTATACAGCAATTATATCTTTTTTCTGAATTCATGGTGTGCAGGTCACACGAAGGAAAAAAATATTCTCCAGAATTTCAGTCAGCAGATTGTACAAAGAAAAATACAACAATATGTTATAATATAATTATACAGTAATTGCGGCAAAAGGTGGCCCAACACACTATCAGGTGGGGGGTAATAATGTTGCTCATGCATGCATTTGAAAAACATTATTCTGCATGACAAGGAAGATGAAGTACCTGTCAAGTATCTTCAATTTCTCAATTCTCTAAGGAGCACTTTTATTTTGACGTTTGATGGAAGTAATTACCATTTCAGAAATACAAGCTGAAATCAGTAAGGATCATCAACCATGTTTACAAGCATTGAAAAAGGAGTATTTTCAAATTCATGCATTTAATATCAAAAACAGCTGTTGAGATTATGAAAGCATGTCAAACTCATTGCACACTGAGGTGTGAGTTATGCTCTACAGATGGTACAATTTCTCATTATATGATTAATACAAAAGATAAGTTCGCCTAATCCCAAATGTCTTTAAAAAATCACTTACACATACAATCCAAGTAAAAACTTACCATAGGATATCGAATAAGCCACTCATCCAATTCCAGCTGTGAAGGAGGTGAAATTCTCTTATACGACAAAAGGAATTTAACAACTGATAGAGCCTGCATTGATAGAAGAAGAATATTAACAGAAATGTAAACATTTATTTTTATGATAGTACGTGAAAAAATGAAATTCAACGAAGTAAAAAATATTCAGTTCAATAAAAAAACACCAACTTACTAATGTGGTATTTAAAAATTATTCATCAGTAATTGAGATTCAGAATGCTGGAAGAGCAATAATTACTAACAAAAAGAACAATCAAATAGCTTCAAACAACATTTTAGTAATTAGCTGTTAAAATATACGAGACTTTAAAATGGTAAGTGATGTAAGTTGTTTCTCCTGAAAATGGTTGAAATCAAGAGTGGTTATGCAAAAGCCCAGACATACTTTTACACTAATACGCTGCAAAAGTGCTCTTACATAAGTGTAATCGTTAACATGAAAAACTGGTTGTTGGCAATACTCATACCTAAAAAGAAGAACAAGAACAGGAGAGAAAAAATGGCACAAGACCTTTGAAAACATACCTAACTGTACGCTTTGCCACCTGAAGTCTTTCATGCTTCAAGCATAGGAGGTGTCAGATGACACCATATGTTCAGTCAAACTATTCATATCTTGATTGGCACAAATTTCCACATGAAAATGTTACAAGAACGTGAAACACTGGTCACCTATGAAGTTTTCACTGATCATTATAATGTTCAAAATCAAATTATTGTTTTCAGTAGTAGAAATACTTTGATGTAGTCCAAGGTATTGAAGTAAAACGCATGCTACTACAAAAAGCAATAACAAAATAATACAGCGGAACCTCAATTATACATTTCTCAATTATGTGTTTTTCGCTTTTATATGTAATTCTGTGTTAGTCCCGATGTTTTACTGTAGTTTCTATTGCTTTTTCATTCGGTTATATGTAATTCATTTATACTCTTTTTGCGATTATATGTTAAAATTTGAATTTCAAATTTTCAAAAACACACAGTTCTTTGATTCTTTTAAATGTAATCCAGTAAGTTACAACGTTGAGAGAATTGAGACAGTGTGTTGTGTTACTTCTTGGTGCAGCCAAAGTCAAACCTTGATCTCATCAGAAAAGGGCATGTTTATTTTATGTTGGAATGAAAAACAGGTTTTGCATTTCTTGAATTACACACACGTACTATTTAAAAATTGATAAATCTCTGGGATGCAATTTTGTGGCTCTATTAAGTTTGTGGCATAGTAGAATAAAATCCTAAATGTATAAATAATCTATATTCAACTTTCTGGTTTCAAATGGATGCACAGAAAACAACAACAATGAAAATCCGTTAATTCACAGGTTCCATACTGAAACACTGGTATCAGATTCTTAATTGTGAGGATTTCACTTAATCTATTAGGGGTATGCAAAAGTTTCCGGCATCCCCGCTAGTGGGCGCTGTAGGAATCCGACTGGCCGGCGACCCGTGCTGTCAGTTCGTACATGAAGCCAAGCATGGCAGTCGACAAAGTTCATTTGTGGCACTATTTTTTATTCCTGTTTAATTTAGGGAAAAGTGCGAGTGAAGCATACGGTTCAGTGTGTCAGGCGTATGGCGAAATGGTTATGGGTGACCGGACGCGTCAAGAATGGTTTGCAGGTTTAAGAAACGTGATCTAAGCTTGGAAGACAAGTCACATGCAGGTAGACCACAGGAACTCACAGACGAGGAGCTGGAATCGCTGTTGCTAGAGGATGCCACACAATCGACCACGCAACTGGCGAAACGTTAGAAAGTGGCTCAATTGACGGTGGTACGGCGTCTACAGGCCTTGGGATAGTTTCAGAAGATTGGTAAGTGGGTTCCGCATACTTTAATGAAGCATAATATTGGGCAAGATTGGGCATCTGCATGTCGTTGCTGAAGAGGTTTCAGTGGAAGAATTTCTTGTGGAAGGTTGTCGCCAGGGATGAAAAATGGGTCTATTGCGACAACCTTGTACACAAGCGATCATGGGTCGACCCAGGCCAGCCATCAACATCCGCAGCAAAACAGGATATCAATAGAAAAACGGTGCTGTTGTGTGTGTGTGGTGGGATATGCACAGAGTGCTGTACTTCGAACTGTTGAAACCGGGCGAAACAATCACTGCATAACGATACAGCGATCAGTTGATGAAACTGAACGCCGCAATCGAGCAAAAACGCCCATGGACAGGTAAAGGACGCCGCCCAGTCACTCGTGTTACATGATAATGCCAGACCACATGTCGGTGCCAGCACAAAGTCAACCTTTGAGCAGTTACCGCACTCGGCTTACTCCCCTGACATTGCACCCTCAGACTTTCATCTGCTTCGCTCTATGCAACATGCCCTAGCCCAACAGCGGTTCACCACAGTTCCAGAGGTGGAAAATTTCGTTACTGAGTTCTTCAGCTCAAAACCCGAGTCCTTCTATCACAGGGGAATTAATTTGTTGTTTGAAAAATGACAAAAGGCCATTGATGCTAACGGCCAATATTTCATTGAATAAACGTGTACAAGGGGGTATCAAAAAGTTTGTGCAATCACCCAAAATTATTAAAGCTACGGAACCCATTTCTGTTTTATTTTGTTATATATACATTCAACATACTGTACAACATAAATAATATTTAGCAAACCCGTTTTTTTTTTCCAGGAATCAAAAAGTCCATGATCATGGAGAAAGTGGAATTTCACAGTGTGATGAAGTTCCTTCATCTCCAAGGAAAGTCAGCTAAAAAAATCCATCAAGAAATATTAAATGTATATGGAAATAAGTGTCCAGCATACGAGACAGTGGCAAAGTGGAAAGAAAAAAATGTAAAGTAGTCATGCGACCATTTTTGGCAAACCAAGATCCGAACGGCCATCTTTGATAGGTGAACAGACAGTTGTGACCAAAGTGGAGAAGTTAATCTTTCAAGATAGGCGCACAACCATTGAAATGCTTTGTCAAGAAGTTCGTCTAAGCTATGGATCAGTGTGGACAGTCATGCATGACCAATTGAACATGTCCAAGGTCTCAGCACGATGAGCACCTAGACTTCTCTCCCCATTCCAAAAGGAAGCTCAGGCACAATCCGCGTAAAAAATGTTGAATCTTTTTAACGCAAATTCCGAAGATTTTTTGGACCACTTGATTACTATGGATGAGTGTTGGTTATACCTCTATGATCCAGAAACCAAAGAAATGAGCAAGCAATGGAAACATCCCTCTTCACCCCCCAAAAAAGGCAAAAGTGCAAAAAACTGCCACCAAAGTGATGCTCTCAGTTTTCTGGGATAAAAGTGGTATTATTTCGACAGACAACCTTCAGTAGGGTCAAACTATTACCTCTGACTACTATTGCAACCTACTGACCAAATTAAGAGAGCAAATTAAAAGCAAAAGAAGCGGAATGATCACAAAAAGGGTCCATTTGTTGCACAACGCACCAGCTCATTCAGCAGTCAACACCATTGTCATTGCAAGTCGTCTTAAATACATTATATTGCATCATCCGCCATATTCTTCTGATATCACACCAAGTCACTTCTTTTTGTTCCCCGAGATGAAACGTCCACTACATGGTAGGTGATTTGATGACATTGATGACGTCATTTTTTAGGTAGACCAGTGGTTTTGGGCACAATCTGAGGTGTTCTACGCTGAGGGAATAAAGGAGGTCAAGCAAAGGTGGGAGAAATGTGTGGCACTGGGTGGTGCCCATGTAGAGAAGGGCCAAGTACCTGAATAAAAAGGTTTTTTTCTAGCTTGTTTATTTCTTAGCGATTGTACGAACTTTTTGATACCCCCTCGTACTGGTTTCCGGATTGTTCCCGTCTCCTTCCTCCTTAAAATGGCAGAAACTTTTGCATACCCATAATAGAATCAGGATTTTTATAGATAGAGCCATCAAGAGAGAAGTTTGATTTTCATAGGGATTATGATTTTTGCAATAAGATAAAATGTTAAAATTTTGTGACGCTTTTTTCCCCCTTCTCTGCCATTTCACTTCAAATAAATTATTAAACAACATCTTATACTCCTTGAAAGCATAAATTTTACAACAGTACTTAACATTTTGAAATTTGTTCATATGTTTTTATTGTTTTTTCATTTATATGCCTTTTAAAGCTATCACCAAAAAAAAACGTGAGGTTTCATTGTAATGTAATTAGTCTCTGTAAAACCTGTTCAGGGTTGCCACTCAGATTGGCTTTAAAAATTCCCTGAGCTTTCCAGAAGATAATTTCACAGGGAATTTCAGGTAAAATTTGCAGATAATGATTTTCAGGAGCTTCACTACATTACAGAACTTCCTTCAACATTTTTTTTCATTAACTTGGAAATCAGGTCATACAAGACTTCATACAGGAAAGGTATGATTCTAACATTGACGCAGCAAATGAAAAAAAATTCCAACTTTGCTAAAATAAGTTTATCCATGCAAGCTTTTTCAACTTGATCACAAGTAAAGGTATTTTAGGTCGAATACTATTTGTGTACTTTCTAATGTCTGGGAAGACCTGAACAGCTCGCTGAGAAAACAGCTGCATTTTCCACCCATCTGAGCTGGCAAAACTTCAAAGGAAATGCAGAACTTCCAGTAATGGCAAAATAATCAGCATGCGTATGCATTAAAATGATATTTAATAACAATACTGGGCAGAAGAAACATTGTGAGAAAAAGAAATTAGGATTATGGGAAAAATCTTCACTCTGTTTAACTTCCGTTTTCGAAGGTTTTGAAAGATGAAATATCGTCCCCCCAGACGGAAAAGACCCCCCCCCTTTCAGTTTTGCATCGATCTTGAGAATTACCCAAATTATAATGGAGAAAGCGGAATTCCGTGAATCCACAAATTAACATCACATATCAGTAAGAAGTGACTAAGAAATGGAAAAACACGAATTTTAAGGAAAATTAATGTGTATGCTGTGAAACAATTTTACAGGGCACAGAAACAGCGTGGATTCCACCGCGAACAGATTAAGTACCGATCTAGAAATTTAATTTCGTTTAATAAAAGAGAAAGGGGCGAAAACGATTGGTCTCTATTGATTAATTTTAAAGAAGTATGTATTAAAAATAGGGAAACATGCATTTCATTCGAAAAAAAAATCTTCAAAAATACGAGGTCGCTCCTTTTCACTATCACCGAAGATACGAAAAACGAGGAACATGATCAGAAAACATCAGAAATAAAAATATAATCAGGCATAGGGGAAAAGGGGGGGGGGCTTGGACGGAAAAATTTATTATGCGGAAACAGAAGACGACATGACTTCTCAACACGCAAGAAATATTTCCGAAAATGTTTAGCAAGTGTCAGAATCTTGAAAATAAGCTCTTCACAGATGTTTAATAATGTTATTTCGCTGAGATTTCCGATTTCCATAGCATACTCTACATTTTTCCGTTGTTCGTAGCAGACCAATGCTTTCCATAGGATACTCTATGGTTTCCGTCGTCCGGACCGACGATTTTCATACCACATTCGATATTTTCCGTCGTCCGTAGTGGACCGACGATTTCCGTCATCTGCAGCTCTGATAGATGATTTCCATAGCATACTCGACGTTTTCTGCCGTCCGCAGTGGATCGACGATTTCCATAGCACACTCAATATTTTCCGTCGTCCATAGCAGACCGACGATTTCTATAGCACACTTGATATTTTCCGTCGTTCGTAGCGGACCTACAATTTCCATATCATACTCAATGTTTCTCGTCGTCCGTAGTCGACCGACGATTTCCATAGTAATTACGTAAAACCCTTAATACTTGGAATCGCTGAATCTTTCTTTCCATCACATGGTCTTACTCAGTGTTGGAGAATGTAGTGTGCCGAAGTACCGACGATGACGACGGGGCACTGCGATTCTGGAGCACCATGCCACAAAATCTGCCTTTTGTAGCAAGATGGCGCAAGATTTTTGTTTTGGCGAAAATTGGCGCAGAATTCCCATCTCTGGTAACTGCATATGCA
Organism: Macrothele yani; assembly: GCA_039090855.1. Lineage (NCBI taxonomy): Eukaryota > Metazoa > Arthropoda > Arachnida > Araneae > Macrothelidae > Macrothele > Macrothele yani. The sequence continues at coordinate 82,842,997 of CM077006.1, read as the reverse complement.
TTACGCAAAAAAAATATCAGTTTAGTTTTCCCTGACTTCTCAAGGTTTTTGCTAAAAATTTTATTTCTCCCCGAGTTTTCTCTGATTTTTAGCTTTATTTTCGGATTCCCTGATTTTTCCCGGTTGGCTGGCAACCCTGCCTGTTGCACACATTCCCTGCATGAAGTCCAACTAAAATACAAGAATAGTTTAAATTTAAAAGTGTTCATACACTAGTTTTTTCATGAACACTAGTTATTAAAGTGTTCATAGTTATCAAGTGATGGCCACATTAATGCAAAACTCAACGGGCAAATAAAACTTGGTTGGAGAGCTTTAGGAAGAAACAGTACAATTTTCAAGAGCAATATGCCATTATGGCTTAAAAGAAAAGTGTTTAATCAATGCATCCTTCTAGTGATTACGTGTGGAGCAGAGACATGGACCTTAACTAAAAAAAGATATGCAAAGACTGCAGACAACTGAAAAAAGCCTGGAGAGACACATGCTTGGTGTAACCAGGAGAGATAAGAAGAGGAACTTGTGAAAACAAAAATAATGGAATACATGACCAGAGTGAAATCACTGAAATGGCAATGGGCTGGACATACTGCCAGAAGGGCAGACCACCAATGGACAACCAAAATTTTACACTGGATTCTACGGGACCAGGAAAAAACAAAACAAAAGATGACCACATGGGTGGTGGGTGGATGAAATTTGAAAGCATGCAGGAGCGACATGGAGAAGACTAGCTCAAGACAGACCACTATGGGAGAAACTTGGAAAGATGTTCATCCAGCAGTAGATTGATAATGGTTGATATATACACTGCTGGACAATTGCTAAGGACGGATCATAAACGGCTATATAGCGCATAAAAAAGTAAGTGTGGTTGGATGCCAAGTGAAATAAAATAATGTCAGAATGCCAGGACATTACAAGAAAGACAATTTAATGTGCTCTGAAATCCAGAAGGCTTTGGAACGTGTTCAAGGGACAAACAGGCCATTTTGTGCAGAATACGTAAACGTGAAAAAAATGCAATTACCGTCCGCAGGCGTTCCGGCGTAAGATGTCAATACGGGATATGGCCACCATGGAGGGCGATGCAAGATTCCACACGTCGTGTCATGCTTTGCACAACATTATCAAGCAGCTGTTGGGATAATTTATCCCATTCCTCTGTCAGTGCACGGATGAGGGTGTCCTTGTTTATTGGAGGGCATTGGCGACCAGCAAGACTCCTCCCCAAAGCATCCCACACATTTTCAATGGGATTCAGATCGGGAGAACGTTCTGGCCATACAAGGCGTTGAATATCCTCGCTCTCAAGACACTCCTGGACAGCGACTGTTCGATGACATGTTGCGTTGTCGTCCATGAAAATGAATCTATCACCGACAGCACCACGGAACATGCGAGCATGAGGTAGCACAACATCATTAATGTATCGTTGGCCAGTCAGAGTCCCAGTTGGAAGCACATAGAGGGACGTACGGCCATTGATCATGATGCCAGCCCATACCATGACACTACATGTCGGATATCGGTCCCTTTCCTGTATGTTTGCTGGACAATATGCAGTACCACTATCACACCAGATCAGTTGTTGTCGATAATCAGACGACAGACTATCTACTCTCATCTGAGAAGAGGACAGCAGACCACTCGTTATCAGTCCAATTGCGATGTTGATGGCACTATTGCAAACAGGCGGTACGGTGACGTCTGGACAATGGGATGCACACAACAGGACGGCGGGCGTATAGTCCTCCTTCATGCAAACGTCTGGCGACAGTTTTTCGGGAGATCCGCTTGCCAGTAGCAGCCATAAACTGATTTGCTACCTCACTAGCTGTGCTGCGCCGGTGTCTTTTTGTTGATAACATTATGTACCGATCTTCTGCAGGTGTCGTACTGCGAACACGACCTCCCCCGTGACGTTTGCTACACTCTCCATTTGTTTGAAATGATTTCCAAAGCCTTGAAACAACACTGTGGCTGACGTCGAACTCCCTGGCAACATCTGTTATTTTTCGCCCTTCTTCAATCTTGCCAATAATACGGCCACGCGTAAAATCATCTAGGTGATGTCGGGAAGACATACTGAAAATTGCAAGTTCGTCAATTGATTCTTTTCCTTTCAACTTTGCGTTTGAACAACAATGGTCAATACGCGTCAAATCCTTTATATCTCTTATCAGCGCTATGACGTCACGAACAAGTTCGGCAATCCAAAATTTGCATACGCACAACACGTCTTACTGTATCCCGCACTTATGCTAATTTCCACATTTTCCTGCTTTCCATTTTATGGTTGCTATCGTTGCTATTGTCATCTATCCTTAGCAATTGTCCGGCAGTGTACAATGTTGACAAAAGTCACAAGGCACCTATAAAAGAAACACAACATAGCATTTATTGGCATACATTAGTACAGTGTCAGTCCACCTTTGGCCTTAATGCATGCCCAGACCCTTCAAAATATGCTTTCAACAAGGTTTTGGAACACAGCGATAGGTATGCGCTTCCATTCAGTACATAATGTTGCCACTAATTGTTGCTTAGTAGTAGGCCTTGGTTCCAAACTTCTTATGCGGCGTTCAAATTCATTCCATAGGTGCTCTATCGGATTAAGATCAGGGCTCTGTGCTGGCCATTCCACATATGATATGGAATTATCATCAAAACAGGCTGTGACAGTCCTTGCTTTATGACTCGGTGCATTATCCTGCTGGTACCAACAAGGCTCGGTTCCATAGTATTGCCACAGAGATGGTAGGGCATAATTGTCAATAATATCGAGGTAGACATGTTGGTTAATAGGTTTGTCCATGAAAACCAATGAGCCAGGGCCATACCACAATACTACCAAACCACCCCCACATGAGTACACTGCCAGCTCCACACTTGACCGTAGGAACAGTACACTGTGGAAAATAGCTTTCCCCTGGCTGCCACCATACCCACACACGACCATCAGACTGATGGATCATGTATGTGGATTCATCAGTCCATAGGACTCATTTCCATTGATCTACGGTTCATGATAAATGTTCTTTACACCATGCTAAATGACGAGTAGCATTCTGAGTGGAGACAAAAGGCTTATGAGCAGCCACACGACCACGGTAACCCATGGAATGAAGTTTTCTGCAAATAGTATGTGTACATACCGAGGTTTCAGCATTTTTACTCACATGTACACTGAGGTCTTGTATAGTACTCTGTCGATTCACTGTAATGACTCTCCTGAGTCTTCGACGTCCTCTATCACTGATTTTCTTTGGTCTGCCGGTACGTTTTTCTGCTTCAGGCATGCCATGTGTCTTCCACTTATTCAGTACATCCAAAACAGTTGACTTGGGTATGTTTTAACACCTCTCGGTTTCTCCTATGGACAACCCACTAATATAACACCCAACAAATTTTCTTTTCTCAAAGTTAGTTCTTTCTCGCCGCAACATTTTCACTGAACTTCACGGTGCAATACAATCATGGTCAGCCGCAGACCTGTTTCTATACCGTTTGCAGATGTACCGCACATCTTAAAAATGCAGCGGATCTGTTCATTTGGTTTTGAAGGGGTGTCCAGTGACTTTTGTCGATATAGTGTGTGTGTGTGTATACTCATATATATATATAACACTGGCGGAAAGTGAAAAAAGAACACCAAGATGGAGACGTCTGATACCAACGAAATTTATACAGCATAATAACAGAATACAAAGGATAACATGATCAAAACATTATGGCAAAATACAGCTGTATTTGCTTATTTGCTGGTAAACTGAAAAATAACATTTCCATGTAACATGGTTAGTACGAGGTTGAACCGCCATGAACTGCGTCACACTGTGCAATTCTGGCATGGAGTCTGTCGTACAGATGTTGGATGTGAGTTTGGGGTATTGACTTCCAAGCATCCTCTACCTGGACGCGAAAATCGGGGATGGTCGTGGCTGGCCATGGAGACCGGATAAGTCGTCCCATAAAATCCCACATGTGCTCAATGGGGGGACAAATCCGGTGAACGTGCAGGCCAGGGAAGTTGTCTCACACCCTGAAGTGCATGTTGCGTTGCATGTGCCGTGTGTGGGCATGCATGATCTTGCTGGAAAACACCACGATGCACCGACCTTACAAATGGCACAACTATGGGCTGAATGATGTTGTTGATGTAGGAGGTGCTGTTTAACGTACCCAGCACAAACACTAGTTGTGTACGGGAGTGATAGCTGATCGCTACCAACACCAGGAGACCAGGTGTAGGCCCTGTGTGTCGCTGGCGGATGCAAGAAGGGTGGAGACGCTCCCCTGTACGTCTGCGAACACGCATACGGCCATCGGAGGCTCCCAAGCAGAATCTGCTTTCATCGCTTAACACGACAGATCGCCATTGCGTTCTCCAGTGCAGACGCTGGCGACACCACTGCAGCCGTTCCTGACAGTGGGCTGGAGTCAGAGGTACACATGCCAGAAGCACACGTGCACGTAATCCTGCATCCAGTAGACGGTTGCGGATTGTTCGCACAGTCACCTCAAGTGCAACGGCAGCTCGGATTTGCGTCGCAGTGGATGTTCTGCTTGACAACGCCGCTCTTCTTATATGTCGATCGGTCCGCTCATCAGTCCGTCTGTGACTCCAGGTTCCAAGTCTTTTCGTGTGGGAATGTTCCTCGGACCATCTACGCCACCATCGTACCACCACCGATACTTCCCGTCCAATTCGCTCCGCAATACGACGATACGACCACCCGGCCTCCCAGAGTCCGACTAGACGACCTTGCTCAAAGTCCGATAACTGCTGAAATCGTACACGTCTTCCATGCTCAGGCATTGCAGCTTCTTCAGGGTCTTCGCACGTGTCCGTACGCCGACGACTGATTACATTCACTTCGCCGTACTCCTTAAATACCACCGATGATAATTTGCATATTATGCCATGCTGTGGCGTAAGCGCTCACCGGTTGGTCCCAAAATTAACATCACACCTACACAAACTCGACCCCATCAACATATGTAAATTTCATGATCGTCCGCCAATTCCTTCTTGGTGTTCTTTTTTCACTTTCTGCCAGTGTATATACATACACACACACACACACATACATGTACAGCAGCAGTTTGTATGTGTGCAATATATTTATTGCTTTTCTAATTCCACAAACACACAGGGAGAAAAAGAACCATTTCTTCATGCCTTTTAAGAGTTGTTCAAAATGTTACAAAATGACTTGATGCACAATGGTCTGTTAAATACTAAAACAATTGTTTCGTAAGGCAGTCCCTCACCAAAAATATTGCGCCTTCCCATTCCCTATCACCCCGTAGAGTCTATGAAGAAGTCTCCCTCTTCCTGGATGGCTTCACCTGTCGTAAAATGTAGAAGAAATAACCAGAAATGTACTGCTAATTGCTCACACAAATCACTAACTCGTCTCTGACAACATGGGGCTGGGGCTACTGAAAATATACTCTAACATTGGAAACACACACACAGAACCACAGTGAGATTTTAAAACATTGCTGTTAAGGCATGATTTTTTAGCATAATATAGTTAAAAAAGGTGGCCCGTTAAAACTACTTTTCATCTTCCACCTCACTTCAGTACGCTTCACTTTCTTCATACCCCGAACCCAGCTCAATCAGCGCAGACCTCTACATCAAATAATAAATATTTACATCAATTTAATAATTTGCAAAAGCTCTTGTTTAAGCACATTGGTTTTATAATTATTCAAGAGTTAGTATGTTTGTGCTAATGCAAAACAACTATCTATGATTTGCATATTTATACATTTCCAGGAGGAGGGGTTCTAGACCCCAATATGTCCCTCCTCCTCCTAGATAAATGCTGCAAAAATGGCTAAAATATGCAGCTGCACATAAAACTAGACTCTAGCCTTCAGCAGCATCTGCCAGAGGTTGGAACACTAATCAGTAGCAATAAACATCAAGTTGAATCTTTGAAGCATGAAACAAAGAAAAACAAATACTAATCTCAAAACAGAAAAAGATGTTAGTTCATAAACACATGCATACAAATCCCTTACTATTACATACATAACAAATATTAGGTTAATATACTGATACTATCTTGCTTGTTTAGTGCATGGAAGAAGTCCATTTTCAGAAAATATATGAAGTTGTTAACTCCAAAAAAAAGGGGGGGGGAAGCAACATATTTCCCATAAACTGCGCCAAGAGAAACTGTGGATAGGTGTTTTCTTAATGGCAGGTTCTTAAATAGAATTCCAAATGTCTGTGTATGAAAGTGTTAAATGTTCCTACTCTGATGTATGGCAGTGAAACTTGGGTACTACAGAAGAGACTAGGAGTCATTTATGTGCTGGAGAGATGTGTTACTTACAGGGGGTAAACACGTTCTGATCATGTGAAGAATGAAGATGTATTGCAGTTGCATAATGTGAGGCAAAATGTTGTTAGTAAGGTGGAGAGTAATATTCTTAGGTGGTTTGGCCCTGTTGAAAGAATGAGTGATGAGATGCTCACTAGGAAATTTTTTTCAGCCCAAGTGGCACAGGAGAGAAAGGCAGAGAAAGTCCAAAAAAGTCATGGGAGGATCAGATTCAAGAGTGTCTGCATGAGAAAAAGATTATGAGTATGAAGTATAGAAGGTCTCGCGTACATCGTGTGATGGATGTAAGTGAAGCCCGTGTTGTGTGTCAAGATTGCTGTAAATGGAGAAGTCTGATACAGCAACAATAAATATATATCAGTCAAAAATTCATTCAGTGGTTTGTATTTCCTTGTGGAGCTAACCTCTAATTCTCAGAGAACAGCTTAGTGATATGTATGAAAGAATGAGGTGCGATGTTTACTAAGGGATTTATTCAGCACAAGTGGCAGAAAATAAAGATAGGAAGGCCAAAGAAATCATGTAAGGACCAGATCCAGGAATGTTTGCAAAAGAAAGAGATAAGTGTGAAGTACAAAAGGTCTTGTGTAAGATATGTCATGGATGTCAGTGAAGTTTGAGTTGTGTGCCAAGATCACTGTTAATGAAGGCGTTAAATACACTGCCTGCCCGACAGAGAAAATGTAACACCATGAAGGAATGCTCAAAAACAGACTGAACTGCACACACAGATAGCTAAGTAGGTCCTGAACAAATTACTAAATTGTCCCAATATACAGGATGATTAATAAGGAGTGTGGCCACCATTTGGGCAATACAGCATTGAATCCGACATGGCATTAAGGTAATGAGAGTCCGAATGAAGTCCTGGGGAATTGTGGACCATGCAGTGTTGATCCAAGTCCATCTTCATTTTGCGGGGGTGGGAGGGTACTCAACCGATGTCCAATCATGTCCCACAGATGCTCGATGGACAAGAGGTCGGGGATCATGCTGGCCATGGAAGCATCCGCACACCATGTAAAGCATTCAGGCCAATCCGAGAAGTATGTGGCCGAGTGTTATCCTGTTGAAAAATGGTGTTTGGGATGCCCTGCAGATATGGTAGTGCCACAGGCCACAGCACCTCATCAACATAGCGGCGTGCTGTCAATGTGTCCATAGTGTGTACCAGCAGTGAGCGGCTGTTGCAGCTGAATGATTCCACATTGTCGGGTGCTGGGGTGCTCCACAATGGTGGAAGAATCCACCTGCTGGCCATGTCGCCTCCAGACTCTCACACAGCGATCATCCATGGTGAGACAGAAAGGCGATTCGTCGCCGAACACCGTACTGTTCTAGTATACAGAGTGGAAAAAATATTCTCATAATATGTGACAAACATGTCATGATAATTAACACAGCAATCAGATATCGCTGAATTGACTGTAATTACTGTTTCACACGTGAATTCAATCACAACAGAAAACTTGAAAATTTTCAAGTTTTCTGATGTGATTGAATTCACGTGTGAAACAGTAATTACGGTCAATTCAGCGATGTCTGATTGCTGCGTTATTTATCATGACCATACTGTTCCATTAGGCACCCCACACAGCTCTGGAGTGACACCACGGCAAGTGGCGACGACAATGGCTCGCTGTTAAGGATAGCCTTCGCAACAGATGGCTGGACAGCAAACCAGACGCAGCCACTTCGAGCGACACTGTCCGCGTCGATATCAAAGCTTCCAAGCCTCCCCATACACTCCGCAAAATGTCGCCTGTTGTGGCCTGTGGGTCTGCTACAGCACGACGTCGGTTGCGATGATCGGGATGCTCGGATGGACGTCTCCATGCCCCAGTGCCCCTACGACGTAGCACAGTTCCTTTCTGGGACCACTGACTCCAAACGGTTGTGGCATCACATTGCGTTTCTTCAATACAATGACACCTCTCGTGAACTCATCAGTTTGACGAAATCACGTACGATGGCGTCTTAATGGCATTGACACCCCTTGTGTGTTCTCCAGACAAGGTTACAGCAGAACCATTCACTTCTCGCTGCCGCGACGACATCTCGACTGATGGCCTCACGCGATGGTTGTCCGCTCATATCCTGTGCGCCATTCGTGCGATTGTCCTGCAAGTGCAATCATTTGCATAACTTGTACATATGCACCCACCCTGCATGGCGCTGAGTTCACGTTTTCGCAGTGTGGTATTTTCTCTGTCAGGAAGTATATATCAACCATAAGTAAAATTTACTTCCATTAGTTTTAAACTTTAATCTGGCAGATGAGCTTTTTTTTTGAGCAGCTAACCTTTGAATCTTAGAGAACAGCTTAGTGATATGTAGGCTAGAATCCAATTTGAAAGAGAATTTCCTCCAATCCTATAGATTTTACATTTAGGATTGGAGTAAATACACTATCTACCAACAAGTAATTGGACACCTATGATAGCAAAGGAAAACAAAGTTTATTCACCTTCAATAGTTGGTGGAGACTCCACGAGCGGCGATTACAGCTGCGACCCTCCGGGGCATACTCTCAACCAGGCATTGTACGATGGCTAGCGGTATTTTCTTCCACTCGGCTTGAAGAAGACAGGTCAGTTCCTACACCGATTTCGGACAGTGGGGGCACCCCTTAAGTCGACGCTCCAACTCGTCCCAGAGGTGCTCGATAGGGTTAAGGTCTGGGCTCTGCGCAGGACAGTCTATTCGATTAGCCCCATTGTCACCATACTAAGCCATGGTGGACCTCTCAACATGACAGGTGGCAGTGTCATCCTGAAAGTAACATGGGTCCACCCCATGAAACTGCCACAACGTAGGAAGCGCATGGTCATCCAAAATGGTACAGTAGGCCTCGGCGTTGAGTCTACCAGGAATTGCGACCAAGGGTTTCGTGCCATACCAGGAGAAACACCCCCATAGCATAATTCCACCGCCGCCAAACTTCGCAGTTGGCACAATACATTCTGGCAGGAAGCGTTCTTCAGGCAGACGCCAAACCCCAGACCCTGCCATCCGAACGGTAGAGGGTGAACTTTGATTCGTCGCTCCAGAGAACCCGTTTCCACTGTTCAACGGTCCACTGTCGACGTTCTTTGCACCAAGTTAGCCAAGCAGCGCTATTGGACTTGGTGATCAAAGGCTTGTGGGTGGCAGCACGTCCATGATAACCGAGCAGATGGGCTTCCTTACGGATGGTATTCATCGAAAGAACACTCCCGGATGCCTGTTCAAACTCCTCGCGGATGTGGCCCATCGATTTGGTGCGGTTCTTCCGAAGTTCTCTGGCCAGCACCCGTTGGTCTCTTAACTCCCAGTTTTCTGTGTCCGCCGGGTCGGGGCACATTCCGACAGTCACCTCTCATCTTCCACTTGCCAATCACGTAGGCCACTGTCGATTTTGCGTACTTCAACTCGCTGGATATGTCACGTATGGATCGGCCATTTCTGTGATACCCGACGATTACACCTTTCTCGAAATCGGAGAGCTCCGAACTGCATGGCATCTTGCATGCGACTGGTTGCGTTGTTGTTTCCCACACGATATTTAACAGCGGTGGCCGTGACGTGTATCAGGACTGAAGATATCGTCGATTGCAGAGGTGTCCAATTACTTGTTGGTAGATAGTGTATTTCTACTTTCAAAATTAACTCCGACATTTATACCTTTTATGTATAATGTCTCATTTTATATTTCCAGATTAGCTCTCACAAGCTAGAAAGATAAATAAGACATTACACAACTTCTTTTGAAAACATCAAGAAACCTCACAAGATCTCAATCCTTGCTCCTCTCCTTCAGTTATTATCGAGCAGTGGTCAAGATCAGAACTCTTATAAGACAGGGTTCTTTTCAAGCTACAAGCCACAAGATAACTTTCTGAGGCTTGTGGCTTGGAAAGTTACCTTTTAATAAGTGGTTGATTTTCGATAGTTTAATCCCACAAGAGTATCATGCAACAAAACAACAGCCCACATAAACAAGATGAAATTAAAAGTTGGAAAAAAAAGTTGTTTTCATCACAGGCAGATCTGTTTTTGCAAGAGAAGTGTTTGACATTATTTTTAAACACATTTATTTGTGCAATTTAATAGCTACACAGTTTGAGACTTATATATAGTAAACCAAAGTATCCATATCAGAGGAAATAAACCTTACCTCAATATACTTTGTTGAGGATGTATTTCCAGTTTTCTCTGCAACCTTTAAAAGGTGTTCATATATGAACTCCAAAATTTCGTAGAAATAGGGATTTGCCTGGTAGAAAAAAAAAAAAAAAGTTAGCAAAATGTTAATACTGATACCCAAAAAGTGTTCCTTAAAAATAATTAAAATCATTGCATGCATCTTTGGATATTTTAGGCATTATCAAGTAAGAACACCATTCATTTATGGCGATATATAGCAGACTATTGATATTTTCACACATTTGTTTGACTCAAAAGGTGCTAGACCTGAAAACTTCTTATACACTGTGTATAGAAATTATAAATACACAGAAATATTCCTGCTATTTCTTGATAATCTGCTGTAGAATGACAGTTACAACAAGAAAACATCTCGTATAAGTGCACCAGACAAAAAATTAGTCACCCCTAACAGAACTGACAACATGAAGTTACCGGTTGCACAGAGGGCGCCGTGATAGCATTCTTGAGACATAAATAGCACTGATGTGGTGTACAGGATCATTTCCATCTCGCGCAGTGGCGAAGAACAATGTGTGTGCTGAGTTTAGTCTGCAATATAGGTCGTAAGACACATGTTACCGAGTGGAAAAAAAGGAGCCGTCGTGTTCGGCCATGAACTGACAACATGAAGTTACCGGTTGCACAGAGGGTGCCGTGATAGTTCTTGAGACATAAATAGCACTGATGTGTGTGTACAGGATCAGGATCTCGCGCAGTGGCGAAGAACAATGTGTGTGCTGAGTTTAGTCTGCAATATAGGTCGTAAGACACATGTTACCGAGTGGAAAAAAAGGAGCCGTCGTGTTCGGCCATGCCCCTGGATACAAAGTGAATAAAGTCGCCCAATTTGTTGGGGTGTCTACGAACAGTGGTGTAGTTCACAGTCAACTGTAAATTGGCGACGCAACTGCGACAGGAAAACGATTCTCACCAACAGGGACCACAGCCCTGTTTCACGCCTAGTAACACAAAATCGGTTTCATATCAGGCAAAAATTAATTTAAACAGCCAATGAAAATCCACTCCAACCAATTTCCAAAAGGACCTTGCGATGATAACTGCATGCGATGGACATTTGGAGCAGAGTACCATGGAAGAGGTCCATTTCCATATCAAGTGGTACAAAAAAAAACATTATTTGTTGCTTGACCATTTTTTAAAAATTTAATATTTTGCATGCTGTTGACCTTATACACTTAAGAGCAATTGAATTAGAGACAGCTAGCGCTACGAATGTGGCGCTGTGGGCGGCCCTGTAAACGGAAACAACATGACGTATTCAGCGATCCGACAATATAAGGAGTGATGCGATGGGAATCGGTAAGAGTCGGACGCAGTATGCGTAAGACGAAGGATCTAAGCGCATTTGATCGTGGACAAATTGTCGGGGCCCCACGAATGGGTCGCTTCATCTCGGAAGTCGTGCAGGCACTGGGATTTTCACGAGCCATTGTGTCACGGGTGCACCGTGAGTACATCGAATCCGGTAAAACCATCCCTGCAAGAGCAAACTGCCGTGGACAACAGCGTGTGGATGAGCGGGGGTCATAGTCGGCTAGCTCGCATTGTAACAGCAGATAGACGGGCCACAGTGCAAGAGATCACTCCGCAATTTAACGCTGGTGCACAAAAACGTGTAAGCAGCCACACCATCCAGAACCATCTCCTCGCTATGGGGTACAGAAGCCATCGTCCCACGAGGGTACCGCTGCTGACCGCACATCACAGGGTGCAAAGATTAGCATGGGTGCAGGAACATCGCCACTGGACCCTAGACATGTGGGAAAATGTTGCCTGGACTGACGAGTCGAGATTCACGTTGGTACATGCGGATAACAGGATGAGTACGGCACAAACCACATGAAGTGATGGATCCTTTTTGCCAGAAGGGTACTCTTCAAGCTGGTGGGGGTGGCATTCTCGTCTGAGGACTGTTTACATGGACTGAAATGGGACCCCTGGTACGCTCATCCTGCAACAAGACAATGCACCGTGCCATCGCTCCCGAATTGTATCCGAATGGTTGGATGAACACTCCACCGACGTGACCTAGCTTCCTTGGCCAGCTAGGTCACCTGATCTCAATCCCATCGAGCACGTCTGGGATGCTATCGAGAGAAATTTTTGAGGTTCTGAACCTCCTTTATCAAATCTTCATGAACTGTGGGAGCTTGTTCAGGGGTCGTGGATCCGTATGGCTTCCCAATGCTTCTGGTGTCTTGTCGAGACCATGCCGAGACGAATCGCCGTCGTCATCAGTGCGAAAAGTGGTGCTACACGTTACTAGACAAGTATCTCTAACTCAATTGCTCTTCAGTGTATGTTGACAGTTCAAATCCACTATTGTTTTACTTTTATTCACATTGCTTTCAACATGGTGGCCATTTTTGTATCTTGGCATATGGCATTTTTGGCATATGTAAGAGTTAGCGGTAACTTCATTATCTCAGCTGTGGTAAGTCCTAGGACAAAATTTAAAATATTGTTATGTTAAGCACATTGTAAGGTACTATTTTGTCAATTATACTATGCTTCTAAAAATATTCCTTCATCATAATTTTTTTATTCAAAGTTTTGTATCAAAATCACAAAAAATTTCATTTTCGGGGTGGTTATATTAAGGGGGAAAGCAATTTATTTAAGATTTGAAAATTTTTTTGGAAGTACATATATACAAATAGTCTCAGTTAAAAATTATTTGAAACTTTAGAGTAGCATACTTTTTTTTTTTCTACATGGCAGTGAAAATGTACTTTTTCAAAAAATTGCCAATTTTAGAGTTTAATATCTCTGGTGGGTAGTTATTTAAAAATATGAAATTTACACACATAAAAGGTATTCTATTATAAGTAACTTTAAGTAAAATTTTGAGTTTGAGATTCAAGTGGTTTAAGAGCTACAGCCTTGCAAAAGTCATAAAATTTATTGAATAAATCATTTATTACTGTGTGTTTATTACTTGTCTTCATACATATTTGTTGGTATTTGTGATGTAAATTAAGCTTTGGAATGTAAACAGGCGTGATCACAATTGATAAATAATACAATGATGAATTTTAATTGTTTAACAGCCTTAATTAAAATAAAAAAAACAGGGGCATAGGAGTTAAATACACTTAAAGTTAATTTTTCAAATAGTTCATGATGGAATCACAATGCTTACATAATTAGCAATTTAGAACAAGTGAAGCCATAAAATACTCATCTTATTTTATTTTGTATGCTTGTTTAACAACAATGAAATGTCTTCACAGAGCGATGCTGATATATGTATTATATGAATGTCTAGTTCCTGTGGATAGTTCTAAGGGGCTGAGCTTCTTAGTACATTTGTCAGTGGTACCCATACTTTGGCCTCACGTGACATTTTGAATGAAGTTCTAGGTTCAGCTGGGTGATAGAACTTCAAAAATATATATTTGTTCTCTAAATTGATGTCCACAATTACTCCCAGCCACCTCTGTTCCTCGTACACACAGGTGATGTCATTGTTCCTAAGAGTTAGTGGGACAGCTTTCATTATAGGAAGATCCTCATATTATTTTCAAATTACATGTTAAATAGCCTCTCATACTACTTTCCAAATTTTGAACAAAGCAATGAAATGTCTGTGTCCCAGGAAGTCACTGGCAGTTGTCAAATCTCTTTATCAAATCTTCTTCTTGAGTAAGTATTTCTTCCTCTTGAACTTAAATGCATGTGATTCCTTCTATATTTTTCTTCCAAATGTCATACATATGTTCAGGGGTAATAAGGTAATTATTCAGAGGCCTTTGCAGACTCACCTTAGTTACCTCTCGCTTTGTTGTTACACCAACACCATCATACACATTCTTTCCATGTGATGATGCAAAGAAATTCCATTCAGCATCAAGACCAAAATCTTTTTTGTGGTGGCATAGGTTAATAAAATTCTTGTATTTCTATTGGCCTGATGTTCCATCCAAAAAGTCAATTATTTTGTTAACTCTGGGGACAATTTGCTTAATGTGTGTCAGAGCAAGTGTGTTTGGAACATGTGCACTGCAACCATGTTGTGGTCCAAGTTATTACTAATCACACAAATGCATTGGCTGAGATATTTGCCTTTTTGTTTGTAATACCACACAAATGGATGAACAGTTGCTTGTTGGTTTACCCAGTGTGGTAGCTTTAAATCTCATCTTGAACTACAAAAGTAAAGTTTTCTGCAATGTCTGCAAGAATAATACATTCAGTTTCATTGAGTTCTACTACTTTTCTTTCACGAACTGAGTTTGTGCTTTTGCTGTAAAATGGTGAGTCTTAAGTAAATCAAGCTTTTCAGTGAGGGACGGAAAAATTCTTTTATTGGTTGAACAACAGTGATCATTTCAGCCCGATCTGTAGTGGTCCACTGTTTAAAGACTATATTGTCTGGCATGGTATCAGTATTTTAAAATTCTTGCATCAAATCTTGGAAGGCTTTCCTTCCTAGACATTTAACACATTTGCCCATCATACAGTTGTAACTATTCATGTCACAAACAAGCATGTCAAGAAGGTTCTTGTAATTAATGCTAAGTGTTGCCCCATCAATCATGAGCTTAACATTTTGATGGTACAAACAAACACAAACAGTATGAGTTCCTGAGGATCTAGCAAATGACACCACTTAGGTCTGAGTTCTATGAATTTTGATCTTCCAATTTGGATTTTTTGCTTTGAACTCCACAAATAGTTCATCCAAATTGCAAAGAATAAGTCACTTCTGCTTCTTAACTTTAATATTATTTCCTTTTATGGAGAGAGTCTTTTTTGCCTGCACAGAGTAGGCTATACTCATCAATTTCATAAAATTCATGGACAATAGCTAATGTCTCTGGTTGAATGCCAGAACCTAAATTTTCCTAGCTCTGGTAGAATACCTTGATCTTTAACTAGATCTCTTGTCAGCTTTACTAGACAGTCAGATATGCTAAACTCAGTTTTTTTTTTTTTTTTTGAGTCCAAGAACTAGGTAGTAAGTTAATTATTTTTACCTTCTCTCCTTTGTCTGTTACAGCCAAGGAGGTTAGAATAATACTTCTGGAGGTGCCCCCGAGTCTCTTAAGCGTGAAGCCGCAAACTGTGGAAATCTGGCATTGTTTACATGATGATACCTATGTAATTTCAACTGTGTGTATTTTGCATACATGAGACCGGCCAATGACAAAAAAAGCTGAACTTTTTAACTGGGTGGAAAATTGGGACATGCGAACGCGCGGTGAGCAAATTCAAATACAGCATACATACAATATTTAAGAGTACGCTAGCCATATGGAATTATTTTCTGTAAATTATGTAAGTAAATATTAAAGTGAAGCACATTATTATATTCACAATAGAAAAGTAGAGATTTAAGAACAAAATAAAATGAAATATTTAAAAAAATCAGATTTAAAACTTTCATGTGAATCTTTACTAGCTAAATTTTGAGGTGAAAAGTATTTGTCTAGGAAAGTTTGTGAATTTAGTCAAGCAATTAGAAACTTGCAAGAATTAGAAACATATATCCACAGCTTAGTTTTTAGTCATTGAAGAAGTCAATAAAGTATTTCTCAATGTAACCTTATAAAATGGCTTTGCTTGCATTGTGAATATGGTGACATGAATCTCCATCAACGTCAAGCAAGTGGGGAGATTTTCTCTGCCGAATTCTTGTTTTTAACCCTGTTTTTGAGCCTCTCATGACACATTCTTTCCACTTAGCTTTCAAACAAGCAAAACAACCTTCTTAGAAAGAAAGAATGGAAAAAAAACAAAACAAAAAATAAACGGAAAGCTGCGTCACGAACTTTTTAGAGGCTTTGGCCCGACGTAATACTGGCCCGAAGCCGTGCCTCCCCCCACTTAGCTTTCAAACATGCAAAACACATTCTTCCTTAGAAAGAAAAAAAAAAAGGAAAGAAACAGAGTTGCGTCACGAACTTTGTTCAGCGGCTTCGGCCAACGTTATCCTAGCAGTGCGCCGTGCTTTCTTTCCACTAAGTTTTCAAACAAGCAGAACACATTCCTCCTCCTTAGAAAAAAAAAAAAAAAAGGTTCGTCACGAACATGGTTCAGAGGCATCGGGCAGAAGCAATTCCGGGCAACAGCGAAAGCACGTCCGAAATAACGTAATTCCGGATCACGGCAAAAGAAGCACATCCGAACTAACGTAATTCCGGATCACGGCAAAAGAAGACCGCCAGGCCTACATAATTCCGCGGCGTGGCGCCATTCTTCCCTTTCCACTTAGCTTTCAAACAAGCAAAACAAATTCCTTCTCTTCGGGGGTGGGGGTGGGGGGGGGGGGTGTAGAACGAATTTAAGAAAAGAAAGCTGCGTCACGAACTTTATTTAGACGCTTCAGGTCGACGTAATCCCGGGCCACGGCGAAAGAAGCACGACGGGCATTTTTTTTTTTTTTTTGTTCACACTTTGAAACAAGCAAAACAAATTCCACCACCTGAGAAAAAAAAAAGACAAAGGGCTGTGTTACGAACTTTGTTCAGAGGCTTTTACGTCGATTATTTACAAAATCAGTAAAACTTTCTTAATAACAGCGAAAATCTGAATATCCATAATTTGTTTGTTAGTCACCCGTAATCCCGGGAAATCCGTAATAATTACGGAGATTCCGTATTTTTTGGCATCCTCCGTAGGAAGAGGATTCACGAGAGCTTCGATTCTCGAACGATCTCAGAAAAGCGGGAACGCATTCGGGTACATTTGCAAATTACAAGAGAGAGTTTCTGGCGATGACGTCACGGATAGAATCAAGCGGATAATTGGCCCTGATAGAATGCAGAGTGGCGATTTCCCACAAGACACGGAAAGGGCTGCGGTAGTTTCCCCTAACGCACGAAGTAGGCGGAGCTTCCACCCTTTGCGCTGCGATGCTCAAGTGACTGACAACCCATCCATTGTTGACAGCATTAAACGAATTGAGCTCCTGACTCCACCCTCCAACATTTCTTCTTGCCCCCCGCGTCTGCTCCAAAAACAACGCTTTCAGCTAGAAAGCGCTTAGTTCTTTTACTCCCCAAAAAAGCGGAATCGCGGAATTCCGCTTTTTTTATTTTCTATGGAACGACGACCCCCCCCTAAAAAAATCCTGAAAAATGTCTTCATTTTTGCAATGACCTCGAGAATGACCAAAATGATGCCGAAAAAGCGGAATTCCGCGAATTCGCGGAAGAATCTCATGTATGATTTTGGAATTGAGTGGATTTTAGTTGCAGAAACCCTGTTAATATCAAACCGGAATGAATTATATTTCTTATACCAGCGAAGTTTTAAATTTTAGCATTATGTTTTGTTTAGAATTTGCACTAGCATTCATGTATTTCAATTTAAAATAAAAATGGGAAGGAGCTTGAAAATAATTAAGAATTTTATGAATTCAGCATTTTCTCACACATTGGCAGCAAGTTACGATGCGAAATTGTAAACATTTATGACGATAAAAGGCGATTTGGCCAACACAAAATACATTGCAATAGCCTCGAAAACCTTGAGCTTTCCCACACTGACGGGCATCGCTTGCGGTTATAGGCTTCACGCGAAGTGGTACTGCTCCATTAACTAGGGCATCTCCAGATATCTTATTCTAACCTCCTTGGTTATAGCACACTTCTCCTTCAGTTTTGTTATTAATTCCTCAAACTCATCTACTGCATCCACATTTTCTTCAGGCTCTTCTATTACCGTATCAAAAGAAATCTCAAATTTCTTTTCAATGAATTTGAAATTTTCTCTGTGTTTGCTTTTAAGGCCTGCAATCTTCTTTCAGGGTTTAATTTTTTTATTTTAGATGGTTGTGAAATCCCTAATAGAGCACAAGCAGAGTCTACATTTGGTAAATGCTCAGTAGAAGCAATAAACTCTTACTCTTTTTCAACATTTTCTAACTGTAAAAATTGTTTTTGTAACAAGTAGGACACAATGATTTACCAGGGACAAAAGCTCTAGGTTGCAGTACATTTTGTTTGAAATATTATTTTTGCATAAAAGAAAATTATGCGAATTTTTTTAAGACACAATGATTGGCTAAGAAAAACAGATTCCCCAAATTCTGCCCAAATCCACCAATATCTTTTTAAGTTACACCTAGTTTTTCTTTATTGAGAAATCTGTATCCTTCTACCTTAAGACAAAAATTAAGACTTAATTTTATAAGGTTTTGCATTTTAATTTTCAATAGGGGATTCACCACAAGCTTCCAAACTACGAGTTAGCAATCGCCCGGAATGCTCAAGCCCAAGGCGTCGGAATAAGGCAAAGAGTGGGTGGGAATGTGATGCGGACATAGCCATGCACTAATTGTAAATGAGTTTTCTTCTTTTAAACTAGAATACCTGCAATTTTGATGCATTAAAAAAATGAAGGAAAACTTTCACCCATGCTGTAATTGTACAATCATACCATGGTACTCTGAAACCTTCCTGGAAATAATATTTTTCTTTTGTTTTTATGCTGCTGTCTCCCGTCAAGCCCTAGGAATCATTTTAAAATGAAAACCTATAATAATAATAATAATAATAATAATAATAATCATGGATGCTTTACGACTTTTGCAAGGCTGTATCTCTTAAACCACTTGAATCTCAAACTCAAAATTTCACTTAATGTTGCTTATAATAGAGTACCTTTAATGTGTGTAAATTTCAGATTTTTAAATAACTGCCCACCAGAGATATTAAACTCTAAAATTGGCAATTTTTTGAAAAAGTACATTTTTATTGCCATGTAGAAAAAAAAGTATGCAACTCTCAAGTTTCAAATAATTTTTAACTGAGACTATTTGTATAAATGTACTTCCAAAAAAATTTTCAAATCTTAAATAAACTGCCTTCCTCCTTAATAACCACCCCAAAAATGACATTTTTAGTGATTTTGATACAAAACTTTGAATAAAAAATTCATGGTGAAGAAATATTTTTAGAAGCATAGTGTAATTGACAAAATAGTACCTTACAATGTGCTTAACATAACAATATTTTAAATTTTGTCCTAGGACTTACCACAGCTGAGATAATGAAGTTACCGCTAACTCTTACATATGCCAAAAATGCCATACGCCAAGATACAAAAATGGCCACCATGTTGAAAGCAATGTGAATAAAAATAAAACAATAGCGGTTTTGAACTGTCAACATATAAGGTCAACAGCATGCAAAATATAAAAAAATTTCAAAATGGTCAAGCAACAAGCATTGGACCCCTTCATATGGATTGACCCAACAGCAAGTCACAAGATGTTATCAATGGGCTCAGAGGCACAAAAACTAATTTTATAAGGTTTTGCATTGAAAATGAGTAATTTGGCCTGATGAGTCTCGTTTTTGTTTGTATTCCATTGATGGGAGGCAACGAATGCATCGCAGGCCAAATGAAACATTTAATCTTGATTGTGTCGAAGGTGTCGTTAAAACTGGAGGGGTTCTATGATGTTTTGGATATGTTTTTCGTACCACAAAATGAGCCCTATCATTGCAGTGACAATGAATTTGAACCAGAATGCGTACCTCTGCATTCTGAATGATGAAGTGTTGCCCTTTGCCTTACATCTCCAGGAACAGGATCACATTGCAACTCCTGTCTTCCAAGATGACAATTGCCATGTGCACAGGGCTAAAACTGTGTCTGAGTGACACGATGAACAATCAGCAACACTGTCTCACCTCGACTGGCCCGCCAAATTCCTAGATTGGAGTCCTATTGAAAATCTGTGGGATCATTTGGCACAACTTGCCTAATAATAGGCAAGAGGTGCCCTCACCTATTATTAGGTAAGTTATGCCAGGGGTGACTAATTTTTGTATGGTGTGCTTATAATTAATTTGTATTATACAAGAATGTTAGGTGGTATAGTGTTTCAAGATTTTATTACATCGTTAAACATAAGTAAAAATAGAGCACGCATGAAAGTGGTCATGGCAGAAAAAGGCTGAACTTTTCCCTCATAGGAATATGCTAAAATATTTAACCTTTCAGCATTTATTAGCCACACTAAGCACCATATACACTATCTACCAACAAGTAATTGGACACCCCTGCAATCGACAATATCTGCGGTTCTGATACACGTCATGGCCGCCGCCGTTAAATATCGTGTGGGAAACAACAACGCAATCAGTCGCATGCAAGATGCCACGCAGTTTGGAGCTCTCCGATTTCGAGAAAGGTGTAATCGTCGGGTATCACAGAAATGGCCGATCCATACGTGACATATCCAGCGAGTTGAAGTACCCAAAATCGACAGTGGCCTGCCTACGTGATTGGCAAGTGGAAGATGAGAGGTGACTGTCGGAATGTGCCCCGACCCGGCAGACCCACAAAACTGGGAGTTAGAGACCGACGGGTGCTGGCCAGAGAACTTCGGAAGAACCACACCAAATCGATGGACCACATCCACGAGGAGTTTGAACAGGCATCCGGGAGTGTTCTTTCGATGAATACCATCCGTAAGGAAGCCCATCTGCTCGGTTATCATGGACGTGCTGCCGCCCACAAGCCTCTGATCACCAAGTCCAATAGCACTGCTCAGCTAACGTGGTGCAAAGAACGTCGACAGTGGACCATTGAACATTGGAAACAGGTTCTCTGGAGCGACGAATCAAAGTTCACCCTCTACCGTTCGGATGGCAGGGTCTGGGTTTGGCGTCTGCCTGAAGAACGCTTCCTGCCAGAATGTATTGTGCCAACTGTGAAGTTTGGCGGCGGTGGAATTATGCTATGGGGGTGTTTTTCCTGGTATGGCACGGGACCCTCGGTCGCAATTCCAAGTAGACTCAAAGCCAAGACCTACTGCACCATTTTGGATGACCATGTGCTTCCTACGTTGTGGCAGTTTTACGGGGTGGACCCATGTTACTTTCAGAATGACAATGCCACCTGTCATGTTGCAAGGTCCACCATGGCTTAGTATGGTGACAATGGGGTTAATCGAATGGACTGGCCTGCGCAAAGCCCGGACCTTAACCCTATCAAGCACCTCTGGGACGAGTTGGAGCGTCGACTTAAGGGGTGCCCCCACCGTCCAAAATCGGTGAAGGAACTGACATGTCTTCTCCAAGCCGAGTGGAAGAAAATACCGCTAGCCGCCGTACAACGCCTGGTTGAGAGTATGCCCCGGAGGGTCGCAGCTGTAACCGCCGCTCGTGGAGGCTCCACCAACTATTGAAGGTGAATAAACTTGTTTTCCTTTGCTATCACAGGTGTCCAATTACCTGTTGGTAGATAGTGTATATGCATACATATATAAAAGCCATAAAATTGTCTAACATTTCTTTTGGAACGAATAAGAATTTTATTTTAGTCAGTGTGCTTACATCAAGCTAATAATATCAATCCCATATTTATATTGATTTAATTAGTTTCATTGCATTTCTGCATCGATCTCTGGAACTCCCCAGTTGACTTCCAAAGGCGGAATTCCGCTTTTTGGCGGAACTCTTTCACCCCTGATAAAGTTAACATGCACATTTTACTGTAAATAAATTATAAATACACACCAGATATTACAAGGCAGTAAAATAATATTTCCTGAATCGATAATTTATGGCACTTCCACTTGCCTTAATTAGCAAAAAAATTATTTTTGGCATTGCTGTTAACAAGTCTTGTAATGTGCAAACACTGATTTTGTCCCAACAGTGACTTATTGCAACTTGCAATTCTCTTGATGAAGAATATTGCTTACTTTTTTCTTTTTTTTTTTTGTACTCATGTACAAGCCTGAGAAGTAACAACCAGCCATTTTCCATTTGTACTTAAGTCTGGGCTCTGAGACAGCCAGTCCATTACTTTCTTTTTTACCATTTGTAACCCACTATTTTGTGGAATAAGAGCATGACAAGGCACATTATCTTTTTGGAAAATCCAACTGTTTCCTTCTAGTAGGGGGTACAAATGGAATTAAATGTCCGTACAGCATTGCCTGGTAATTGCTGAATGCCGTACACTGATCGATAATGGAAGTGTCCAATTCATTGCCACAGCCGAATGCTATCCACACCATCACACAACCTCCTCACATTGGTCTGCCAAACAATTCTTTGGGCTTCTTCTGTAAATCATGTCAGTAAGATTTATTTCCATCAGGGCCATCTAAATTAAATTTCTCATCTGAGAGCACAACACTTTTCTGTTTTTCAGATCATGGCGTTAAGTTTTTTGCCCACACTAATCTTCTGTGTTCATGTTCACCAGTGCGTAAAGGCTTTGCCTTCATTTTAATGTACACAGCATTTTTGTTTTGTTTTAAAGTTTTTATGATTGTCATATGAGACACTTTTTTAGGTAAAGATCGAGCAATTTGTCTTGTAGACATATTATCAACAGTTGCTAAATGAAAAACAATACATTTACCTCTTGCACTCAGTGACAGCTTTTATCCTGCCTTTGTTGTTTTACTGGGGTAATCCTTATTCCTTGTAACATTTTGCACAGCTCCTAAAGATCTTTTGATTAACTTGGCAATTTTGGTGAAGGACTTTTTTGGCAAAGATAAAATAACAATTTTCTGACCTCTTCCTCACACAAGTCTGTACCCCTCAACACGTTAATGCAGAATGTGTTGGGGGGTGGGGGGGGCAGAAAGTAATGTTTTTTGAAGGGCTAAGTTTGGGGAGCAGTTGTGAGGTGTTTATGTACATTCAACATAAAGTAAGTGTATGCACAAGTGAATGAGCTATTTGTCTTTAACTTATGTAGGTGATTTTGTCTTCCAGATTTGCAGAACAAAATGAGTGATATAAAACCCGAGGAGAGCCATGTTTGTCATTGTATGCTGTATGAATTTCACAAGGGGAGTAATGAAATCGTGGCCACCAATAGCATTTGCCCTGTTTATCTGAATGCATTAAATATCTGTAAGTGCCAGAGTTGGTTCGCCCAATTCCGGTCGGGCAATTTTGACCTTTGTGGAAGAAAGCCTATGGAGCTGGACAATGACCTGCTGCATGCAGCCGTTGAGGCAGATCCTCGTCAAACCATTGATGAATTTTCCCAACATCTTAATGCATCATGGTCTGCTGTTCAAGAGCACCTGCAACACATAGGGAAGGACTATAGACAAGGAGTTTATGTTCCACACCAACTTTCACTTGACAGCAAAGCCCAGCGTACCACCATCTGCAACTCGTTGCTCAGCTGACAGGAAAAAGGATCCATTTCTTTATCGAATTGTCACTGGAGATGAAAAGTGGTTTTTTTATGTGAACAACAAATGCAAAAACCAGTGGCCTTCTCCAGGTTAGACACGAGTTCCTAAGCCAAAACCAGGCCTACACCCCAAAAAGGTTTTGCTCTGTGTTTGGTGGACTACCGCTGGCATAGCTCACTTTGAGCTCATGGAACCTGGGCAGACCATAACAGCAGACCTCTATTGTCAACAACTGGGCCATTTGAAGCAGACTCTTACTGTAAAACATCCAGCATTGGTCAACAGAAAAGGTGTTATCCTCAAGAATGACAACACAAGACATCACATGGCGAGACAGACCCAGCAGACGATCAGATATTTTGGCTGAGAAGTTCTACCCCATCCCCCTTATTCTCCTGACATTGCACCATCTGATTACCATTTGTTTAGATCTCTGCAGCACTTTTTTAATGGGAAAAGGTTCCACAATATTGATGTCAAAATGGGGCTCTTGGACTTCTTTGCATCACAGCTGTCTTTTTATAAAGATGGCATTGAAAGTTTAGTTTCACGATGGGCAAGTATGATCGATAACGATGGCAATTATATAATTGATTAAGAAATAAATTTCTCCTGTTACAGTGTTTCTCTACTTTTCCAAAAACATTTTCTGGTCCCCACAATAATAGAAGGCTGTTTACTTTCAACAAAAGGAATGAAGAGGATCTACGTGGTGTAAGTAATGTAAACTGCATAAGCAAAATTTGCATATGGCATTCTTTCCGGCTGTTTTCTGAATTATATTTATAATTGTTTTACAGTGACAGGGTTCCCACTCAAAAGTAATAAAAAAAATTCCCTGACTTTTCCAGGTCCTCCAGGTGGTTTTTAAAGTTTTCCAGAGTGGCATGTAGCAAAGAATTTTTACATTTCATTCGATTCCATTCATTTTTCTCACCAAAGCACACACTTGTAAATTCTTTGCATAATTTGTCTTTATAAAATTACCTGCTTTTCATTTATAACAACTAACTGTGCACATTATTTTCTGTACCAAAGTTCCATGAACTTTTGTAAATACTACCCACACGTAATTTGTAAATACATTCCAATAGAAACAGGTCATATGTAAGAAAAAATCTGTCAGTTGAATAGTTTCAGTTTTTTTATAACACAATGCAGCTAAGCTTAATGATGGAATGGCTCTGTTCAAAGAAACATGTTTCAAGAGAACCAACAGACAAAGGACTTTGATCCATCATTTGGTTGGTTCTCTTGTGAAGTGTTTCTTCAAGCAGGAGCCATTGTGCCTAATTGTTCCATGTTATAACAACTGCCTGCAGAAATTGAACAAAAGCATAATAACTGGCAATTTTAAAAATTCAATCTTGCATCTTTTTTTAGAGAATAAAGGAAATACTTAATATAACTGAAAGTAAGATCTACCAAATTCTAGGCAGGCAGTAATTGCAAGCAAAAGTTTGAAATCTTGAAAAAATAAGTTTTTTTTTGGCAAAATAAAGTATCCATTGATTTTTACAAGGAAAAAAAAAGTAATTTTTGCTGAGTTTTCCCCGACTTTTACAAAAAAGTGTAATTTCCCCCGAGTTTTCCCTGATTTCTGGTACCATTTTCAAATTCCCTGAGAATTCCAGGGTTTCCCTATTTTCCAGGTTGAGTGGGAACCCTGAGTGACTGTGGACTGAATTTCCTATTTTTAAAAATTAAGTAGATTTTTATAGCCTTATTTGTTTTCAATAAGTGAACACTTGTTTTCTAATTAAAATAAAGAATGCCAGCACTGTTTTTGTTGTTGTTGTACAGAGGGCGAGTTGAAAGTTTTGCAATATTTGCATAACTGCATGTGCTGCGGCGGGCATGTCATGTGTTTAAACTAATTCAGTCACGCACTGCAGTCAGTCGAAAGGGGTATAAAGTGGTAGTCGTTGCTGTGAACAGCATTGCATGTCATTGTTCTGTCAGTGACTGGGACACCTAAAAGATGAACAGCCACAACCTGCTAAATAGGGAACTTTTGCTTGGTGAGTTTGAATTCAACCATAACGCTGCTCAAGCAACATGAAACATTTGTCATGTGAAAGAGGAAGGTTCCGTGGACCACAGAACTGCAACTAGATGGTTCAAGAAATTTCGCTCAGGTGACAGAAACCTCGACGATCAGCCAAGGTCAGGTAGGCAGCAAACCATGGATTCAGAGGCAGTGAGCTAGGTTGTAGAAGCAAATCTGATAACCAACACTCTGAGATTATCAGGCAAGCTGGGCATATCACAGACTACCATGGTTTGTCACCTTCAGGACCTCAGTAAGGTCTACAGAAGTTTCCGCATTGTCCCTCACAAACTGACGTCAGCTGAAGCAAACCATTGAGTGGAAGTGTGCATGAAACTCCTAGAAAACCCACGCAACATACGTTTTATCAAGAGAATTGTTATGTGCAATGAAAAGTGGGTCTATTTCCATAATCCCAACACACAATGGCAGTGGTTGAGCCCGGACCAGCTTCCTGAACCTGTTGCCAAACATGGGCACTTCAAGCACAAGGTGATGCTCTGAGTCTGGTGGAATTGCAAGGGGATAATCCATTATGAATTTGTTCCAGATGGTCGGACCATCAACGCCAACCTCTACCCTGAACAGCTGGAGCAGACGTATGCCATTTTGGGGGATAAGTACCCGGTACTGATGAACAGAAAGCACACTCTCCTACAGCAGGACAACGCTCGTCCTCACACTGCATGAATGACCCGGGCAAAACTCTGGGAACTTAAGGCCCACTTCCTTCATGGGCAGCACTTCAACAACCAGGAGGTGGTGGAAGCTGGGGTGCAGGAGTTCTTTGCCTCAAATGATAAAAACTAGTACTGCAAAGGAATCAAAGAACTGGCAGACAGATGGCTAAAGACAGAGCAACACGATGGCCTAAACTTTAATCGTAAAGGTACGTATGAAGACAAAGTGATCCAAATATTGCAAAACTTTCGACTCACCCTCTGTAGAATCGAAGAACTGGCAGACAGATGGCTAAAGACGGTGCAACACGATGGCCTATACTTTGAATGCTAGTCAGCTTTCGTCGTAAAGGTATGTATGAAGACATAAAGTGATCCAAATATTGCAAAACTTTCGAATCACCCTCTGTACTAACGATGCTTCGGTTTGGCGATCAAAAAACTTTACTGTATTTATAATTTTTTTTTTTACAGTATCACACAGTCAGATGTACAGTAAAAGCAGAAACTTTTCAATTACTTTTTCTTGTTAAAATATTGCTCAAGATTTTAGTTCATGATTATTGAAACAAAAATTAACAATAAAAAGCAACTTACCCCTTGCAATGCAACCTGAAGAGACTTGAATACCAATTCTTGATTATCAATTCTTGAAATAACATTTTCTGCTTCTGATAAAACAAGGCTCAGCTGGTATGTTGGAATAGAGTCACTGTTGAACAAGTTCTTTGTATCATGCTTTAATATAGAATTAAGCAATACTATAAGGGCATCATCATAATCAACATCCAACTCTACACAACATTCATTAAGTGTATCTAAATCTATCTTCTTTGCAATAATTATCTCATTTACCATGCTCCATTTCTCAGGATAGTCTAAAGGCCTCAGTAATTCCTGAAATAAATAAAAAATATATCATGAATCATCACGTCTTACATAAACTGATATGAAACTGTCATGAACTACGAGGGCATATCAAAAAATAAGTTTCACATAATAGCGACTATCTGAAATGCAAAGAAGGAAAGAACCTGTCATGCCAAGTGATGTCATACGTTTCATCATCTGCTTGTGGAAGAAGTGTGGCACAACTGTGCTGTGCAGTTTATTCATTAACAATCGCTTGTTATGGTACAGCAGCTGGAGTGTTACTCGCAATTGGAAGTTAGCAGAACAGTGCATTTTTTATTTTTATTTTACGGCAAAACGTCTGAATCCAACTGAAATACATAGCGAAGTGCCGTCTGTTTATGGAGAAGGGGCAATGACTCACCACGCAATTGGAAAATGGTGTAAGCAGTTTGAAGAAGGACGTAGAGATTTGATAGATGAACCAGGCAGAGGCAGACCTTCAACAACTGTTGACCACATTATGCGCATCGAGGAGTTGATTAGGAAGAACCACCACATTAAAATTTCATGAAATTGTCGAAGATTTGGGTATGTAATATGGTAGAGTACACACTATCATTTGTGTGCAAGACGCGTTCCATAATCTTTAATAGAACAGCACAAAAATTAACGATTTGTGTCTAGTCTTGCGTTTCTGCAACATTATTCTAAAGAAGGCACAGAATTTTTGCAGCGCATCACCACCGGCATTCAGGCGTGATGCATCACTTCACATCAGAAAGGGAATCGACATCCATGGTGTGGAAACACTCCAGCTAACTGCAAAAGTGCCATCTGACTGAAAAGTTGTGGCAATGGTCCTTTTTGACTGCAAGAGGCTGGCATACACAGTTTATTGCTAAAGATAGTATGATGAAGGATACAATGTACTGCGAGATGCTGAAGAAGTTAAAAAAGCAATTCAGGATCGAAGGCGAGGAAAACTGTCAAAAGAAATAACTTTGTCACACAACAATGCAACCCCACACAAAGCTGCCACCTTCTTTGCAATTTTAAGTGGGAAATATAGCCATATCCCCATATAACACTGATTTAGCACTCTGAGATTACCAATTGTTCCCCAAAATGAAAAAGGACCCTGGGGACAAGCATTTTGCAAATGATGATGAAGTAAAGAAAACTGTGAAAGCATGTCTCCGTGATTTTGGAGCAAACTTTTACTTCCTCGGTATTGAAAAATTGGTTTTTCATTCCAACGAGTGCTTACTAAAACTTGGCGATAATGTGGAAAGATAAAGGAAAGGTAATGCCCTGGTTTCTCATTGTTCAACAAAAGTTATGCGAAACTTATGATTTTTTGATATGCCAACGTATGTTGATTTACAAAAATGCACAAAAATATGACATAGTACTAACTTATGAATACAGAGCTAGCCTGTAATGCCCGATAACAGATAAACAAGAGGGTTCCAATAAAAAGTAAAAGAAAACAAACAATTTTCTGACTTTTCCAAGAGATTTTTAATGATTTTTAAGAGCAGAAACCCAAATCACATTGTGATGAATTAGTACATTTCCTTCCATCCTTGCATTTTTTCACCAATCCACATAGAGTGGAACCTCAATTACTTGTAAAAAACATCTTTATATAGAATTCTGAGCTAGTCCTGGTCATCACATCATAGGCAGCAAGAGCTTGGACAAAGTTTGGTGTTGGCAGAGTGATAATACTTCATTTGGGAGCACTGTCAATGTTCTCACCATTTATCATTTCAATTAGTTCATCAATTAAAGTGATGACTATAGTTAGGATTAACATGTAATTAAATATTTTTACATATTTGACATATTTTTCCCACTATTATACATATTTACTTTTTTAGTAGATACATGTATTACATATGTTCACATTATTTAAAAATATTTGTACCTAAATAGTCAGTTTTTATGCAAAATTTTCCAATATGCATTTTCTGTTGTAGCAACTGTGAGCCAACAGATGGGAAGTTCTGCATTGTCGAATTCCCCAGTACATCAAAGCCAACAGATGGCAGCACTATACCGGCATCAGACTGCTTTCTCATCTCAGATGAGGGACTAGGAAAGCAGACTGAGTCATCTGCCATTTAAGGTGTAGTTTCGTGTCCAGTTTCTTCCTAAATCATTTCATTCACGTCATTTGTTAGAAGTTTGTTTTTTCTGTTCAAGTTGTTAAGTAAATCAACATGCCCAAAAATCCTGTCACAGAATCACAGCGACGGGCGACCACGTCACAGATTTTATTTTGCTCCTGCAGACAAAAATGAGATCCCCAGAACCTTTATTTTGGTCCTACAGAGAAAAAAGACATCCTCTGAAGACTTTTTAATCTTTTCTTGCAGAATCCCACCGATCACGGATGCAAGTTCTTAATCTGGGAATGAATTCAGTTTTTCAAATTTTTCTGAAAATGGAAGCTTGATGAATTAAAGATACCTTTCATAATCGTAGCTCTTTGCGATGTTCACTGCTTGCTATCAGCTGATATTGTTACACTCACACACAATTAAATTTGCACACCTAGAAGAAAATGTGCTACAATCGCAAAACTCTGCAAATACCTAGAAAGTGCGTGCTGGTATGCAGATGATCCACACTTCGTGTGATTGCACATGATCGCACACTCTGTGGTGGTGCTGCAAGCATGAACCGGCAGCTTTATAAACCGGAATGTAGTCGACGCCACATGAAAGTGAAAAGCATTGGCCGACATAAGCAAAGAGTGACAAGAATGCCGTCTAGATGCCAGAGACTTTGATTACGCAACTTACGGACTTTGACAGAGGCCTGATCATCGGGCTGAAAACCACAGATGGTCGGCGCACTGTATAGCCCATCAAGTGGATCGTTCTGACCATACCGTCCGACTTTGTTGGGAGCAGTAGACAAGTGATGGCAGTGCCAAAACGGCAGAGCGGATTCCGAGGGACCACTGGTAGAGAGGATCAACAAATCGTGCACCAGGGACGAACGGATTACATGGGGACCCGGTCCACTATACAGGCAGATGTATTAGCTCCTGTGTGCCCACGAAACATTTCTCGACACCTCGCGGAAGCAAATCTGCGATCCCAACGCCCCTTACGTGTGCTGCCATTAACATTGGAACATCGCCAGCTCCATGTGCAGTGGTGCGAGGCCAGAGCAACTTGGAACGCCACAGACTGGCGACGTGTGGTGTTCAGCAATGAGTGTCGCTTTGTTCTGTGGACAGATGATCATCGTGTTTGGGTATGGAGGTCCTCGGGTCAACGGCACAACCCCAACCTCACTATCGAGCGCCAGTACACCTCCCCCACTACAGGAGCCATGGCCTATGATAGCCGATCAGCTCTAGTAGTGGTACATGGATCATTGACTGGCAAGCAGTATGTGGACGAGATCCTACGGCCCCATGTGCTCCTATTCCTGTCGTAGATTCCAGGTGCGCCATACCAGCAGGATCATGCATGCCCGCACATGGCTAGAGTTGCCCAGGACTGCCTACATCAAGTCCGGACACTTCCATGTCCTGCCCACTCACCCGGGCATGTTGCCTATTGAGCATGTGTCGGACCGGTTGAAACACCAGCTGCCGCTGCTGCATTATCCAGGATTTGGAGCACACCATCCAACATGTGTGGTCCAGTCTGCCACAGGACAATGTCAGGCATCTGTTTGCCGCCATGCCAGACCGTATTGCAGCATGTATCGATGCACGAGGCAGTGTGACGCGCTATTAAAGATGACCAGACTGCGTACCACAGATCCCTTTGTAATTGTCCTGCAGCTCTGTTTTTGCCATCATGTGTATAATTCATCTGTATCATTACGTCCATAAAATTTCGGTTCAATCCGATGCTTCCTTCTTGGTGAGCAAATTTCATTGTCAGTGAGTGTATATCAACAATTGTTTCAAAATCACTGCAATTACTGTGTTACCTAGGGTAGGCCTTTTTAGGTAAAAGAAATGTAAGGTAGCAATTTTCTTTATCTACCTGTGCATATTTTTATTGTTTTTCTCACCCAGTTGTTGCCTTGCACATTGACTGCCTCACAGATTATTTTGTGGCACCATAATATCCGTTTCAGACTGATCAGAAATTTTCAGCTATGGGACCCAAAATTAAATTAACTATATCATTTAACTTAAAACCATTTATTAATTAATTTCTTGACGATGGAAATGTTTTGTTTTGTGGTGCATCAGATGATTGAAATATTAGGCAAGGTACCCATTCATTGGAGAAATTATAAAACACAAGATGTAAAAAAAAAAAAAAAAAAGATCCAGTCCTAGAAACCATTACACCTATACAAAAACATTCTCCAAGGAACTTCAACTGGCAGTTGTGCTGTTTCAAAAGATAAGGAATTCTCACCATCAGATACAGGGTTATTAGATACAAGGTCATGGGTTATATGTATAGCAACGTTTAAGTTTTTGTTAACCATCATATATATGATGTTGAGAGGTCATTCAGCCAATTTAAATTCGTTTACAGAGAAAACAGGAAGAGCTTTTTTTTTCACAACCTGAAGTGCTATGTTGATGCCTGTTGTAATAGCAGTAAGTTAGTTGAAAACCCTGCTTTTGGGTAAAGTAATTTAAAATTTGAAAAGTATTTTTTTAATTTTTTTGACTGTATAAGAAATTACAGAAAGTTATTAAAATAGAAAAAGACAATACACAACATATTTTAGTAATTTTTGTTTTTTCCTACAACATACATGAATGAGACTGAAGAATGTGCTACAAAACAGAGTGAATATAACGTAGCAAGAAAAAAAAAATTGTTCACTGAAATTATTATATAAATATAAACTGGAGCACATCACTGTATTCAAAATATATATATATTATTTATTTTTTTACATTTAACAGCAGCACAGGATAAATGTAACATTGTGGAGAAAAAAATTACGACTATCAGCGAAATCTACGGTCTGTCCCACTTCCGTTTGAGGAAAGTTTACCTTCATTTTGAAGCTGCAAAACAAATATTTATGGAATAAAATTATATTTAACAACACTACTGGGTAGCAGAAACATCGCGAGAAAAAATGATTATGCTTACAGGAGAAACCTTCACTCCGTCTAACTTCCGTTTCCGAAAGTTTTGAAAGTTGGAATTCCGCCCACCGATGGAAAACAACCCCACCATCATCATTACCACCACCAATCCCTCCCAAATTTCTGCTCAGTTCTGCATCGATGTTGAGAAGCATCGAAATGACGATGGAAACGGCGGAATTCTTCGAATCTACTGAAGATCACAGATAAATTTTCATGCCAACTTCCATTTTCAGAATTTTTCTTCCATTTACAAGCTGAAATGCAAATATTTATGGAACAAAATTATATTTAACAATAATACATTACTGCATAGAAGAAACATCGCGCGAAAAAGAAATCACGAAAATGGGGAAAATTTTCACTCCTAATAACTTCCGTTCAGCAAGAATAACCTAAAATAAAAATCTCTTCAGTTTTACAAGAATAACCCAAAAAAAAAAAAAAAAGGAATTCCACAAATCCACAGAAGAATCTTATGTATGCTACTTGCTACATATTTCCTAATTTTTAATAAATACAGGGATCATAGCATACTTCTGGAAAATTTTAGGTAGGAATTTTAGGAATTTTTAGAAAAATTTTAGGAAAATTTTAGGAGTGTATTTCAATAAAAACTAGATGTATATTTGCATACATCTAGTAAAACAACTTTGTATACATTGTAAAGAGTTTGCTTCACACCCTTCAACCATATATACTGATAGACTGCGCATGACATCAAAATTTCTGGCTCCAACATAAAATCACATGACAACAGTCAAAAAGATGGGTTACACCTGCTGTGCTTATGGTTGCTCTGAGCGATATAGTAAAGAAAGTTCTATGATTTTTCATGGGTAAGAAACGAATTAAATACCTAAGTCAATAAAGTTCAATTACTTAACCAGAAACTTGCAGCTATTGATATAAAAATATAGTAACTTAAGAAAAAAAAATGGAATGCATGTTCCAAATTCTTCGCAAATGTTCATCACATTATAAATCACAAAATGTAAACAACCCGATCATGCATGTATATAGCTCATAAGTAAACTTACCTGAAGAGTTTTCATTATATATGAGGCGCATTCACATAATACACCGAAAACACTGAAGTTCTGCAGCGTAAATTAGTAATCATAACAGCATTTTTACACGAAATTTGGAGTCTGATGATGACGTGCCCAATGTTTGAGCCATGGCGGCTTTGATGCAGCTATTGCCAATGTGCAGTCCATTAGTATATATGGTCGAAGTTAACACCCAAATTTTTTGCATAACGTCTAATGTCTAAAGTTTAAGGTATGATTTACTTCTAATGTTCAGTTCTTATCTTTTCACGTGTTATTATCATATTCAAGTATATTTACCACATTCAAGTTTCACTTTGAACATTAATATGCTGTTGAACCAGAAGCAATTCACGATTTTCACAGTAAAGTTTTCAGGTTTCACATTAAATTATAATATCCTAAAAAGGTAATTGAAAACCAAGAACTATGTACAATTGTTCACTGAATTACTTTTTTCATATTATTGTTTTAACCTTTTCCTGATTAGCCTATCTTTTTCTGCTTCTACCACAACTAATTTACTTTCAGTTTTCTTTATTTCAGCTGAACCTTGTATGATCAAGTTAGAGGCAACTGCTATTTCAACAGTATTTTGTTTTTCTACAGCTTTTCTCATTCTTTCTGTTCCCTCTTGAATTATTGCTAGGGAGGCTTCTTTATCGTTTTTAAGTCTATTTATTTCTGCATCATTCTTTTATTTTGTCATCAAACTCAGCTTTTCTTTTTTTCTCTAGCTGCTTTTCCTTATTTTCCCTTTCTTTCTGCTTCCTTTCTTTTACCTTTTTTGATTCTTCTTCCTTCAGCTTATCAACATACTCTTTATAAAATTTATGTGAATCACAAACACTATTTAACAAATTTCTTGTTATGGGAACTTTACTTACACATCCATAGTGTTTAATGGCCCCTTTAACTATTCTTAATGATGTTATAGTTGAGTCTTTTAAGTTAGCCTTGTCCTTCCTTAACAGAGCAGTGTTAACCGAAAATCCCCTTTCTGCATCAGCATTACCATGAGGTAAAACTAAAATTGACTTTATGAGTTTAGCAAGATTTGAGTATTTTTCTTTTCCGCTAGAGTCTTTAATACTAAATATATTACGCCAGTAATGATCAATCCGCACTGGAATATGCCCTTCCTCTGAAAATTTCACTAGTTCATCTAGAGTTGGCTTATCGCAATTTAAAAGTTTCCACTCTTCTCTTACTCTATCAATTTGTTCCTCAGAAAGATGCAAAACACTTGAAATTCTGGTTATTTCCGAAAGTCCTTCAGTGACTGAAAGTTGAGTTGACTCTTTCTTTGGTTCTTTTACCTTTAAAACTTCTATGTCTCTTAGCTTTTGATTGCAGAATGGCAAATTTGACTTTAAATATTTTGTGGTTGCAATTAGTGATGATCTTACATCTAAGAGAAATAATTTCTGCCTGGTCTCCTGAACATTCCTGAGGAGATTTTTTGTCTTCATACCAACTTCTAACTCCCCTAGTTTTTTCCATGAATTTTTGTTTTCAAAATCTACATTCTTTAGGTCTTCTCCAAATTTCCCTGCTATAACATCATCTTGGATAAACTGAGCCATAACATTCCTCATTAAAGTATTTAAATCAGAATATAACTGGTGTATTTTTGGTTCTTCACTCTGATAACATAATGAAAACTTTTCAAAATTTTGGTGTGAAAATGAAATTAATGCTAAATAGCAAGGAGTAAGCTCATTTTTCAGGAAACAGTGAATTCTTTTATACCTTGCCGAATTGCGCAGTTGTTTTTCAAATATTTTTTGAGATGGCAAGAAGTTTAAAAAATATTCTGTAATATTTAGCCATTGATCCAAGAGCCTCTGGGCTACAGAACCAACGGTTAACCATCTGTTGCTGACATGACGCAAAAGAAATTTGGCAGTGACCAATGTTATATCCTGGACAGATTTATAATCCTCTCGTCTTGCAGCACTACTCTTTAAAAAGTAATGCATATCAGTAGCAAATTCGTCAAAATCTATATTTAAGCTTGTCAAAAAAATTTTAAATGCATTACTAACAACATGCAGGTTGCAAAAACCTAGTTCCAAAGATTTCTGGCCTGTTTCTTGTTTTACAACTTCATTGAATTTGCGTAAAAAGCACTTATTTACATTTGGGCTGTCCATGGATACACAAATAATTCTGTTCAACGAAATATTGAAGGATGATAACACATCAAGAATTTCTTTTAGCAAAATATCTGCTGTTGCATGACCCAGAAAAACGCTTGTTAGGTATCGGCAAGAAACTGAATTTATTTCTGAAGACCAGTACCTGAGATACACATCCATCTGCTGTTTCACTTGTGTATTTGTAGTTTCATCAAATGCTATAGTAACCTTTCCTGGGCTACTAGATGCAATGTCTTTTTGCAAATCCTCTTCAAAATATTTTGACAATCCATGTGATATCACATAAGCAACTTTTTTTCTTTAAGTTGCATTTTGGCTGCAATAGCAGAATCAGGAAACATTTCTTTGAAAAGTTCAACTGTTTCAGTGCATGAAACAAAAGACATATTGTCCTTAGCAAGTTTCATGGCCCATAATGCTTCGGCTTTAGCCAACTGTAAATCATGACTCAGTACTTCACTAATATTTGTTTTGGGCTGAAGATCCCGTCCTCCAAAGGCTTTCAGGATGGACTTATTTTGAAATTTACTTTGAAATTTCTGCAAATGTTTTTTTCCTTTATGATGCGCTTTTACTGATAAAAATCCACTATTAGAAATGTTGAAAATTTCTGAACACAATATACACTTAGCAGAAAATATTGTTTCAGTTGCAGAACACCATTCTTTCAACTTCACTCCGTCCAATTCTTTGGCGAGCCACGCATCTTGAAATTTCGTTTTGGATTTAGGCATCTTAAACACTTGTATTACTAACCGGAAAATGAAAGGGAAGTACAAAAACACGTTCCAATATTGCAAAACCAGACAACTTCCCGAAATTTGGCTGCGAGGATGTCAGAAGATATGAAAAAAAAAAAAAAAAAAAAAAAGCAGGTCACCACTAGAGACCTGAACCTGCACACAGCACAGAGAACACCATAAAAGACGTAAAACCAGAAACTATCATACGCATCTCACGCAAGTTCAGTCAAAGCGAGTCGGAGCCGAGATATATTGCGCATCGAAGGTCGCTGTCGCCGACGCAGGATCGAAGGTCAATGATCACGTGCTCTACTGCCTGCCAAGATAATACTCAGCTACCATCCCATCGTCATTACCGGAGGTTACGGAAGGAGACCACATGTTTCCTCTTTGCTTCCACCCACCTGCGGTTTACAATAACAAAACATCAGCAGAAAGAGGAGGTTCCACAAGGCATGTACAAAAATAAAGTACGATCTTCTGCGTGCCACGGAGTTCGTCTGCAAAGCGCAAACCAGGGGTGAAAATGACCCCTCCCCTTTTCCCTTAGATCTCTTGTTACTCTCGAAAACTGTTCGAAGGCAAAAAAATGGAACGCCC